>OZ038001.1:22675805-22763305 GCA_964035705.1 Porites rus | reverse complement strand
TCGGGAGCGATCTCGAATCCACATCATGAGCGAGGCCTTTGAAGGGCTAAGAAGAGCAGTACCCAGTTACTCGAGAGATCAAAAGTTATCAAAGTTGGCAATCTTGAGACTGGCTACAAGCTATATTTCAGCTTTGTCTTATTTGGCAGAGAACGATACATCGAGTAAATCACTTAAACATTTCGCCGAGAGCGTGGACCAGTGTACTCAAGCACTTCAAACCGAGGGTAGAGCAAAACGGAAAGAGTAAGTATATTATTGCAAAACTGAGCAAGAAATATGAGTCTAAAATGTACGGAAGTCGATTGGAAATGAAAAAAAAAATGGAAAAAAGAAATAAAGATTAAATTTAAAATTAAAATATTACAAAATACTACTCGGCAGTTTTCATTTGAATCAAATGGTTACATTAGGAGTCTGATTCATGGGCTCAAAGTTTAGAAACATTGTGAAGCTTATAATAAGCTTAAACAGTACTAAACTGCACTGGGAAATTCTGATTTGTATGTATGATCACACTAGGATTGAGCTACAGGTTCAGAAAATAAGAAACACTGTACGGCATAATGACAGTAACTCAAGGAATACTAAGCTGAAGTTTATATTTGAATATAGTTAATTTAGAATTTCATCCAGCGAAGTAAGTACGCCGTTTCGTTGGTTCGCCTACGCGCCATCGCAGTGGCTTTGTTTTGCTTCCTTTTTGATCGAATGATCGCAACATAATATTCAATCTCAAACGCCGGCAAAAAAATTCAACGATAAACAAAGAAGCTCTTAGCTATTTTGGAAAAAAAAGAAAATTGGCCATATATCCATTTGGGATCTCGCTTTTGAAAAGGCCTTTATTCCTGCTTTCGCGATGGTAGAAAAAAGAGCCCGTTTCAATCATTACATTGTTTACACGTTTGACCTTTAAAACTTGCCGGACAATTTCGCTACAAAGAATAGCGTTTATGACTCATTTTATTTTACCGTAAAAGACTGCCGTCATTCTCAAGGTTGGGAAACAATTAAGACAAATGTATTTTTTTTGTACGATCATCCTTAAAAGATTGTGTAATGTAAGATGTAGTAGATTTTTTTTTAATCGCAAACCGAAAGGATATATTGCGAGAGCAAATGCATACTAAGCGCTAAACACCTGGAGTTTTGTTGAACCAAACTTCTATTTTGTTTTCTATTAACACCCTCGAATTAACCAATGAGCTTTCTGCTGGTTTCGAGACAAAAGACAAGTAATTAACTCGGCACACCTGCACGGCAAACGAAAATCCAAGAAGTAATAAATTGATTCCGATAAAAACAGGAAAGAAAAGGAAGCTTATTTTGGGTTTCCCGTATTTTTCTTTGTTTAATACCTTGAAATTATAAGGATCTGCGACGATTAATGAAAACTCCCGATCGGGAAAGCTCCGTAATAGCTTGTAGTAAATCTCGGTATTTTTCCAGTTTTCAACAAAGAAATTGCCTTTTATCAATTTTGTTTGCAGTACAGATCAGTACGTTTTACTTTCAACGTAATCGGAATATTTTAAGGTGGAAATAATGCCAACCAACCAACAAAAAACAAAACCGCTGCGAGATATTTTTATTACGAATAATGTTATAAAAATAATACAGAGAAGTTTGACTTTGTTTGCTTTTTTTTTGTTACCGCAGGGTGAAAAAGACAGTCAGTGAAGGAATAATTACAGATATGTCTTTGGAATAAATTATTCATGCCTCGCTCAATTTCCCTCAAGCTTGGACAGCTGTCTCCGCGGATCACTGAGAAAGCATAAACAACGTTAATAGAAGATTTATGGCGCAAATTTATGACAATGTAAATACCTCCCTCTAAAAGATATCTGTAAATATTCAATCTATACATGACAGTAAATTTAAAGTGAAGCACACGGGCTAACGTATCATTCTACTCAATAGGGTTGTCTGTGGTCTTGAAAAAATATGGGCTATCAAGACCATTTCATGTAATATTTATTGTATGTACATGCAAAGAATATAAAACAAATGCAAACGTACACTCTTATTCAATTTTATTATCGCTTTCGCGAGTCTAACTAAACATAGGTTAAAAAACAAATAAATAAATAAACGTGAAATGTGCTTTTTCAAAAGAAAAAATGGACACTTTCATAGGAATTCTTTCTACAAATTTTAAAAACGTAAAGAGAAGGCTTTCGCTGAGGAAAATACAGTTGTGGATATAAGACGTCAAACCTCTGCAAACACAAGAGCATCTAATTTTCCGACGTTGAGTAACGAAGGTTCAATGTTTCAGGTTCATAATCCAAGCAGCTTAAGCAACGATGACGACGTCGGCGGCAAGACGAATTAAAACTGCCATAGTACAATAGGTTTAATAAGCCAAAACAATTACTTTGTAGGTGCCGTAACTGAACCACCACGTTCCCTCGTACACAGATCTCACTCTGGCCGTGAGAGATCTGGGTACGAGATGAAGCCCCTCTCGGCATTCGCGATTCTGGTCAGCGGCTCACGTATACCCAAATATTGATCGAGTACCCCCCGGGTTTCATAACTACTTATCCCACAGCAAGAAATCATTTTTTAAAATTAACTCGCAAACTAGGCTGTAATGTTTTTTAAAAACCGCGGAGGAGAGGGGATGGGGGAGAGGGAAGGACCCAGGAAGGCGCAGCCTTTCACCAGTTGCAATTTCTACAAAGAAAAGTAATGGAAACAAGGTTGAAAGGTGGGGAACAAGATCGGGAAGACAAAGGGCAGTACTAGAAAGTGAAAAAAGGAACTGGAGGTGAATGAGATTAGTAACACGTTGAGACAAAGTAAGGTGAAAGGACGCAGAAGAAACAGGTTTTACAAATTGGAAGAGAAGGGTTGGAACATAGACGTACATTACAAGCCTTCCACAGCTTGCGCTTCCTTAACATTTGGCGCCATTTCTTACGAGGATTTTTCTGGTGGAAAGAAAAGAAAATCCTGGCAATAGAAAGCCACAAGGGTCACCCTCATCTCCAGTGCCCGCTCCGCTCCAGAACCTCGTACCCAGATTTCAGTGGCCAGAAGGGACAGGTGGTCGAGGAAACGGGAAGCGAGTAACCTGATGATAAAATCTTTTATATTGGTTTACCCTTTTAAAAACTCATCGCTTTTTTCAAGGCAGGTTAGCGCGCACACACATAAAATGAAGAAGCTCTGGTCTCTGGTTACTTAGTAGTAAAAGAATTGGAAAATCATCAGAGAATCGCACGTCAAGGTCCTGGCCTGATTATCTGATTACCTTAGCCAGTGCTTCACTCTTTAAAACTCATAGCGTCAATAAGACAACTATCACGATTACTAATTCAATGTTCCAATTCTTCAATTTCCCTCAGACTTGTCAAAAGATGATACCGACATGTAATTATCAGACGTGTCTGACTCCCAGAATTAGGGGGGAGGGGGGGGGGGGGTGGGAAGCTACTCAACAAGGTTTCATATGGGGACGCTCTGCCCCGAGGTCTAACCCATTATCCTTCAATATACTATTTTTGTCAGAAAAGGTGCTCCTTTCGTACACTTTCTGTTGACAGTTAGTACCCTTTTCACATACCTGGTTAAGAACTTTGCATCCTTTTTAACTGCTGTAAATGTACTGTCTTTAAATATGAATAAATCACACAACCAGACCGTTTTCTCGACTTTTTGACAGTCATGAAATGCATCTGTCACTCCTTTTGAGCCTTTTTACCGACCGAAATGACAAATTTCCCTACTATTTCATACACCTGAAGCCTGAAAAAGGTGCTCCTTTCACGCGGAGCCCCCTCGTACAGGCCACCCACACCCCCCGGGGTATGACTTGACATTGGCCTTCATAACACGTGGACTAAAAGCACTGTTTATATTGAAAGCTTTAGTGCCGAACAAGGAAGTGATAAACAACGGGTCACGTAACACAAAAATGTGAATTGTTTTTTTTTCTGAGATGTTTAAATTTTGTGCTTCTTTTGTCTTTAGTCATCCTGCGTCGCAGACGTAATCTAACCTCAGTTAACCCTTTAAATCCTAAGATCAAAATTTGAATTCTCATTTGTTGCCCCTATTCATTTCCAACAGACGTAGTGGGGAGAAGTTGATAAAATATCAAGCAAATTCATCTTGTGTGATCATGTCCGTAATTCTCATGACCACTGTGTTTTACAAAGCATTGATATTACAAGGAGAAATTTGATGCTGACCACTCTATGGAGCAGGCTATTCTTTAGGCAATATTCACGCTATACCGGAAAACCTTTCCTGCCAACACGAAGAAGGGATAGAGAAAGTAAAGGTAGTTCCACCTAGAGTAAAATCTCCTTTTTGGTGGCGCTCAAGCACGCTACAACTCGAAGCAAACCATATCGATCGACTCAATCGCTAAGACGCCCAGTCAAAATATAACTCTCGAAGCCTCATTAGCCTCGCTTTCGCGCAACTAGACCCAGGCCGGCCGAGAGGTCCGCCATATTGTATTCGGTGTATAGTATGAACACCTTTCCGATATGTAACTCTCCATTTACAGATCGGCGCGGAGCAGCTTCGCCCCGTTACAGAAATCGTGCCGAAACTGTGATCACTGTTCTTAGGTGAACAGAAGCCCTTTTCGTGCCGGCGCAAAAGCTACCCAGTATATGATGAAAAGGGCCTTCGTCTAGTATCAAAAGTTATTTTTTCTCACAGAGTTCATTAACATTTTTTTCGCAGAATAGTCACTGTGTTATTGATCTCGATGTTTTGAAAATTTGAAAAGTAAGTCGAACTTAGCGACCACCGAAAACGTGAATATGCGGTGGTCGGTTACGAGATTTGAACCACACGAAACTCTTTTCGAAAACTTCAAGTATCCATACCTATGACACTCGCTCCTCAACTTCTCAAATTACTCCTCTAAATTTTAGAGTTAAAAAATGTACAAAGAAACGTTTTCTCGCGTGTTGGCATCAAAAGCTAAAAATAGATACCTAATGACTTTTTAAAAGTTATCTAAAAAGGCCTTCACAAAAGAACTTAAAATTGAACTATATAACGATTCGTCCGATTCGTATTTTGAATTTGATGATATAACGTCAAAATTTAAAAACTATAAATTAACTATAACTAACCATAGATTGAAAACGCTAAATTAGAATATCTATCCGGCTTTGCTGTGTTATTTTCACAGCAAAATTGATTACACACACTACCTCTCCTTTTCCTTTTATTCTATCGCGTGGCACGAAATTTTTGCGGGTTCTAATTTTTGCGTTTTTTGCGGTTTTTCCAGCGATCCGCAAAAATAAGTTAGTTCCCGCAAATAAATATTACCGCAAACATTTTTCCCGCAAAAATTTATTCCAGAGTAAATATTCTCTAGTTTAAACTCGCTACATAATAATACAGTACTAAGAAATAGTGTCTGTTCAATTACAGCTTGTCTCTTTCATTCAGAAACAAGGAAATACTGGTTTATTGCTTGAAAATATGTCTTTCTATTGCACGTACTCAATAAAAACGAAAATGTTATCAATGCTGTGTACTGGGTACTTTCTAAAAATCGCAAAAATTAATTCCCAGCAAGAAAAACCAGTCTGTCCTAATCGCAAAAATTAGTTCCCGCAAAACACAAAAAATCGCCAATCCGTAAAAATAAACTCCCGCAAAAATTTCGCGCCACACGTTATTTTATTGTATCCTATTTTCAGTTCAAACTTTTTTCTTTTGTCTGTAATTAAATAATTCACACAAAAAAATTAATTAAGAAATGACCCGCCTCGATTAGCCTTTGCTGTCTGCGGGTCAAACAATTTACCATATCACTGTTTTGTAAAGTTTTTAAGTGCATACAGCGAACATAGAGATTACACCATGCGTCAAATGGTCGCTCATGTCAGCCCAAAAACCGACCGTGGTCGCTTACGACAGATTTGAACCATAAGGTTTGACTGGGAACAACGACAGGTTGTCAACAATCATTATAAATGATTTATTCTGTGCTTATACATCTGCTTTTATAAGCGCTAATTGGATTATATTCCCAGGATTAGAACTTCAGCTATACCTCCACAGCATAATGAACTTAAGCTACGGTAAAACGACCGACAAAATCGTGCAACTTGTTCCAAAACAATGCGGAAGTGTTGTGCGTTTTACCACCCACGTTCAAATCTGTTTTGCAACAAATCAAGTTGTTTTAAGTTGCGAGAGTACTGACTTCCACAGTAGACTTCTGATTGGATAAAATAACGCGGGAGTCACGCCATACACGAGAGTTACGTCAGTTGCTGTAAAACAAGTTGCCTTGGGCCGGTCAAATGCACAACATGTACAGAGTTTGTTGCAAAAAGTAGAACTACTTTCCACTTTCTACAACAACGTTTCGCAACCTGCAACAGCCTGATTTGTTGCAAGACAGGTTTTGAAGTGGATGGTAAAACGAGAAACATTGCTTTCAAGTCGTTTTGTAGCAATGTCGCAAAACACGCTGCGCCGCGTGTGAACGAAGTGCCCGGTCAAATTTTTCAGCAGGTCGAAAATTTCTCCGGTGCCGTGTGATTAAGGCAGCTACCATGATCCTATTTGTGCGGTGTTGAAGAAGGCAGATGCTTATTCTGAGGATCTAGCGAACTACAGACCTGTATCCAATGGGCTCCTGATCCAAACTCAAGTTTGTTGTAAAATTAATTGAAAAAGGCCGTTTTTTAACAGTTGAATAACTACTTGACTGCTTCTGATCTTCATGTGACTTTAAGCGCCGCCTACAAAATTTCACTGAGCATGCGTGTATCTTACTAAAGAGGTCCCAATCTCGACCCCAGAGCTCTGCGCAAGGAGTCGGAAGCATAGGCACTGGGGTCGAGACTGAGAGGCTGCCGACAAATTCGGGCAGGAATTTACGGTTTGGAATATGCCACATCATAGTCGACGATCATCAATAAAAGCCGCGAGGGCTTGACTTTCTACGTACAATGTACACATACACGAAAAAAAGGAAGCGTCTTTACGGACGCTAGTTTCGAAGTTGGAAGTGGTTAGTTTAATTTGCTTCATTCACGCAGACACCAACTGAATCTCTTCAAAAGAAGTAAATTTGAGTTTGAATATCACCTTGGATTTTGTCCCTAAACGGGAAGATGCCCTTGGTCATGCGGTTGTAACCAAAACCTTTCAATTAAGCGGTATGAGCCAAGGGCGGTTCGCGGTAAGCGACGGGCAACTGTTATCTGTAAGTCTTCACCCGTCCCCTTAAGGCGGTTTTTCATTAACTTTAAGACTGTAAATTAAATTCTTAAAGTACAACGACCAATTCAATTACACGCTACATAGGAGTTGCCGACAACTATATTTAAAGGGCGAAGTTTGTTTCCCATTATCTTGCAAAAAAAAGTATAATCCTCTACCTTCATTACAGAGAAATTATCACCGTTTATTGCAGATAATAGTTTAACAAAATCATATTAATTTAAATTTCAGCTTTTGCTCTAAATTTAAAATAAAACTATTTCTTTCGCTCCTAGAATCAATTAAGAGAGATGTGGTGAAATGTTATGGAATTGAGCTCTTCTGTATAAAATGCTAAGGTCTATCATTCCAGTGAAACTCCATGGTCGGCAATTCGCCCGAAGCCATTCAAATTCAGTATTTGGCAAATAGATTTTAGCGTTTCTTTGACTTTTGAGTTTTCACACTCTTGGGAATAAAGCCGTTAAAAGAAAACCACAAAGCCCGGCAAAGTTTGACAGCTCAACAAAAGCGCCTATTCTCGAGCACGCGCAAAATCGGAAGCGTGCGCACGCTTTGTTGTGGTAATGAGTATAGCCCCTGCACGCGTGCAGTGGAAAAAAAAGATATGTTACAAGTGACACAATAGGCAATCAGTTAGCGATAGTCGAAAGACCAGCTAGAGCGGGAAAAAGCATCTGCGAGGCACACCACTTGAGTAGAAATTATGACAAAAGGAGCTAGTGAAGACAACAACGCAAGCGATCAAATTGTTCCTGCAAGCAAGGAGGTGAACAGCTCCGGTGATAGCTCAAGGTACCGCAAGTGGGCACAACTTGACCGCAGTCGAAGACTAAAGGCCAGTGCTAGAGAGCGCAAAAGGCGACATGTTTTGAACAACGCTTTAGAACTGTTACGCAAGAAAGTTCCCTGTGTGGACCAGAATCCACAGAAACTTTCTAAAATCGAGGTGTTGCGGATGGCTATTGATTATATCGCCATGTTGAGTTGCTATCTGAAAGGCTCTCCTCAAACTGCAGCAGTTCTATCCGGACCGTTTACACCCGTTGAAATGACATCAGCTATTGCGCCAAATATTCCTGCTGGTTCAAATTTGATAATGCACGATCAAGCCGTTACACTAGTGGTACCAAAAAGCTTGGACCAGTTTCCGGTGAGTAAAAAGATTATTTCTTCGTAAGTTTTCCGCTTTACCCAAGTATCACACCTTGCGGCGTTCAGCTGCTCTAGAAAGTCCAATGGTACAAACATGAACCATCATTTGTTCGACTGTTATTTCCTTTTATTTCAGCTGGTAACCGTTCTGTTATTCATTTTCACAGGGTGGCGATCATTACGGAATTAAAAGTTCAGAACTGGATGTGTATTTGAAAGGATTTCAGGACTATAGTCAGTCATGACTGGCTCGGAATTATGACTTCCCTTTTACTATCTGTAAAATATTGTAGATACATTGCTGAAATCGCGTTCCTTTTCCGCCCCTTTTTTAAAGAAGCGGTTAGATATATAGTACTGTATTATAACGTCCGTAGACCTTGAACAGCTTTTATTGACTAAAGTATCTTTATTAAGCGACCGTACAGCTGTTTCTTGTTAACATGTTATTGAAATAAAACCAATTATATAAAGTTGTTTTTAAACAACCACTGATTTGCCTTCTATTTTTTGTATCACTCAAACATCCTGGGCTTTCAGTGGATCTCAAAACGCAAGCGCGAGAAGAGTTTTTGGCGCGACGATCGCATAAAACGTTTAGCGTAGCGTGTCTCATTGATTCAAACAAACAGGAACTATACAGACAATTGCTTTGTTAAGTCTAGTAACTAGAAATGTTTAGTCAAACTGCTACTGCTGAAGTTCTCTTCGCGGAAACGTAAAAACGAAGACAATTTCGCAAGAGACGCGTTGAAATTCGAGAACAAGAAAAAGAAAAAAAAAAGAATCTTTCTTTTTCGCTCTGGTCCGTTGAAAAATTCAATGAATAGAAATCATGAATGCACTTACGTTTTCAAACGCTCAAATAAGGCGCCTTAGTGAAGTCTTTTGTCTACAAACCACGTGGAAGATTAGAGTAAAAATCACGCAGTCAACACGAAATCTAACAAAAACTTCTACATAGGCGCATGCTTGGATATAAGCGGTAGCAACGCTTTTAATACCGAACTTAAATGCTGGAAAAGAAATGAAGCAGAATTGACTCGGAAAAATCTTGTCTAATTTATCCTACCATTTTATTATGACAATGTGAATAAATCACTCACTGTTAACACAATATACAACCCGTAAGAAAAAACAAGTATGGCTAAAGGAAGTAGGAAGTTAATAATTGATAAAATCAAGTCAATGGGCTGGTTTTCAGAAATGATGTAAATCAAATTAAAACAAGACTTGGTAGTTTAAGTTAGCTCATTGTCGCCCAACAAAGTTTACATTCCGTGTGTTCGCCTTGCTAACTACACGTGGTCTCAGTTGTAATCCGAGACCACAAAACAAAGGAACTTACTTAACGATTTTCTCATTCTTTCGGCAGTAACCTAGCAACTTGTAGAAAAGACTTCAAGGTTACCTTTGAAAACCCTAAAGTTTGTATCTGAAGTGACAATTTTAGAAGAAACAAAAGGATATTTTAGCGGGTTGCGTAAGAAAATTGAAGTTCCAACTTTGGAATCGACGTTTCGAATACATTTGTAGGACGCGCATCACTTAAAATTCTGGCCATTTTTACGGCGTTTGTCTAGATTGAATCGTAACCGCCTCAATATTGCAAATATTGGTCACATTTTACTCCAAATTTCGAGAATGCGGATGAAGTAGAGAAGCTACCTACGTGACTCAATTTCTCTCAGACTTTCCTTTTGTATGGAAATATATTCACAGCGCCTGACCAGAGACAAAAAAAACTAATTATATTTTGTAGATAATTATGCTAATAGTAATTATAGACATCATATTGTACGCCGGCACTATGGGTTACTTAATATGACCACAAAGGAAATTTTTAAAACGGTTTGGCCTAATCGTAACTTGTTTGCTTATGAACAATAGTTTCTTTTAGAGCCGTTTCATTTGCTGTACATGATGTTGTGGTCTAACATTTGCATGTATTGTGGGTATAATACTAAACTCTTAACCATTCACATCAAAATGAAAAGTGCTTTCCTGTGGTGCTGTTTATAACGTTGTACAAAGCGATTCCAAATTTTGAGTCCGTGAATGAGTTCCTAAAGTGTGTTCGTTCAAACAACACTTACTTATGGTTTTGTTTATCAAGCCGGGTAAAGTGGTGCTGCCACGGAATCTGTGAATGGAATACTCCAGTGAAAGCTGGAGAGAATTACCAGTGTAGTTCTGACTAAATTTCGACCCTGCTCGCCATAGAGCCTCTAGTAGGTCAGTGGCTAGAGAATCCGATCTAGAACTCGGTCGGAATTTTTCTGAGCTTTCTGGTGTAACAATACCTCTTCTTCCGCAAATGAAATATAAGCTTCTTCAAACTTCGTTCGTCCTCTACGCAAAATTCTGGAAGCCCATTGGCTGAATGGTATGTAACAATGGATTACATCAAACAGCGATTTTCAGGCACTCCAAGCAGTCTATAGTTCAATAAAAATTCTTTGAAGAAAAAATTCAGCTTGCAACAGAGCCTTAATGCATTACAGGAAAAAGTCTTAATATCGATACTGAAAAAAAGTCAATTCTAATCCAGATCGTACACAATTTCCACCCGTATCGAAGTAAAGAAAAAGCGGTATCGACTCCCTTCTTTCCTAAGGTTTTGTGAGCGAGGTTGACTAACGGGTGCTCGTCGTTTTACTCGACACCGACACGACACTGGCCGCCTACAGAGAACCGTAACAAAACGTAGCATCGTTTTGAAAAGTGATCGTTAAAAAAGGAACACTCTTGCTGTTGTTCAGGTTTTTGCGCGTTAGCTTTCGAAAACTGCACCGTTTAACCGGGAGAAGACGCTTCGCATAGCAGGAAAAGATAACGTATTCTAAGTTCTTAATAAAAAATGCTACTTAAAACACTCTTTGTCCCCGTATAAACATCTTTTTAATGATGGTTTGTCCGATAACTTTTAAATAAACACATTTACAATTTTGTTTGGTTGGCTGGTAAATTGTTTGCCTAGTATTTCAGATGGCAAGAATACTGCGCACATAGGCAGACACTGTGTAATTTAACTTTGTAAATCTACCGTAAACTTGCTGTTGCAGGCTCCGGTAGGTGAAACTCAGGGTTGTCGAAAATTAGACTTCGGCGGCGCGGAGACCCGGTTTTCTGTGGTGTATACAATGTTAAGGATTATAATAACTTGAAAGAGAGTAATAATAATAATATTCAATACTTATATTGCGCTTTTTCTATAAAAATACTCAAAAGCGCATTACAATATTATCAATAACTAAATTAAAACCAGTAAAATCACCCGGTAAAATTACAATATTACAATATTAACATTACAATATTAAAAATAATAAAAATAATAAAAATAATAAAAATAAAAAAATAAAAAATAAATAAATAAATAAATAAATAAATAATCTAACTAAAAGCCTTTTTAAATAAATATGTTTTAACAGAGCGTTTAAAAGAGTCGATTGATGTTTCCTGTCTAATTGGCAGAGGAAGACTGTTCCATAAAAAGGGGGCAGCCATCGATAACGCGCGATCTGCCAAGGTCTTCTTCGTTCTTAGCCGAGGTCTTTCTAACAATATACCATTATTGTTACGGCGTAGTTGGTAACGTGAGACCGGTAAGACAGAGACAAGATCCTTAAGATAGCTAGGCGCAACACCGTGCAGAATCTTGAATGTAACAAGGAGAATCTTAAAATCTACGCGCAAGCGCACTGGTAGCCAGTGGAGTTCTCTTAACAAAGGAGTAACGTGACAATACTTAGGTGCACAGTAAACCAATCGAGCACTGGCATTCATGACTCTTTGAAGTTTCTTAATTTGATACTCAGGAGCACCGTACAATAAACCATTACAGTAGTCAAGCCTGCTTGTGATGAACGCGTGAACAAGCCTCTCGGTGGACTCACGAGACAAATACTTCCTAATGTGCCGGATATTGTACAAATAATAAAACGCGCTAGCACAGGTCTTAGTCACATGAGTCGACATGTCCAGATGAGAATCGAACCAGGTGCCCAAATTGCGCACTGAAGAAGCAGGCGATACCTCAGCTTGGCCGATCTTGATCTTGTCAACGGACACCTTTGATAACTGTCGTTCCGTGCCAATGATCAGGAACTCAGTTTTATCGTCATTTAGCATTAACTTATCATCTCTCATCCAAGCGCGAACGTCACGAATACAGTTCTCAATCGCAATCACAGCATCAGCCTCGCTGGTCTTATCAACGGGATTAAACGATATATATAGCTGTGTATCGTCCGCGTAGGTGTGAACGGATGGCAGATGAGATTTCATGATGTCAAACAGCGAACTCGCGTAGATGGTAAATAAGAGGGGGCCCAAACAAGAACCTTGTGGGACCCCGCAAGACAGATTAAATTTATCAGAGAGCGATCCGTTAACTGAGACCTGCTGCGTTCTTCCCGCCAAATAAGATTTAAACCATGATAAAGCCTTATCCCGAAGGCGAAGCTTGGACTGCAGCCTGTGCAGAAGAATACCGTGATCTACGGTGTCAAACGCAGCGCTGAGATCTAACATAACAAGCAATGTGACGTGACCTTTGTCCATATTTAGCAGAAGATCGTTTTTAACTTTTAATAACGCCGTCTCAGTGCTGTGATTCTGCCGATATGCGCTTTGGAGGACAGGAAATAAGTTGTTGGCTGTCATATGATCTTGTAATTGGATAGCCACGGACTTTTCCGTGATCTTTGATGTAACCTGCAAGTTGCTCACCGGTCGAAAATTTTTGTTAATAGGTTTGAGTCCTGCTTTCTTAAGCAAGGGGTGAACTAAAGCATTCTTCCAGTTCTCTGCAAAGACGCCAGACTCAAGAGACAAGTTGACAATTTTCCTAATAACAGGGAGCAGTTCATCCAAACAGAAGGACAGAATAGACGATGGTAGGGGATCAAAGGCGCACGACTTTGCACATGAGGCAGCAATTCTCCGTACACTCTCCTCAGACAGTGGAGAAAATTCAGAAAACTCACTACACGTTGAGGCTGATGTAGCAAGCGAAGTTGCGCCACTGGCATCCGCATCCAGCGCAGACCGAATAGCCGTGATTTTGTGGACAAAATACTCGCCCATCTCATTAGCTAGCATCCGAGCATCCGAATGAGGCGGCAGAGCCCTATCTACATGAAAATTCAAAAGGCGTTTACTGGCCCGAAAAAGCCTTCCCTGGTCAGAACTATTCTCATCAATATATTGTTTATAATAGGCCCGTCTAGACTCATTCATGACATGCAATGCAAAATTTCGTTTGGCTTTAAATACAGCGAGATCAGAATTAAGCCGACTAGCCCGCCATTTCCTTTCAGCACGCCGTCTTTCACGTCTCGCCTTCACTATTTCATCATTAAACCATGGAGGACGTGACTGAGACTTCAGGTGGCGAGCCCGGACTGGCGCATGTTTATCCAATACTGATCTTAGAGTATTATTGTAACATTCCACAAGTTCATCAAGAGTATTAGGAGGGTCACGACATAAACTAGAATTACGAATATCTTCCAAAAACTGTTGCTTGTTAATTGCTTTGAGTTTCCGGAACTCAGCGTGCGTGACTTTAGAGGCAGACACAGCTGTCCTAAGATCACATAGGACAACGGCATGATCTGAGAAATATCTCTCTATCTCTGGTTAGAGTGGCAGTATTCACCGCTCGCCAGGATAATTAAACTGGTAGGAGGCAACCAGTTGGTTATTTTAAAGCATGGCCGATGAGTTGAACTTGGAACTACCGTGACACAAATCAGGCGCCGAGAGGTGAGTCTCGCGAGTTGAACACTCGGCCGCGCTGCCTTTTTAGATCTCCAATGCGCAATCAAAGCTACCCTGGAAAAACTGCCGACCTTTCGCGACGCCACCATTAGTTTCTGCACGAAATGACGACTAAGAAACGTTACGATCGCAGAAATTCCGTAGTGATGACGCGTCACTACCCAGATCTGGATAGAGCTTCTGATTGGTGGAGCCACGAGGGAAATTTGCTTCAGGCAATCATCACTATGGAATTTCTGCGCTAGTTTTTCAGACAAAATAGGGACTTTAAGATCCAACGACGCGACGGCGACAAGAACGTCGCTGAAAAAGTGAATTTGCGTTCTTTCAGTCTTTATAGCGACTATTCCTGGCCACTAACTTTGTCAAATGTAGGCGAACCCTCCTGAAGCGGAATTTCAAGGGACCATGTTGAAGCTCAGAAAGAGAAATAAAATTTCGTCGTTGCTTGTTTACGTCCTCCATAAAACGCGAAATCAGGCATTTTCACGTCGTAGTCGTGCAAAAACGGGAAAGAAATGTACAAAAAAGTGTGATGCACGTGCGAAGTTGTCGTTTTGCTTATTAAACCGATTGTTTTTTTCGACGTTCTCGTTGTCGTCCGCGTCGTTGGATCTTAAAGTCCCTAATTTCGCGGGGAAACTAGTAGTGGCGTGGCGAAATGTCAGCGGTTTTCTCAGGCTAAATCAAAGCTAAAGGCCGCTGCTTTCAAAGTTGAATAAGAAAACTTTTTTTACTGTGTACTATCTGAAAGGATATTTGTGAAGAAGTTTGAACATTCCTGTACCGATGTTCATTGGAATACCCATAATGATACACTCGCTTACACCTACAACGAAACAAAACTTATTAATTACATACATGTAAAAACATCCTAACAATTTCTTTACAGAAAAACAAGAAAAAAGAAGAAGCAAGGCTAGCCTGAGTACCAGCTAACCCTTTGAACCCCTAAGAGGGCTTGGGGCCCGTTTCTCGAAAGTCTCGATAATTAACGGGCCCGGAGAGTAGTTACTGTTTAAATTCAAGATCGAGGTTTCCATACTTTCGCAGATGATATGACAAAACTTTCAGTTAACAAAACAAAATGAACCAGTCTGTTACCTAGAACTCGCGCTTTTGATTTTAATGTTTGGTTTCGAGCCTAGAGAAGTTACTGCCAGTTGTCGAGAAACAGCCCCCTGATACTCAGGTTAAGGTGAGATCTCCTGTTGAAAACAACAGAACGTGGTACGGCGACTCGACCATACGATGACGATGATGATGACCTCTTTGTCAATCAGAGAAAACGTTAACTAAACTAAACAGTATCTTTTAAGTTTTAGACAACAAACACTTACATTTTCACATCTCCCAAGATGAAGGTGAAAAAAATTGTGTCATTTAAAAGGGTGCAAAGAAAGTCATTTTTACAGCTTGCCATTCGGGCAAGCTGAAGCTAACATTTACTAGCCCAAATATCATTTCAACTAGCCCAAAAAACGTTTTGATGAGCAGATTGATTTCACACTCGGCAGTTCTTCTGTAATTTGAATTCCTCAAAAAAATTCACTTGCCCGTCGGGCAAGTTGATAACAGAATTCCCTAGCCCGATAGCAAAATCCACTAGTACATGGCTACCGGACACTACTTTCTTTGCACGCTGTTTAATATTTTCAGCAGTTCTTCGATCGTCGTATTTTACTCTTACCATCAATAGAGTCTGTCTGTCCGTGCAACGCTGCGTCGAACAAATGATCCGACGTCTTTTCGAACTACGAAAGAAAATTAAATTTACATGAACAAAAAAGCAAGGTAGACCTTTTTGACTTGAGGTTAATTTTCCCACTTAAGACCACTTGACTGTAGTTCAGAGAACTGATTCCACATGCATATGTATGCACAACTTATGAAAACACAAAAAGGACAAAATTTCCTTGAGAACACCACGTGGTCTGAATTTGGAGAACGCAGCATACAAGCCGAACTGAAAAGGACTATTTAACAATTATTCCACGAGTCCGCGTTGGATATGAGATGGTAGATACCCAACGAGGCGCGTAATATCGAGAAGTCTTCATGACTTTATTTGTAGAAACAGCCGATTTTCAGCTTGTTTTTAATTTTGAGCAGACGCATACAGTTACCATATTGGAGAGCATGGTATAATGGCTCATATACCATGACGGACGGCTAAGCTAATCAGAGCTCTAGCAATGCCTTATAAAATGATTCAGTTTTTAATAATGTAGGTTGCCTTACCCACTCTTAAGGTACCGTAAAACGGGCAACACTGACTGAAAACGAATTGAGTACTGTCTTGGCTGCCTATTATTGACCTTTTAATAAAGTAGGTATGTATCCATAATGCGCGTTTTACTACCCACGAAAAAAAACCTTGTCACCTTATTTGTTGCAAGACAAGTTCGAACGTGAGTGGTAAAAAGCTCAATATCGTCAAGTTGCAAGTTTTTTGTTGGCCGTTTTACTGTAGCTTAAATCTGCTACACAGCCGTTCTTTGGGTCGTCTCGAAGCTATCCTCCCCACAAACGATGCGTGACTACACAAAAAACGGCTGCGTAGCAGACTAACGCTGCCGTTTGCCGTGCTTACCCCCACCCCCACCCCCACCCCCACCACCAACACCAACACCAACACCTCGGATTACCTGTTACAAGATGTTTGCCTGATGTCAGTTCAGCCTGCCTCCCTCAGATCACCCTTTCCAAGAGATACGACTTTATAAAAACAAACCTCCCATCCATTAAATCACCTGGCTTAAGAGGCTCAAATGCACGAGCCAACTTACCGACGCAAGCATAAGAACACTTTCCTTCATCTTCGCCAAACCGAACCTTGTTATACCAAGCACTTCTCCCTAAGAAGAGAAACCGTATTTGATAGAGGATTCGCCCAATGTGAGAGAATCCAAGACAGTCTTGGATTGACTCTGGATTGCACGCCGTGGATTCCGGATTTCAGGTACTGAATTACAGTCTCTGTCAATGGAACTTGGATTTTGGATTCCAATCGTTAGTGGGATTCCGGATTCCTCGAGCTGTATTCTGGATTTCAAAGTCCAGGACTGATTTCGTATTCCACAATCAAAATGTCTCCGAATTCCGGATTTATTAAGCAAAAATTTCCCGGATTCCGGAATCGGGGTGAGAGAATAGAGAGATTTTAATAGCTGACAGAAACAGATGCTTAAAGGTTTAAGGGTTGTTTATAGCGGAAAGTGCACTTAGCTTATCCAGCTAGTTTACAGGCACACCAATCAAATACTTAGAAATAAATAATTCAAATATGACATAATAGGATAAATAAACTCAACTTGAAACTGGAGGCAACCCGTTGGCTATTTACAAGCGTGGCAGAGTTTGAACTCGAGATATCCGAGAACAAATCCAGCAAGTGGCAAGACCGCGACCCGAACCCTAGACCGCCAGATTGCGAGGCCAACGCGCTGACCACTCGGCCACACTGCCTCTCTTGGGATAGGAAAATTCTCTTCGAGACCGAGATATTCCATAGACGCTGAAACCGACTCAGATCAAGGGGCGAAGCAGTCCGACATTTCACGGAATTGACGGACAAGGCGAAAGCCTTCCAAATGGAAAGGTGTTCCATTTGGAGCTTCCCCTCACCCCCTTCCAAAAGAGGTAACCATGCAGCGTTTGTATTAAAGGTGGTCCCAATAGATAAAGACCAAAATGCTCCACACTATCTATAAATAGATAGTGTATGTGGATTGACGTTACCTTATATGTCATCAGATCAGCCAGTAACATCACGTGACGTGCATCAATGCTCATTCCATGGCTCTTCATTGTCACGTTGATTTCATTCATGATGGTTGACCTGGCAACAGGGAACACACGACACCTTCAGTTGTTAACAGACGCAGTAAGAGCGTGCTTAAAACATAAAGCAATTTCGATATATAAAAATTCATACCTGACTCCGAGGCTTGCGGAATCAAAAACAAAAGAAATATATTATTCATCGCTGAGCCTCAAGATGATTTCTTGTTTTATTCCCCCAAAGCTTGGCAGCCAAGTATGAATTTTAATCCATCGAAATTGGCCTATCCACCATTTTTCACCTAGACCATAATGTCCCCCCACCCAAAATTTACCCCCAAAATTTTGCATAACCATTGTCTTTGATTTCTCTTGGGACAACTGTGATACCCAGGAGAAATTGGAAACTATGGTTATGCAAAATTTAGGAGGGTAATCAAAGTACATTATGGTCTATGTGAAAATGGTGAGTATTGCTTGTTGGAGTACAAAACAATGAAACGACAGCCATGTTGGTGGACAAAACAAATCCTCTGAAGATTCCGTTTAAACTCTTCTCTCAAGTAAAGAATTTTGTATTCCAATAAATTTGCGCGGCTACGTACCACGTGAGTGGAAACGATCTATATATTGAGAAAGTACAATTCTTAGATTAAAAACTGTGTAAAGAAAAATTTTGCACATTTTGACGCACCGATTATTTATTTGCTAGTTTACTTTTTGGAGAGGGGCGAGTGTTACTTGAGTAGACATGGATCACAGGATACCCACACAACCACAGCTTAACTATGTTTTTTTTTGCAGCAATGAAGGGCCAGGAACATACCCCCTGGATAAAACGGTTTATATACCACGGACTTACTACTTTCCCAGTCCATCACGGGGTTACCAGGTTTCTGTTTGCCAGAAAACAATAAGGCAACAAGTAGTATTCCTTTTCCAGCTGTATAGATTGCTAGTTCACTTCAGGATTATTTTAGAAATTTAAGTCAGCAAACCTGGCGGCCTCGATTCCGAGAACCTTTTCAACTTCAGCTGTATTGTTTGAGGTAGTCGCTGTACCCTTGACACCTAACAACAAACGCACACACAAGTAAGAATTTTATCAACTCACTGGAAAGAAAAGGCGGAGTGTGAATTACATAAAACTTTGGAGACTCAGTCCAAGTCTAAATGTTGGATAAAGACATAACCGCTTCTCCTCCTTTTGTACCCCCTTCTCCAAATCTCCTGTTCCTCCTGGCTTCCTTTGCTTTATCCCATAATTAAATCCCTACTTTCTCCTAGTTCCAAGCTATCCTTATCCTCTCATTTGCTCTGATCTTCCCCTTCCTGTGCCCCTGGCCCTAATCCCCTACCCCTATGCTACCCTTATTCCCTGCTATACCCTACTCTCCACCTTCGGTCCCCTGGTGCTATCCCAATCCTTATTCTAGTCTCAATATCCCATCTAGGAATATCAAAAACTCAGTTACAAAAATCTCCTATTTCGTAGAACGTATCTGGTTCAGGATGCTCAATCTGAATATTTAAGAAGGTTCATCATAAGCAGAGGATGTACGTTTAGGTTTGATTTCAGAAACGTACGATCCAGGTGATAAATCGTGATCGTATAATAATGACACTTACCCACAGTGGACATAACAGACAGCAAATCATCTCCTTCCACCAGTAACTTGTAAGTGTCTCCTTTCGCTTCATCCACATGGATAATCGCCCTGTTTACGTTTTTGTGCCCCTGTAAACATAAAACAAAAACCCTGTTAAAGATAGATTTTTTTTCCCTTTTTCCACGTGAAACCGTTTGAAATTCTCTGTCTTGGCTATGCTCAGATTACGCGCAAGCACTCGCAAGATCACCCAAGCACACGCAAGAACACGCGCATCGTCATCTCTCTTGTAGAGCAGTGTGAGGGATATGCAATTTCGTTCCCATGTTCCAAGGAAAGGAGAAGAGAGACCCTGGGAACGAATTTAGGGACGATGTTGAAGCCGTTTTACTCGACATTCCTAATGAACAATAACAAAAACAACAAAACGCTCCACACATTTATACCTTGATGAGGACGTCAGGCAAGTCTGTCTTAAGTGTCTGCATCGTGTAATGGAGAGATGATTTGCTGCTCTCACTCGGATAAATACAAATCTCTGAGTTGCTCAGGGCGGTTACTTGCTAAAAAGGAAGACGATAAATATGAAGCAGTCAATAGCTAAACGAGTAGGTGAGCAGCTAACTTCACTGAGTTAGTTACAGCATTTTTTAACGGACGCTATTACATTGCTCACGGCTACCAGGCAACGATCTTGCCAAGAAAGCAAAAAAAAAAACAACAACAACTAAGGGGGGAGGGGTGGGAAGGAGAAGGGAGAGGTATTTTTCCTCGCCTTCCCCTTCCCCTCTTTTATTTTCAACTCGTCGTCCACTCCCCTGGAGTAATTTTTTAACTCGCCCCAACTGTCTGTCAGTTTCAACGCCCAAGATGGCGGGAGAGCATTAGTCCCAATAATAGTATCATTGCTCGAACTGCAAAATACGCCTGCTTTGCAAGCTAAGTTAGTTATGAACTCAGTTAGTAGTAGAAACACAACGGAACCTGGATAAAACGACTTCTTAACACACTTGACGAAGCACATTTTAAAAACGCTCGACCAAGAGAAGGCGGCGCTAAAAATCTGGGCTAATAACTTGGCTTTGTTGACACACAGCACACGCACACACACACACACACACACACACACACAATTCACTATTTTACCTGAGGTTTTAACTTAAGTTTCTTCGCATTACAGATAGCAAATCGTATTGAGTCGACATCAACCTCGAGCTGCCAATGAAAATAAAAATGATTGAGTTAAGAGGTAGCCTGCGAACTCAGATGTATTTCCGGTCATCGCTTCTCTGCACCCGATAAGTGGAAATACCTCTACATTCGCTAACAATGTGGAATTAAAATCAAAACGGCTATTTGCTTAGCGAAAACAGGTCTATGTTTAGCTGCCTCAAAAAGTAGTTTCTGAATGTTTTCCAGCACTTTTTGAAGGTCGGGCATTTTGGCACCACCCGAGGTACTCCTGTCATCAGCTTTAAAACACAATCAAACTTCTCTAACCAATCGAAGCCAAGCAGCTGTTTGCCGTGATTATCAGCTCTAGTTTAAGCGGCCAGGTTTCCATATATCGTTTCGATCGTATACGGCAGTCGTCCCCCAAAATCGAGACGATCAACACGTTCCAGGCGATTCTATGGAATCATACCATTCTCAGCTGTCTTCACCCGCGCTTTCCGGAGGTCGGGCAGTGTCCTCGTATAACATCTACACTGATCACCAAAACTATACTCGTTAATTTATCTATCTCAATTAAAAACCTTACCTTTAGTAACTTGATTCTGTCCACCGCAAGTTTGACGAGAATAAAACAACTGTCCGGCAAGAAAACCTCTTCGATGTACTCTGACACCTTCAAAAACATATGCAAAAGGTTATGCCTACCATCGGCGACAAAACCGTTGAAAATGGTTTGACACACTCTTTTATAATCTAGGTACTTGTTTGTTACAAACCTCCCCCAGTAAGGTCTTCTCGATCCGCCCTTTGACCGCTCTCGCATCTTCAGGATTCTTGTCGTTCATGAGCTGTGCCGAGATGATTGGTGTGCTGATGAACCGTGAGGCATTTATGATTTCCTTTATTCGAGGAACACCAAGAGTAATGTCTGATACCATTAAGAATGATTAACAACATAGAATTGCACTCGTTTTGATAAGTGTCTGAAAAGAATTGAATCTTGTTAAAAAACGGGGGGAGATTCTACAGCAGAGCGAACTTCCTGAATGCAATAAAAATGATTTTCGTAGGCCTGACATAAGCATTACGGCAAATACACAAGAAACAAACATTTTCGCCTCTTTGTCATGTGGTAACCTAAAATCTTCATGTGATACCCATGTGAATGATAAGTGATCGGATGTACATGTTGTGGTTCAATTTTAATCGTTGGTTTAAATATTATTTTCTTTTGTTTCAAACTCATTAACATACATTACCTTACCAAAAACAAAAGAAAATAAAATTTAATTCAAGGATAAAATTAGTAATATAAAATGTTCAAGGATACTCATGGAAGCAACTCCGGCAAAATGAAACGTTTTCAACGTCATTTGCGTGCCAGGCTCCCCAATACTCTGAGCGCACAGGGCACCCACTGCAGTTCCAGGTTCAATCTTGGCTCTGGAATATTTCTCTTTACACAGGTTTAGAAAGTCGACCAGTTGAGATCTTGTACAGCGGTCTAACCAAGACAACACTGATAAAAAAATAATAATAATAAACACCTCAATATTTATGGTGTTTTTTTTTTTGTACAAGTATTGTCAAAGTTAACCTTAACCGCCATTAACTTACGTCTTGATAAGATAGCTTTGTTCCCGCATCTACCAACACAAGTTGACGGCCTGAACGCTTACTTACACCTCATGCACAAGTGTCCGGATATTTTTGGAAACGTGGCTTTTTTCTCCGTTCTCGAAGAAATACGCGTCCACACTTTGCGTATTTGATTCGCTTTCGCCTGTACATACGAAAACGCTAAAACAATGGCAATACGATAGGATCCCTTACAGGGTATGCGCTTAATGATGTATGACGTCCTCGTATTTGAAAACCTCAATTTTCGTCTGTCTACGCGAAAACGATAATCCGGCGTTTTTAAAAAATCCTACTCTGGGGAACATTTTCAAAAACCTGCGTTTTTGGTGCCCGAAACCTTTGTTTACGTGTGGACGGAAAGCTAGAAAGAAGAAAAATCTCCGTTACAGTAAGAAATATCCGGATACGTGTGGAAGGAGCTTACAGGGAACCTTCACTGTTAGCCAGAAAAATTCACAAAAGGAAAAAAGAAACCCCTTACCTTTTGGGAGTTCACCAAGTTTATGTGACCTACAACAATCAAGACACTTGTTACTCAAGACAAACCTCCATGTGGCAGATTAGGAATATGAGGAAACCAAGATTTTTAACGTACCTGTCGAGGCTAAGCTTTCGATGCTTCATTTCAACTTTCTCCGCAATGTCTTCCACAAAAGACCTGAGAAAAAGGCTAGGTTAAGCCACTTTCACACGGCACCGGGCTCCTGACGGCACCAGGTGAATTTTCGACCAGTTCATTAAGAAAATTTAGACGCCTAGCCGTTCAAAGTTCCATGTGAACTGAGCAAAAAATGTGAACGAAGTGTCCGGTCAAATTTTCAGGTCAGCCGGTCGAAAATTCGTCCAATGCAGTTGTTCTGGATCAACGTACGTTTCTGGGAAATTGCCCACCTACCCCTCCCCTCAGCTAACATTAACACTTACCTCTCACTTATGGTAAAATGTTGGTTTAGGGGAGGGGTAGGTGAGCAGTTTCCCAGAAACCTCGATCACATGATCCTTTGTTTTCCTTGCGTGTGTTCTTAAAACGTTACAAGAACATTCGCACCCCAAGATTTATTCAATGTACCACGATATACGTCTACTAAACGCTATTGTACATTAAAGCCACCACAATAACTTACTTCAAATCTTTCTTGAACTCTGTTCCGCAATCTTGGAAATCTGACCCATCGATAGCTTGTAGGGCAAAACTACGAACATCTTCTGGAGATAAAGGAGACTCGTCTTTCATAGGTTCCGAACACTGCAAGAGGAACAGGGAGCAAGGTTACTACAACCGACCCGCCTAAACAAATAGGGATGTTAAGATCCGACGACGAAGACAGCAACGAGAACGCCAAAAAAGCAATAGGTTTAATAACCAACAATTTTGCACGCGCATCACGCTTTTTTGTACATTTCTTTGCCGTCACTGCACGACTACGACGTGTAAAGAGGAAGTACACAAGCGCCTACAAAATTTCCTCCCTCTTTCTGAACTTGGATATGGTTCTGAGGAATTCAACTTTAGAAGGGTTCGCCTACATTTGACAAAGTTAGTGACTTGGAGTAATCGCGATGAAAATTGAAAAAACGCAAATTTACTTTTTCAGCGTCGTTTTCTCTACCGTCGCTGTCCTCGGGTCTTAAGGTCCCTATTACAATGTCCAGTGAGGCCCTGTTCACACCAGACATTTTTGAAACCGCATAATTTGTCACCAGGATTCGGGGCCCAAACCACTCTGGAGAGAGGCTGTAAAAAGATGCGATCGCATTAGGAAGTTTCACCGGCGTCGTAGTCGTGAAGTGGACGTCAAGGAAATGTGCTAATATTAGAGCGATTTAAAGTCAAGTTACTGACGGCAAACGGCAAACGTCAGATTCAAGTTGAGAATTTCTCAAAATAGAAAGTGAGCAACCAACAACTGCTCCGAAGAATTCTTATGGATAAAAATAACGTGAACCTACTGATTTCGGTGTAGTTTATATGATGAACACTAAACGACAAGTAATGTATCAAGCATGAGACGCAGTGTTTCATCACCAGATGAAACACTGAGAAGAGAGTTGAAAATACGACGCACAGCGGAGTATTTTTGACGAACTTCGAGGTTCAAGCTCTACTTCTTGCGAAGATTGGTGAAACGAAAAAGCTCAGTTCAAGAATATCAGATAGTGCTAGTTGGAGTTATTTTGAGTGGATTCATCTAATCCACGGAGGTTTGGCTGCTTTTACAGCAGACCTTAGCAAAAGCACTGACCAATTACAAGACCAACCTGAACGTGACTGAAGACGCGATTGAAGTCCAGCGGTTTGTCCTTCCCTTCCATATCAGTAGGATCCAGGCCATCTCCTCCGTACATGAACTGTACTATATGACCAACTGAGTTGCGAACTGTTAAGTCATATTGAGTTGCAAGGTCCTCTAAAGACTGAAGAAAACACAATATCAAAATATGCTAAAACCGTACTCGCTCTAGCTTTCGAGTCTGTCCACAAAATCTTTTGATGTGACCATTCAAATGAGAGAGCATACGAGAGCCAGGTTGAAGACGACGACTTCATTTAACTCCCTTTTTTGTCCCCTTGTCATAGTTACCCTATGAATCATCGCGCCAGGCTAGTAAAGGCCTCATGTAGATCCCCTCCGACAGCATCTTTAAAGGGAACAAACAACTCACCTTTACTAATCTCCTTTGCATATAACCGGTTTCAGCAGTCTTAACAGCCGTATCCACTAAACCTACGAGAACAGGCAAAAGTGATTTGAGAAATTCTGGAGTTCTCAGTTTCGGATCCAGCAGACCCTGAGATAAGCGGCGGGGCGCGGTCATCCAGACCCTTAGATAAGGGTGGTGTAGTCTCCAAAAAAAATTTTTTCGGCCCTTCAGGCCTCAGTTTGGTCTAAAAATAAGAGGGGGAGGGGGCCCAGGCCCGTCCCCTGGATCCACCATCATGATTACCAAAACCGACTGACCTACGACGCAGACGTAATCACCCCTGGTTAGTAGGAAGCTTTAGAAACGACGACAGCGACGGCAACGAGAAGGTAAAAAAAGTAATAGGTTTATAAAGCAAACCATCAACTTTGCACGTGCGTCACGCTTTTTGTACGTTTCTTTGCCGTCGCTGCACGACTACGACGTGAAAATGCCTAATTTCACGTTTTATGGAGGACGTAATCAGGCGACGACGAATGTTTCTTTCTCTTTCTAAACTTGAATGCAGTCCACAAGAAATCAACTCCAGGTAGCCGGGTGGTTCTGGCATATTGGAAAGCACCCTATTACCTTTCCACAGGTAGGGAAACATAAACGATAATGATGATACCTTCACGCCCAGCCATGGTGTGGAAGAAGAATTCTGTTGGTGTAAGACCTGAGTAAAAGCTGTTCTTGACAAATCCTTTGGCTGCTGGAGATTTAGCTGTGAAATGAAATTATATAAAAATAAATAATAGAAGAGTTGTGAACGGGCTAAAGCAGTGAATACAAGGCTGAGAATGATGCTGTTTTCAGTCAGTGAAGCAAACGACTTGAAACAAAAAAGAGTTCTCCTGACTATTTTGAGGCTATAATCTTGTGATTACAAGAGGACAAGTTAACATCCTACATACCGCTGGGTCTGGAACTTTCATAGGTAAAATGTGGGCAATGATATAATTGTGATGGTGAATAACGGACCGGTGAATATATATCGGAATGACGTTTCTTCAATCTGTGGCACAGGCGATGCAGAAAATTTTGATGTCTTTCTTTTTACAACGTGATCATAATTTTGTCATAACTATTACGTCGATAATGATTATTTTCCTTTCGCCGCAGACTGTCCAGTCTGATAAATGAAATGAAAATCTCCGTTGATCTAAGGAAAGGCGTGTTAGTGCCTTTTAAAAATAATTGTCAGTGAGGGTCTGCAGCTTTTGAACCTTTACATGGAAGATTTCCTCGCAACCCAAGCCTAGCGGCAAGTTTTTTTTCCGGCTTCGGATTTTCCATCTACTTTAATAACCTACACCTTACAGTGTCGTTTGAAGTGAGGGAGGGCTCTGTCTTCAAATCCATTAGGGATTCTTTTGCCAGAAATGGCCTGCTGCCCAACACATGCGATCATCTGTGAGATGTTAATAAACGAACCTGTTAAGAAGAAGAAAAAACAATCAGCCCGTCAAATTCCTTGAGTTTGCATGCCATTCAAATGAAAACTACTGAATGGTTATTTCCTGTGGTACTTTATATATTACGCTTTACGAAGTGTTTCCAACTTTTCAGTCTGTGGATGAAATCCTTCTGTCAGTCTGACCGTTTAACTAAAAGCTACCGACCACTACTTCCCAGTGGTACTCCCATGCCGATTTTCAAGGTGATTCTAGATTTCGAGTCTGTGGATCAAATCTTTATAGCACGTTGCTTACGTACTGCTTATTATGCTATAAAGCTACCGAGCGGTACTTTCCAATGGGGCTCTCTACGCCCTTTTTGCAAGGTGGTTCTAACCTTAAGTCTGTAAACGAAATCTTGGAACTTGTTATTTAAACGAAAGCTACTGCACATACCAAAAATTGGCACGTCCCACCCCCTCCACCCCCCACTAGATTAGTCACTCATGCGCTGCACTGACACACATCACAATGCCCCACCCCTCCCCCGTGAGTCACTCACCCTTTGAACCACAAACTGCCATAGTCAAGGGACTATTAGACTTGTGTAGTTCTCGCAGACAAGCTTTCCCTGCGTGATCTCGGATCACAGACAGTTCCTTGAGGATAACCGCCTGCAACAAACACACAATACCACACACCTTACAACAACTGGCAAATAAATCAGTTCTGCCACCAGAATCAGTTCTGTATCGTAATGATGTATGTAGTTTTTAGTTTTGAGTCTGTGAATACCCTATGGTGTGACCATTCACCTCAAGTGAAAGCTACTGAGTAGTGCTTCCCTGTGGTGCTGTTTATAATGCTGTACAAGGTGGTTCTAACTGAAAAGCCGTAGTGCCACATACTGTTTAGTATGTAATTCTAACTTTCGAGTCGCCGCTTGAAACCCTGTGGTTTGACCACAAAAATGAAAGCCATTTAGCAGTACATCTACAAGGACCTCCTTTTTTTCCTTCAGTACCTTACAAAACGACTTTTGGAATTTTCTTGAACTTTGCAGACTTCTTGTACTCTTCATGCATGAAGGACCGAGGGCAGAGAGTGAAGGGATAAATTCCACCTCCAAAACTGAGTATGTGTTGCAAGCGAGCTCCCTAGATGAGGTTTTTGGAGATCTTGAGGCAGACAGTATTTAAGATGTCTGGACAAAAAGAAGGTGAGTCCAAGCTTAAATTATCCTGTACAAAGACGTTGGATATTTTTCTTTTCGAAAACATTGGCTAGCGCGCAAGAAAGAAAAATTCTTCCCCCACCCCTACCTCACTGCGTTGGCGGTCAATAAATCCCCTGCGTTTTTTTTTTTTCAATCACGCGCGCTCGACGGACTCTGAAGAGAAAATGGAGGGTTTGTGAACAGGCTACGCTTGGATTCGAACCCAAGAACTTCGTTTCGGCGAAAACGCCTTATCCAATGCGCCATACCGAAACACGCCAAAAGAACCATATGAAACGTATGGAGGCGGAACAGAGCGGACTTACCTCTAGCGTATCATCAGCGCTACAGCCCGGCTGCGTTTGTAGCTTGCCTTCTTTAAAGTCTTGAATGAAGGTATCGCATTTGGAGTAACTACAACAAAAACAGAAAAGATGGACAGGCAATTAGACAAACAGTATTTTCTCAATCAACCCTTTAAGCCCTTAGAGTGATCAGCATTAAATTTCTCCTTGTAATATCAATGCTTTGTAAAACAGAGTGGTCATGAGAATTACGCACATGATCACACAAGATTAATTTGCTTGATATAAATATAAAATTTGATTGATTTGAGGGTTTAAAGCTTTAAACGTTTCAGAGTTTATTTCAAATTTGACCTCGTAGACCCGGTTCCAGTTTATTTAAGCTCGCTATTCTTCAACACAGGGGTTTCCTTTCTACTACTCGAGGACCGTAAATCTTGTTACCTCAAGTTTATTATACGACAACTGAATATTTAAGTCTGAGGGCCTTATTTACAACCTCCTCTTTTGCAGTTTTAGACCCGACTTTTATGTGGGACCCACAACGCGTTTAATAGGTTGCATTAAGGTGACTCGACCCAGTTTTTTTGGGGGGGTACCATCGTACTTTGAAGCTCTTTGGTATCCCCACCTTTACTTCTATCGTAAGTCTAACACATAGAATGGATAACATATAGATCAATCTACCATATAACATAAAATTTTTGGCGATCGGAGTAATTGTCACGTGGTTATAATGCCACGCCCCTTTGAGGTCTGAGTCGAAAATCTGCTGTTGCCGGCATTTTTTCGTGAAAATCTCTCGGCTACACATAGTGCGCGTTAGTGCCTTGCGCTGAACAGAGTTTCACCAAAATCGCAAAGACCCAATTCGAGAAATTCAGCGGTTTCCAAATTTAGGTCATAATTTATGCGAAAATGATAAGCAAACTTTACACGGATTATATCTAATAAACTATGAGATTCATCTCTGTATTTTGGGCATCCTTATAACAGATGGGTCCTTGCAAGTCAGCAAAACAATTTAGGGCCTTGTAAATGCGCGCGATTTCGAGCAAAGCAAACATATAGAAATTATAGTTTTCGCAATTTGTTGACGTTTGTCAGCGTTTAAGAGTCAATCTCACGCAAAAAGCATTTTCTTAAAAATTCAACAAATAGCGACAACTATAATTTCTATATGTTTGCTTTGCTCGAACAGACTCTCTCGTAGAGGACCGAGAGAGCGGCAAAAACGAGTCTATGGAAGAGGAAGACGTGGAGAAGTTTCCTACCCATTGCTTAGAAGTTGGTCCTTCGCTCGCAAAAGACCTTGACCGGGAGTAACGTCACCAATCCCAATTGAGAACCCTCGATTACCTAACAAACAACAAGAAAACACAAATAAGTGATTTATCCTCTCTATCCCGGCGTTTCTATTCAAGATAAAATCATCCAAAGCCATGGTCCATAGAGAGCCTATGGTATAAAAGGGAATCAATCCTTTTCATGAAGCATTCAGACAGAGAAGCTTGAAATGACAGCTGGAAGACCTTCAAGTAGCCTTCTATACGAAGATCGCACTAAGACTTTCTCCAAACGAACGCTCAGTGGGGACGAGCTTGTGATCATGAGCCAACAGAAAGTATGTATGGGCAGCTAACCGTTAACTTACTGTCCAAGAACAACAGCCTAAGAGTACCCCCCCCCCCCCCAAAAAAAAAAACCACCTCCCCGTCCAACCCGGCCCGAAGAAGAAAAATCAGTGACCACAAAATGGGCTATTGTATTACATTTGGCAAGCCCCTGCCCCGCTACACCCCGGATTAACGACAAAAGGAATTCTTTATAAAAGTTGCAGTATTCTTCAGGGGGTAGACTGGGGCGTTGTCATAATACAAATCGGTCAAATTCGCAAAAATTAGTTCAGGATGAGAGAAAATAAACGTCTTCATCTTTACTCAAAAGAGATTTTTATGTCCTGGACCAGTAAGCAAGGTTTACAGTAGTAGAGTGAGATATAAGCATACTTACTCAGGAAAAACGGACAAACCCTGGCAACTCTCCACATAGCATCTGCGGCTGCCTGTCAAAAAATTGCAACAATAATAATGAAGACATCGAAAACGTCGAAACATCTTTAAAGAGACGACTGTTTTGCGACAAACAAGGTCGTATACTACTTACCTGACCTCCAAAGTCTCTGAGAAGGACATAGAAAATGCTGTTTTTTGATCCAGACCCAAGAACAGCTTTATCAAGTGCACCACACATTAGCTCACTGTTATGAATTACTACATCTGTGAAAAACCAACAGAGTGCTACTGTTTGAGCGATTGTCAATCTATTCTCGAAACGTACAACAAACTCAACTCAATCTCGGTTCGCGTAGATGCTTAAATGGACCAATCACAAACGAAGCTCTGGTAGCCGGCGCAAAATGAGCGCGGGAAAATGCATGGGACCGAGTTAAGATGGTTTTGGCTTAATTTCTGATTGTATAGTCTATGGAAGTGGTGTGAAATTTGTCAGCATGAATTACGACACATCAACATTACGAACTGATCTTCGACACTTGATGAGGGCCAAGGTTTGAAACGTCAGCTTTTCCCTTTTTAATCTTTTTACGATGGTAAATTGCATTTAATCAACTCAGGTCCCATTTATACGGTGAAAAGATGTCCCGGGAAAGAGGATCACCCTCCCTATGGACCGACACAACAACAGCGCTCGCACATGCTCGGATTGTCTCGCCTTGAACGAGTTGAGGCTGGTTGAGCCAAAGTGTTTACAGCTATTTCGAGAAAGGTTGTGGGAAAAAATGTGAACGCGACAATCCCGAAAGGTAATATGGGATATGATCAATACACTGTTCCTGACACTGTAGCTGCCAAACCTAGTTTTGTTGCTTTCCTTTAGCAGTCGCAAACATATGTCCATTGTCGCTCGTGCCAATCTTTCAAATTTCTTTGAAAAACGGTGAACTCAAACCCACCCGACAATACCTTTCGGGATTGTCGCGTGCACTTTTTCTGACGACCTTTCTCGAAATAGCTGTATATGGAGAAAAGCTGGCCTAGCTAGGAGGGTTACCCTTCATCTAGCCGGGCCAACTTTTTGTTTTCAAGTGAACGGTTCGTTATGTTTGGTAAGAAAATGTAGGAAGTAACTCGGGTAAGTGGGCGACCCTTTCACCCGGAACAAGTTTCCCCCTTATAAAAGGGATCTCAGTTGATAAAGTAAAACAGGGTGGAACTGGCTTTGAATTTCAAACATTCTAACTGTTTATATTACGGGCGTTTAACTGGTATAAAAACGCAGGCCGATAGAAGTTTACTTACAAGAGTCATTAATACAAAGATCTTCTCCATTTGAATATTGTTTGCCTTTTGTGCGTAAGTTCATCTTGATTGGCATATCCTTGTTTGGTCTCAGCACAACATTGAAGACTTGTTTTCCAGTCCAGAGTTTTACTGGCTACAAAAAAAAAGAGGAAGAAAATGAACTAGCGTTATGAGGCCCTCTTAGAGAAAATTCCAACAAGCGAAATGACTTTGAGACGTCAGGCAAATGAAACTGTAACAAAGAAACGCGACAAAATCATAAGCAAAGAAGACAATGGTAAACTATCGACAGGGAATGGCTTCCTCAACAATACGACATTTTTACTACTGTTCGTCACATCTCGCCCCAACTCCTTCAAATACTACTCCCGGTCATTTTTTGAATCGAGTAATGGCGGCAAGACATTTACGAAAATTGCCGTGCAAATAAACACACTTCCAGATCATATTTGGACTCCAAACTTGGCACGGTAAGTCACTTTTACATACATTTTCGAAATATGTAATCAAAAACAAATTCCCAAATTTGATCGTAGTAGCACTTTAAAGTTCAATGGAAAAATGATGTAAAATGCCAAGCAGCTGCGCGGCTGGCGCAAAAGAAGTAGGCAACTTTGATAACGAAGACTTGATGGTAGGGAAAACCTTCGCGTTTTGAACGAGGAGGAATATTTTCGTTTATTACATGTTTATGATACACAGGAAAACAACTTTTAGAGTTAGATACCGTTAGTCTAGTACGCGGGTGAGAAGAGGACACGCAGACGCGCGTCCTTCTCCCCCGCAACCCGTTCATATTTGCCTCTAACTTCTCCATGCATCTGCGACGTGGTCTAAACGGCAAGTCAGCGCAAAAATATTTAACTTGTGGTGGTGTTACAAGGTATACAAAAGTTCGAACCCATTTAATAGAAATCCCTGGGCCCGTCTCTGGTTTTCTAAAGAAATGCTTACCCCACCTAATTTCCTAAATCAGTTCCTGCAGTTGCAAGAGATTACAACGCACCTTGAGAATAACCGGGGGTGGGAGATCGATTCTTATATTAACATCTTTTCCAGCCAGAATGTAGGCCAGCAACTGAGTGATGTGACTCCGGTCAAGGAAAACGTCTTTCTGGGTCAGAAGGTACGCCCCTGCAAAGTTACAAAATATGCCATAAGCGTTTTATGTTGATAAGCGCGCGGACAGAAGATGTGGGGCCGAATAAAAAAGGGCTTATCATCATGTAAATGGAAAGAATAGAGTACCTGTGATGAAATCTTGTATAGCCGCAATGAGAGGTTCACCATTGCGTGGTGTCACTAAATTAGATTTTACCTGCAAAGAAAAGAAATGAAAAGAAATGCGATTAAAAAGAACACTATGACGCAAATAAAATTCCAGTCGGCTTGAGGCTGTAAACAGAGGAGGTACTGGATAACTAATGGCGAGTTAGGGGTATTTACTGGTCAGGCCACAGAGTATTTTGACGTAAAAGTAATTACCCCTCCGACCAATCACAGTACGAGCACATATTCAAATGAACCAATCACATCTCGAAGCAAATGCATGAAGCGGGGGCCAAGCGCGGGGAAATCGATTGAGCAAGTCATAGTTGGTTTTGGTTTAACCTCTGATTGGTTGAGAGAGTGGCGCGAGATTTTTGAGCCAATCACAGCACGTTTCACGAGTGTTTTGACAGGTGACTGTACTTACACCCATTAGAGTGAGTGCTTCAGCCTTGGCTTCTTCTGTTTGTGGAAGATGAAGATTCATTTCATCGCCATCAAAGTCTGCATTGTAAGGAGTACAGACGCATTCGTTGAAACGGAAGGTCCGATGAGGTCGAACAACAGCCTAGAATACCAAAAACAGCATAAATTGCAAGCAACTGGTTATCTTGTCATCCTAGAGTCAAAACCAATAGTTCTACCCCTATGCCATGGATAAAATCAAGCAACAACAACAACAGTTTACAAAGGTCATGCAGTGTAACCCTTCAAAGTAATTCTAAAGCTCCTGAACGGTTCTTTCCTGTGACGCTGTCTAATATGTTGTACAAGCCGTGGTGGCATTCGTTTTAAAATATTTCGATAATGAAATTTTTAGTTCCCTCTGTTTGGTGAACACCATTATCTGGTACTCTCTCGTAAATCTTAAGCTCTGTTTCACATACTCAACCGTTAAGCGCTAAGAGTGATCAACACCAAATTTCTCCTTGTACTATCAATGCTTCGTAAAACAGAGTGGTCATGAGAATTACGGGCATGATCACACAAGATGTTTTTGCTTCATATTTCATCCACTCCTTCCCACTACTTCTGTAGGAAATGGATAGGGGCTAAAAATGAGAATTCAAATTTTGATCTTAGGGTTTAAAGGTTTCAGGGGTTATGTCAAGAGGATATTGCTGTTTTAGGTCAAATCTGAGCTTAAGTCATTACTCATTCCCTTTATCCAAACACAAAATACCCTGTTCAGTGTTGAGTTGTGAAGAAAAAATTTTTATCGGGGAGCACCATGCACAATAATTTTTGTGGCGATATTTGCAGGCATAACGTTGAAACATGGAAAAGTTAGCCCAACTTTCTCAAGTTTCAATCCATGTCTATTCTTGCCATCCTTTGCAACACACGACAGGAAACAAATTTACTGTACACAATCTTAAATAACAAAATTGGACCATTATTTTTGGAATTCAATTGATGCAAAAAAAAGTTTTCCCCTTTTAAAAAGATAACAAAACAACAAGACATGGTCCCTTTGGGTAAATTCTAAGAAAAACTAAAAAATTCAACTCTTTCATGCACAGACCTGGTGAGCCATGATGCTGAGTTTGTGAAGAGACGGTTGTCTGTTGAACAACACAACATCTCCATCCATCAAATGGCGCTCCACGATATCACCACACTGAAAGGGGAAAAAAACGATCTTTGGGTCCGGTACAGACACTATACTTCATACGAGCCGAATCGAATTCGAATTTAGGCCGGCGGAATTGATGCAGGCGCCGATCTCTAGGCCCAGTTGTTCGAGTCCGGTTAGCGCTAACCCAGGGTTAAATTTTAACTTAGGTTTCTTTTTCTTTTGTTCAGAAGCATTTTCCCGAATAATTTTCTCTATTTTTTTTAGACCATCCACTTATCAAATTGTAGGCAAAAAGAATACAACTGAATTTGCTTTTAAAGCTTTCATATCTGAATTAAAATTTCGCACTAACCCTGGGATATCTTAACCCTGCTTTGAACAACCCGGCCCTCAGGCGAATCTACATTATAAACATTTATACATTTGGTTCGACTTTGTGAAGTTCGGTGTCGGAATCAACGCCGGTCCACATTAGTTCGCAGCACTTTACGAACTTAATATATGGAATTCGATTCAGCTTATGAAAGTATATTGTCTGAACCGCGCGTTAGAGCGATTTTCGTATGACCTTGAAAAATGGTTTCGGTAAGTGTTCGTCATTTGTTTTATCAGCCAATGGATAAAAACATCAAACCATGGACTCCTTGTTTTCCCGCCAAAGAAAACCCTAATATGGAGAAGTGATTGTTCGATTGGCCAATCGTGTTGCAGTATGACGTCAAAGCGAAGTATCGACTGATTTCTAGAAAGTTCTCGGCATGAAGTTTTTTTTTCAACTGTATCCGTTCGATAAACCAATCAAATCGCTCTATTTCCGTTCGTGTGTTGTTTCTGTTTAGTTCGCGCGTTTTCATTTCAAGGTCAAACGAAAATCGCTCTTTTTACCCTTAAAAACTATGGCAACGTCCACACGAATCCGGACATCTGGATTCGTGTGAACGGGGCCTTAAACCAGTGTAGAGAGCAGTCTAAAAGAGATTGTGGTTTCGGAGAGCGGATTCACTTCACTGGTTTCGTGTGAACGAGTGCCGATTTTTTTTTTAATAGGGGCTTTCAAAAGTATCTGGATTGTTGCTGACGAGGCCTAAGGCTTGAATCAGTGTTCTGGCCTGCCATTGTGTTGGTTAACATGCCAGATAGTCTTCAGGGTTCGAAAATACTCGGCAACTTGCCTCGAAAGAATTCACATTTAGAATTTAAACAATATAAGCAATACACGTAGTTTAAAAACTGGTACAAAGTAGTAACCAACGTACCTTTAGATCTTTCACTATTTGTTTTCTGTTTCCATACTTTAGAAACCTTGGAATGAAATGATGCAAAAAAACACTTATGAGAAGCCAACAGGCATACACTTCCTTTTCTAAAATAACTGATTGGGTTACAAAGAAGATCTTTAACTGATTTTAACATTTTACTTGCAGTCAATGAAATCACTCATGATGAAATCCGAACACAAAAGTCAACGATCATTTCGCTACACAATTGAAAACAAGACACTCTCTGGTTCATTTCGTTTTGAATACAGAATTAAACACTTTTTTTAAACTGTGATCATGGTATTAGATTTTGTTGGAAAAAAATTGGTGGTACTACAATAAATAGGAGACCACTCATCGCCAATCTTTTCACTCTTTTAAAGTTTTCCGGTCCAAAAAGGCAAGCTGTTCAAGATGCTAAATAGTGAAGTTGTATACCCTATTTAAGTTTTAACCCTTTTAATCATACCCTGTTCAGCGGCACAGGCATACCAGTTTAGGTCAAATAAGGTAGTGCCAACCTCCCTCCCCCTTTCAAGGGTAAACATACTCACTTTCGTATGTTGGTTTGTCTTTGCTGAATGAAGTTTGCTCCTGGGTGTTTATCAGCACCATTCAGAATCAACTGCTTCATCAGCTTTATGTTGGCTTCTGTCACCTTTACAAAATCAAGTACATAATATTATTTGTTAACTAACGTCAGACAATAAGAAAAACAATGTCTTCCCAGATCGTTATACCTAAAGGATGTTCACAACTCATTGATAAATGAATTCTAATTTGATAAAATTCTCCTACACAAGTTAAGCAAACTTACTCATGTAATCAGAAAGATATTATTTTGTTTTATTCAAATCAAACAATTTAGTGTCGCTCTTCGCTGAGTATTGTGAGGTGTCTGCCAAAAGAAGGTATTCAGTGAAACATCATCATTATTATTTATTACTATTATTTACTTTATTGGTTGATTAGTTTATTTTGTTTAGCGAATTTACAAAGAACAGACCTTTTCAGGATATGTGAGAACTTTAGCCACAAGCTCTGGTACTGCAACCTGGATTCAAGCAAAAAAAAAGATTAATAACCACAGCCACTGCTGAAACTTCATCTCTCAATCGCTAAAAGTACATAGCAGAAAAAATCACGAGTTGAAAGTAAGTAACTAAGAGATAATGGAATAAGAGAGAAAAATGAACAACAAGGGAGATGACTTTCACTGAGAGAATAGAGGGTGGAGTAGGAACTACAAGAGAGAAAGGAGGACAAGGAACGGGTAGGAACTACAGAGTAGTGGCAGAGCAAGAAAGAAACTAGGAGATGCAACATAGCCTGCGAGTAAGCTCTCCGGGGTGCTCTGATGGCGGTGTGGGAAAAGGAAGGAGCTTGACACTACCTCTCTGGAATTTGAATTCCACCTCCAGTTCCCCTGTGGCTCCCCGTTGACTGAGCTGTCAGATTTCTGCCAATCAGTGTGAAGCAGAAACAGGCGCAAATGTAAACAACATTGAAAAAAGTGCCAAGGGTAATGACATCATTACTGATGTTACCGCCGCCAATCAGCCCTTGCATCGATTTTTTCAATACAGATATTCAAATTCCTGAGACATAGTTGCAAGCTTTCCTTCCTTTTCCCATCGCAGCACCGCCAGAGTACCCCGGAGAGCTTGCTCGCAGGCTAGATGCAACACAAACTAGGTGACAAAACTAGAAACTTAGGGAAGGGGACAGGAACCAGCAGAGATGTACAAGAATCAGGAGAGAAGCAGGAAATGGAAAAAGGTTGCTGTAACAAGGGGTGCACAATTGCATAGTATCAAATTGTAAGCTTGTTATTGTTAGTGTCAAAGTATGGATTTTTTTTTTGCCATTTTCTAAAAGTTGCACAAAGTTGTTATTAGGGACCTTAAGCAATGACAGTGACAACTACAGTGAAAACATTGCTAAAAAATGAATTTGCGTTCTTTCAAACTTAATCACGTCTATTTGGACCCCCTCAATATGTCAAATGCAGGCGGCTTTTCCTGGAGTTGAGTTCGTAAGGATTTTATTCAAGTTCAAAAAGAGGAAGGAAAATTCATCGTTGTACGTCCACGTCCTTCATAAAATGTCAAATTAGGAGGTTTCACGTCACAGTCATGCAGTGGGCATCAAAGAAATGTACTAAAAATTGTGATGCACGTGCAGAGCTGTTGTTTTGATCATTAAACCTATTGTTTTTTGATGCCATTGTTGTTAGGATCTTTCTTTATTGATAAATAAGTACACAAAGAACAAGTTAATGATAATAAGATACCAAAGCCAGAGGCTTGTATGACGTAGGTCAGAGAGTTACAATGTGCTGCTAAGTTAAATGAAGAATAAAAATTAATAAGTACAAGATTTACAGAGAAAAGGCAAACTATTACAACATAAAGAATTATTACTGCATATAAAGCAAAATAAACATAACAATTAATGATAGTGTTGTTGTTGTCGTCGTCATAGTTACTTAAGCTCCCTATTATCAATCATTTGTAAAACATGTATTATTAGTTTCCCGGCACTGAAAACTCCGGGTGTTCGTGATTGCAGTCATCAAAGTCGAAATTGTTATTAAATCCCGCCCATCTTTTGTTTTCAGTTCTTGTTTTCTCTGATAATAAAAAAATTATTAAACGGACTAAAATTTTAATTCCTGGTTTTATTATGAAATCTCAGCCAATTCTAAATCTAATTCTAACTACAGGTGCACTAACTGACATAGCCTTCAGGAGGAAGGAACGTGTGATGAAACCATAAGAACGTATTTGTGGGAGGCTATAACTGACCTGATCAATGTGAAGGTTTGGATCAGGAGAGATGACAGTGCGTCCAGAGTAGTCAACCCTCTTTCCAGACAAATTTCCTCTAAATCGACCCTGCTTTCCTTTCAGTCGTTGTACAAATCCTCTGGATCCTTTCTTAGGCTGATCATACAAATAGAAAAACAAAATAAAAGTTACAAATCTTGGGCAAGGCTGTGCTCAAAGAAAAATTGAAGGGAGACCAGTGCTCTGAACTTGTGAAATCCAGTGTGCCCAGCATATGATTTCTATGAAAAAGCTAAGATTTTCTAGTTGCCCAAGAACAAAAGTTAGGCGCCAGGGGCCACTTGGCTTTGCTAGAGCACAGCCTTGTTTGGTAAATATAATTCCAAAAAGAAAGTCACAGATTTTTCACGAGAATGCATGACATAGAGATGCGCTGACACAATCAGTAAGATGTGGAGAGGATTAGTGTTTGAATCAATGGATCGTGTTGAAATATTTTTCAACATTCGAAGAAAAATTTTGTATCTGTTCGTGGCCATGTAATATCCTCTACATGTCGCCCTTTGTAACCTACCTGCATACTCAGAGGAATCCCTGACATTTCACTGTTGATGTATAATGCACACTGAAGCTGAAGAAAGTCCCAGTCCTCCTGCAAAGTGATCAGCCAACAGAAAATCATTTATTAGATACATTATTTTATCATAATCACAGTACAACAGCTGGAAGATTGACAATAGGGAGATTATACAGGTAAATGTATAACTTATTAGTATATTTTGTATCTTTCAAACTTTATCACAATATCTCTGGACAGCTGGCTCAACTGTCAAATGTAAGCAAATTTTACCTTTTTTAATTAAATTGGCAGAAACTGCATCCAATTTTAATGAGAAAAGGGAAAACTTCTGCCCATAAAATTTCAGATTAGGGAGTTTCATGTTGTGGTTGCAGAAGGACAACAAAGAAATGGGCCAAAGCGTGATCCACAAGAAGAGTTCTTGTTTTAATCATTAAACCTAAACGCATTGCTTTTTTGACAATATCATAATAATTTTCATACATGTACACTGTAGCTGATGTTGTGTAAACTCCATAATAATAATGCTAGACTACGAATGGCTATAACCCAAGTATTACTTCATAGGGGAGCTCCACGCAACCACATTTTGGAGCAGTACCACATAATTTTGGAACAGTCTCATTGGCCTAATCCTTTGAATTTATAATATACAATAATGTATGCATTCATAAAAATAATTATGTGGAGATAATTATGTAGAATTTATACCAACCATTATCATCTGAATTTTGGCTCCTGTAGCTCTATGTTTGCTAATGACATCATTGAGGAAAATTATTTCTGTCAGCTTCATGGTCAGGTCATCTTCATTGCTAAAAAGATAAAAAAAATTACAATGCCAGAAATAATTTTAAACAAACTTATTAGAAAAACTGACAAAACAGGTACATGAAATGCTATCTGCTCGCCATACCCATCACACTGGTAAGTCTCTAACATATGAGCAATGGAGAAAAATCATGGCGAGCTACAAACTTTGGCTTTTGCTTGGTTAATATGTGACGCAGTGTGCAAAGAAAGTCGTGTCCGATAGCCTGGGGTTAGTGGATTTTGCTATCGGGCTAGTGATTTTTGTTCTTAACTTGCCCGACCGGCAAGTGCTGTTTTTTGGGGAAATTCAAATTACAGAAGGATTGTAATCAATCCTGCTAATCAAAAAGGGTTTGGGAGCTAGTTGAAATGACTTGTGGGCTAGTACAGGGTTGTCAAAAGTAGCCGGCTTCCGGCGAATATCGCCGCCTATTTGGTTAGTACCAGCCGGCTACTCTGCTTTGTATTTCTTCACAGATGGCATTTTTTAATTAAAATATCACTGGACTGGCTGCTTACTTTGACAACTCAGCCATCTACTTCAAAACTTTCTGACAACCCTGTGCTACATGCTAGCTACAGCTTGGCCGAATGGCAGGCTGTAAAACTGACTTCCTTTGCACCCTGATGTGACCAAATCATATATTCTACAAAATTTAGCTTACAACTTTATTAACTCAAAGGGGACAGACAGCAAATTAAAATTTTTGTAGTTACATGTGAGTAACTTAAGACAATCATTACGGGTCAAAGAGTTGAAAAAGAAAGAGACTAACGTTCCACTTTGCAGGTCACTAACTACTGACGGCCGTATGCAGACTGGAGGGACTAGAAGACGTGTTACTATAAGGTTTTCTGGTCTTCCCAGCTCCGGCCTCATCAAAAGCAATGAGCAGTCCTGTTCAAAGAAAAGTATATGCCTGTAAGTCAACGCAGGGTAGCACTTGGGCCACAGGGCCCTCAGGCCCTGTGGCTCCCCTTAATGGGGCCCTGGTTTTATGCAATTTTATTGTAGCCAAATACAACTATTATAGAAATGAGTTTCGAGGAATAATAAGCTAACTTTCATTGACAATATGAATGAAAAAATTGAGAAAAATAAAAAAGTTACACAGTCACCAACCTGGTCTGGTATTTGCTCAAACAAAGTTATAACTCGTAATGGGTTTAGCACTTCCTGTAAAAAGAGAAAAGCTTTGGCATAAATCTTCGTCAAGAACAAGAATCCGAAATTACAGATGTTTAGTCTTTATGATGGTGTGGAGGAGCGGACAACAATATAATGATGGTATGTTGGTGGTGCTGGTGCTGGTGCTGGTGCTGCTGATGATGATGACGATGATGAAAATGATTATAATGATGATAGGGGTGGTGGTGATGATGATGATGATGACAAAGTTTGTGGTGGAAGATAAAGGTGGTGACTTCATGTTGATGAGGGTAATGGCAATGTAGTGATGACAACAACCATGATACTGGCTGATGATGATGACAGCTGATATAAGTGGGAATACTGGCAATTATTGATGATGGCCAGTGATGGCCACGATGATAACAATGACTGGTAAATGGTAGAGGTGTAAAAATAAAAATCATGATAATGAAAGTGGTGGTGATGGTCGCTCAATGGTGCTGTGAGAACCATCTACTTATCAATCCCGATAAAACTAAACTCCTTTTCCTCGGTACCAGACAGATGTTAAGCAGGTTACCAGAAGACCCTAGAGTGGTATTCTTAGGTAAAACACTGAAGCCAACAGACTCTGCCAAGGACTTGGGAGTCTTTCTTGACCCCCATATGACCTACGATCACCATATTTCATGTGTAATGTCATCTTGTTTCGCAAAGCTTTGCCAAATAAATAGAGTCAAAAGGAGCTTCGACAAGGAAACACTAGATTTGTTAATAACATCATTAGTCTTTAGCAAGATGCTTTACTACTCATCTGTATGGTCTAATACTACACTCCAGAATATAAACAGATTACAATCTATTCAGAATTTTGCCATCAAGATCGTAACAAACTCTGGGAAGTTTGACCACGTAAGACCTTTGCTTCGAGAGCTAAACTGGTTTCCTGTTAAAGAACAATTATTCTATAGAGACTCCGTTTTGACCTTTAAATGTCAGAACGATCTTGCGCCTCAATACTTAACGAGCAAGTTTACCAAGCGCTCAAATATACATACTCGTAACACTCGTACACGGAACTCTTTGCAGATTCCGCTATACAGAACGGCTATAGGCCAGCGCACATTTTCGTACAGAGGGGCCTACATATGGAATAACTTGCATAATGAACTTAGGCAAAGTGCCTCATTGGCATCTTTCAAGCGCGCCCTGAAAGACACACTATTGAGGCAGACATTTCCTTCATAAGCTTTAGATTTTAGTAGAATACCATCATAAATTGTGATTTCGAGTTTTTATTGTCATTTTTGCTTTTATAAATTGGAAATAGTTTGTAAATAGTTCCTGAAAAACCTCACGAGGATGTTACTATTAAAGTTATTTATGGTCATAGACACTGATGATGATTATGATGCAGTGTTCTCACCAGGATTTTGCCTTGGGGAGTCCCAGGGTCCCCTCTTCTGAGAAATAGGGGCCCTGTAAGAACATTAGGGGGACAAAGTTAATTGTCTGTTACATGAAGTACCTACCTGATCCAATATGGCGGAAGAGGTGTTTACGATTCGGAGGAGGAGTTTACGATGTAGTGGGACGTGCGTGGGACCAATGAAAGTAAAGGCAACAAGATTAAAGACTTTGACTCATTTGATATCATGTTTTTTATTTATTCAAAGAAACAGAATGCTTTAGTGTTAGGTTGACCATTAAAACTACTTAAGTCCGTTTGACTCGTAGCTTGCCCCTGCGCTCTAACGGGCGCATCTTCTTGGTTTTAATGCACATTTCAGTTTTTCTTGCGGGAATCCTACAAGGCCGCGGCCTGGTGAGAACACTGTGATGATGATGATGATGACACATTGATGAGCACAGTGACGACAGGAAACATTGCTTCCTACCTGGGCTTTGTTCAGTAAGTTGTCCAGTTCTTTGTTATAATCAATGGCTGATTCAAATGATGCCTGAAATTCTGAGATGACAGGATCAACATATTTCCTGGTTGACTTGTACTTTTCATGAACAATTTTCATCATGCCACTCTTTCGGACAAAACCTGGCAGAGGAAAACAGATGAAATGTATTATCGAATGATCTCAAAGCATTCCTTACTGATGTCTTCAGGGACTGGAGGGTCTTTCAATAATTATAACCTTCATATTCTGTAACAGTTAACAATATAATGTATGTCCAACATTTTTCCTGGTTTTCCCGGCTAAAATAGCAACGCGTTCAGATATAGTTCTTCCTAAAAAGAAATACTATTCGCGGCCCGACAGTAATTAAATGTGTTGCAATAAAACACTGTGTTTTGACATGACAATGCTGCATTACATTGACTGCTACCTACAGGGGAAGGCATTCACAGGATCCAAACTATAGTTTGACCAAAGCTCCTAGAGTTCAAAAAAAATGACCAGGAATATAATGGTTAACAATAATATTGCTCTTGCTTAAAAATGACCACAGTTTACGATTTCATCCACATAGTCACAACTAAAAATGCTTTGTGAACAGCAACATTTGGCAATAGAATAATGAAGCAGTTTCTGTCAGGATTAAAGTAAGAAATAGATGTAACAACATTGCAACTTCAGAGTCATACCATGCTTCACTCCACTCACCATTCAAGGCCTCACAGTAAGGACAGTGAGAAATCTTTTTACACTTTTCAACTATCTTTTTCTTGATTCCTTTCCTCATCAGAGAAGAGACAGCAGGCCGACTTAACTGATCCAAAAACTGTTTCTTCTCTTGGGGTGGTAAAAGAACCCGTGAACATGTCTGAAGAAGACAAGTCAATACACAAAATGGTTACTACACACTGTAAAAGTAAGTTGCGTCATACAGCGTATATAATAATTATAAAAAATTCATAAAAAATTGCCCTCTGTGGCCTCTATACATTTTGTTAAAGCACTTCACTTGACCAGGTACAGTGAATGAGAAATAAAACAATGACTGCTTGGTCATGTAGTCACTGTTTTTATTTCCTGCAATTAACTAGCAGCCTGTTGTTGTTCTTTTGTTAACAAGACAATGTCACAATAGATGTGGGTGGTTATATCTATACTTCATTACATAAATAAGCCTTGAATAGTTCTGCAGATTATTCTTCGAAGAATCAAGCAAGGTAAAAATTATTAGAAAAGTGGGAGCCAATCACCAAGTGATATTTTCTACCTTCCTGTGCAACCTGGCAGCTGATAATTTTATCTTCCCATTTTACAAAACAATGTACTGTACCTCTTGCATTCCTGTAGTATGCCTGATAGCCAGGTACTATATCCACATTTTGTTTGCGTTACATTAGAAAAAACATCACTGTGACTTCAAGTGAAAAAAACATAATGTTCAGCCAAGGCTGAAGTTTCATCATCCTTGGAGACGCAGGGGTGACATGGTCAGTCGGGTTGGGAAAAACAGTGGTGAACATTTTCAAGAACGCGTGAGAGATCTCCTGGGATGCTACTCTTAACAAACCAGTTCCACAGTTCATTCAAATGCTTATCTTAAACCTTCTATGTAACATAAAATGATTGCATTGTAACCTGCATGAAAGCACAATTATTCTAATCAAAGCCCTATACTTACTTTACAAATAGTTTGTAGAATTACAATGGTTGATCTAAAGAAGCCAACATGGAAAATTGGAAGTGCAAGATCTAAGTAACCATAGTGACCAACACAGTCAGCCAATGGTTTGCCACATGTTTCACAGCTTCGGTCTTTGCTACTTGTACCCTGCAAAATACAATCATATTTATACAAAATGATATACAAATCACGGTTTGCAGGTCAAGACATCTCCTGCTCACTCTCTAGCAGTTAAATAACCTATACTTAAGTATTTACTTAAGTATTTTCTACCTTTTAGTGAGTGCCTTCTTTTTTATAATGGTCTTGTCATGCCTTTATTTGATTATGCAGACTTTGTTTTGGGAGATAAACATAACGTAACCTTAATGTCTAGTTTGCAAGTTTTGCAGAAAGAGACTGCCAAATGATTTTAGACAGACCTCTTTATTCATCTGCTATGCATGTGCTTGCCACTCTTAAGTGGGTACTGTACCATTAACAAAAAGGCATTTTCAGAGATGTATTTATGTATATATTGTAGTTAATTTTTTATCTCAGGTAATTTTTTTTATACTTTTGTTCCAACTTCATTAGGATACATTACCATTCCCAAAAACAAAAGAAAAACAAAAATTATCTGAGATAAAAAATTAACTACAACATATACATAAGTGTTTAAATGGACTTGTTGAGTATGATATGAATTTCACAAGACACCAAGAACTACATCATTGATTATAACAACAGAGCTAAACTAAATTTCAGACTTCCAAGTGTCCAAAAGAACTGGTACAAACAACGGACTGTGTTACATGTCATCAAGGATAAACTCCCTTAGTCAGACAATCATGGACAATCCGTGAATGTGAATATTTTTAAGCGTGTTCTTTTAGATCTCTAATTCAATGATTTTAGTTGATATCTTGTACATTTTACTAGTTTTTATGTACTTTAGCATTTAATTTTATCGTTGATTGTTTGTACTTTATTTCTTGACCTTTTGAGATCCTTTTTGAAAACCATACTTGTATAGGAAAAAGGTATCTCAATAAAGATTATTATTATTATTATTATTACCCCTGTCATCCTGCAAAATATAATCTTTATCGGGTTGCTATCTAGTGACATCTCATAAGGAAAGACAATGGCAAATCAGTAGCAATAGGGTTAAGGACACTAAATGCCGAGCTGCGAGTAGGTTCTAGTCGTATCGTTCACCAATGAGTAAGACTGAGACAGAAGATGTAGTCATTAAGTTCACTACTGATACTAATATGGATCTCTGTGCAGATATTAACGCTACCTTAAAACTATAGATAAATAAATACATAACGCTATCATAAAACACAGAAGCTAAAGCACACCCAAATACATTACAACTTGATAGGACCACAAAAAGGCATCTTACATACCATATGAGGATCCAACACCCCAAATGAAATGGGGGTACGGCTAGGATCCTGGTTATACAAGTTTTTGCTGACACAGTGAATATGAGCATATTGGTGCATTTGCTCAGGTGAAAACAAACCAAAGTTGACATGGCTTCTGCAAATGGCAAGAATAAATAATTTTTATGAAGTCATTCAAAACATGACACTTGAAAAACTTAAATGAAACTAGTCTCTGAAACAATGATTGCACGGCTGTATTTTGCCTTAGTCCTGGAGAGGGGGGAGGGGGAGGGGGTACTTTGAAAGTAACCCCATCTCATATTGAGCCTCCCCAACTCCCACAAAAAAAAAATACCTACTAGAAAAATTAATTCATCCAAAAGATCCTGATTGTCAAACCCATAAAAATCGTTCAATCATTCCCATTTTGAAGCCAGAGTTATGGACTTAAAGGCTTCTTCAATGTCAACAAATTTAAGTTGCATTTAGGAGTACTGCTTTGGTTTAGTGCAACTGGTCCAGTTTTTTACAACAGCAGATTTCACTTCCATCCTTTCTCGTTGCCCTCTCACGGGCATTGTATTGCGGTATTTAAGAATCTCGTTACATTCTTTACTGCTCAAGAAGTAACTGTAGAATCAGTGTGCATGTGATCCAAAGTATCCAAAATAAAAAATAGCTGTTTTTTCAAGGGTGTAGAAATCACAGAATGGGTCTTAAGATCGTTTGGAAACTGAGATTTCTTCTTTTTCAAGAAGACTTAAATAAGAACATGAGTTTAAAACATTAGTAGGGAATTATATTATTCGAAGAAGTTTTAATGAAAAGATAAACAGACTAGATTTAAACTTATCATTGTAAATTTCACGCTGAGAATCTTATCTAGCGCGTGTAGTATACTACCAGCAAAAGAAGACAGGTCCAGCAATGAAGGAACTAAACTGACAACACTTGTTTAAGTCTTACATCTTTTTCGTGACCCCAGACTCTCTGAACTGGTCTTTCACCATGGTGGAAAATACAAAATCTCCACGTTTTCACGATCTTCTCATGGCCATGCACTCGCACCATGGCATTTATCTTCCATCCATCTTTGAGGCCCGCGGTGACCAAGGTTTTTTTCCAGCGGTCTTTATCTCGTTACCAGTTTCCTCCATAACTTTGTTTCCCGCCATCTTGAAAACGGAGAATACCTTGGTAACGAGAAGAAAACTGAACCAAAAAAGCAAAATGGCGCGGAAGTTGTTGATATTGTTCATGCTGTTGTTATGGTCCTTTCCTTCCGTATCCATCGACTTTTCGATCCCTTATGTGACTCCTCAGGATTGTCAGGCAAATCAGTACTTTCAATTCTCGTCGTTGCGCTGTATTGACTGTCAAACACCCGGTCAAAAACGTGCCGAAGATATGCTTTCATGCGTCTGCGAAACGGGATACAAGACAACCTCTTATAACGGTGGACCTACGGTTAACTGCGAAAAATGCGACTCCATGGGTTCATCAAACAGCACAAGTTCATTTGATGGCAGTTTCTGTATCAATTGTCCGGAAAACGTTGGTACCTGCCAGAGCTGTCCAGCCAATTTCTTCGCTTCTGACCGAAGCCAAGATGGCACGCGATTGACGACCAGAAGGTGCATTTCTTGTGTGGGAGACACAATAGCGACAGGTGTGATTGAAAAACCAACCTGCCAGCGCTGTCATTCAAGCTTTTTCATCTTCAATGATACTTTTTGCTCAGATTGTAACAACGTGGATGGGTACATCACATCTGGAGGAATATGTTTTCGGGACACGCTTTTACTTACACAACCGCTTTCCAATGTAAATGACAAAGTAAAATACAGCGACAAAGAAATTTTGTCTTCTTTTTTCCAACAATATTTGAAAGCTGCTCAAATACTTTGCAGTGATAATTCAAATTTTACTGCGTGTCAGTTGTTGGGGAACCTGTGCGTGATGCTTGAATATACTCAGAGTGGTAATGATGCTTGCAAACTGTTTAAAGATCTGGTTAACATCAAAAATGCAGATAATAATTTTATTGTTAACGGTGATAATCGGGATTGGCCTGTTGTCATGCCGTGGTTATTTTATGAAAAGTCAGTTGATGATGCACCTGAAGCCCTTGACAAGAAAGACATAACCAAACAATTTCAATCAAGTGAGGAAATGAGCTTTATTTTTGCAGTTTTTGCTCTTAATGGTTCATTTGTTGGCTTTGAAGAAGGCCTTGATGTTTTGCAGTTATGTAAAGACCGACCATCAAAAATGGCAGCAGCATTGAAGTTTGCTACCACATACAAATCAACTTGTTCAGTGGCAGTGAAAGACCTCATTAACCAACCAATGTTCCTTTATGACATGTACCTTGTGCTGGATCAGAACCTCTATCCTGTTCCTTTACTTGTTGAGAACTACTTGTCAGGAAATGAAAAAGTGAATGAAGGAACTGACAGAACAAAATGGCAGTTAACGAGAAGGTTTTTCATTGTTGATAATCTAATTGGACGATCTGACAACCAAGAGTTAAAATGGATTCGTTATCCCGAGAAGATTGAGCTCAGCATACGAGTGCGTTCAACTGATGGTGAGATCTACCCTCCAATGTTACGTGTCAGGTACAAAGCTTTGGATGTTCAAGACGAAGAGATAAAAAATGGGAACCAGGATGCCTCTTTTGCAGTCACTTATGAAATGGATACAAGCAAAATTGAGAAAGATACAGAGGTATTAGTTTTCGCATTTACGGTTTTGTTAACTTATTCGCTCCTTCACTGAAAAACTTGTTTTGAGCTAGTGGAGCCATTTTCAGTACTATGGTGGTGAATGGTTACTAGTTATAACAGTACTAGTTGTGGTGAATGGTTTTGTTTTGAAAGCTCATGGTTTTTGATGGACATTTAATGTCCAAATTTTGGTTCACTGTCACTTGTCATGATATGTCATGACATAGTATCTATCTGCTTTTTGTTTTTTGTTTTTTTTTCGATGAAATTAATAAAAAAAATTCAAAAATAATTAGACTAAAAGAAATAAATATATAAATAAAAGTACATAAGATGTCAAGATTAACACGCCATGATATTATGACAGTCAGTTTTCATTTTGAAATGTATGAGAAAACGGGAACTGCAACTAATAAGTGCGCTATTTTCTCTAAAGCGGCAGCTTAACCTGAGGTCTCGGAAAACTGGAGAAGGCCATGGAAATAGTCACTGAAAGTCACGAAATTTGAAGAGCTAAAAAGAGTACAAACCCTGTACATTTGTACTTCTGTGGTGATATTTAAAGTGCCCTCGATATAAGGAAGGACCAAGCGACTGGCAAAATGTGTTTGCTGTAAGGAATTTTCGTTATATCGAGGTTCTTTTTTTATATATTTGACTAGGAAACTCATTCATCATACCTAGGACTTCATTAATATAATGGAGGTTCGTTATATCTGGGTTCCACTGTATAAAGTAGTATGCCTTCAAAGAAATATCACTATATTAATGCTTTGTACTGAATGTTAATTTTACCAGTTTTCTCTTTGTCTTTTACTCTCAACCTACAGATAGCCATTGGATGCCTCTCTGCTCTTGCAGCAATTCTGGCCTTGGTCAAGGTGTCTGCTTGGCGAAGACGTGAAGGCAAACTTGAGATAGATGGTTTCTCCTTTGTGAAATTTATTTTATTTAGCTTGGGCACGTTCTCAACAATGCTGTTCTGGGTTGCCTTTGGAATGGCAGTATACTGGTTGATTTTCTTCAAACGCCAAAAGACAGTGTCCTTACTACTGCCATCAGAAAGCCAGGAAAAATTGTTTCTTACACTGTTGTATGTGACCTTCGTGTTCAAGCTGCTTGATGTTCTTCACATGTTGGCATCGCAGGTGTTTTTTGACATATTTTTTGTCGACTGGGAGCGTCCACAGGGGAGAGTCAACCAACCTACTCAGGGGGGAGAGGCAAGTGCAATGGATGCACCAGTTAGCATCTGGAGAACTTTGTTCATTGCAAATGAGTGGAATGAGATACAAACAATGAGGAAAACCAACCCTGAATTACAGATATTCACAGTTTTGTTCTTTCTAAAAGTGGCCGGATTTGAGTATTTGGCAACTACAGACCCTGTGGGCATTTTCTCCGCAAACTACACAACTGATTACACTGGGGAGTTCAGCAAAGTACTGCGATTTGCCATTCTTTCAATCCTGTTCCTAGTTATAGAGGCTGTACAATGGTTCTTTTTTGCATTCATCTATGAGCGTTTTGTGGGGGATGCACTTGGTGACTTCATTGACTTATGCTCCATGAGCAACGTGAGCATCTTCATATTGGAGGTAAGCAATAAATGCTTATTGACTGGTCCTGAGGGAAAAAAATTACAGTCAAACCTCCCTGCGCAACCACCTCCCATAAGCGACCACCTATCCAAAATTTTCCACTTTTGTTTTCTTGGGCTCTCATCAGAAATTTTCTTTGGTGCTACTACATATAACTAATTACATCTACAGCCCTTGAAAAATGTTAAAAAGAATGCGATATTGTTTAAATTACTCTGGTACAAGGTTTTTGTCCACTGGATTCCGTGTCAATGTTTTGTCTTGATTGAACTCAATGGATGTGCAATCTTAAGTTGTGTGTTGATTCTCCTACAGACATGATAATTTCATTATTTTTTGCAGAATAATAGGTATGGGTATTACATTCATGGGCGATCTGTTCATGGTCGGGCAGACACCAACATGTGGCAGATGAATGAGCAGTTGAAGCGAGAAGAAGAAGACCTGTGTGGAAAGAGAGGACTTGAACCCAACACTGAGCGACAGACCTTTGAAATGGAGGTACCGTTTAAATTCCGTGAGCAGTACGATGATGTTGTAAGGCCCTTACGTCAGGGTGATGTACAGCTGCAGAGGAGGAACATACCTAATAATCCCAGTGGTAAGTTCAACGTCATTTAAGAGTTTCTATTTCCCAGTTGCCCTAGGCCTTTTCACAGGCTACCCAAGCCTCTGTTTTAAGAAAAGGCTAAGGCTACAATCCTCGTCACAAATCTTGAAACACTTGTGTGATTTTTCCCTCCCCAATCTTGATTTGGGTTTCCAGTCATTTCAGTGCTTCAAAATGCGCTCAGCTCAACATTGGGGAAAGAGAGCGGCACATCTGAGTGAGAACAAAGGTGTGAAGCATGAATGTAAGAAATTTGAAGAAAATTCAAGACAAATGCTCCTGTTTCAACGATTTGTGACGAGTATTGTAGGTCCACACTATACTGGACAGGCAGTATAGTATGAACACCTATGCGACATGTTACTCTTAGCCTGCGTAGCAGGTATCAAAAGGGGTAGGGGATAGGAAGGAAGGGAAAAAGGGAAGGGGGTTTAGGGACAGGGTTAGCTTTTCTCCCTCCCCCTCCCCCTCCCCCTCCCCTTTTTGCACCTGCCACGCAGGCTATGTGACTCTCCACTTTAGAGATGAGCGCGGAACAACTTTGCTCCGTTGAAATCACTGTTCTTTTGTGTGAATAGAAGCCCTTTCTGGTATGGTTTTCGTGCCGGAGCAAAAACTATCCGGTATGGCTGGTTTTCAGTGTCACGCCATTCAAAAAAGATCAAAATAAGAAACAAAACCGTTCAGTAGATAAAGTCCAGAATCTGGGAAATGAAAGGTGGTACATATACAAAGACTCTCGCCAAGATTCAGGTCAGAGGAATATTTCGTATGCGAGATATCCGAAGAAATGTTTTACCCAAACTTTATTATAGAGATTTGTATGGAGACGCTCACCTGGATGAGCTCCAACATGGCGGCCGGAAACCAACAGAAACATCTGTTACCGAGTTTTGCTACAAAAGCGTGAATTTATTCTTCGAGAAACTCATAAACATTAAAGTAATACTTTTTCTAATACATAAACTGTTTAGATAGCAAAATTTCCTGAAATAAGTCATTTTTTTAACCTACATGACAGCTCTCTTGGCCGTCATGTAAAAAAAGCTTAGAAATTCAAGCGTACTCTATCACAAAACCAAGAAACCTTTTGAAGCAAAAATCTGTAGAAAAATTAGTTTTCAGCTGCTCTAATGCATCGTGAAAGTAAAATCTCGGTAGGATCGATAGTTTTTTAGTTTGAATTTTAGTGACGTCATGTGAAAACCAACATACGAACATAGGCTTAGAGCGAACCCATTGATATGAAAATGATTTTTAATTGTCATACAAAGAAAACTCATTTTTACAAGAAAGGTTTTGTTCTTAGTATTGTCGTTTTTGAAAGTGAGAGTTCTAGGAACTCAGAAACGGATCTGATCGGATCGGCAACTTTACTGATTTTAAGGCGTTCTCTTCAGCCTAGCCTCCCACGCAGACGTTCTTAAGGGTTCGTCACGCGTTCCTGCCCCACTTAGTGGGGCAGGAACGCGTGACGAACCCCTGACGGCAGTGGAAGGGTCTATTTGTTTATTCAGTGTATTCAGAGTAGCAACCCTTTTACCAAGAGGCACCGTCTTAAAATCCGTTTCGTTTTTTGTTTTCCAGGGCAAGATGGTCGTCCAAGCCGGCTAACTCCAGCGGTAGAGAAACGAATCCAGGCTTACAACACCCTGAATCGCTTTCTATCAGCTTTCATTGACCATTCCTTAAGGGACATGGATTACCTTGTACGAGACAAGCTGCTATTCGAACACATCTTAAACATGGAACTTAAAGAACTTCCCCCACCGGACAAAGCGATATTCTACAACGATGACGGACGTTCATTTAATTCCATTCTGTTTTACGGCAACGAATGGACTTTGATGCTGTTCGATCTTCTCATGTTTGCCTTTGTTGATTCACTTGCTCAAGATTTTGTTCTCGCTGGCGTCATCACTTATCTTGTCACAAAGGCACTTATAATATTGAGAGATAGTTTTGGACGGAAAAACTTAACAAGAAAAACACTTGTTGATGAGCGGTTCTTAATTTAATCCTTTTTCAAATTCGCACGTTTTTCACCTCATCCAGGTAGCTCATTGGAATCGTTACAACAGGAAAGTATACTGCTCAGTAGCTTTCAACAGTCATTTCAATGGAAACTTGAAGATTAAAAGTTAAGACCACCTTACACAGCGTAAATAAACATTACCACAGGAAAGTACTACTTTAGTAGCTCTCATTTGAATGGTCACACCTAAGGATTCCGTTCACAAACTGACTCAAAAGGTAGAACCACCGTACAGCGTAAAAAAAAACAGTGACTAAACAGTACGACAGAAAAGTATTGCTCAGAAATTTTATGTTAGGCTTTCATCCACCGATAAAATAAGAACCACTTTGTACAACGTAGTAAACGGTATAACCGTCAAGTTAACAAAAATAGTCCGAGGTTGTCTTCCATTTAGCTTTTTGGTTTACTATTTATCCCTACGGTTGTAAAAACCTCTAACAAATGTATTGCAGTGAAGGCAGGTCAAACATACCTTACCTGGTTAGCATAAGTTTTTGCTTAATTTCTCTCATCGGCAATTTAGGCCACTGCCTGATTTGCGTTATCATTAAACATAAAACCATGTTGCGTTAACATTTTTTTTTATATCTATTTAACTGTTTGTGAATTTATTTGCTGCTAGTGTCTTTATTTCTCCTTCAAAAAAAATCAAACTTTCCCCGGAAAAAAATGACTGAGGCAAGTGCCTCAGTTTGCCTCATACTGGCTACGGCCCTGCAGGAGCCCGTTTCTCGAAAGTCCCGATAATTAACGGGCCCGGTAAGCTGTCTCCGTTTACATTAAAGATCGAGGTTTCAATAGTTTTGCATCTAACATGATAAAACTGTCAGTTAATGAAACGAAATGGAGTAGTTTGCTAACCTTGGCCCGCGCTCTTATTCTTTATATTTCGATTTGAATATTTGATGTCGGGCCCGTAAAGTTACCGGGACTTTCGAGAAACGGGCCCCTGGACTGAATCTCGTGTATTCACGACTCATTACGCATACAATAATGCAGAAATGAATCTGAAATCTACAACTACCAACGGATTCAACTTTCGAATAATAAATTCATCAATGAAATCTTGGGGGGTACGCTTGACCTGGCTTGACTGTAACAACTTTGAAAAAACAACGTCAACTTTTGTAATGCACAAGACATAACCTCCGTCATCAGCAGTCGCAGAGGTAAATGAAATACCTTTATTTAAGTGTTCGTACGTTATGTATGATGAACTATTTATTTAAGTACGTATGCAGAAACTCTGGCTACGGCCTTGGGATGTAGTTTTAAGTCAATACAATCCGTAGTTCATTGTTCGTGCCTTTGTGGATTGTTACAACTTGAAGATAGCTTTTCTATGGTTTCTATTTGCGATGATGGAAGTTTCTATCCAAACGTGGAGAAAAAGTCGACGTAAGTTTAAGTCGGCTTCTTGTATGTTCATCTTTGCGCAGTGTGGAGTTTTAAAAGTTACTTATCATACACAGCTGTCTAAGTAATACGCACTAAGAAAGATGTCTTTGAAGTTTAAACTTAAGCCATGTTTTGGGTTTCTGTGAATAAAGAAAGTATTTATCATCTGCGACTCGCTTTTCACAAAATCAGAGTGAAAAAGTACATTGTATATTGATACTGTTAAGAAATAACTGATGTTGGTCACTCTTGGAACAATGGGGTTTATGCGGGCACGTAGTTTCTCAAACTTGGGCGCTACTACCCCAAAAAAATCCAGTTAATTTTTTTTTTTGCTTTACTTTTTTTTACTTCGCGTTAGCGGGAGGTTCGAGTTATCGAGGGTTTGAGTTACCGACGGTAAAATTACAGTAAATGTTTGAACGATATCCAGGGGAAATCGACTTCGGTTCGAGTTAGCGAGGGTTCGAGTTATCGGGAATCAACTGTAATCCAAATCCGAAAACATTTATGAATGCTGAAAAATTCTCCTCTACCCTAAACGAAGTCGTATGTGAATTAGTTGCTGATGTCCTCATATTAAATAGACTGGTCATCATGTTACCAAAATGCATATTAAATAAATTCACGCGCTTGTCCGGATTACTTAAGGAAGGAAAAGGGCGAAACATCTTATGACCTGTATTTAAGAATTAAGTTAACTTTAAAAAAATAGCTTAGGAGGTCTGCACAGACAGAGCAAGTGTTTTCTTCCGTTTTGTTTTGTTTTTCTTAGTTTGCAAACTTCCTATCTTATTGGCTACTGCCTGGAACATGAGCTCTTATGATTCCCCCACCTTGAAGATCTTTGATCTGAAAATGATTTCAGAAACCACTAATTCCCCTGAGGCATGATCTAAGATACGTCCCGTGGTATTCTCTACAACGACCTTTATTCTTTTCGCATAAAATTGCTTCCCACAGAAAAGTTTTGTTCCTTAGCTTTCATCACGTAACACTACTTGAAACCTGGTGCCTTTCAGGAAAAGTGCATAAACCAAACCTATATAGCCTCTGAGAGCAACAGCATTAGCTCCATCAAGATGACAGAGACTCCGATTGTAAAGGAGATCACATTCTTTCGATTGGACGAAAACTTCATTAAATTTCAGGTCAGTTAAAAGTTAACTGGGGTGGAAACCGTCTTAGTCCCCTTTGTTTCGCGCTACATTGTAAACTGAAGTAAAATGGCGGTTCTTATGCTAGCGAAGATGAAGTGGTCTAGACGTATTTAACGTAAAACGTTTCAGACGTTATATCAATTCGTCTTTGGCCCCGGTAGTTCAAACGTTGGATAGTACTATCCACCGGATAAATCACTATCCAACGGTTAGACAATTATTAAGGGAAACCACCTGCGCTATCCACTGAATAGAGATTTATCTTAAACAACTGTGGCCTGGAGGCCAGCACATTGACAACGCCTAGCTAGGCATTATTTCAATCGTTTAGTAATCCGCCTGTTTCGAGAAAACTGGGGTCAAACGGACACACAGAGAATAAAAACCTGCGAAAGACGCCGTCTTTTATCGGTCGCGAAACGTTAATGCCAGCATCTGTCATTTTCTTTCTTAGCGGCTTAGAACAGGATGTTTTATACAGAGTTTCAAAGAATAAACTAAGATTACGAGCAGCTCCTTAATTTGCTGAGTACTTTATTATTTTGTTTCTTGTACTTAGGATACGGTGAGAAACGCAGTGAATCATCTGAAGCAACTTGCATGGAAAGCTCTAGACGATTCACCGGAAACATCCGAGAAGCCTGCGGAGATCGCTCGAGTAATCTTCACCGATCCCACTGTTAGCGACTTTCTCATTCGAACTTCGCGCCTGGCCGTGTTTTCTAAAGAGTTGGCCAAATCCTTCAGAAGCAATCTTGATGCACTTGCAGCAATCAAGCAACTCAAATTTTTCTACAACTTACCAACTGTCGCTGTGCTCCAGCAACTTGCGAATCTTGTCGCTGGGTAAGTAATAATTCAAAATTCCAAGGACGTTAACACATTCCTCACTAATTTACTCTGATCTCTGGCGTCACATGTGCCCCCAGTACACGCACATCACTTAATTGAGACCAAAGTTCCATTCCTCTACACGGGGCATATTACCACGTAGAATGAACATTACATGCAGTCGAGTCTTTTGTAGCCTGTTCCAGGCTCCGAGATAGTCGAGTCCGCTGAATTGAGAAAGCGCGAACACGAAAATAAAACGGGATAGAGGAAACTGGGGAGAGAAGGGGCGGCTCTCTCCCTTCCTTTTCCTTTTTCCCGCCCCGCCAACTTTTCGCGTGCCTTTTTCTTTGGCGTCTTCCCCACTATCTGAGAGCCTGGAACAGGCCGTCTTTCGTGGGGCGCGTGACGAACCCCTAAGAACGTCTGCGTGGAAGGCTACTGAGATGCTCCAAATTCATCGATTTCACCGGGATTAACTTTGATTTTTTGGATGGGAGGTGACATGTCGCACATGTAGGATCAATTGTACTATATTTTCGTCTCCTTTTTCTCATCACAGAACGGATGCTGTAGAGGCAACGCAGAAATGGAACAAAATCGTTGAGAGGATTGCAGAATGCAAACTTGGATTTATGCCTATGCGTATCCTACTTCAAGAAATAAACGGACCGCCATGCTATGAGGACAATGCTGAGTATCTGAAGGACGATGAACCTCATGCGGTTTACCCCACGTCCATTTATCGTACTTCTCACAGTTATGTGTTGGCCAAACCAGACGCTTCCGTTATCGAAGGTATCATGGGATTGACCCTGACAACGTCCATTAAGATCGTCTACGGCTTGCTGAGTCCCGAGAATCACGAGCTTAAAAAAATTTATCAGCCTTTCGGGAGGTACGTCAACCGATCGTTCAAGAGAATTCTCAAGGCTTCGGTTTTAATTTGAGTCAGTATCTGCCTGATGAATGCAACCTTTTTAGTCTTGAGAATTCTCTCTATGATGCTCAACCTCACAGTGAGCTTCATGCATTCAATAATTGCTTATTATTAGAAACATACCGGTTTCTATTACACATGTTTCAAATAACTAATATATACTGTTTTCATCTTCAGGTGCTTGGCCGTTGTTGACAACAAAGTGGAGAAACTTTATGGCGAGGCTATTCAAGCTTACTTTGATCAACATAATATCGAGCTGAAGAAGCTTATTTTCTCTGGTAACGAGACCGATAAACACATTTCAGTAGTGGAGAAAATCTTGGTTGCATTAAAAAAGAATCGTGCGTCCAGAAATCAGCCGGTATTGGTTGTGGGTGGGGGCGTCATAGCAGACGTTACCGGCTGTGCAACGGCGCTGTATCACCGAAACACGCCTTACGTGATGGTCTGTACAAGCGTCGTAACTGGTATAGATGCTGGGCCTTCTCCGCGCAGGGGATGTGATGGGTTTGGGTTCAAGAATCTGTTCGGTGCATACCACCCACCTGTGATTACCTTCACCGACAGATCTTTCTTCAAGACCCTCCACCCTGGCTGGGTGCGTCATGGGATCGCTGAAATCATCAAAATGGCAGTGATTCGAGACGAAAGCCTTTTCCGCCTGGTAGAGCAGAACTCGTCTGATCTTCTGTGGACAAAGTTTGGTACCGAGATGGCTGAATTTGATGGTGATCACGAAGCTTTTGGAAAGCTGTGCGATCTTGTTATTGGTAAATCTCTTGAAGGGTTAGTACTTTTTTCGAAAAATTATCGCCCTATTTTTTTTCAGTTCTTTTGCGTTTTAGGATGCGTCTATCGGCTCCTGCTATCGAGAATAACTGCTATGTGTAACTGCCTATGTGAGGGAATCTGGATTCAGAATACAGGAAAGTTTTGCTTGGGGAATCCGGAATTCCAAAAGCGCTTTGAATCCGGAATCCAAGTTCCACTGACAAAGAATCCTGGAATCACGTTGGTTGCCCTGTGGTGCAGACAAGATCAACCTCGTTCCCAAATTCAATGGGAAAAGCCCTGGGAACGAGGTTGCAGACAAGATGGGTGGACGGACGTACGGTCACGTGACTACCAAAAGGGGCTCCGGACATGCGCGTGGAGCTCCGCTGTTAATAGGCCATTTTACAGTTATGGATGGAAGCGAAGCTGGAGTTGACCTTGTTTTGATACAAACCTTCCTGCTTCATTATCCAAATGAAGTTTTTCTTATGCTAACTAGTATTTTTCAAGGACAACTTCCATAACAAAACAAAGGAGGTTTGTATCAGAACAAGGTCGCCGTCAGCTTTACATTCACTCGAAGGCTAGGCTACTAAGGTCCACAACTGCAAAATGGTCTACTGAGGGCACCGTTTTTTACGTATCCTACTTGAGACGGGCCCGCCATTTTAAGTGGTCATCGGAGCCACGCGAAGGTCTAGCCATTGCAGGGCAAAGACAATACCTTGATTTCCCAGAGTATTGGTCCGGCCTCGCGGGGGTTCGGCCCGCTTCCTCCCGCGCTGCCGTCAAGGGCTCTACCAACTCAGCTAGTCCTGACGCGGCTACTTTCTTTTTCTTCTATATATTTGTCAATTTTGGTTTGTTTTTTCCTTTTCAGTTATGTGAGATCTGAGTATGGTAGTCTGTGGGAAACACATCAGTGTCGACCACATGCCTACGGCCATACATGGACCCCAGGATACGAGCTTCCATCTGGCATGCTCCATGGTCACGCTGTATCGACTGGAATGGGCTTTGGGGCTTACCTTTCTTTCTGCGAGGGTTGGACCAATAGAGGTGAACTGGATCGCATCCTTTCGCTGCTGAGTAATCTTGAATTGTCTTTATGGCACCCAATCATGAAAGATGTCGATCGTCTCTACAGTGCCCAAGAGAAAGTAATTGAGAAGCGTGGAGGTAATCTTGCAGCCCCTGTTCCCAAGGGAATTGGTAAATGCGGATACATCAACCACATGCCTCACGACCTTCTGGCAATGCGCCTTCAAGAGTACCACGAGATCTGTCAAGGGTACCCTAGAGGAGGCCTAGGAGTGGAGGTACACTGTAAGGATGTCGGTTTAGAGGACCCGGCAACGATGGGCCTCGTGAATCAGGAGCTCCCTGGAGATGTCAATGGGCACGAAAATGTTTGCCATGAGAAAGAGAAAGAAAAGGGAGAAACCAACCAGGCCAACACAAGCAAGGCATCTTAGTCTAATATACATGTACTTCATATGTATCAAATCACTTCTTTTTTTGGCAATTGTTATTTAAGTTACTGAGAGGAAGTCATCTATTTGACAGGATCATTATTTACTTCTGATTTTGAATGAACATAAGCTGTTAATCAGTTTACAGAAAGACGACAATAACGTTTCAAAGAAAAAAAAATAGAATAGAATGCACTGCTGAGATGGGTTTTTAGGCGTCGTTCACAAGTGTCCGGATATTTTTTAAAAGGGAGATATGGATGTACTGTAGGTATGTCGTCGAATAAAGAATCAAAAGGGAGTTTTGGCAACGACGACGGCGATGGCAGCGAGACCGTCAAAACAGCAATAGGTTTATTAAGCAAAACAACAGGTTTGCACGTGCCTCACGCTTTTCTGTACATTTCTTAGCCGTCACTGCACGACTACGACGTGAAAATGCCTAATTTCACGTTTTATGGAGGACGTAAACAAGCGACAGCGAAATTTTCTTTCTCTTTCTTAACTTGAATGCGGTCCCCAAGAAATCAACTCTAGAGAAATTTGCCTACTTTAGACATTTTCAGTGAATTGGAATAAACGCGAAACAGTTTGAAAAACGCCAATTCATTTTAAAAGTGACGTTTTAGCTGCCGTCGCCGTCGTCGATGCTAAAACTCCCTTAAAGGCACGGCTGCGATGGTTTCTTGGCCTCGTTGACACGTATGCGGATATTTTTGAAAACGGACAATTTTTCCCTCCGTTTTCGAAAAAAATACGCGTCCACACGTAACGTATTCTAATCGCTTTGGCCTGTTCACACGAAAAAGTACAGGGCACGCGTTGTTTGATTTATGATATCGTATTAAAGATTAGCCAGTCCACACGAAAACGATAAGCCAAAGTTTTCAAAATTCCCCGCTCTGAGGGCCGTTTCTCGAAACACCCGACAATTAACGAACCCGAAAAGGTGTTGTTGTTTACATTCAAGATAGATGTTTAAAAATTTGTTAGACAACATCATAAAGCATCAGTTAACAAAACAAAATGCACTGGTTTGCTGTCTAGAACCAGCGCTCTTATCTGTTTAGATTTTGATTTGAATATTACATTTCGCGCCCGGCCGAAAAGTTAGCGGGACTTTCGAGAAACGGGCCCCTGTAAAGCGTATTTGAAAAGATGAATTTTCGGTGACCGTTTTCACTGTAGCTTTAAGCAACCATGACGACGACGACTACTCCAGAAAACAATAGGTTTAATGATCTTTAATGATCAAAACAACAGCTCTGCAGGTGCATCACGCTTTTTAGTACATTTCTTTGACGTCCACTGCACGACTACGAAGTGAAACCTCCTAATTGAGGGTCTCAATGGGGTTAACCGATAGGCGTAAAACGGCCAAAAATTTAGCCGATAGCCGTAAAAATTAAAAAGATCTAACCGTTAGCCGTAAATAGCGTAAAAAAGAGTTCACCGTAAAAGAAAGTGTTCCCTAGATTTGCTACTACACTTGGTACTAAACTCACTTATGGTTGCGTTTTTTATTTCCCGGCTAGTGTGACTCCGTACGCACGTTAGGCGAAGCGCCTCTTAGGTGTTAACCAAGACCTAGGCTCCGTTTCCGGCGCTTTCTTGGGGAACTAATTTTTTCCTTAGCGAAAGTGTGGCTTCTTGCTGGGGATTAATATTTGCAATTTTCAGGAGGCCGTGCCCTCAAAACAGTAGTGAAACAACACGCAGAGATGTTACTGTTTGTAAAACACGTTGCCGATAAACAACATTTCCCTGTTTTTCTCGGACGCTACGGTAGACATCGCCATACCTAGTCCCTGTTCGGCGTCTTCCCACGCAATCTCGGCCAAGGCATTTCAGTGGCGAACTCGCTCGGGCTACATGACCCGAAAGGCATCAGCCGCGCGGAATAATGCGGCCTACGGACAAGGCAACGGCAAGACAGTCGTTCCGTACAGTCCTTCGCTATCATAAGAAACACTGGACACGGGAATTTTGTTATTGGCCGTTTTCACACTAGACCTAGAAATGGATCATCCGTCTGAGACTAGCCTGTGTACAGTCGCGCCCTCCCCACAGACACCCCTTCTCCGATTTTTTTCTGAGGGGAGGGGGCGGCTGTACACAGGCTATCTGGAACGGATAATCCTGTCTTCAAAAGTCAGGTGGATTGTTTATTCAAAATTAAAACTATTCCATTGCCAAATTAAGACGTATCACCTACCTGACGCGAATCATCAAACGGATAACCCGTCTCACACGAATAATCCTTCTCTAGTGTGAAAACGGCCATTTCTGTTATAATGAATGTCGCGCCCCGGCCTTGAGTTGGGCGTTCGCGTGTCTGCTTTTGCTTTTTCACAAAGATTATTTTTAAATTGACTATTGACATTTCTATGTGTAAAATAATATCAGAAGTGCAATACTTTATAAAAAGTATTATCTATCAAATGTTAAAATTTTTCAAAAGAATAGCTTATTTCATCCCGAGATGATCCGAAGACCTTTATTTTGATTTAAAAATACATAAAAATACAGGTTAATTAATATTTAACTTTTTGAAACAAAAGAAGTTAATTTTTAACTTTTTCGTTAACCGTAACTGAAAAAAATTAACCGATAGCCGTAGAAGAGCCAAAATTTTAGCCGATAACCGTAAAAGCCACCACCCCATTGAGACCCTCCTAATTTGGCGTTTTATGGAGGACGTGGACATACGACGACGAATTTTTCCTTAATTCCTCTTTCAACTTGAATAAAATCCTTAACAATTCAACTCCAGGAAAAGTCGCCCGCATTTGACATATTGAGCGAGTCCAAATAGACGCGATTAAGTTTGAAAGAACGCAAATTCATTTTTTTCAGCGACGTTTTCACTGCCGTTGTCGTTGTCCTTGCTTAAGGTCCCTACTGTGTAGGCCAAACAAGAGAAAATAAATCTCCGTTTTTAAACAAGAACGGGGCCTTAGCGAAAACTCGCGAAAGAGTCACGTTTTCGTTTTAGAAATGACCGGTACGGCTCACTTGTTCTGACTTCTAGTGGGCGCCAGGCTTAGTTTCTGAAAGGCAGTTAATGGCTCAGTCAATTGATATTAACAGGGGTTTGCTACACAAGAACCTAGCGGTTTTTTAGAACAAACAACCCAACTTAGGGAAAGGGCTCACACGGGGTATCTTACCTCGTCTCAAGCTTGAGACGATTCCTGTGGATTTGGTCAAGATCATTTTCAAAGCCGATAAGCTACCACAACTTGTTCATGGACCCCCTATTTTCTCTTTAGAGATCGTCGAGGACGTGTTTGAAAATAAAAAACCGCTGGGGATTTATTGACCGCGAGAGCGCGAGTAGCAAGGGTGGAGAGAAGCGACGACCTAGACTACGAGTAGTCCATCATTTTCCCTTTAGGGATAGTAGAGCAACCGAAACGCGAGCTCGCGTGAAAATCACCCCACGCGAGAAAGGAGCCGTCGCTTTTCACCCGCTCTACTTACTATCCCTGAGGGAAAATGAGGGAGTACTCGTAGTCTACGACGACCGAAAATACGTCTGCGTCTAGAGGCTAGAGCGCGAGCGAAGCCAACCTCGTTCCCAGGGTTCTCTCATACCCGTCGCTCCGGGCAAGACAGAACTCTCGGAACGAGGTTGGAGCTTAACTCGCGCGCTGTTAAATCCCGCCCCCCACAAAAAAAGTGAAAAAGCCTGTGGACGGGCTGGAGCTACCAAGGACGTCAGATTCTTCAACACAGCAAAATGACCTTTTTTTCACGAGATCTTTAATTAAAATTAGCAGCATAACCTGCCACCTTTTCTTTTAATAAAATCATAAATAAAATGTCCACCTACTTTGCATAATTTGATACTGTTCAAGTCCTTATACGCAACAGGGGCTTTATAGACGTACACATAAAATGTCTTCTAATTACTTCACAAAACATTATTACTTTTCATGGTTTATAATACATGAGCGGCAATGAAACTATTTACGAACTACCTAATAGTTTAAGATCAGAACTTATTAAAAGGATTGCTACCATAGCCAACTTACATTGAATTTTCTTCCCAACTTGGCAGCAGTTTGAGAATATTCATAACCGAAAATCATGATAGTTTTCAATTATACCATACGTTAGCAAGACACACAAAGCGATTTGTTGCTGAAATGTTTGCGCAGCTTGTTACAGAAGCTTGACATTCAGCAGGTAAACAAGCAGTGATTTGTCTCCACAAAGTGTTGCAGCAAAATGTTGCCTAGTGTTCCGACCTTAAAGCGCTTATGTCATTCCTGGGTGTTATGTACAAATCAAAATAAACAGCATATTTCTCAGAACTGGGGCAAAGCCAGCCACTCTTACGTCTGGTAGCTACTTTTTGATCACCCAACCACTACAACTTTCATCTGACCAAGCTATCAAAATTAATGAAAGAAAGACTCCCTGTTCTATCTAATCTGAAAAATGAAAAGGTATGACAGACACTGAACTCATGTACAGTGGTCAACAAATGGTTCTAAACCCCTTTAGAATCAGAGCTGCGTTTGAAAGGAAAAACTGTCAGAGACCAATATCTTACTCACATGGCAAACTAGTGCTTACCCTTTAAACCTCAATATCCGCATACAAAATTTTCTAGACTAAATCTCCATACATTTCCTTTAAGTAATGGTTGAGAAAATTTGCTTTAAGTAAAAAAAAAAAAAAAATTTCGCTTTTGTGATCATTCTGTTAGTTTCAATAACCCTGTCCCTAGAAGATATATCAATAGACAGGTGGCTCAAAGCTCGAAATATGACCAACAGCACTGATACGTAACTTTCAAAATATAAGGATTTGTATGGGAGAAAAAACAATAAATTTTATTGTTTATGTCAAAGAATTTAAATAAAAATCGTCTAACTTTGCTTAAGTTGTGTGTTCCTTTTTTCCCGTGTGGTTTCTGAGCCGATTTATGGCCATTTAATGGGTTTTATTGGAACCGGTTTTCTGGCTCTATCGGTTCATGTAAAGGGTTAAGTAAGCACTAGACTGGTGCATTAAAGGCCTAGGTACATCATGTCATGTTTAAGCCTTTAAGTCCCCATAGTGACCAACATCAATTTTCTCCTGACAGTATCCGTACATTGTCAAGAGGTACGGTTATGAGAATTGACAAAATGATTACCAAAGAGAAAATGCCTTGATCTTTGAACAAATTCTCTCAACTCATTCTTTAATGAAATGTATGGAGACCAGTTTGGAGAATTTGTTTGTGGATATTGGGACTTGAAGGGTTAACTGACGGGTAACAAGAAAAGAGAAACTGCAGTCAACTCTTTCTAAGAAAGAAACTAACTCAGATTGGACCAGCACTACATGTTCACTTAACACAGAGTGCCTGCGGTTTGACCATTCAAATGAAACCTCTTTGATTGTCTGATTTTCACTTGGGCCCCTTCAGAGAATGAAAGGGTCAAGAAAGAGTTGACTTTATTTCCCTTCCTGGATTATTTCTTTATTTTTTATAATATAAGATCTCACAAGAACAAGATAAGGATACAGAATATTAGTGCATGTTTACAACAATGATGATTTTATGGTCGTGGCCAACAGCGGAAAGTGGAAAAAAGTGGGTCATATTACTGGGTGTTATCACAAGAATGCAATGGGATTATAGCCTAACACCTCGCAAAATACTGCCTTGACAAGTTTCTTAAAAGTTACATAAAATCAATGAAAATTCAGCAATGAGCCCATGTTTGTTCCCAAACAATGGTGGCCACATCCACAAAACTGTGATCGTGGGGTCCTTAAACTTTTAACACAAAATCACCTGGAACTCCTAACTACATAACGATTATGTATATTCTATACACTGTATAATATATACTGGTAAAATCATTGCATTATATATTTACTTGGTATTTGAGACATTTTCAGAATGCCAATGCCAAAAGCAAAGGGGCCATTAGCCTAGCCTCCCACGCAAGCATTTTTAGGGGAGCTCGTTTTTCATCCCTCCCCACAAACGCCTGCTCAACCAAAAACGACATTCCTTTCCCATTGTTTTATTTGCGTGGTACGTGACCAATCAACAGTTGTGCAATTAAGTGTTGACAGGCTAAACGCGACTAAAACCGCTATGCAGTGCATGGAGTATTCTACATTTGACTAAATCTTATTTTTGCTGCTCTGAATCTAACATTTATTAGAGGTCAGAAAGCTGTCCCAGTGTTTCATGCAGATCAAGTAATTATCAGATTACCTTGCCGTCAAGGTCATCTTTCCAGAATTTGGAAAGTTCCAGAATTTGGAAAGAACGTGACTGGCTGAGCATGGGAAAGGAATGTTGTCTTCGGTTGAGCAGGCATGGGAGGCTACCATTAGCCATGCCTGTGGCATATCCTGGGCATTCTGTACAACACAGAACATTCACTGTACAAGAGGATTCCAATGACATATCCAAGTCAGATAGATAACTTACTATTATCTGTTGAGACCTTTCAGAAAGTTACTCTTTGCCCGTCCTTCACAATGTAGTGTTGGACTTAGTTGCAAAGGCAATACCAACCCAGTCATCACGGACATAATTATTAAGGTACATCAAAGAGCAGAGCAAAATGAGAAGCGAATTAATTGCAAAATTTTACACAGGTATTCACAGCGTTAATTACCAGGTAATGCGAAATACGGGTATCTTTAACAGTTGATGACAGGATTGGATGCAATGCTCCTATTCAGAACTTCACTTGGATCCAGGTTGTATGGGCAAATCTTTCCGTGGCGGCATTCTTTCATTCACCTGATCAAGTCCTTTCGCCTGCGCAAAGCCACTGATTTTGTTATGGGGGCCAAATACATGGCCTTGTAAAGCTACAAAACAGAATAAATTACATGTTTAAGACTTTTTGTTAACCACTGATGCCTACTCTTAAATTCCATTGGAAAAAGGGGGGTTGGGAAGCCGGGGACTAATAGCATTACTGGCATATTCTGAGTTCACGAACATTTTTTTCTTACAATTCACCATTGTGTGCCCTATAAAAAGTCTCGAAAAGTCTAAAAGTCTGGGTCCTGCCCCAGGAATCAAACCCATGACCTCCCACTCTGCAGTCAAGTGCTCTACTGACTGAGCAAATCCTGCCACTGTTTCTAGAATGAACACTGAACAATCAAGCTTACCTGTTTCAAGTCCCTGCTTGCCCCCAGAGAGGAGTCCTACAGGGAGATGCCCTGATGGAGTTAGGCCCTTGAGTTGAACAACACTCTCACTCTCCTCCCTAAAAATTAAAAAACAATGATAAAGCCAATGCAATCAGTGCAGTGCAAGATAACATTCATGAACCTATGATTAGAAGAGGAACAGTGGTAATGTAACGAGGTGGGTTGATTATGAGCATAATCACAATAAGGATATCCATGATTACCATCAAAAGCGCAGAAGTGATAAGATAAAGAAGTGTTTACAGTGACATTAAGGGTGACACAAAAATGATAAGTAGCAACAATCAGGAGAGATGACGGAAATGTTAGACTTGTTGCCAGTAAGGATTAAAGATAAGTCGAGAAAATAATAAAAATGCGATGGTGACATAGCCTGACTTTCATCCGATTACTTCAAGTCATAATTATTACTCCCTCAGTAACGTCTGACTTGACTGGCAGTTAATGCAGTCCAGTGACGTCACTACTCCTTTGCTTTAATTCATGCAAAAAGTTTAACACGATTTTCAAGCGGCAAACCAAGAGACATTGTTTGGAAATGTCTGCACGATACAGAATGGCTATAAAAAAGTTGCGATTGGAGCACTGCATTAGCATCAACACATAAAGTAACCCGTCTTATCTCTGGTGCTCAAACTACTCACCTGAGAACAGTAAATACTCTGGCCATCTTTCCAATAGCTCGTATTTTGCTACGAATAACTTCTTTCCTTTTGATGGCTTCACTTTGTTCTTCATCCTCCTCTCCTTCAAGTTCCTCATCAGTACAGATATTGAGAATGTTCACCAGCATCTCAGTGACTGAAAGTAGAGACACAGTTAACAACTTCCCACTAATTATTCACATAACACAAAGAGGTCGTCAGGGATATCTACAGTCCTAATCTCTACAGATTTGCTACAAACTTTTCATGATCTCAGAACTTACCTTTCTCACCAACAAATGGCAATGACCATGTAAACACATCCATGAAGTTAGGAAGCCAATATGGATGAGGAGAGCAATTGAACTGCCGAATGTTCATGACGTTGTTTTCATACTTTAAAACAGCAGCTAAAAGGAGAAGGACATGAAATAATTAACCCTTTAAGTCCCTATAGTGATCAACATCAATTTTCTCCTAAAGATATCCATAGATTGTCAAGAGAAATGGTTATGAGAATTAATAAAATGATCAACAAAGAGAAAATGCTTCGATCTTTTATCAAATTCTCTTTACTTATTCCTTATGGAAATGAATAGAGATCAGTTTGGAGAATTTGTAAGTGGATATTGGGGCTTAACTCATTGTCTCCGGCGAGTAGGGCTGTCGATGCCACGGCATCGACTACGAAAAAAAAAATCGCAAAAAATCGCGTTACTTCCGCTTACCTCCAAATTTGGCCCACAGGAAGTTAATAGCTTTAGCTAATTATGTGCCTAGGTCCAGCCCCCTGCGAGTTTTGAGCTTCACGCAACGATTTTTCAAAAATGTAGAAAAATGGCGGTGCGTAGTGAGAAGTATTTGGGATGTTTTTGCGTAGAATGAAAGCTTATATCGACAAATTTCAATCAAATGCAAGTCAAGCAGATTGTTTTGAAGGATTTTGGAGGATAACAAGCAAAACAAACGCGAAAATCGAGGAAAGAAAACAGTAAGAATCTTTGCCTTCAATTCCCCGAGTCGGCAATGTCTGGCACAAATTCTCTTCAAACGCAGTGAGTTCCGTCCCGCTGAGCTTTTTGCCTTCAAAGCCTTGCTTATTTTGATCACTTATATCAGTGAATTCATGTTTGCCTGTTTTTAACTCGATATTTCGCTGAGAAACTAAAAAATAAAGCGTCTTTTGAAGGTAAATATCGGGCCACAAAGTGACGCTAAAGTATCTAGTTTCGCTATGCTAATTAACTCTGACCTCATTTGCATAATCCAATACGGTCACAAAATAAATTTGTAGAAAATTGTACGTCGCTCTATATTTTCGACCAATATTCAGGCTGTTTGCTTAGATATTGAAGAAAAAAAATTGTGTGTACTGTATTACACAAAACAGACAACTTTCCTGGCAAAATTACACTCGTAAAAATTTTTCAAAATAATTATACACAAATATGCTTGTTTATAATTTTTTTCCAGAATATTATGGGTTTCCTGAGACCGAAATATTTTTTTTCTGAAAGTTTAATTTTTGCCCTTTCCAACGAGGTATAGCTTTATAAGGTATGATATGATTTTTTAAAGTTACATAGTCAATTTACTAAAATCCTTGCCGGAGACAATGTGTTAAAGGGTTAACTAAAAAAAGTGTAATTGATAATACAAAAAGATGCTGGAAGTGCAAGCTAACCTTTGTTATTATAAACATCCAAATAGTTAGGAGCTGAGAAGATTGTGATGAGTGAAGGAAATCCAGTTTCTTGACTCTTTCGGTACATTCGGTATCTACAACAGAAAGAATAAAGATGACAAGAAACTACTTGTGACTGTGTGTACATGGGAAAAAATCAATGGCTCACTTTATCTGCAAATTTCCCGAAAAAGATGCACTATCGATGTGAACTTAACATCAACCGAGGAAAGCACTTTTAGCTTGTTTTTAAAGTTGGAATTATTTTGAATGAATAATATAAAGCAATTTACTATTGAATTCGGCTATCTCAGGGTATGAAAAATTCTGCTGATCTTGGAGGGTGTTATCCGCCTCGGATAACACCCTCCTCGATCTGCAGAATTCTTCATATCCTACTCAGCCTCATTCAATAATTGCTAAATATTCTTCACACCAGTAATAGTATAATATCCTAATAATAGCAAACATATTTTGCCAGGTCCTTGGTACTTCATTATTTTAGGGTTCTACTGTACTTCAAGCAACAAAAATTTATATCGCCTTCTTAGAATTGTCACTATCTCACAGCAAACCACTTACATGGATTACAAAACACTTTAAAACTCTTGTCTAAGGATTCCTTTAATGAATATTAAATGAAAAGGCTAACTGTTTTCAAGAAGTCAATGTAAAAAGTAACCAGAAGTTAGGGTTACCTACCCGGCATCTTGTGCCTCATGGGCTCTGATAATTGACAGCAAATTGTTTTTCACAAGAAAGTCACATGTTGCTTGGTAACTGAAAACAAATTAATGGCAGGAAACTCTGCTTAATCAAACAATGTATCAGTAGAAGTTACAACACTCTTCTAAGTGCTAGAGCAAAAGAAACTTTTTGTGTTATCTGTTTTAGAATAGGCACAGGCTATCAAATAATGCAGGGATACAGTACAAACACAACAGCAACAAGTTTGTTTCAAGTTAAGATAGTACAACTTATAAAGCTTGTGCCTGCAATTAGCGAGGGCTATTCGAGGCAGGAACAAGTGAGAAAAAGAAAATTCTATAACAAATATATATATATATGTGTGTTGTGGTCCAATTTTATCCTTGGTTTAAATTTCATTTTCCTTTGTTTTTGGGTATTGAAATGCATGATAATGAGTTTGAAACAAAGGAGTTTGAAATTTAAACCAAGGATAACATTGAACCACAACATACGGCTATTTCGAAGTGCACACAACAAAAAGGTATTGTGGGTGGTATTATACTGGTTTTCAAAGAAATTTGATAGAATGGCAGGAGAGGCCATGAACATATGTCTGTGAGTGCTAAAGGAAAGCAACAAAAGTAGGTTCGACAGCTAACAGTGTATTGAACATATCCCATATTACCTCTTGGGATTGTCGCATACACATTTTTCTGACAACCTGCCTCGAAATAGCTCTCTACATTAAATGAGTAACCCTAGAAGCAATCTAGTTTGTTATAGCAACATCTCGCTATAATACCTGTAGAAATATGAGCAGCCTCTGACAGTGTTATGACTGAAATGTTCAGCATTTTTTTCATTGCCATAATCCTCTAGCGGATCAGACCAGAGCAAGTCACACATTGGACCAAATGCAGGTGGCTCTGTGAATCGGTCAATCTAATAAATACATAGATAGAAAACACAAAACAGTTTAGCCATTGGAAAAAATAGCTCTCTAGAGAAAACAGGTGTACAGTTTTTTTTATGTTTTGCAATTTTATCAGCTTGCTATGTCATATAAACAGGAAACGTAACCTGTTTTGGGGAAAAAACATGTTTGAAACATAAGGCTTATTTATCTGATGCATTAAGTTACACTTCACCTTGGAGGACATTTTGATGCCTTTACATGAAATAGTAGAGAGAATTAAGTGTGACTTCTTGGATCAAGAAAAGTAATTTTTTTAATGCAACTGGTCACATTTCCTCTTCATGTTATGTAGCACGCCGATGACCATAATTACCTACAATTACCTCTACCGTTTTGTTCCTGAGTGCAATCATGGACAGGGCAGTCATATACATCAAGTTTTTTATTCCTTTATTTCACTTTTATTTTTATTTTCTGCCACATTTTTAGCACCATGGTTTGACTACTTTGTTTGTCACTTTGTCACCTTGGCAATGTGACGTAACAACTTCTCTCTGTTAAACAGACTGCAGATGGACAAAATGGCCAGTCATGGCAACTGAAATCCCAGGATCTCATAATAGGATTTTCCAAAAAGTGATAGATCATAATCAATCATTGGCACAACATTAGTTAAAATACTGATTATTCCAATGAAGAGCATATTCTTTCCACAAGATCACCTTACCTTTTTTATGTCATCTAGAGTATAGATTTCAGGGGATAATCCTCCGTGGACACAGAGAAACTGTCTGTTCATGAGTGCAGCAAGGGGAAGTGCATCAAATGACCTCATACAAGCATCATACACTTTTTCTGTGTATTTTATTTTGCCTGGAAAGAAATCATACCATGGAATACTTTAACCACTAAGCCCCAATTTTTGCATAACAAATTCTTCTTCTTGGTTCCCCTTTGTCTGTGATGGAACTTGACCACGGGGGTTCCATATAAATCAAGAATGTTCTTCAGCCAGTCTTTACCCTGATAGCAGAGCCTACATTTTGTGGATTAATGGTGTATGAGTTTACTGTTAATACATGTGATAAGAAGAGCGATGACAGAGGAAGTGGAGCATGTAGACCACAGAATCAGGGGCAAACTTCCTCAGTAGTAGTTCATTTTAATCCTCAAAAGAGATGGTTTTTCCTTTTGCTAAATATCCCCCTCCCCTCTATTCAATCTTGGGATAAATTATAACATAACAGTTGCATGCACAAACACTTAAGTTTTGGTCAACACTGCACAATGGGGGGGGGGGGGGTGGGTGAACAAAAAAAAAAGGGAAAAAGTAGCAGCCTTCTCAACCCTTTTGACAATGAATGTGGTTCACTGAGGAAGAAAGGATTAAGGACATAAGGCCAATGGCTTAACAGCACTGACCGTTGATATAATAATATGAACTGAGACGGGGTCTTAACAACAGTCAGCCAGCATGAGAACTAGTTCTTTTAAAGATCTTGATTATTCTTTATTGTTTCCCTTTGTTAAACATTAAATTTTCACTCCAAGAAGTTTTCAATGTTAAAATTAAAGAAAAATGTTGCATAACATTAATGGTGCCATGCAGAGAATGGACATGTACCTCATATTTACTCAGACCCAATAGACAGAAATATACACTGCAATAATTGCATTCTGATCAGATCTGTACAATTAGATCTGGGAATTCCAGGGTTAATAAATAACCAGGTTAACATAAATTCTTAATGCTTTATTATAAAGTGTGACAATGCTGTTAAATTCTGGTTTTTCACTTTAGCACCGTCACATAAGTCACAGTGTAAGTATGAAATAAATTAAAACTTTAAATAGCCACCAATTTAACAAAAAGATAGAAAGGGGTTTATAATAGGGGCACCTGTTTGATGAAAGTTAGGAAACCAGATATTCTTCAACTCTAAAACAACAGCTGCATCGCGTATAACAGAAAACTTGGAAATTATAACAAAAATTCAACCTTTCAAGTCAACTAAGTCAATACAGAAATAACTGTTCCTTCAAAGTTTATTTACAGTTATGTGAGCATTACCAAAAACATTTACTGAGCGGAAGAAAAGAGTAAATTGGTGGTAACTTTAAAGTCGCGTGAAAAATTATTAAGTTAAAATAATCCTCCCTTTTCCGACAGCGTGCACCAATACACCGTCGTGAATTTTAAAAGCGCAATGTCATAATTAATTCATGAGTTTATCTTCAGTGTGTGTAAAATGAAAAATGTCGAAAGAGGTTCAAAGTTCTTCCGTAATTTAAGTCGACAAAAGCAATATCAAAACAACAACGTATTTGTGAAGTTAGATGCATCGAACGAACTACACTTCAATGTCCACTTCAACAGAGCGCTTTGAATAAAAATGATAATTCGAATGATTGATTGTTCGAAGATGGATTTTTGTTTTCACGCGCATATCAAAGGCGTCTCCTGTCGAATCGGGTAGAAGACAGAGAAGGGAAAAACAAGCGTTAAAATTATTAATTTAGTTTAACTGAAAAAGAGGTACTTACATTCTGTTTTGAAGGTAAAATACTCCGTTAAATGTCGACATTCGTGATTCCCTCTTAGCATAAATAGCGTGTTAGGATAAAGGAGTTTTAACGCCCATAAATATAAAACACACTGCAAAAGAAACAAGGGGAGGATGACATGAAACATCTATCTCAGTTGATAAATACTAATAGCTCTATCCAAAGGAGGAGAAAGAGGAAGAATTACAACACTTCAAAGAAAAAGATGGAGTTATCATTTGTTGATATGCACAAATAATATAAGAAACAGCGAAATAAGAACACACGTACGATGGTTGGCAAGGATTACTGTTGTTCGCTTTTTCTTACCTCGATCGAAAAATAACCTCTGTCTACGTAATCGCCGAGGAAGAGGTATCTTGTGGAACTTGGTGATCCTCCTACTTCGAATAACTTGATCAAGTCGTAGAACTGACCGTGTATATCGCCGCAGACTAGACGTATAAAAAGACAAATAGAACACTACATCAGCAGCTCACATCGATCGAACGCTTATACACAGCTCACATAAGACTGTGACCTGACACACTTTTCAAAAAATACACCTGTAAAATCTAAATTACCAGTGGCATGTACCTGTTATAGGGGCTTCGACCTCGAGCATTGTTGGTTCCTCCTGCAGAAGTTCGGTGCCCGAATTTATGAGCCGAAGAGCAACGTCTTCTTCAATTCTTCCCTCCTTCAAGAAATGACCTTTTAAGACATCTGCTCTGGGTTTCCCGTCCGCATCGAACACATCCGCCACCTTAAGTCGTTCCATCGGCGGCATTGGTACAGCTAGATCAAGAAAAAAAAACACAAGAACAAAACTTAAAGAGGCTCGTTCCACAGCAATTATTATGGACCGCTCTTGAATCGCTCAACGAGATAGGAGGATTTAAGCACTAACTTTTGAGCACTCTTTCGTCCGTCGGCAGCTTTCCATCTTGGTTAGCCATCTTCTCCAGACCCTAAAATGTGCGATAGTAAGTAGTGGCTAGAAGCTGCTTTCTGTTAGACCAAGATGGAACCAGATTTCTCTCTTTTAAGGAAGCTTTCCGTCCCGTGACCCTGCCAGCTACGGTTTGAAACGGTACATAAACAAATGCAGCAAGCAAGCAGCAACGCGCTTGCGCATTGGTAGCCTCATTTCCATGTTGCCTCGCCCTTCAGTGCGTACAGACAATGTAGGAAGCAAAAGTTTCAACGCGCTTAAAAAATTTAACCGTCAACCGTCAAAAATTGATATTAACCGTAAAAAAAGTTTCAAAGTATTTCAAATCTCACTATTTCAGCTGTTTTCACTGGATTCTGGTTCCTGAAGAATCTCTTAAGGCTGGACAAGCCAATTCCCATGTTGTCAAAACGCTCTCTCTAGACATTACAAGAACACACAACTTGTTTACTGTGAAAATACTTCTAAATTTTATCAGTGAAAAGCTAAGACAACCTCCAAAACACAACAGTTAAATGAATTTATACAGAAGTTAACATTTATTTAAAACGTTTGGATTCTATTTTCACTTAACAACCGTCAACCGTCAAAAGCTCTATAATTTAACCATCAACCGTCAAAATTGGATAAAATATACCGTCGACAGTCAAACCTACCGCCCCATTGGACCCCTCTATATTCTGTAAAGTGGAAAAATCATTTTATTACTCCGGTGTCGGATAACATGATAGCTGCTGGCGAAGTTGGCTTATCATATTAGGGGCGAAGCTAGAAATTTTCCAAAGGTATGCACAGTTTTCTCTAAGCTCCTGCAAACAGACCAAACTAGCCTGGGTTTAGTAAGGCTTTGGGGCTTGCCAAGTTCATCTCGGCGTTCCGGCGAACCCCAGTAGCCTGTGTGACAGGCATTAAAAGGGGAAGGGGGAGGGGGAATTTTGGGCGCGCGAGAGCGCGCGAGGGAGAAAGGGCGCGGTCTCGCGCCCTTCCCCTTCCCTTTCGAACGGCTTCCACGCAGGCTAGAAGCACGGTTGCTTGTCAAACCTGGTTCGAAAGCCGCATCATTCAGATCATTCAGTTGGAAAAGTCCTACCTCTCCAGTTTTCTTTACAGCCTTCTTCAATGATGTAACAACTTACAAGACACATCAGACAAGCACTGGAAAAGTTTCTCAGTTACGATTATTTTTGTTGACTAATGGAACCGCTGGCTGGGACTGTAAAACAGTCTCAAAAAGCAGTCTCAGCAGTGCTTATATAGCATTGGATCACCTAAGTTGAAAGGATATATTCGAGATATATTGTTCCTTTGCACTGATTATAGCTAAAAAGCTCAGCTAGGCCAAAATCATTTCGTTAAAGGTCGCCACGCTTTAGCCTTCGTGTAGTCGTACCCTCTCCACTAGTAAATTTTAGATTCCCATAAATGATTCATTGATTTCTATAACTCATCTCAGGCTAAATGGCAAAATAAGATCCTTCAGAGCGGCTCCTTCCTCGGAGACCCAGAGGCAGTCAGTTGGTTCGGGAGAACGTGCAGCGTAAGGCTTTGGGGTATTCTCTCGATCAGGGATGCCATTTTTTTTCAGCAATACCAATTTCAGCACGGAAGCACACAGTACCAACTCAGCGGTATGGCCAGATGATCGCAAGTGAGATCGGCTGCCATTGCCCGGGTGATATGGCCGTGCGCATGTGTAAGGTACTGGCCATACTGTGGAGTTGGTAGTGTGTGCTTCAGTGCTGAAATTGGCATTGTCTTGAAGGCGGTCTACCTCGATGTATCAAGAACCTTTAAAGTTTTTATTTGTTTCTGTACTATTTATTTTCTATGACTCTATGGTGTTTACTTCTTTGTTTTACGTTACTCGTGAAGTCCATAGGTTCCTATAAGCCTGCTGACGTCTAATTAACAAAATCTCTATCATTGGTGCCATGAAGAGTGGTAAAATATAAAGTGATACTGTTCAAATAAGGCGGAGGAACCCGCGGGAACAGTTAAGACAAGGACGTAGCATTTCACAAAAGAAGACCGATTATGGAAATTCATTCCTTTCTTATATCATGTTATTATCATTAATCTTGACCCTCAGTGGTCAGGGATTATACAGAATATCATATAAAAATTCTTTTACAGATATTTTTTGGGTCTTATAATAGACACGCCCTCCCTTAAAGGCAGCACTAGTTGTTCTACTCCTTTCTCTTTCTTGACCATCTGGTTGAAGTCATGCAAGGCCTGTCTTCTGGAATCATCTTCATCGTAAAGCAGCGCGCACCGAGAGTTGTCCACCATGATGAAGCCAGAGGGTGTAAGCATGTCAAGAGCGAATTTGTAGTAAGGGATGTACTGATCCTTGGGTGCATCTAGGAACACAATGTCGAACTTTTCACCCGCTGTTTTAAGGTCATCCATAACATTTACAGCCTCTCCAACCTAACTAAAGAATTAAAAATATATATGTGGAGTTAATTTTTTTATCTCAGGTAAAATTTTTGTTTTCTTTTGTTTTCTGAGTATGGTAATGTTGCCAAAGAGAAGTTGAGAGAAAAGAAAATAAAAATCACCCGAGACTGAAAAAATATTAACTACCATACCTAGGTAAATAAATCCTGAAGGAGTATCGGCTAGGGGTGAATGGGTACTTGGAATTACAGGTGAAAAATTAGAAGATGGATATTATAGGAAAGAGTAGATAAGGTGGATGGATTGGCATACCGTGGGCGTGGGCGCTTATTCGAGGTGGGCGCTTATTCGAGGCTGGGCGCTTATCAAATTTTCCCATTTGCTTTGCAACAAAACAGTAAATGCTATTTACAAAAAGCGAAGATGCAACAAAGCAAGGTTTCTGTAAAATACTCTGAAGAAAACTCCGTCTTCGGAAGGGTCTCTTATTATCTCTTATTGGAGTTTTAGTGGGAGGAAGTGGGGTGGGTGGGCGCTTATTCGAGGCTGGGCGCTTATCAACTTTTTCTGGGTTTAGGATGGGCGCTTACTCGAGGTGGGCGCTAATTCGAGGTTGGGCGTTTAATCGAATAAATACGGTATACACGGATGGATGGCTGGACAGATCCACGGATGGATAGATGGATGGATGAATGGGCTAGATGAATGAATGGATGGATGGATGGGTGGATGGGTGGATGGGTGGATGGATGAATGGATGGATGGGTGGATGGATGGATGTCGGGATAGATGGATGGAAATAATACGAAGCAGCGTTCTTTCACTCATTCAATCACTCACTCATTCCTTTATTCGATTATTCAAGGTAAGTAAAGAGTGGAACTTGTGAGCTTGAGAAGAATTATGGAATAAATGATCAGCGCCTGAAGAACTTAGGCAAACTTTAATAGCATCGAATTCAATAATTCACTACATCACCAACTGCTGGATATCGCAAGATGTAGCAATATGGGCAAAAGTGAATGTTAATTAAGTGCAAAACTTGCCTTAAGAGTTAACTTGTGGGACTGTGACGAACTACGGAACAACTGATCAGCGACTGAAGCTATCTTAGGGTCGAATTCATTGTCGCTACTTCACCGTCGGATGGCAGCCCTTCAGCGAACGCCATGGCAGACATCCCAGTAAACGTACCCACATCGAGTGCTCTCTTAGCATCGGTCAGCTGTGCCATATCATCTTTAAGAACTGTGTTCCCAGCTGTCCCATCATACATGGCGTGAACATTTCTTGGTCCTCTGTAGCGAGGACAATCTTCTGTATATCTGAACTTGGAACCTGCGTCATCTTTACAGCGTAGGCCTAAACACCTTCGAAAGAAGAAGGTACTTTTTAAATTCCTCTGCTTGAATTTTGCGTAACTTTTTCATTCGATCATCTTTTTCTAAATCTGAAAAATTTTGGAATAAAATTCCATAGTTGGAGAACAAAAAAATTAATTAGTTGTTTTCACAAGACACTTTTTGACAAGTTTCGCAAGAAAACAAAACGCCTGTTTAATTTACCATAAATTGAAACTAATCAAATGAGAGAAGCTGGTGTAAAATGTGTTGCTGGACTGATCTTATCATCATATTTCTTGGCAAAACTTCGCATATTAAAATGGTTGGATATTATTTACACCACAATTCTTATATTTACCTGCATGACACAATTCGAGTTACGAAGATCCGTCAAGCAGTTAGTAAGATCTGAGTATAAGAGATATCTAGAGCATCTGTCGAGTCAGCTGAAGGTAAACCCAAAACGATTTTGGAGCTACCACTCAATTAAGTCGAAATCAAAACGGCTTCCTGATGTAAACACCTACAACAGAAGATCTGCGATAAAACCTCATGAGCAAGCTACCTTATTTAATATTCACTTTCTTTCAGTTTTTTGTAAACAGAGTACTGGGGTACCAGCTCCAATACAAACTGACTTACAAGATCCAAGTTTTGAGGTAGTTACCAACCATGTAACATGTGACACTAAGGAAGTTCAAAAGCTACTTAGCTGTCTTAATGCTAATAAGTCTTGTGGAGTTGATAAAATACCTGCTCGTTTACTTAAAGAGACTGCTGACACATCTGCAGTTCCTCTGAGTATGCTCTTCAATTTATCGTTTAAACAGGGACGCCTACCTAAATTATGGAAATCAGCTAATATTACACCCATTCATAAGGATGGTGATCGAGAGCCAGTAGAAAATTATAGAGGCATTTCACTCTTAACTATCTCTGGGAAATGCCAGGAGAGAATTGTGTACAATGCTATTTATGATCAAGTTATTGGATTCATACATGATTCTCATCACGGGTTCCTCACTGGTCGTTCCTGCACTACTCAACTACTCTTAGTACATCATGATTGGTTCAAAGTCTTGGACAAGAGAGGTCAAGTTAATGTAGTATTTATAGACTTTTCAAAGGCTTTTGACCTTGTCTGTCATAATATTCTATTAACCAAACTTTACAAATATGGTGTCCATGGAGACTTGCTAAATTGGTGTAGAGATTATTTAACAGAACGTCAACAGCGTGTTGTAGTGAAAGGAGAGGCTTCCGACTGGTTAACCGTAACCTCTGGTGTCCCACAAGGTTCTTTGTTGGGACCATTATTCTTCATAGTCTACATCAACGATTTACCGGGGGTAATTAGTAAGGACAGTTCAATTGCTCTGTATGCTGATGACAGTAAAATGTATAGGGTTATTAGTACTCAAGAAGATCTGTCTCCTTTTCAAAGTGACATAGACAAAATTTCAGATTGGTGTAAGATGAATAAGATGAGAATTAATACCAAGAAATGTAAAATCATGCGTATAACAAGGAAAAAGTCATCATTAGTTGGGGAGTATAATATTGAAGGTCAACCTTTGGAAGGTGTTGATGTGTATAAAGATTTAGGATTATTTACTACTAGTAATCTTTCATGGAACCAACACGCAGACAAAATAACTGCTAAGGCTAATAGGGTTTTAGGGTTGGTTAAGAGGACTTGTAGGGACTTAAAGGATATTGATACCATGAACACACTTTATTGTAATCTTGTGAGACCTTTATTAGAATATTCATGCGAAACTTGGAACCCTCATACTAAACGTAACATTGATAAACTGGAGGCTGTTCAGCGAAGAGCTACCAGATGGATCACTAGGTTTGATGATGATTATAATACTAGACTATCTAAGCTAAAATTGTTGTCATTATCTAATAGGAGGTTCACTAGAGATGTTACATTTTTTTTTAATGTAATTAATGGACATTATGATATTGACATTTCAAATAAGCTCATATTTTATAAGGACAGAAATACAGGTTATAACTTGAGGAAAAATGACACACAGGACCTTGTTCCAAATTTTAGTAGAACTGATGGTTTTAAATATAGTTTTTTTAACCGTGTTGTAGATGAATGGAATGGTTTACCCAATCATATTAGAGAATCAAACAGTATTGCAACTTTTAAAAGAAATGTGTTAAGGTTTATTAAGGATAACTAGAACATTTATATTTCTATTTGTATATATTTTTCTTGTATGTTAATTAGTGGGGGCATCCCTAGTATGGCGCATTGGTGCTTTTGGTTGTCTCCTTCTCCACACCTTTTTTTTTCTTTTTTTTTTTTTTGTTCGTTTGTTTGTTTGTTAAAGTAGTGTTAGCTTATTTCATTTCATTATTTGCTTGTTATGCAGTGGAGTGAATCTGTAATAAATCTGTAATAAATTCGTTGCATGGGCTTGAAAGCGGGTGGCTTTGGCTTTCGCGGGTCAGTCAAACGTATCTTGTACAAGTACTAACAACCAGTTGATGCAACTCAACTTGGCGTACGTCTAACGTTTATCAGAACCAGTTTTAGAAGCCTACACGAAACTAATATGCCAAACAAGTCAATAAACAGATCGCAGCGATTCCTTACTATTCTATTCTCCATTCTATTTTTGCATACCTTAAAGGTCGGTACACATTAGGCAACAAGTTGCAGCAACATGTCGCGGCGACATATTGCAGCGACAAATCGCTTTGTGTGTACTGGAGAATTTTTGTGAAAATCTTTGTCGCTGCAACAGAATTTGTCGCCGCAACAAGTGGAACAGATTTAGTCTGATTTGATTTTTTGCGACTTGTTGCAGCGACAAAATTCTGTTGCGGAGACAAAGATTTTCACAAAAATTCTCCAGTACACACGAAGCGATTTGTCGCTGCGACGTGTCGCCTCACCTTGTTGCTGCAACTAGTCGCCCAACCTGTTCACATGGAGTGATCGGTCGCCGCGACGTGTTGCTGCAACTTGTCGCCTAGTGTACGTACCGACCTTCATGACCATCTAAAACAGATTTAGGAACGTTTCGTGCAATATCTAACGAGCAAACTTGTGTTTCTTAATTGTGCACTCAAAAAATCAGTCTTTTGCATACTGTAAACTGCTGCTTCAGATAAGCACTGGGCTCATACATCTCGGCGTAAGACCCTCTCGTAAGGGGGTTTAGGAGGGCTTATAAACGGATGAATTTTTTTATTTACGTAGATGGGACTATAACTAGGGGGGCTTATACTATGGGAGAAGGCTTATAAGCGGCAAGTACGGTTCAGGATAAAACGTGATGACCTTTTCTCGACAACGTGACCGCCGATCGCGCGTGCTTATAGAGTAGACCAGACCCGGGGGGTGGGGGGGCACGTGGGTATTTTTTGGGTGGGTATGTGCCGCCCGGGACTCCAAATTGGCACCCCATTCTAAAAAAAAATTCCCCTAAAATTGATACCCCGTACTAGAAATGGACCAATTCTTTATACTCCGTTCCAGGGTGCAACAAGAGTACAACAGTTTGCTTGTTAACGCATTGAACCGTATTTTGAAAAGCAATCTGTCCTTGAGTAATTTCAAATGGCTGCTTAGAAAACTGGAGCTTTCGTGCGTTCGAAATATTATACCCCGTTCTAGAAAACGCCTCTGAAATGGATACCCCGTTCTAAATCGGAGGCTTCAAAATCACGACCCCGTTGGGCGGCACATCCCCGTATAGGTAATATATGGGAGTACCCCCCCCCCCCGGAGACCAGACCTGCTCGAGCATCCCAGGATAATTTACAGTTTTTTTACAACTCTTAAAAAAACCGTCCGTAGACAGTTGTAGTAATACTAATATGTATTTAAAAACGAATGAGTGACCTTTTCTGTGTTTTTGGCCTGTGTCTACTCAGACGCGATCACAACGGAGGTTCACTTAGTCTGCTACACAGCGGTTTTAGTGTCGTCACGCGACGCTCCGTAGCGTTGCGTGACGACACTAAAAACCGCTGTGTAGCAGACTAAGGTTCACTAAAAGAGACTTTTGAAAGCGGAGGCTTAATGTTATCAACACGTTTTCAAAGGCTCAGTAGCCATGCCAGATCGCTTGTATGAACGCGAAGGTTTCAGCGTTCCAGTGAAAAATACTCTTCGTTCTTCGTTTATACAGTTTGTAAAACAATTTCAAAGACCCCGGAACAGATGTTTTCTCTTTGACATACGGTATAGCATTTTTCAGTTGCCTAATCGGCTATGAATTTGTAGGCTTAGCCAAGCCTAAAAGCGGAGCTCTCATTTGAGACTGTTCTTTTATCTGAAAGACCTTACCTCCATTGCAAAGAAATTGACAGATCGAATTAATTTATCTACTTATTTCATTAATCGATACATAATAATCAACATGCAGTCAGCAAGACAGTCCCAGGCATTTAGATAGTGGGGACGGCGAAAAGCCAAGTACGCAGGAATACATCTGAACTCAGTTCGGAAAAAATTTCGACACGGGCAGTCATAATAATCACCTAAGAGCCATGCTCACACGAAACAACCACTACTCGCCAGGTAGCACCTGTCAGAGAGTTTTCGTAGTCAAAGCTGCAAAATGCAGTTGACTCCCGATAACTCGAACCCTCGCTAACTCGAACCTCGCGCTAACTCGAACCAAAGTCAATTTCCCCTGAATTTCCTAGTTACATTTACTGTAATTTTTCCCTCGATGACTCGAACCCTCGATAACGCGAACCTCGCTCTAACTCTAAGTAATGTTTGTTTCTCTTCAGATCATTTCTATATAATTCGACCCTCGATGACTCGAACCATATTTTAAGCGAGTGACAAGTCGAAAAAAAAAGTGTACTGAAGACCGAAACATTGAATTTATCACGCAAAACAACCGTGTCAATTCTTTTACTTTACTTTTTTGTCACTTTATTTCAAATTCAGTGTCCCTCCCAGTATATTTATCAACCCTTGATGCCTAATTCCTTTTTCAAAATATTAATCTATATCTCTTGCTGCCCTTGAGGTGAATTGTGCATGATACGTGCACAGCCCTCCTCATCCATTTGCTTATTTGCTTATTCCCGGTTATTTGCTTCAAGCTCCCGATAACTCATAGCTTGTTCCAGGCGTTCAGATCGTGGGGACAGCCGCAAGAGATGTGAACAGAAACAAACAAGATCAACAACGAGGGGGTGGTCTTGCTGTCTTCCTTCGCGGCGCACTCTACTATCCAAGCGCCTGGAACAGGCGAGATAACTCGAACTTTTTTCGATTTCCCTAAAATATTCGAGTTCTCGGGAGTCGACTGTACCAGATAGAGTGATAAGAGGTAAATTGATAACCGTAAGACAGGGCTTTGCAAAGTGCGTTAACAAAAGTAAATGATAATCGCAGCTCACTATTGTAATGCTCTTTATTATCCCTTGACCCTCAAAAAAATTGAATATACAGAATATAATTAAATAATGTCTCTTTCACAGATATTTCTTGGGTCTTATAATAGACACGCCTTCCCTGAAAGGCACCACTAGTTGTTCTACTCGCTTGTCATTCTTGATCATCTGGTTGAAGTCATGTAAGGCCTGTCTTCTGGAATCATCTTCATCGTAAAGCAGCGCGCACAGTGAGTTGTCCGCCATGATGAAGCCAGAGGGTGTGAGCATGTCAAGAGCGATCTTGTAGTAAGAGGTGTACTGATCCTTGGATGCGTCTAAGAACACAATGTCGAACTTCTCATCCGCAGAATTAAGCTCATGCATGACGCTAACGGCATCTCCAACCTAATGGAACATTTAATGGGAAAATTAAATAGAAAAAATTAACTATTACATAAAATAGAAAAAAAAATGATGAATGAATAGCTCTAGGATCGAGTGAACGAGTACCAATTTGTAAGGGCGAGTGAATGGGTAGTAATTAAGGGTGAACGGGCTGGTGGGTGAACAGAACAGGATAGGATAAATGGATGGATCTCTGATTAATACGCTATATGTCTATATGGGCTGATTGATCAATGGGTGGATGAATCGCCTTGATCCGATTAAAAACTATGGAGAAAAAGACGAAATTATCATGTGAATTATTGTTATTGCTGGAGCCGAAGGTGGTTAAGTTGCGTAGATTGCAAGATATAGCGATATGTGCAAAAGTGAAGTGTTAACGACGCGCAAAACTTGCCTTAAGAGTTAACTTGTGGGACTGTGACGAACTACGGAACAACTGATCAGCGACTGAAGCTATCTTAGGGTCGAATTCAATAGTCACTACTTCACCATCTGATGGTAGCCCTTCAGCGAACGCCATGGCAGACATGCCAGTAAACGTACCCACATCAAGTACCCTCTTAGCATTGGCCAGCTGTGCCATCATCTTTAAGAACTGTGCTTCCAGCTGTCCTACCATACATGGCGTGAACATTTCTTGGTCCTCTGTAGCGAGGGCAATCTTCTGTATGTCTAGACTGGGAACCTGCGTCATCTTGATAGCGTAGTCTTCAACACCTTGAGAAAAAAGAGTACTTTTTAGTTCGGCTTGATTTTTTTTGTCCTTTAATCTCATTTTTGCCATTTGTAATTGATAAAATGTGAGGATAAATTAAATTCTTCAAGAAGTGACTTTTCTATTACAAGGTATCATATTCAAATGCTATGTTCACATGATTAACATTTAAAGTATACAATTTTATTTTTTGTTTACTTTGAAAAGAAAATAATTTATTCGAACTAGAGTATAATTCCTGGATTTTTCCCTCTCCTGGATTGTATCTATAATTTTTTTAGACCATGTTTGGATGACAAGCCAAGATATTAAGAACTTCCGATCATCAGAAAACGGCACTAACTGAGAGGTCGGATATCGTTCCATTGCCTGACGTATATTTACCTGGATGACACAATTCGTTGGGCTTGAAAACGGGTGGCTTTGGTGTATCTTCAGCTTGTTCAAAAGCGACATGGGAAGGAATGTTCTTTGTTCTCTTTTTCTGTACAGCTTCGATCCATTCAGAGTACGACAGCTCCTTACGTTTTTCGCCTGGCTGAAAATCTTTTTCATACCCATTGTGTAGTTCTGGCTGGCCATTACTTACGAGGATGTCGTGGATTGGCAGATCTTTGTCTTTCGTGTCGTCATGATAACCATTTTCGTACTCGTTGAGCATCTCGGGGAGTGCCTGATTCACGCTGCCCTCTGTCGGGTCTTCTAATCCAACATCCCTGCAGTGTGCCTCTACTCCCAGGCCTCCTCTGGGGTAACCTTGGCAGATCTTCAGGTACTCTTGAAGGCGCATGACAAGGAGCTCGTAAGGTAGGTGATTGATGTATCCGCACTTGCCAATGCCCTTGGGAACAGGGGCTGCGAGATTACCTCCACGTTTTTCGATCATTTTCTCCTGAGAACTGTAGATGCGCTGCACGTCTTGCATGATTGGGTGCCACAAGGACAACTCAAGATCACTCAGCAGGGTCAAGATGCGATCAAGTTCAGCCCGAGTGGTCCAGCCCTCGCAGAAAGAAAGATAAGCCCCAAACCCCATTCCAGTCGATACAGCATGGCCATGGAGCATGCCGGCTGGCAGCTCGTACCCAGGGCTCCATGTATGACCAAAGGCATGTGGACGGCACTGGTGCGTTTCCCAAAGGTTTCCGTATTCAGATATGACGTAGCTGAAAAATACCCAAGACAATTGACCATTAACTACTGCCTAACGATAAAATGAATAATGAACTTATCCACGCACCACTTTCTTGAGCATGGTAAAAGGCAGCAAAAAAGTTCTTCCATAGCTTTCTTATGGATTACTGGACTTTACAAGATTTTCACCGCATGCATATGGGATGGCAATTAGGCCCAAGGTGACTCATCCAGAAGTTCAGGGTATTGTCACTGGAAGCCTTAGTAGCCAGTCCAACCTGTTTCCCCCTCCGATGGGAAGACGAAAGTTAAGACACTTACCTTTCAAGAGCTTTCCCAATGATCAAATCACACAGCTTTCCAAATTCTGTATGATCACCATTAAAATCTTCCATCTCGGTGCCAAATTTTGTCCACACCAGAGCAGAGGATCCTTTCTCCAGCAAGTTAAAGAGACTTTCGTCCTTCACTGCTGCCATTTTGACAATTTCAGCGATGCCATGTCTCAGCCAACCATGATGAAGGGTTCGGAAGAATGATCTATCTGTAAGTGTAAGCACAGGGGGATGGTATGCTCCGTACAGATTCTTGAAGCCAAAGCCATCACAGCAGGTGCGAGGGGAGGGTCCGGCGTCAATTCCAGATACGATGCTCGTACAGAGCATAACGTATGGGGTGTTTCGGTGATACAGTGCCGTGGCAAAGCCAGCGACATCTGATATTACACCACCGCCAATCACCAGCACCGGCTCGTTTCTGGAGACGCGCTTCCTTTTCAACGACACAAGAATATTTTCCACAGTTGAAACATCTTTGTTGGCTTCATTCCCGGAGAAAACCAGCTTGCACAGCTCGATGTTGTACCGGTCGAAGTAGGCTTGAAGTGCGTTGCCGTAGAGTTTCTCCACTTTGTCGTCAACAACAGCGACGCATCTGAAGAAAATAAAGAAAGGGGACTGTAATGTTGAATCGCCTTGTTTTTTAACTGCCATTAAAACATAATGTCATGCTGTGGTTGCTAAAAACAACAATAAGGGACGGTTGTGGGCAGGGGAAAACCATATCGTGCGACATTTGGCAAAAGAGAGGTTGACTCAGTTAAGTGCCTAAAAACCAGCCTGAAGTAAAAAAATAAACAAGAAAAGAAAAAGACATAGCCGACGCCATGCGCATGGGTGCAATATTTGATGGTCTTCTTTGCTTGTGATTGGCTACTGAATAATGGTGTGAGGTAATCATCTTTCCAAAAGGACTACTCTAAAATAAAAGGTAAATACTGCTAACTTTTTAATTACACTAAGCACAATTAAAAAACCGTTCAAACTACGTCAAGTAAGTAAGTTTTTATTTTAGAACAAAATGCAATAGGGGTCGCGTAGGATGGTATACCTTCCAAGGGCCTGGTAAATATTCCTCAGCTCATGATTGGCAGGATTCAGCACGTCATTGACAATTTTAATAGTAGTTGTGAGAGACAGGCTCATGGTACTTTCAATCACGGAAGCATCGGGTTTTGCCAACACGTAACCCTCGCAGGTGCGATAAATTGATGTAGGATATACTGCGTGTGGGTCTGCTTCCTCAAGGTACTCAGCGTTATCCAGATAGCATTGTGGACCTTCTATTTCTTGGAGTAAAACACGAACAGTCATTGAACCGAGTTCGCAAGCTCCAATCTTCTCAATGATGCTGTTCCATTTATTCGTTGCCTCTACATTATCCGTTCTATGGAAAGATACGGTTGTCATCTGTTAATGATAATGTCAGTAATTTAAAAAAAAATGGTTCTCGCTGCTGTGTGAAAACAAGACTGCATGCACGCTGCCTCTCTTTTTCTTCATATCTACCGAGGGGAGTAAAGGCGAGCGAATGTTGAGCGGTGAACCCGCCAGATGAGGGAAACGAGGGCGCCAGTCCGAGGAAAATAACCAGTGTTTCAGCTGGGTTCAACAACTCCTATACCAGTACAATCGGTCTAACTAGCAGAGCTCTGAAGGACCATTGCAGCCTCCTGTGTTCCAGTAAAAGGATTACTGAAGGTAATAAATATTGTTTGCAATGGCCTAAATAGCGGAGTGAGGAAAGGTTAAAAAAATTAACAGCAAAGGTTTAATTCCTCTCATGTGTAGCCTGCGTAGCTGGAATGATTTATCGCGTGCAATTGCTTAATTCCACGCGTCTAGGCTGTTACGGCACAATAGGAATTGGGAAGAGTCAAATTGCACTACACCCTACTCTTGTCCCGCCAGTTAAAACCCATCTA
>OZ038001.1:22623305-22670805 GCA_964035705.1 Porites rus | reverse complement strand
TTACATAACTCAGCTGCTACAATCTGAGTAAAAAATATCTTTGTGATGAAAACAAAAGCAAATTAAATTAAAAAATAACAAGCTACAATAAGGCTAACGAAAATCAGTTTAGAAAGTAACGTAGACATTTCAAGTCACCTGAGCGATGCCAGTTTTGTCCAGCCAAGTTAGGTCAGTAGAACACTTTCTCTCTGAAAGTATCGCGCCTACTTGATATGACTACTGATCAAACCCTCCCAAAGTAAATTATGCAAATATACATTTCCGGTCACACGTAGCTACCAATCGCTACTTAGCAATACGGTCCTATTAACACCAGCCGAGGCCTCCGGCGAACGTCTAACGATTGTCAAAACCTGTTGAACCTGAAAGGTAATAATTGCCGCGCGCACCAGGCCGCGACAATTCGCCGACCCACAGACTCATGCTCGATATTCAAATCTATTGTGATTGACTGATCCAAGGAACATATTTGTTTTCACGACAGTGTCACGATTGTGATTACATAATTTTTTCGCTTATTTTTCTAAAAAACTTAACAACAACCTAGGATGAATGTGTTCCAGCTCGCGAAAAGCAAAAAAGTGTGAGAACCCGAAAGTTTCCATCGCTTTCAGGTACGCTGAAGAGTCAGTTGCGAAAAATCAATAGACCTTTTAGTTAAAATTAATTAATGCGCATTTAATGAGAAGCAAGAGTTAGATTCTTGGAGCAAACATCGAACAACAGGTCAAGCGTCATCAAGTTATGCAATAAGTATCATAGTGGGAAAGCTACGGGCCCTTCCGATGGCTTGTAAGACTTGTTATTCTGCTGACGAATTCTCACTGCATGGACCGACAAGAAAGTGAGGCAATGGACAGGATAGCCTGAAAGAGGAGAAAACGACTCGAAGCAATCGGATGAATTTCAGGCTATGGACAGGACTCATTCGGTCAAAAGAAACAGTAAAATTATTCACGCTTGGCCCACCCTTTCGTTTTTTAAATGTTATTCACTTAGTAGCACTTCATTACTATGCAATGTATCACATTGTAAGCAGGACCATGTAGGCTATTATATTGTGTCGAGACCTCAAATCCTGCCTTCAAAATGAAGTCTTTACAGACTTAATAGATCAACGGAGCTTATTCTTTGGTTTATTTCACTCACAAAAGGAATTAACTACCATGGAAAACAAAATTTTTAAAAAACCTCGTAATTATTTTAAATCAACTTAAAATAGTTCTCACGTTGTCAAAATTCACTTTTATTTTTAGTTTCTCACCATAGACTAGCACTCTTTTGTTTTAGAAAAAAAAAACTTCGAGAACACAAATGATATAACCTTTTCAAGCTAACCTTTCCAGTTCGATTCCCTCAAGCAACGGGAGACTGGTGGACTGATCTTCTGTCTCTATTTGTGCTTTGAAAACGGCTATCAAATTTTTTCCCGAAAACAACGTGGAAAAGAAATTTCCGCTTTTCCATCATACCTTGTGGGCTAGACTCAAGTGAAGTTTTAACCGTAAAACGCAAGGCATGTGAAAGATAAGATTTGAGGTCTCAGGCGAACGTCTAACGATTGTCAAGACTCGTTGAACCAGAACTTAAATAATTGCTGCACGCACCAGGCCGCGATAATCCCGACCCACAGACTAAGCGCTCTTTACTTAAATCTATTGTGTACCCCTGATCTAAGGAACATATTTGTTCATGATTGCATGTGATTACATAATTCTTTCGCTTATTTCCCCTGAAACGTAACAACGCACAATTAGACCAGGATGGATGTGTTCAGCGCTAACAGCAAAACTGTTTAAGAAGCCGTTAAAGGTTACTGTTCCATCGCTTTCACGTTGCGCTAAAGAGTTTGACAAAAATCAATGGACCTTTTAGTGAAAATTAATTAATGCACATATCATGAGAAGCAAACATCGCACAGAACGGGTCAAGCGTCCCCCAGTTACGCAATAAGTTTCATGTGGGAAAGATATGGGCCCTTCCCATAGTTAGTAAGGCTTGTGTTTCTACTGACGAATTCCCACTGCGTAGACCATCAAGAAAATGAGGCAATGAAAACTGAGGGACTCATTCGGTCGAAACAGACAGCAAAATTATTCACGCTTGGCCCACCTTTCTTTCGCTATTCATGAAACCGTCCACTGTATCAGTAATTGTAAGACCATGCAGGCGTATTATATTGCGTCGAGACCTCAAATCCTGGCCTCCAAAATGAAGCCTTCATAGATCAACAGGGCTTATTCTTAAGTTTATTACACTTAAAAAAGGAACTACCAGGGAAGACAAGTTTCTTTTTTTGATATCTCGTAATTGTTTTAAAATTAACTTTTCATTAGATTTCACGTTGTTAACAAGTTTTTACTGAGTATTATATTAACGATTGTTTAGCTTATATCATCTCAATACTCAGAATATTTCCTTTACTCCTCGCCGCACTGTACATACTGCTTTCAGTCCAGTTCCAGTTGGATGCACAGGTATTGGACGTTTATAGTACTACAGTCGCAAGCCGTCTGGACGAACTTGTTCAAAGATTTTTTACTTCGTCAGGTTATGCGTCTCAGGTATAACTGCGGGCACAAGACGCATTATGCGTCCAGGTGAACTAGCCTTTCGTGATACGTCGTTCAAGACGCCTTACGAAGGATAGTTTGTCTAGACCCATAATACTTCTTGTGCCAGTCTGTCTTGTGCCCGTTCCCATGATTCGTGACGCATAGCAAGCTAGACGAACTACAAAGGTTTGCCCAAGTTCGTCCAGATGGATCAGTGCGACTGTGGTATAAAAACGGCTATAGACGCATTATCCATCTGGACGGATAATGCGTCCTGTAGTATAAAAACGGCCAATGTAATGTTGCTTTTGACCTGAGTAGATCCTGAGAAAATTAAGGAATAATTTCATACGCGTTTTGTCCGATTCCTAATAATTTCCTTTGTCTAAGGGCCTGGGATTATGAATTTTCACCCATGCAAGCTGCAAGGCTATGGAGGGTGTCTCTGGAAGGGTCTATTAGTCTATCAGGGTTTTGCACACTCCGGGTAGGCTTTTACTTACCGGAATCCATTGTTTTTTTATCTACATTGCTATTTATGTTTCGTCCTTTATCTATTGTGATCCGCCGACATCTATTAGTAAGATTTGTTATACTGATAGTCACATATTTCATATTCCGCGCACAACCCGATACTCCGCTTTAAAATGATAAATGCTTCAGATTAAATTCGCTTAACAATGTGGCCACCGACTATTATTTCTCTTTTCCTCAGAAGAAAGGACATAAAAAATTCAGTTTCATTTTTCCCGCCATAGAAAGCTAACACTTTGTTTTTGGAAGAAAATTCGAGAACACGTCAGATGATATAATCTTTTCAGTTCGATTCCCTCAAGCAATAGGAGACCGTGCTAAAATTAAACGCCGCTATAAACTTTTTACAGAAAACGACGTGGAAAAGCAATCCCGGCTTTTCTGATAGTGGTCAGGCTCGACTCCGGCAAAGTTTTAACTATAAAAAGCAAGGCAGGTGCAGGAAACATTTGAGGTCTCAGGCGAACGTCTAACGATTGTCAAAACTCACTGAAAACTGTGTTGAACCTAAACAATAATAACTGCGCTGCGCGCACCAGGCCGCGACAACTCCGACCTACAGACTCATGCATTCAAAACTATTGTGTTAAATACTGATCCATCGAACAACTGTGATTACATAATTCTTACTCTTACTGCCCCTAAAATCGTAACAACTAGACTAGGATGGATGTGTTCCAGCGCACGCCGCAGCAAAAAAGTTTAAGAACTCGTTATATAAGTTCCCAGTTTCACGGCGAAAGAGTCAGTTGCGAAAAAGCAATGGACCTTTTTAGTGAAAATTAATTAATGCGCATAAAATGAGAAGGAACTGCTAGCATTCTTTGTGGAGCAAATATAGCACAGAACGGGTCAAGCGACCCTTCCAGGAATGCAACAAAGTTTCAGTGTGGGAAAGTTATGGGCCCCATGGTTAGCAAGGCTTGTTTTTCTGCTGGCGAATTCCCACTCATGGACTACCAGGAAAATGAGGCAATGAACAGGGCCTGATCAGCCTCATTCGGTCAAAATAAACAGTGAAATTATTCACGCTTGGCCCACCGTTTTTTTTTTTTTTTTTTTTTTTTTCATTTTTTGATTATCATTAGTAGTAGTATTTATTAAACCGTGCACTGTATCAGTAATTAGCTAGTAATTGAAAGACCATAATGCAGGCCGATATCAGTTGTGTCGAGAACTCAAATCCTGCCTCCAAAAGGAAGCCTTTATAGACATAATAGATCAACAGGGCCTAAAATAGGAACTACCAGGGAAAACAAGTCTCTTTTTTAAATCTCGTGATTATTTAAAAATTAGCTTTTAATTAGTTTTCACGTTGTTAACCGGTTTACATAACTTTAATCATTATTTTGATGATCGATTATATACTTGATTTTTAGCACATCTAAATGACTTTTACTATCCATCATCAACGATTAAGTCATTACCGTGTCCTTTGCAGAATAGTTTTGCTTATACTATATCTCAATACTAGTTCCTTTACGCACTGCACTGCATATACTGCTTCCAGTCTAGTTCCAGTTGGGTGCCAGTGGGTGTAATCATACTCGTGATCTGAGTAAAACTGGGGCGTAATTTCACACCCGTTTTGCCCAATTCCTAACAATTTCCTTCGCCTAAGGGCCTGAGAAATCAGTGAAGAGCGCGAGTGATGATAAATTTTTACCCATCCAAGCTCAAGAGTAATGAAGGGTCTTTCTGGGCATGGGAGGGTCGATCAGTCTATCACGGGTTAGCACACTCCGGGTAGACTTTCACATACCGGAATCACATTTTCAATATACCTCTTTATTCATGTTTCGTCCTTTATCTTTTGTGATCCACCGACATCTATTGTTATACATGCTTTGTTATACTTATCTATTCGTATTCCGTTATACGAAACACCGGGATGAAACACCACCCCACTGCTCCGCTATAAAAATGATATTTAAAACGCTTCCAACTTCTCTTAACAATGTAGCCACTACTATTTCTTCATAAAAAATTCACGTTTATTTTCATTTCTCAGCGTGGACAGAAGTCTTTTGTTTTAGGAAGAAAGTTCGAGAAAACAAATGATCATAACCTTTCCAGTTCGATTCCCTCAAGCAAAAGGAGACTGATGGCCTGATCTTCTGTCACTACTTGTGGTTTATGCTATGCGCTTCACTGCCGGAATGACAATGGTTCCCGTTGTTTTACAGTCTTGCCCTTTTCTATGCAAACAAGTTGATCCGGTTCAAGTATTGTACCTAGACCGATTGAACCCGTCAGATTATAATAGACTCCCTAACATTCGACGTTTCGCACGGTTAGTTTTAGGGGCTTATCGACGCGTTGTTGTAGGCGATGCGATAAAAAAAACGGTCACAAGTGTACGAGCATGATGTAAATAAACCCACTCATAAAATATAAGTGCTCGCTGTTTCTTCCGAACGGTGCTCTAAAATGGACAAATCCAGTGAACTATCCGGATCCTTCGAGCTGGCCGCAAGGTAGACCCATACTAGCTGGAATTATGCAGCGCAGATAAAAAACCTAAACTTAGCTTTTGTTAACAAGGTTTAAAAGTGTGTTATGTAATCCTCTCTTGAATAGAAGTAGATTACAGCATTAAAAGCTGTACAAAGACGATGCGATGAAAGGAATCTAGTGCCATTATTATATACGACCGCTCTACCTTACTTTATGACCTACAGACCCAAAATTAACGAACTTACTGAAACAAGACAGTCCAAAACCAGGGAGCACGGGAAATTTCCACGGGTTTCTGTGGGGCCAATTTGCCTGTGATTTGCAGAACATATTTATTCAATATTTAAAAGTTTAGGCATGATTGTTGCGGACTGTATGTCGGAGTCAGGATACGCCCCTATCGAAAATTGCTTGCTTTGTAAAAGGTCACGTCTGAGTTCACTTGCAACGGCCATTGTAAAAGATTCTTTCCGTACCCTGTTTTGCTTTTTTTAAATTCAAAAATTTCATAGAGACACACCAAAGGATACAAATAGTAAAATAAAACTAAAATTGACGAGCTCTGAGGCTAATAGTCATGCAGGCTGTCTCAATAAGCAGCTGATAATGTGTGACTATTACGCAACTACTCATAACTATTAAGAGGACGACTACCACTTTTTGAAGTATAAATTAAAAATAAAATTTCACCGCAGAAAGCATTCTTGTAGGCTTCCTACAACGGAAAACAGTGGATTTAGATTTTATTAAATTCATCTTTTTTTGTCAATCGTGAAATACAAATCTACAACTCTCTTTATATAACTGACAGTGTATTGTAGTTAAGATTAACCTCCTTCAAAATGTAAAAATTGGTTGCGACTGCAAGAAGTACGACATACGTGCCAACAGCCATTTCGATTTCTCTCTTTCATTTTGGAAATAAATAAATTTGATTCTCTTTTGCACAAAAATTCCTATAGAACTATAGAATTACATCAGTAATAAGCAAGCAGCTTCGAGTCAGACTTTTAAAATCATCGCAGGCTTTCCCTACATGCACTTTTATTAATTGATCGGAGCAGAGTTTTGCAAGAAAATAAACTAAGACGAATGAAACAAGACAGTTTGATGCAGAATGTATGAAATCTTACCTCCAGATATTACAGTTTTTTGACCGTTGCGAAGCCCAGCGTCAGTCAGCAATGTTCACTGTTCGGATCCAAGGGAGCAATGATTACTAATAAGCCGCCGTCTAACATTTAATTCCCAGGGTTTGAGCTATAATTTTATTCAAGCGCTAGTCGCCGAACCAGTTAGCAAAAATGCGCAGTCAGCTGTGTGGGGCTATCTCCCTTGGGGGTTCGTGCCAAGTTTCAGAGTTTGATTGAGTCAGCCATAGGCGGTAATTTGCTTCATGAGAGAGGTAGACGTTTTGGGGAGATAGGGTTATTATGTGAAACCAATTCTGGGGAAAAGGGTAGAACATTTTTATTTCCATAAGTGTTCCGTAACAGCGTTCTCTAAAATAGTATTGCGTAACAGACATGCATAGCAGAATTCATTCAATCAAAAGATTCAATAAAAAGACCAAAAGCCTAGACTAAAATATTAACATAACAAAGCAAAAGAGGTACTGTACGTGAATATATCAGTTCATCGTTTGCTTTTTAAGCACTTTCAGTCCCTGGAGTGACCGATGTCAATCAATATCAAAACATTATCAAGAGAAAATTTATGAGAAAGAATAAAATAATCAGTCAAGAGAAAATGCTTTGTTCGTTAATAACGAAATTAGACCGTTCACAGTCCCGTATTTTTTCGCGAGATCGTTGAGATATAGCGCGTCTTACCTTTAACGACAGCCATCTTGATTTTCAAATGTACCGAGGGCGCGGACGTCAGCGATTATAGCTCTATTTTCTCGCTTCTCTTTTTATCGCTAACCCAAACAGCCCCCGCCCCCTAAGTAGTTTCGACACTCATGCAAGATGGCAGCCCGCAACGCAAAGCGCTCAATCTCGACGATCTTGCGGAAAAATAGAGGACTGTGAACAGTCTATAATCTGTAAGGAAATGTGTGGAGATCAAAGTGGAAAATTTGTGTGTGGATAAAGGGTTAAAAATGTCTCCGTTACGGTGGTAGAGCGGTGGGTTTGTAAAATCGTAAAAAACAAGAGTGAATGGATGACTGTTGGCCCCGGAGTGGGCACTCCCCAATATGGCCCATAAGGGGAAAGACTGAAGGGGCCGTCCACACTTGGTACTCGGGAACCAGTGCCTGGGTACCGGCACAAAATGGTGTTGTGTTCATATTTTGAGTATCCGTTATGTGATTGTGTACATAATTACCGTATTTATTAATTTTTGGCCCTTGATAGTGGGCGCTTTCTAAATATTCACCATTTTCAACACTGAGTGTAGTATGCAATAAATAGTAATAAGAAAAAGCGAAAAGATGTAACAAAGAAAGGTTTCTGTTACTCGCATACTCTAAAAAAACTCCGTCTTCGGGGAAGTCTCTTATTAGTACTTATTCCGTGGGATGCCTGTGGCACTCCCACGGTAAAAATCCGGTTCGGTTGTACCCAAAATTGCAAAGCCAGCCAGTAAGATTGCGTAAAATCTTTATCGATTATTTCTTCTTCCAAGTCGACCAATGGGATTGTACAAAACCTTTATCGATTTTTGATCGACTTGCTTCCTCTCAAGAACGTTTCAGAACGTTTCATTGTACGAACAAATTGCAAAGCAAGCCAATAGGATTGCCTCTTCTTCCAAGCTGACCAATCAGATTGTACAAAATCTGTATCGATTTTTAATCGATTTGCTTCCTCTGAAGAACGTTGAAATCAGAACGTTCCTTGCCAAATTTGTCGCCCTTGAGTTTTCCCACTCGTGGTTTAGGATGGCTTGTTAACAAGCGAAAACCTTCGGGATACTGCCAAGTCACGAAAGGCGACCTAAGCCAAATTATATAGTTCCCTTCATGATTCTGTTTTGTTTAGGTCTAGCTATTTCATAAGGTTTTAGTAGCGTCTGGTTGCGGGCCATGATTTCCGATAGATTTTTCTATTCGGAGTTCGCCATTTTTTGCCGAGCACAGCTAGAGTTCAGTTTTTTTCTTTTGTTATTGAAAACTCCTTGACGATGGGAGGTTAAATCGCGCAAATTTCAACTCGTACCCTTGACGATTGGCGGTAAAATATTGTCCTCGTCGATAGACGACTCGCTTTCGTCATGGATTGGACTTCTCGATGGGACACGGATCAGGACCTTAATCAACTTATTATACCTTGGATTCAGGGATAGTCATTGGAGCTATGTTAACTTTTAGACCTTGTAAACACATTGGAATTAATTTTTAACCGTATCAAGAGCATCTTGGAATATTAAACATTCGTCTTGGATTAAAACATTGGAACTATTTTGAACTTTGTAACCCTGGGTTCGACCCTGGATAAAAAAAAAGCGGATGTTTTGTTTTGTTTTGTTCCATTAACCTAAAACTACAATGCTTATTTCTCTTTGAAAAAGTTACCTGTGGCAACTTACTACCAAGATATGACCTATCTTTATACATATAGTTCCTGTTCAGGTTAATCAGAGAGCATTATGCGCATGTTCTTCATTACTTTTTTCCGTTAACAACCATGTTTTGATGTAAAATAACTTCCTTTTCTTATCCAAATCGTGCTACGAAAATAACTACATAGCGATAGATCAAAACAAGATCAACTCCATTCTTGCCACCACTGACAACTATAAATTTAGCTTGCGTAGTAGGTGTCGAAAGGGAGTAGGGGATAGGGAGAAAGCAAACAGGGGATGTGGATTGGGGAGAAATAGTAGCCTGCCACGCAGGCTACTATAAATTCAGTCATAAGCACATTAAACCAACCCATACAGGTTACTCATCGATGCTCATAACATGAAACAACTTTCCGGTTTCCCTAATTTTTCCAAATTTAGATAGAATGCCATTATGCTTCCATCGACCAACGCATCCCACGGAAACGACTTTAGGCGTCTTGTTCAATTTCAAACTCAATCTAATTGTCACGTAAGTCATAAAATGAATTCTCTGGTGCTGCCTCCTCGATGTCCAACATCGTAACGTCGGCAAATAGGTTAGTCGCCCGAGAAGCAGATACAGCTTATTTGAGTTTGAGTGGGAAGGGGAGGGTGGTGGGATCGGGGTGGATGCTTATTATCTTTTTCTGTCTTTAGGACGGGCGCTTATTCGAGGTGGGCGCCAATTCGAGGTTGGGCGCTTATTCGAGTAAGTACGGTATTCTATTTCGCCTTGTCAGACGCAATTTTAAAACTTGAGGTTAACAGCGAGAACAACTCGGCAGTGGACTGCTCGGAACTTACAAAAATTGTGTCCACACAGGGAACCAGTGCCCACTTTTGTGCTCGAGTACAAGGTACCTTGACCTGGACCTTGTACACAGGCACCCGCACCGTGCCCAAATTCTAGCGTGGGTATACTTGAAAAAAGAGTGTGTTCACATTAGTTCCCAGCGAGTACCTTACTCGGGCTCCGTGTCTGGGCACCAAGTGTGGACGCTGCCTTATAAGGTATAAGAAAGGGTGTGGATTCACCAGTTGAAGTATACGAAAGGGTAGGGGAATCTAAAAATCTCCTAAAGAGCCAAACAGAGTTAACGGCGCATTTTATGGCTGACAAAGAGACAATAAAATTTCCTGATCTAGTGATCTATTCAAATTAAATAACCTAACATCCAGGCTGTTAAAAGGGATGCTGTAGTTCTAAACTAGATATAATGTGAAAGGGGTTGCCTAGTCCCTGTGCGGCGTTTTCCCGGTCCCTATCGGTCAATTCATTTCGGTGACGTATCCGAGGAGAACGGGCGGGAAACGGCCTCACATTTTCGCTCGGACCACGTGACCCAAAACGCTTTGGCCGCGCGGAATAATGAGGCCTAGGGACTAGGCAATGAAAGGGGTACCATTTGTCAATAGAAGGTACACGAAAGGGATACTTTTTCTGTCAAAAATGGTGTATAAAAGGGGAAGGGGTTCGACCTGGTGCGGATCCTCCCCTTATAAAACTTTTATTCAGTACCCACCCTCCCCCCCCCACTCTCCGGGCTGTGGGCTGAGTGATGGCCTCCTATACTAGACTGTGGTTGACCGTACACGTTGTTTTATGATCACCATATGATTGTTCTGGGTTTGCTTTTGTTTGAGTTGATTTCTTAGTAATTTATAAGCGCCGCTCTCGAGAAAACATCGCACTCAGTCAATAGAATGCGGCGTTTATTCGCGGATTCTAAGAAAAAAAAACTCGACACAGCTTTGTAATCTACACCACCCAAGCAATCATGATTCTAACTCAACAAAATAAATGAATTAATTGATTAATGAATAAAAAGACGGACATTGAAAGTTATAAATCTTTCTGTTGTACGTATGTACGAAGGTCCTGTCGTAATTGTTGTCAGTGATTTAGGAATTAAGTTTCGGAAATAAACGCCGCATTATTTCAATCAGGTAAATACAGATGTGACCGTCCGCGTTTCACATGTCTTTGATTTGGTCAAGCCATTGTTTTGGACTTGATTAGTGGATCCCATTGCTAACATATAACTGCAATATAATAGTACTACATTTAGCTAGTGACCTGTACTGAGCGCAGAACATCTAATAGGAATTCAGTGTACATTGGGAGATTTTTTGGTCAAAATTGGCGCCTAAAGTACGGGCAGTCCAGGCTCAACTGGAGCCACGGTAAATCTGAAACCGATCATGACCTGCTAATCATAATAATAATAATAATAATAATAATAATAATAATAATAATAATAATAATAATAATAATAATAGTAATAATAATAATAATAATAATAGTAATAGTAATAAGAACAACAACAACTTTAATAATCTTTATGCATTTTCAATAAAACTTACGTATCTTATGCACGCTTAGGTAACAATATAAAAGAGGATTAAAAACAGAGATAAATTTATAAATGCTTCGAGATCTGATTTGTGTACTGGATTGTGCGTATGCATAGGATTGATAAGATTAGTAAGCAAGAATTGGATGAGGCTAAGTATTATAGGAAGTGTTATGGATATCGAGGAGGGTGTTATCCTCCGAGGTCGAAGGTCAAGGTGGATACCACTCCGAAGAGGTCTCAGCTCCTAGGAAGGCAGTATCCAATAATTGCTTATTACTTGTTCAAATGAGCCAACCAGAAACGAAGACGTATTTTGAATGAACAATAACTAACAAGTAATTGCCAAAGATTTATTTACTAGAGAGGTGGAGGTGACGGCTGTCTCGAATAGATGCGACTGTTATAAAGAGGAGAAGTGTGACGTCACGTTACTCCCCCATCGTAGCAAAATTTCTGGATCTCTTGACAGAGACGGCCATTTTCATTGTCGAAAGATGGGAGAACGCATCCGGTACCGTTTTGTTTCTGAGTACAATCTTGCACAATCTTCTGCCATATTTGCAGGCAGGTCTGTAGAGATCAAGAAATTTTGCTACCTTAGCAACGTGACGTAACGACTTCTCCTCTCTATAAACTAAGGATAATCTATACTGCTGCTAAAGAAAATACTTGTATTCGGTCGTTGAATGTATCTGCAACGTAAAGATGTCCTCTTTTATCTACTGCTACTCCAGCAGGAAATCTCATCAAACCATCTCCTTGCCCTTTTCCTCCGAATTTTGTCACGAATGTTCCGTTCTGTTGAAAGATCTGTACCCTATGGTTACTTCTATCCGCGATAACAAATTGCCCCTGGTCATCAACGGTTATACCCGCGGGGTTGTTAAGCAACCCGTCTTCGTTTCCTCTAGATCCGAAATGAAAGCCGAGTGAGCCATCCTTGTTAAAAACATACACTCTATGGTTATTGTAGTCTGTTACTGCTATGCGACCAGTTCTACATATGGTTACTCCCCAGGGGCATGCCATACCCTTGGACACGATCATCCCCACGGGGATACCCTCGGGAGAGAAGATTTGAATTCTGCTGTTTCCGGAATCGGCAACGTAAATGCGGTCATCGGTGTCGATGGCTACGCCATGTGGGTGGTTCAACCTTCCAACGTCGTCACCAAAACCACCGAATACTTTCGCCAGTTTTCCTGACGGTGTGACAATTTGTATTCGATGATTCTGGCCATCAGAAACTACAATAAGATTTCCTCTTCGACTCAGGGCTAAGCAATAGGGGAAGTTAAACTGTCCTTCGATGGTTCCTTGCGAGCCGAACGTTTTGAGGATTTCTCCTTTTAGAGAAAGTATTTTGATTCGGTGATTATGAGAATCAGCCACGAGCACGTGGTCATGGGAGTCTACGAGAACACTGTAAGGATGAGAAAAACCACCACAGTCCTCGCTACGCAAGATAAGATGGCTACCTATCCAGTCTCTTGGTCTGACTGTGACAGTAATAGGGCTGTCGGCCACAGGGCCCCCATTGATACTCACGTGCAACCAGTATGTGTCTGGCTTCGTAATAACATATGCCAGGTCGTAGGTCCCGTCCTTGTTGTCTTGACAACCGTATTTAAATCCAGCGTTGTCAGGTGTCACACGAGATCCAGCCAATGAGAAGGAGAGCTTTACTTTGTCTCCGCCCCTTTGCTGTCTCTTTCCATGGACACTGACAGCTGTCAACGACATCCGATTGACTTCTCCGGTGATAATGTGTTGGTGTTGCTTAGCAGCAGACAGCGTACACAATGTAGGCTCGCATGGAGTGCTAGAAGATTGCTCTTTGACGTGACCTAAGTGGCTGATATCGCTTATGATTTTTTCACTTTCTCCAACAAATTGAATGGAGTTAAATTCTTCATCAGTTGAATCAGTCTTTATTGATTCCTCTATTTCTTCAACAAGAGATATAAGGCGTTTAATGACAACTTGTCCGATGCTTAGTATTTCAAGTTCACTTCCCTGCTTCATGGCGCCTTCCGTGAACAGACAGCAGCTGTTTGCGTGCCGCAACTTTTGATGAAGTTTCTCTTGTTTTGAGAACAAAAGATCAAGCTTTGTTTTACAAAGTAACTCAGCTTCATTAACAAGTTCATTCATGCGATTCTTCAGCTGCTCTATTAACCGTTGAAAATATTCTTCAATCCTAGTGCGAATACTGCTCTTGCGATTTTCCAACTTTGAAATATCTTCTTCCAAAAGATTTAATTGTTCTTTCAGCTGAGCACGTTTCCCTTTGATTTGTTCTGCAAGATTTACCATATTTACCTTAAACGTTTTTGCGACCTTGTCGACATCACGGTATTCGTGCCGCTCGTGTGAAGTCAGCGTACATTGATGACAAATTGCCTTATCGCAAGTCTGGCAGTAAAAACAAAGCTTCTCAGATAAGTGTTCCAGGCAAAACGAGGTTCTTGAATTATGATACCCTTTGTAAAGTACTCCTCTGAGCTCGTCGACTGGTTGTAGCTGATGCGATTTTGTCGCGCTCATTCTTCGATGAGCCGTTGAACAAAACTCGCAAAGAAACAAGTGGCAACGATTGCATCGGGTTGTAACCTTTTCTCCTTCCGTTTCGCAACTGTCGCAAACAAAAACCAAGGAAGAGTTTTCATGTACAGCTGCCAAGTTAACCAAGTTGCTCGCCACAAAATTGGCTGGAAATTCTTTCCTTAAATCTAGCGGTTGTGGACATAATGGACAACGCGGTAACTTGCCATTTCTCGGAGATATCTTCTCAGCGTCGATGCATTTTTTGCACAATGTGTGCAAGCAAGGCAAAAGGAGGGGTGAAACAAACCTTTTTTGACAACTTGGGCATTGTAAGTCTGCCAAATTCGGCATTTCGTCGGCAAATTTAACCTTTGTCCGTTGTTTTTCCATCATAATACTACACAAGAACAGCCATTATTTTCTTCACAGGATACGAATATAAAATGATTTTTTTTATAGTTCCCTGTCACTGTTGGTTTTCAAAAGAACTTTTTCCCAAGAGATGAACCATTTTCAGTTTCGTCTTATAAAGCAAATTCGACGCTGAGGTGTACTGCGATGCGTGACAAAAGTGTCAAATAAAATGAAATTTTAATTTTCATGATTGTGGTCATTACGTATGGCTAACTCGATGACAAAGAACTTTTTGACATGTTTGCAAAACCTAAATGAATACACTAACTATTGCGTAAAATTGTTACGGACCGCGATGACGCTCAGTTTGGCGATAAGTTTGCTATAATCATCACCAAAGCAGCCAATAATGCTACAGTTAAATGGTAATAATAATATAATGAATTTGAAGTTTGAGAAAGTGATTTAACTAAACACAATTTCTTGTCAATGAATTGTTTGTGTTAAGAATGAGTTTTTCAATTGGCAGACCAATGAGAATTTGTCCTTGAGTCGTTTTTAGTATGCAGAGCCAAAAAAAGGCCTTAAAGTATCTTTTGAAGATATTGTTATATTACTCTTACTGATTTGACTGATACCTTTCAAAGGGGCTGTGTCATGGCTGTCTAGTTCATTCCGGGGGGGGGGGGAGGATTTACTCCTGGGAATTTTTGGTGGGGGTGTACCGCCCGGTTCTTCAAATCCTGACTCTATTTCAGACCAAAAAATGTCATTTTCCAAACCCGTTTTCAGAATAGACCTCTAAAATCCATACCCGTTTCGAAACCTGGCCTCTACGCAGAAATTATGTCATCGTTACTTAGATTAGAGCGCAAACAAAAAAACTTCTTCAAATCCATTTCGATTTCGCATGTTTCTCTGTTATACGTTCATAAACTCCCGTAGTTCCCTCGAGAAAACCATACCCGATTCCAGACCAAAATGGGCAAAGTCTATACCCGTTTTTAGACAAAAACGGCGCAAAAAAACATAACCTTCAGGGTGGCACATACCTAATGGGTTGTATAAGGGAGTCCCCCCCCGCCGGGAGTTCCTTTTGCTTTTAATGCCAATTACATGTCGGTCCTTATTCGCTACGGAACTTGAGTTATTACTCAATGAATGACAAAATCAGAGCTTCGTGTCGAAAAAATCTGTTTCCCAAGCGTTATATCAAACATAACAAACAACATAAGGAACTTTAAGAAACTGTTAGGCTAACAAGTTTTCAAAAAGCACTCCATTTCAATCTTCTTCAATTTGTCCATCCGTTACTCTTTTTGTAATTAACAAATCAACCACAATTGTCCATGGTCTGCACTCTTATAGACCACAGAAATGACGCCATAAAATGTTCAAAACTTTGCAGTGAAACCACTCGCCTGCGGCTCGTGGTTCCATTTGTGGTTTGAACATTTTATGACGTCATTTCCATGGTCTATAAGAGCGCAGACCATGGAAAATTGTGGTCGATTTGTTTTTTACAATAACATTTATGTTTAGTTTCCTGCGAAGTTTCTCGGAAAATGTTACGTCATTTCTATGGTCTATAGTCTCACAGACCATAGCTCTCGACCAATCAGCGCGCGAAGATTCGCTCAGTTATTGTAAAATTGCTGTGTTTCAAGTTCTGAGCAGTGGAGGTTACACTGTTTCAGTGAATTTTGATAAATTTCGTGACATAAGCGCTTGGATTCTCGAATGTTAGGGTCTAGAGTTGCAAGAGAGAGTATACATGTGATGTGTGTACGAGAAGATAGGAGATCGGCGGAGATTAGACAGTTTTACCTATTGTAGTGTGCAAACCTTAGTAAACAGGTCATCTACTCAAAATCAGAGATCAGTTATTTTATCAGTGCTTTTTAGCCTGTTCACAGACCTTATATTTTCTCTTCAAAGTCCGTCAAGCACGCGTGGTAAAAAATAAAAACAGCGGGGGATTTATTGACCGCTATTGCCAGGGGGTAGAGGTGGAGGAAGAAGATTTTTTCTTTCTCGCGCTCGCTCGCTTGAGCGCTGGCCGATGCATGTTTCCGAAACAAACGAAAAGAAAAATAAGACAATGATGTGTACAGGCTAAGTGCTTTTTTTAAACTGCATACTCTTTCCAGGGTTTTGGTAGAGAATAAAATGACTTTGAAGTGGTAAAGACAAATGGATAAAAAATAGTGTCGGTAACAATAGTGTTCATTTCCTTAGGCGAGAAATGAGTTGTATAAATTATTGTTGTAAGTAATTCCATCGTCTTTTGGTTTAATCTGCGATTAGGGGAGAGGGCATGATCTCAGGCTACTTTTAGTTGAGTTACAGCGCCTGGAGTTGCTTATTAAACCGCCGAATCTATCTGAGCGCTGCATGTTTTCGTCAGACTGTGCCCAGTTAAGCGCGGTTCCCAGGTCCTACTCCAGACAAACTGCACGCTCGTCAGGCAGCGTCTGTGCCTGGAAGCGGCTCCTCAAAATTCCAAAAATGTATTCAGACTAGTTCTTAGACCTTCCCGCTCGCTCAATTTGTTAACTTTTATGCTTAACTTCTCGCAGTATTTTAATAGATTGTGATCATTGGGTCTTTCATAATTTTGGCCCAATAGACATCTTTAGTTTGTACGTTTTGTTTCTCAAAGCAGGTCACGTGATAAAACGCTTGAGAACGATTAAGAACTGTTTCCTTCCAATTTCGTCTTATTCGATCAGGTGCATATGTACGCAAAATTTCTGAAAAGTCAAAGGGGCACATTTTCTGACACCCTCACTGGGAAAACAAAACAAACAAGCTAAAGTGGTCTATTTCAGCATTGAATTATCGCTCCACTGTTGGCTCTATAAATGACGTCATTTCGTCACGTGAACAATGACTAACATAGCCTGATCAGGGTCAGGTGCTTTGAACAACACAAGGCCTCCCGAGAACTTTATTTTGAGAGGGGGGGGGGGGGGGAAGGTGGGGATGTGACGTCATAATGCTAACGGCATAGCTGATCGTGTGCCAATAGACCTTTTTTACCGATACGGCGGCCATATTGAATCAATTCGATTTAAGGAGTATTATAGGTCGCCCAGGGGGCATGAGCACATTCCGTTTGTATTTCCGAGCGCTTTTTGGGAAATGTTTTCGTAAATTTTTCTTAGAATAAGATTGTAATGAGAAAAAAGATCCTTGTGCCATGTTTGGATGTAATAATGATCGCCTTTTTCCCGAGAAATATACAGTGAAAGACCATATTTCTAATACTAAATTTGAAACGGACAAAATAACAGTTACAATATTTACTGTTATAAACCAGTACGTGTACAAACTAGCTAAATAAGTACATGTTTGTATAATTACTTTGACGTGTCGATGTTTAAATGACAATAACACCCATCAAAAATATACACAACGTTCAAGGGTACCCCTTTACCTTAGGTACGTCTCGTATTTACACAGAAATGCAGTACACCAGAACTTCTGTGATACCCCAGACACTGCCTTTAAAACTGGGTTCTAACGTGATTCCAACGTTGGAGTCTGTGCTTGAAACCCTTAAGTATGATCACAGGGATCTAACGCGACCACGACGAGGACGACAACGTTAAAAGACAATTGGTTTTATGAGCAAAACAACAGCTCTGCAAGTGCATCATGCTTTTGGTATATTCCTTTGACGTCCACTGCACGACTACGACGTGAAACGCTCCGATGTGACGTTTTATACAGGACGTGAACATAACACGAGGAATTTCCCTTTCTCTTTATGAACCTGGATAAAATCCTTGAGAATTCAACTCCAGGAAACATCGCCTCCATTTGACAAATTGAGCGAATCCAAATACACGCGATAAAGTTTGAAAGAACGCAAATTCATTTTTCTAGCGACGTTTTCACTGCCGTCGTCGTCGTTGCTTAGCTCCCTCACTAAAATGTATAAGCTGCTGAGCAATACTTTCTTTGGCGCTGTTTTGATGCTGTACATGGTGTATTTTCCTTGAGTTTTCGAACAAAATTCTAACGTTTGCATCATTCAAGTAAAATCCACTGACGCAATATGTTGCTGTTGCACTGTTTATTATGATATAGTTGTTCTAACTTTCGAGTCGTCTATAAATAACATCTTTGGCTTTTAAACGTATGTCTATTTGTGGGTGTTCCAGTAAAATAAAATATTTGAAGAACGTGACACTGGAAGTTTTTTCTTTCTATTTTGACTCCTTGTAGCAGTGAACTGCAGTTTTTTTCATTTATTGACTCGTGAACTAATTTTTATACCTTTGAACTTTAACGACCTTTCTCTGCAAGAAGGAATATCGAGTATAAAACGAAAACTCGGCATTTACACTACGACTGGGTGAATTAAAATGAACGTATCATATATAACGCTAAGCTAAATGTTGTTGTAAACGTTCATAGTGGAGCTAGAACGTCTTAAAACAATACTATGTATAAGTCTGTGGTTGAGATGTTATAGGGGGAATGGGTTCCGTCATCCGTAAAGGTCTGATCACTGGCGACGAACGGGTTAAAAGTTCGCTGATGACCCGTCCCGAGGGACGCGTGCTATCGAGTGGTTGCAGGCAGGCTGTGGAAGGTGTCTTATCTACGCGGCGAGGAACCTGAAATGAATAAACATAGGACAAAAGTGGTTAACAGATGATCGACACACTGGGCTTTTTTGAACAAAACATACTGAGCAGCAATTCAGAGGCTCAAAACTCAACTAAAATCACATCATACACTTTAAAATACTTGGTGAAATATAACTTCGCAGAGAGAGCGCGTTAGTAATTGGGAAATAGCCCGTGCGCAAGTATCGGGGGAAGGAATAGGGAGAAACAAAACCATGCCCGCCCCCCTACCCCCTACCCTGGACAAGGTTGCCCCGCCCCTAAGGGTTTGTACGCAGGGTATCTGCAACTTTCACGTTCCTCACACTACGATTTGCTTTCCCCACAAAATATTGTCTACGTTTTTTTTCTAAATTTCTCACATCGGACGATTGTTAGTCCCAAGAGGAATTGAAAACAATGCTAATGCACATATTGTGGGGAAAACAAAACTGCACTATAGGAACATGCAAGTCGTGAAAGTCGAAATGTGAAAGTGCAAGTCGAGATAAAGATCTTTTCGCTTGTGATACAAATTGATCACTTTTGAGGTCCAATAATTTTGAGGAGTTCAAATACAGTCCGCTCTACCTGTCTGGGGCCTCTTCTGATTATTTTTCCTTCACGTACCAAGACACCTGCTGATATATCCATCGTGTCCACCTGAACAAACACCAAATAAAAACTGATGAGAATAGAATGAAAATGAAATGAAAGGGAAAAATGAAAGAAAAGAAAACGGCATAAGCAGGTCAAAATGGAAGGAAAGCGAAGTAGATATCGAAATGCTAGAGCCGCGAGAAGTGGAGCGCACTTTTTCCCCCTCCGTTTTTCTCTTCGCCCCTTACTCGTGGTCCGATCTAAAAGCTCCTACTTGCTAACGCTCGGAACAAGCTGAAACATGAATTACTTGTAGTCTACATATCTGACTGGATTTATGACAACATGGCTTCAGTGAGTATCTAAAGGTCCTATGCTAAGTGCTTCCTTGGTACCAAGACTTTGACCCTCCCCGCCGGCCACCCAGGACAATAGGAGACTGTCTGCACCTCCCACTGAGCTCTGCAATTATCATGATAATCATTCTCAGCACAGGCCTGATTCAGCTGGCTAGGGTAAAATTAAGACCAAGGTACTCGCCAGTCAAAGCCTCCACTGAACACTGCTGCTTACTGAAGGGGTTGTGTCAAAACAACCCCCTCCCTACCCCACTAGTTTTGACTCCAAATCTACGTAAATACGTAGCGTATACGCAAATTCATTTTTTATTGACTCTTTTTTAACTTGTCACCATCGTCGTGGTTGCTTAACCCTTCAAACCCTAAGTGATCAAAATCTCAATTCTCATTTTTACCCCTATTCATTTCCTACAGAAGTAGTGGGAAAAGTTGATAAAATATCAAGCAAATTCATGTCGTGTGATCATGTCCGTAATTCTCATGACCACTATGTTTTACAAAGCATTGTACTTCAAGGAGAAATTTGATGCTGATCACTCTTTGCCGGATAGAAGGTCATGAATAAAAGGAGGAAGCGTGGCCAAGCAGTTAGAGCGCTTGGGCTTACAATACGAAGTTCAAGTCCTGCCCTGCCCGCTAGCTGGATTTGTTCACGGTAGTCCCAAGTTCAAATCCTCGACCCTGCTTGTCACAGTGTTGTCAATAGCCAACTGGTTTGTCTCCAGCCAGTTGGGATTCTTAAACCTGTTTAGTTTGATTTAAATTATTTGTTTCAGCCATTTGCTCGGCCATAGCATTAGTGCTATAAACATACTGCCAAAGGTAAATAACGGAATTATTAATTATTAAAATCTGAAAGGACGTCAGACAGTGGCCTTTCCTCCCACACTATCACAAGAAGAAAGGACATTCTAGATGTCCGAGTGCTCTCCCTAGTGCTAAGAGACACCAAGAGAGTCAGCACATAAATGGGCAATACATAAAAGAAAGAACCACAAACTCACCAAGGGAGGTGGTAATGGTGTTATCTGACCGGTACCTTCGATCTGATATGAGTTGTTATTTACGGTGCTGGTATCAAAATTTTGCCTTCGAATTTCACTTTTGGAGGCTTTCCATTCTTTCCCATGATCTGCTTTCTGAGAACTTGGTCCCAGTTTTTTAGCTCTGACACGGGTGCGTCCAGCCTGGCCATCAGAGTCATCGTCCACGACTGCAAATTTTGTCCGAACTCTGGAAGAAAAGAAAGATATGAGAACTCGCGGACTTACGTTGAGTGGAACTTTCTCACATGACGTCACGGCGGCCATAATGGTGTCCCAAAACATCTAATAAACGGCGCCCATGTTGGTCACAAACACTGTGTGAGGTGAACTCTTTTTTAACGGAAAAGCTTTTTTGTTCTAATAAATTTGCACAGATGTTCGCCACGTGAGTGTATTAAAAAAAAACGCTCTATACATATTTCCGTTCTTTCTTACTTTGTAATAATCTTGGCACTTTGAACTACCTGAACTACTTTGCAATCCCTTTCGCACTTTGTTATAAAATTGTCACACATTGTAATACCTGTTTTACTTTGTAAATAATACTTGTCGCACTTTGTTATAACAGACCTAGACTGCAAAACAGTCCGTATTTTTGCGTATTCAAGTACGCACGAGCAGTCAAACAAAAGGTCGGGAACGCGCGTAAGACTCTTACGCCACGCTTTACCGATTTCTTTACTGATTTTGAGAAAAAAACCGACTGTTTTGCAGTCCATAACAGACACTGTGACGTCATTTATGATGTCATCACAACTTGACTAACCGTAAACATCAGGGGCAGATCTAGGGGGAGGGTGCAGGGGGTGCGCACCCCCCTCCCCCTTAGATGACCTGCAGTTTTCTAATACAACTGCAAAAAAAAAACTATGTGGTTTATTGGTGTTGAAGTAGAGCAAGAGACGAGTGCACCCCCTCCTAAAAAAAATCCTGGATCCGCCCCTGAACATGCTGAAATAATATCTCAGATGCTATTATTCGAAATTTTAGTCTAGGGAATTTAAAAGTTTGTTTAGAAATCTAAGATGGAGGAGAGTATTGGGAGGAAGGGCAAATTTATTACTTTACTTACATGCATTTTTTTACAATGCTTATTAGTCAAAGATTGAGATTCAACAAATTTTTTTTGTTCCCCTTGAGGTGAACCATACAGCCTCCCCCACAGCTGATGGACCAAAGTAACTCTGGAAGGGATAGCTACATACCTGTGTGAGGGAAGTTTTTCAGGGGAAATTTTCATGACAGCCACCACATTTCCACGATCATCATAAAGCACATCCTTAATTCCTGGTGGTCTTCCATATTGGGCCTGTACAGAAAAAAGATAACTCCCAATTGAGATTAATATTATTACAGAGATAAAAGACATTTTCTGGTTTTGTTCTCACCAATAATTATTTCTTTCATTGTTCTTAAGTTTAAGACGTTTGACTAGTACTTGAGCATATATCAGTTGATGTTTTAATCTTCATGAAACAACTTTATCTGTTTTGATAATTTGAAACATTAATATCTTTTTCTTCTGTTAACTATATATTTTTTTCTCTTTCCTTTTTCCCCTAACTTTTATTTTGTATATAAACTTAAGAATTCTTTAATAAAAAAATAATTAATGTCTGCAGAAAGTCAGGCCACTAACAGGCCACTAACAGAACTGCTATTTGGGTTGATGATGTATTGCTGATCTTCAAACATGAAAAAGTAAAATTTAATGCAATTAACAGTAAGGTTTAAGTATTTTTGATAAGTTATAGGTGATTTTAAACAGCTAGCAAGGCTTACATCTTGAACCAAAAGAATTTAGCTTTAACAGATTGCAGCGATTTATTTATTGTTTGATTAGATTATAATTGGCTTGAATCACTTTTAAATATTTGTTACCTGTGAACTAGAGCTGAAGTAGCTAGTGCTCCATGAACAGGGAGTAGAACTGTTAACAGATGACCACTGAAATCTTTCCAGTCTACTGCTCTGTTTATTTCACAATCAAAATTAAACTGTTGCATTTAATACAGTCACAGGAACATTTTTAATTACTACTTTAATTTTTCTCCTATTTCCCTACTTTGAATCTTCAGGCATTTTTACTCCACTATTATAACAGTCACACAACAGTCGCCACCAAGCAGTTTAACTCATAAGTTGAATAGTCAGTAACATTTAATTTGTAATCACCCATAGTCTTATCATTTATTAAGTTTAATGTTCTTTTTTAGCAAACTAAAGTTGGTGAGTCTGCATTAGATGGAGGGAAGAAAGAGTGTGGCTGATTGCCTTACAGGTAAAAAAATAACTGTGTATAGTGGGTTTTAAAATTGTTCTGTTTTGCTCATACAACATTGTTCACAGTGTCTCCCAAGGTCTATTTAGTCCCCCTTTCTTCAATTACCCCACCTAGACTGATTCCAAGGAACAATAGAAGTACATTGGTACAGTATGTAATAATTAGGCCTGCCATGCCTTTTTTGGAGGATAAATTTACACTTGACGTTCGAACCGCACTTACTTAATGAGGGCCAAGTTGTTAAAAACTGGGTAAAGATACCCAGGGCCAAAGTGAAATTTGAATTCAGATATGAAAGCTTAAAACCTTAATTTGGTCTAATTCTTTTTGCCTACAATTTGATGATTGGATGCTCTAAAAAGAATAGAGGAAATGATCTCAGGAAATGCTTTTCAACGAAAGAAAAAGAAACCCGGAGGAAAATTTAACTCAGGATAAGTGCTAATTGGCCTTTGAGCAACTGAGGCCTGGAGGACCAAATAAATCCTCTCCTCACTTGAGGGAAAAAAATACCTTCAATAGCTCATTGCCTACCCACTCCTTCCTGGAATAGATGTTTGATAAGCTTAACCTCCTAACCCCCTCCACCCAACCCTCCAATCACTCCTTAAGGCAATACATTATGACAGTCACTATTATCTTTCCCTGCGCTACAAATTCATAAAAAAGTAACTGCAACCTCCTTAGGGAGAAAACACACACATTCAAACTAGTTTTGCCTGTGGAAAAAAGCTAAAAAAGTTAGAACCAAAAATTAATAGATCTTAGTTTAATTATAATTTAAATTATTGTTAGAATTCTGCAATAAAAGTGTACCTTTAGAATTGATGTAGATGACGATAACATTTTAAGTCCATTAGTGTCTGAGTGATAATGTCTGGCCTCATCTTCTTGCTCTTCTTGTTTCTTTAGAACGTAATCATCAGTAAGTGGAGTAAGATCCACACCAGAAAATGATGGCAGCTTACCTTTGTGAGGTTTAAAAGGTACAGAAGTTCTCTTTTTATTTTGAATCTAAAGCCAGGATGAAATAACAGAATTAGAATTTATTGCTCACAGCATCAATAACTTCATACACATCACTCAAACAAGAAAACTTCCATAACTCATCGCAAGGGAAGTAAATGAAATTTCTAGGTGGGAGGATTGGTAGAGTCTCAATGGCTGAATTGTAATAAGAAAGAGCAATTTAAATTAAAGTCTGTTTTTACAGGGGGGGGGGAGTGTGTATGTGTGTGTGGGGAGGGGGAGGTTTCAAAACCTGTAGGCATGGGAGGGGAGAAGGGAAGGGAGAATATTTTCCTGGGCATTACAAAATGCCACTCAGAGAGGGGAGTATCAAAAGCTGTGTAAATAGTATTTGTTTACACCTTTTTTGTAAGGGCTGGCTCCTCTTGATGTTCCTCTTTTCTCTCCACTGAAGTCGGTGGCGGGAGTTGTGCAGGACTGTTGATGGACAGAGGTGTTGCAGAAGCTTCAAGGGCTTCAAAAGGAGGTTCTGGGGCTCTACCATCAACAAAGGTACAAAACAGTTGTAAGTACAGCATTAGTACCAAAGAGTAATTTTCCAGAAATATGCAAGACTGAAAATTACAGAAATCTCACGCTCAAGTATTTTACTGCCAAAAAAATTCAATACCCCAAAGTTTTACCAGTTTTAACAACATAATGGCATGCTATATATTGTGTGACATAAACAGCATCTAGTGTCAAGCAACAGAGACAAATACAGTCAAATTTTGCAATGATATCCACCACGTGGGCATAAAAAACAAAAACAATGACACACTAGGCACAGACACAAACAATCAAATATGGAAAAAAATTAATTAATAACTATAACTATTCCATTTTATCATATTTTTTTATAGCCAGATTCATTGTATCCCGCTGCACGTTTGCAAACTTTGAATGGGTTTTTCTGTTTCGTCAGTCATTTGAGTGGGGGCCGAGTTAATGTTGGCCACAATGCAACGCACTTGTCCAGCTTGGCCGGCAAAAACAAAACTGAGAATGACTCTAGACTGCTAAAGAATAACAAAGGAAATTGTGATGATGAGTAGTATTTTTGTAGGGGGCAGGAGGAAGATATTGATTTATTCCTTCAAGAGACAAGAATAAGAAAGATGAGAGAAATATTTGAAGAAAACTGGTTGACTATTGCCCAAAACAGGGCGATCACAAACAACGAACCTTAAAAGACAGAAACAAACAAAGTGGATTGAAATGCACCAATCACAAGTAATTATTTGTTTCCTAAGAGGTCCGCAGAGATGTTGACAGAACAGAAAAACCCAAAATTCCTTCGAAGTCCGCGAAACACGCAGCGTGATACAATGAATTTGGCTATAAGCAGAGTAGAAAAGTGAAAAGAATCTTACCCTGGTCTTTCCTCTACAACAGATGAGAGCTCTGACTCACGATCTGATTGGACAGAAGATGTTGATGATGCTGATGAAGGTCGGAGCATGATGGGGACAGATCCCTGAGCCCATGAGTCAGTGACTGCGGTAACAGGTTCTAAAAAAAAATGTAATAATTATTTTTAATGGAGCTTTCCCTGTATTGTTAGTTATGTCTGCCAAGCAGCACCAATATCCTTTTTCAAGGCCCCCAGTGGCCTCAACAAAATACTGAAAGGGAGTTTTGAATTGATTGGCATATCGAAAAATGGCATTTTAAATGGGTCAGTCATGGCACATACTCAAATTCACTTAATCTCTTATAATTTTATGGGAAAACATGCCTTCTGGATGGCCAGTTTTCAATGTCTGGCTAAAAGCCTGCTTGCAACTACGTCTCAGGTACATGAATTCCACCTCCAATTCCCCTGCAGCTCCCTGTCAACTGAGCTGTCAGATTTCCACCAATTAGCGGAAAGGGGAAACAAGCGTGAATGTGAACAAACATTGAAAAACACCTGCCAAGTGTAATGAAGTCCTTACTAATGTCATCTCCGTCAATCAGCATTTTGCATCAACTTTTTCAATGGAGATATTCAACTTGCAGGGATGAACATGCAGTTGCAAGCTCTCTTTACTTTTCCTGCACTGCCACCAGAGCGCTCCAGAGAGCTTGCTTGCACGCTTCATTTTAATACTTGACTGTATCAAAGTTATACAGACTGAAATATTCTTCAACGCAATATTGAAAGTTACCCAGAGCTTTCAAAACCACCCAGAACCCTTCATCAGTAACCTTTCCCTGATTTCAGGTGCCCAGAATGGATAAAATGTTACAAACAGAGGCTTAAATCCCCCAGCCTTTACTTAAACTCATGAAAATCTGTTTAAAAAAATAAAATCATAATCTACCTTCCTCTTCAAGCCATGTTGGATCGCATGCTGGATTATTTTCTCCTGTGTCACAGGCTAGAAATTGCCACTGAAAGATACAACAATAATGTTCCAGCTAAATTTACCCAACAAGGATGTTCAATATTGTCTACCCCCCCTTTTTTTGCTCTGAGTGGCTGGGGACGTTTTCCAAGAGATACATCACTCTGTCTTTTGGCCTCAAATATTCCATACTGATGGTGTACATGTAAATCAAATCAGATTCAAGCCAGAGACTCTGATTTGTTGACAAGATAAAAATATTACACCTTAGATTTACATAATCAGCATGGAATTTTTGAGCCCAAACCATGGAAGTCTCTTTCAAAAATGTCCCCAATGGCAGGGAGCGATGAAAGGTCCATATACAATGTGAGGTATAGGTGACACAAATTAATTACCTCAATTATCTGTAGTAGAAGATTTTTTGTCTCCTGAATGGTGTATGGCAATGTTTGACTAACAATGTACTGATCATGCAGCACCTTCATCGTGGACTCCACTATTTCATTGACAATTTCTACCACAAATTCCTCGCCATCCTCTTGTTCCACCATATGGTGCCTGGAATTCACAAAATGGAAAGATAAATGAAAATGGGGTAATTGCACCTTTATCTAACAATCATTCTGCATGTCGAATCTTCTACTTCGGGTATACAGGTACATGTAATATGTATCAATAAATCAATCAAACTTTATTTGCCACTTACTCTCTAATTTATTAAGTCTATTACATGATCTAGTGGCTGGAGATCTCTGCAAGCTCAGTTGAGCTATTCCAAGGAGGTCATCTCCTTAATTAATGATACGTTACAGACATTAATGTATTGAATACGTTGGCCTTACATACTGTTAAGCAGTATATTAAAAATAAAGTAAACAGACGATTTGCTTGTAACTTTTACTGCTGACTAGTAGGTGGTAAGTTGAAGTCTCCAAGTTAAGTAATGATCAAGAACGGGAAAGAAAAACAAACATCCATAATTTAGTTGTACTGTATGTCCCTGTCTTCATAACTGTTTCAATACAGTGTGGGCTAGAATTCCCCAACGTATATGAGTTCGTTCGGAAAATACATTGCCTGATAATACAAGTGTACTACATACCATTCAGCTTCTGTGAATCTCCCAGGAATGATATCATTGCTTGCAGGCGGAGGAGCCGTTGCTTGCGCTGGAGTTTTCGTTTTATCTTGTCGGCTTTTGTTGGACATGTTGTAGGTTTTTGATTTTACATTCCCAAGAAAAGCGAAAAATTAAAACTCCAAACAATTTTTTTAAGTCACTGTAAAGTTTACGTGAGTATTAATTGCTGGACATTACTATAAAACTTGCTGAGATTTCGCGGACATTTAGCAACCAACATGGCGGACTCAACTCGTTGATACCGGTTGTTGCTATGGCGCTATTTTTGCTCTCGCACCAGTCTCCCTACAGTTGAAGGTATACGTCCGTTGCGTGATCGTGACCCCCGGGATCGTGACACTGGGGACGACTGCAGCGCAGAGGAGTAGTAAAAATTCCGCCGATTAACAAATACTTTTATTCGTCATAAAATGGCAAGATTTTCGTATAGCCCCGGACATTAATAATTATTTTGCAACCACCAGGAGCCCACGAGAGCAGGAAAAACTCACTGACAGCCCGGGAAGCGTTGACACTGGATAGCCACCTGTAAGGGGTAGTAATAAATTTTTTCAGGGCACAAAAATACTGCTGAAAGTACACAGCAAGAGACATTAGAAAGCAGTGGAGAGTGGTCTACGATCAACTTCATCACAACATGATTTTTTAACCCCCTTGATTCCTTCTGAAGAAATAGGGGTGGGGGACCAGAATATTCAGAAATGGGGGCTGGTACAATTGCCAACTATAATGATACCTGCATATATTTTACTAAGAAATCTTTTAAAACAATATTTCACAGAAAAAGGGGAGGCCACAGCCCCCTTGGCCCACCCCCTTAATTCCTTCATGTGGAGGGCTGATGTGCTTGAAAGTCAGCCTTTTCTTTGTTTTAGGGTGTACTTATTTTTGTTGAAATTTTATATTCGAATCCCCCTTATCTCCCAGCCCCATAATGATTCTTTTCAAAAGCTCAATGATTCAAGTAAAAACACAACAGAACAGCTAATCAGATATAAGTTGTAAAGAACAATCCACACAGTCTACAAGAACAGTTTTCTTAAAACTGACAATCAATTCACTTCAAAGGGCCATCGACAAAAGAGTAACTAACAGTCTTTAATAACCACAGCATGCTAGCCTTTCGGTCTTGTTTTAGATTTAGGCGCTGTAAAATTCACTGTCTTTCTCGACCAAAACAGATCCACTATGGTAGCTATAGTTAAAGCTCCACAGATCGCGGTTCCATGTTTTTCAACTAAATGGCTTCTTATCCTCCTCATCCTTTGCTGATCTCATCTGCCATTGCTGGAAACAACATTGTCCTCTGCTCTTATTGGCTGATATTTGTCGGCATAAAAGATAAATCTATTTGCCATTTTTGCAATGCCAATAACACACTTCATTTGCCCCCCAAATTGTGTGTATAATCATTGTTTTCAATAGGCCACTTTTGATATGTTAAAATTCAGTATAATAGTGAGTCTTAGGGGGGACACAAAGACAAAGAAAATGAATAAACATGTTTCTTCATTTTCTTTGTTGTGTCCTCCAAAACTTACTATCATACTGAATTTCGATATATCAAAAGTGGCTATTTCAGTTGGGATGATTGTACAAAACCTAGGAGAAATTGGAAAAAACTGGTTACCTTAAATTTGGGGGTCAGGGGCACAAAATGTGTCAGCTACCACTAAGAAAATAGCAAACAAATTGCCTAAACACACTATGAAGTACCCTGCAGGCCTAACATGGGCCCATGCAGTATAAAGAAAGTTTATCACTGAAGATGCGTATTAGGCCAGACAAGAACTTACACTTTATAGGTAATGTAAAAGTGCAGCAATGGTGAACCTGGTCGATGTCTCTGTTTTGTTAGAATTTTTTGAGTTGACCCTTTAAGGGCACAACAGTGAACATATACCGGCCATTCCTAACATTTTTAACTTTCTGAACAATAGAGACATCGCATTAATTTATTCAGTCACAATTCGTGAACAAAGACAAAACACGGTTTGCCACAGCACGGTTGTTTTCATTTTTGATGTATGCCGGCCTTCACAACGATTGCCCTCCGGCTACTAACAATATGCTCATATTGCATAAGAATTTTTTGAAACTAAACATGAAAGCCCCCACTTACACCGAAAATCTGTGCTTAAAAGAGTGAATACTAGAAACATGAAGCCTCTACAATTTGCCCAGATGCCCTGTCTCCCGGCCTTTGTAGGTCCTCCAAGCGTCACAGGAACTCAGCGTCAAAATCGTGATGAACTACTACAACATCTAGTTTTCCATAAAAGACGAACTTGAGTGGAATATACAGCAAATAGAAATAAAATACTCGAAACCAGCTTTTAGCCGTTTCAACAGTTTCCACCACGATATGTTGCTGAACTGCTTGATGAATCACACCATGAATTTCCTGCAATGATGAACCGGTGCATGACACCCGAAAGCGGAGAAAATATTTTGTGTCCAACGGCCGGGTATTTTGAACTTGTTCCCATTGCAGAGCTCAGGTGGAGTTTTCCAATACAGAGAATTAGCTTTGCAATATTTTCACGAAACAAACTCCTCCAGCTAATGATACACCGATGACCCCAACAAGAAACAATACAATCAGCAACTGCGCCATATTTGATTTTGCACTCCTCACGCAAACGAACTGTCTGGAGACTGGGTCTAATCAGAAACTCATAAGGGGGACTGCGTAAGGGGTTGTTCAACCCCTCATGAATTTCTGGCCCCGGTTGTTGAAAAGATAGATAGCGCTATCCATCGGATAAATCGCTATCCATCGGATAAGTATTAGGGAAACCAATTGCGCTATCCAGTGGATAGTTATTTATCCAATGGACAGCGCTATGCGCCTTTCGAACAACTGGCGCCTGGTCTAATCTAGGGAATCCGCCCTGGTCTAATCTAACAGTGAGCGACTGACTGACTGAGCGACTGAGGTCTGATTTTCGGCCCTAGCCGGCACTTTCCATCCATGGGTGGCGTTGTGAGATGGGAGCTATATACAGAGAACGGGTAGTGCATTGCGGCAAGAGAGGATAAAGGATCGTCTCTACAATCTGCGCGGTCAGAATGAAATATGGACTGCGGACCGCGGACCCGGGGGGGGGGGGGGGGGGGAGCGGGGAAGGACTCCGCATATGAAGGTGGTACGGATGCTCGTCGTCTCGCTTTGGGGTGTAAATTTCGGAGTTTGGTCTCACTTAGGGTGTTCTGGGCAAAACGCCATTATATTTAGCAGTGAAGGTCTCGTTTAGGGTTGCACGCGAAAAAATATAAAAACATATATTTGATATGTATATTTTTCATTCGTTTTATTCACTCCATTCATATAATCCAAGTTTTCTATAACATCAATACCTAAAGAAGACGTCTTTGTGCATTGTTTTCATTTGTCTGTGTTTTAACATGGTCTCTTTTAGGGGTCAAAAAAAGCTTGGGCCACGCCCAGATCGGTCTCTTTTAGGGGTACCACCTTCATATGCGGAGTCCCCCCCGGATGACTGTGGAATGAGTATAAAACACAGACCATGACGGACTGTAAATTAAAAACAGCTCTTAGAGAAATGGATAGCTGATTAACATGAAACAGTAGTCCTGGCTATTTGCCTCACACAAAAAACATTCCTTTAATAGCTCGTCACGCAGGCTCTTCAGGCCAGCGTTCATCGCTGCGGGCAAGGAAGGTTATGTCGCTAGTACTCAGGGCGACTACACTAGAAGGTAGAATTCAATTCATAGTTTTAAACCAGTAGAAGATATGAAATTGAGAAGCACCGAATAGTGTTGTGGGTTCTTCTACGTCCCACAAGGGTAAGTGAAAGTGCTGTGCCGGATGGGACGTACGGTTTTTCGTTCCTATCCCATCCTCGGAGACCCAAAGGCAGTCAGTCCGGTCGGGGGAAAAGGCGCGACGAAAGTTCTAAAGCAAACGCCCCTGGGTACCGACCCTCACCGGACCTTTTCAAAACGGTCAAGCGAATGCTGGCTCCTCAATGGGCACAAAAAATGTTGGTATTGTTGTCCCCAGTCGGCGAACAGCATCGCCTGAGTGTGCCTGAGTGTGTTCGCACTCGACTGCTATTGTCTCGCCATTCAGTATTGTACTTGTCCGGTTCGTTCAAGGTTGTGCGTGCAAGAGAAACTTTCATTTTCTACTTTACTAACCAGAAAAGGAGCTACCGATGACCCATAAAAACGTTCGGCAGAACCATTCAAATTTGCACCTCTTTCCTTTTTCCTGCCCCGCCCCCTTTTCGCGTACCCTTCACTTTCTCGTCTTCCCCACTCTTTCGCATCTTCCCCACTATCTGAGAGCCTGGAACAGGCTAAAGAGCTTAAAGTGTTGGTGAGGTCAGTGCGTACTAGGTATGCGTGCAATTTCCAGGATATGTACTCTTTTGCAATAAGTTAACAATACACTTGAGGTTTGTCATTCATAATCTTTTTATTTAATACTTGACTACAATACTCACAATAAAATAAAATTTATTTTACAAATAAAGAAATTAAAACTTAAGGAGATTTTCATATAAATTATTCATTATTTTAAATCAAGGTAATGTCACTTAAACTTTTTTCTATATAAAATAATACATGTATCCTTTCTTGGTACACGCAAAATATTTTTTATAAATTGCAAATTATAAAAATTATTCAGTTGCCATAGAGGAGGCAATTGTATCTGATCTGATCAATCTTTGTATAATATTTTATTTTTGATAGTATTATAATTTTATCTCAATGTGTCAAAGATTTTGCTTTACAGCCAATAGGGGACACTGGTGAGATGATTATATCATATGTGAATATTAATCTACCTAGAATGATAATAAACTTTAACTTAAAAAAATACTAAAATAAACCTAATGACCAGAAGTAAATATATATTTTTTTGCCTGTTATCCGAAAGGGTTTAACATTTGTCTTTCTAAAATCAGAATAAGACGAACTTGAGTGAAGTTGAAAAGTTTCGGAATAAAACGAACAGAACCAACAACTATCTAAGGAAATTTTCGAAGAGTCGCCGACTCGGCGTCTATTGTGCAGTGGGAGCTTACCGCGCTTTTCACAAACATGCGAATTCTGAAGTTCAAAAGACAACTGACGATTGCGTTTTTCGCTGCCGTCAATCATCTTAACGGACCTCTTAGGAAACAAAACTTTACTTTAACAGGTTCAAAAGGTCATAGTTTCTGATTTGTGATTGGAGGATTTCGATCCGTTCTGTGCGTTTCTGTGTTTCAAGATTCGTTACTTGTGATCGTAATTATGATTGACGGCAGCCAAAAACGCAATTGCGACGGCGGCTTTTGAACTTCAGAGTTTGCATGTTTGTGAAAAGCGCAGTAAGAAATCATGGAAGGAGAATTGTCTTTCTCGAGTTTTATAGAGCTGGAATAATGCCGAAGAATCGAGGAGGGTCGCTGACAACAAAATTTCATCCATGCTCGCCTGACAAACTTGGGGCCTTACCTCATTCCTAGAGGATTTTTCCCATAAATTAATAATAAACGCTCAGGACCATTCGATCGGCCATTTCTCCTCAAAAAAGTAATCATTTGTCTGTATGTTTTTTGACATGCCTGCTAAGATGACCTGCCTGTCTAAAATCTTTGCCACAATGAGGACAATGGTATGGTTTCTCCCCTGTATGACATCTGAGGTGCCGGTCTAGATTTGACGCACTTCCAAAACACTCTTTGCACTCAGTGCATTGAAAGGGCTTTTCTCCAGTGTGTGTCATTTGGTGTTTCTGTAGATCCGACGCCTGCCCAAAGCATTTTCCGCAATGGGAACACTTATGCGGTCGTATTCCACTATGTTTAACTTTCACGTGTCTCCTCAGATGTTGCGCTTGCCTGAAACTCTTGTCACATTGGGTGCACTTATAAGGTTTCTCGCCTGTATGAGTTCGTTTGTGTGCTTGAAGGGATGCACGATCCTTAAATCTCTTTTCGCATTCATCGCAACTGTAAGGCCTCTCACCCGAGTGTATCCTTTTATGCGTGTGAAGATTCGAAGCCTGGGAGAAGCTCTTTTTACAGAGGTTACATTTGAAAGGTTTTACTCCCATATGTTTGTCCTTAAAGTGCCTGTTGAGGTGCTGTGACTGGCCGAACCTTTTTTCACACCACGAACATTTGAACGGTTTTTCACCAGTGTGGTGTCTCTTGTGATCAGTCAGCCCCGATGCTCGTGTAAAACTCTTGCCACATGTTTTACATACAAAAGGTTTCTCGCCTGTGTGTATTCTCACATGTATCTTGAGGTTGGACTGCTGTTTGAATTGCAGGCTACAGTAAGTGCATTTATAAGGCTTTTCACCTGAATGCTTTGCTTTTATGTGATTTGAGAGATGCTGCGAGTTCCTAAAGCCCTCGTCACATTGGTCACACTGGAAAGGCTTTTGTCCACCGTGCACAACTCTCTCATGCATCTGCAAAGTAGAGAGCTGCACAAAACACCTGCTGCATTCTTTACACCTGAAACGCTTCTCGCCGGTGTGTCTCCTAAAATGCACCTTCAGATGCCACGCCTTTGCAAAACACTTGCCGCACTGACTACACTTAGAAGTTGGTTTTTCATTACAGTGTGAATTGAAATGTCGCTTGAGATTTCCTTTCTTATTGAAACTTTTTTGACATTTAGAGCATTTAAACAGACGAGTCGCATCACTTTGTTCTATGCTGGGTGTCTTTGAAGTGCCACTGGCTGCGTTATTCCCATTACTTTCACTTTGTTCAGAGCGTTTCTCAGCAACGAGTCCGGAGGTTTCATCGGTCAGGGAACTTACAAAAGTGCACACACGAGTCACATCACTTTGTTCGGTTCTAAGAGTCTTTGAAACGTCAGTGGCTGCGTCATTCTCATTACTTTTACTTTGTTCAGGGCGTTTTTCAGCAACGAGAGCGGAGGCTTCATCGGGTAGGGAACAAGTCGAAGTGCAATGCGTTTGATCTTGGTTATTCCTCCGATACTCCTGACTCAGTATTTCAGATACGATGTCCGACAAAGAGATCAAGTTTGGTTCATCGATTGGTTCTGACTTGATCACCACGTTCCCCTGCAAGGAACAAAAAGTTACTTTATAGATAGCTGATAGCTGATAGGATGATATTGAATCACACCACGCACCTGAACATCAGAAATACTGTGGCCCGTGGAGTTGAAATGTTAGGCCACAGGAAAACCCAGGAGTGTTGTTGCGTATACTTCGCAAATATTCGCTAAAACAATTCCTGAGGTTTCGTTCAGTATTTCTGATGTCCAGGTACGTGAAATGACGGTGATTTTCCAGCTAGGAACCGTTCAGCCGAAAGGACTGAACATCAATTTCAACTTCAACTCTGCCGGAGAGACGGAGCCAGTGTAAAAAAAAATTGACATCGACTTATAAGAAACGAATTCCAAAAATGTCACATATTCTTTTGCTAAGATCGACTCGATGAACTAGAACTGAAATGGACATGAATACATAATATGTTCCAGAAATGGATCCAGGAATTTTAGTAATGGAGTCCACTGTTTGGCACGCCTCGACTAGCGGTTTATTGCTTACTGCGTGCCAAGAAATTGTACTTGCAATATTATGATAATAAATGTCTTGTCTTGTCTTGTTCTCTCAACTTAGGATGCATAACAGCATTATTGTCTGGCTTTTGTTTAGAGAGCGAAGGCAAGCGTGAAGCGAGCGAAGGGCGCCCTTCCCCTTCGCACGTGTTTTAGGCGCCTCCCTCGCTTTGCGCTTGCCTTCGCTCTCCGAGAACACGCGAAAAAATAAACGCCTGTTAGGCTATCTCAGCTTTGAAATGTTTACCTATTCAATAATTTCTGCCGTTACATGCCGTTCATATGTTTTATAGTTAACTTCGTTGGAGGCAACTTTGATTAAAAGCCTGTGATTAGGTGACGTATTTTATGGTTGAGAGATGAAATGCTAAGCAAGTTTTATTTTAACCCTTGGCCGACGGCCAGCTAGTAGCGAAACCATTAAAGGTATATTTTCCTGGTAAATGGATGTAATTACGCTCCAACTTTGTTGTTGGCGCACATGTATAAGCCGAAATTGAATTTTGTTTATTTTCCTTCGCAAATCTATAAGGGAATTTTGTTCTTGCTCTCTTTCCTAGTTTTCTTGCGCACTTAATTGTCTTTCTTTCCTATGGAATTGTGGCTGGCTAACTTTCCTGGAAAGGGGTAAATTTAACGTGGAAAGAGTAGCAACGTGAACAGAGAAAATGGCAGGGTATTTTTCCCAAAAATGTTTGAAGGGACTTTGTGTGTAACTCTGGCAGGATTGGTCATAGTTTCCAAAATGAGGTACCTGTGGAAAGATCTGTCCTTCCTTAATTCGCTGCTAATCACCTTAATTGTTATACTGAAAGCCAAATAGGTTCAAAATGCATAATCTGCATTATTATATAAGATTGAAAAAGACTCCACCTGCCCTTAAAGGGTCAAACCAGAAGATGAATGCGGTAGATGATGGTGGAAAATTGAGTTCAAAATTCAAAGCACTTTGTTAAGTATTAAAAAGTAAGTCAGCCTAGGGGGTCAGTAACCCTCACCACCCTGCCCCCTCCCCCCCCCCCCACCCCCACTGGACCCGTTGATGTCATTGCTCTTCAATTCTCTGCATGCTGATATTTCGAAATTTTGATAATACACCATTTGTTCCCAGTATTGTCAGTATTGTACTATGTATCAGTGGCAGCAGTCAAATGATGCCCCAAGATTCAAAATGGTGGTCTGTGGAAAAGCAAAAGTAGAAAAATTCCTATTAACTGTTCTCATCACCAAAATCTTCTTTCACTTATTTTAACTTGGTTTTGATGTGAAGAAAGTAAAGTCAATTTGCTAAAACAAAGTTTGTTTTTAAGACATAGCACTCACTTCACCTTCAGCCTTCACCTTCAACCTATATAAACCCTGTGATAAACAGCTTTTCAATAGGCCATTTCATATATCATTAACAGGCCATTTCTGAGTTCCTAAAGCCCTCACTTTCAAAAGGAGGCCAAGTGCTCAACCTTTCTTGTGAAAATGAGTTTTATTTGCATGAGAATGAAATGTCATTTTCATATCAAAGGCTTAAGCACTTAAGGTGGCTGAACACAGTTTTAACAGTTTGTGAGTATATGTCATTTGCCAAATCATGGCAAGAGAAAGGTGGCAGCTCACAAGCTGAAACTTGGCAAGTGAAAAATATACTGATGAAAGCTTTTGATTGACAGGTAAAATGTGACATTTTCGAGGTTTCCATGGCAACATGAACGATTGAATACAACCTTAAAATTTTACTTTTGCTCAGTTTACATAAAATTCGCTCATTAGATTTTCCTATAAACTTTTACACGGCTTACTATAATTCATCATTGCCATTTGACACTTATTTGACCAATTTTTAAAAGACAGGTTTTTAGATAATCAGTAGTATAATTGTACTGTAATTATTAAATGTGTCACAAAATTCGTCTGTTCAACTTCCATTTTAAAGTTCTCATTATTTAAAATACAATAAAAGTAAAAATTCTGCCTAAAATCACAAAATTTTAATGAGTGGATTTTGAGAAATCATCTTGTGTACCATTGCTTTATTTGCCGCCACGTTTGTTTGTTTAATTTAAAACACGAGCCGTCACGCGAGTTACCGCTGACCACCCGCTAAACTGTGTTCAGCCACCTAAACCTCATTTTGATACAGGGGCCCGGAGGAACTCAGAAATGACAGGAAGTTCCAATGAATTCCCACTTTAGGGAAAAGTATAGATTACCAAAAGGTCTCAACAAACAGCTTTCCTTCTGAATGTAATCTTGAATAAATACCATCAAATACAGGCATGGATCCACACCGATTTCCACTGTTTTACGGAGATCAGTCAGATTTTTCATAATAAATATATTTTTAACAATAGAAAAAACTTTCCAAGTTGAAATCAAGAGGTTAAATAGTCCACCGATTTGCAAGGCTTCATCCGAGGAGAACAGAACTGACCAATGTCATGTCTGAATGACTAAAAAACCCAGGAAAGTGGACTTTAGGAAGTTCAAAACATTTCCTGGAAGAGCATGCCCCCACGTCCCCTAGAGGCTTGCACCTTCGGCCCTCATTTAGGAAATCGGTCAGTATTTATCCTAGATCCACGTCTAAGATAAGCTGTACCTTTCACCCCAAAATTTTGCATTGATGGAGCTGCTGATCAACCAGAAAAAAATGGGATCTTTTTTCTATGAACTGCCTAGATATTACACCATTGTTATACAATATAACAAGGCTTAAAATGGAAAATGGAAATCCAGTCTAAAATTGCTGGCTGTAACTTTTCAGTCCAATCTGTGTAACTGGGATTTACATATGGATAATATCCTCTCAATAGCTAGTAGTCATTTGTACATCTCACGTGTTTGTAAATTCTATGGATTGCCGTTGGATCATCTTCATCTTCCTTTTACTAATCTTATTCTACCTATATTTACATATGCTGTGGAAGTATGGGTCTGTGCGTATTATCACAAGTACTTAAGTCACATAGACAGGCTGTTCAAGAGAGCTTTTAAGCTTGGTTACTGTAAAGGACTTTTTTTTAATTGAAAATATTATTACCCTGAAGGATAAGAAGTTATGGGACAAGATCACCGACAGCAATTGAACAACAGCTCTGGATGACCTTCCGCCACTGGAGCGAACTATGGTTACCTTACGTAAGAGGCGTCAACTATATTCTTCCGCCAGTCAGAACTGAGCATTTCAAGAGAACTTTTGTAAATAGATGTTTTTTTGTTCTCTAGTAAGTTAGTTAGGGCCTGTTTACATGGAGTGGGGGACCCCGGTCTAGTGGGGTTGGTTTCTTTTGTTTTCACGCTCTGGGGGACACAAAACAAAAGAAACTTACCCCACTAGACCGGGGTCCCCCACCCTATGCAAACAGGGTCTTAGTTACCTTGTTAGTTAATTAGTTATCTGTATGACTAAACTTATATCATTGTAACTAAACACGTCTGTTGTTTAGAGTATTTAAAAGAGACCTTTATATTATTATTATTATTATTATTATTATTATTATTTTTTATTATCAGTATTATTATTACAGAGCCGAATCATTGATACAAAGAGATAGCTTACATTCACTGAATAAGACTTAAACTTTTTTCTAACTCTGCCATCATTCAAACTTCTAAACTTGGGGTGTGGATTACCTACGAGCACAGCTTATCCACTGGTTTTTACATTATTCAGTGGAAACTGGAAAAGAGAAAATGATAACCCACTTGAAATCAACATCTCCTTCACCCATATATAAAAAAAATTATTTTAATAGTAGGGTGTTAAAAGAAACACTCACATATCTAGAACAGTATGGGATGAACTGTTCTTGGCTACTTTTACAATGTACTTTTAAATACCATCAGTTGGGAAGCAGGCTACTCATTACTAGCTGCTGAAGCGACTCTGCAGAATGTAGCGAAGGTTACTCACTTGAAAAGTGTTCCCACCCAAATGGTAAGCCTGGTCGTGTGAGGTCTGACAAGAACCATTCTCCATACTGTTTGTTTGTTTCTCATTGACCATGATTTTATTCAATCCATTTTTAAATGCTAAATATGAAATAAAATAGAAAAGCCATTCAACAACTATTGTAATGTCAGGTTGGTAGACAGGCAAGATAGGTACCGCGAAGTTCAGGCTATTTGAGCCAGAAGAGAGCTCAACATGCTCTTTTCACCTGACTAAGCATGAAGTACAGTGTACGTGGGGGTGTCAGTGCCACTACTCCCCTGTTAGGTTAAGAGTCCAATGAGGCTCTGTTAGGGAAAAATACCATCAAGCAACATGACCTTGAAACAGCAACATAAAGTCTAGATGAAATGGAAACAAACAACGTAAAGATGGATAAATACCTACAAGGACATGGCCTCCTCCTCAAAATGCAAAACGGCCATATTTGAAATTCAGACAAGGGATGGATATACATACCACACTAAGAGGGCTTCTCCAATGGTGACACCCCTACCAAGTACACAGTAACAAGGATGATCAATTGAGTCATTCAAACAGCTACAGTGTTGTAAAGTCAGCTGTTGGGTAATTCAAGGATTATATCTGCATTTTGGGACAAGAGAGCAGATTGTGAGTTTATGCTGTGATTTACCTTTCGTCAGGTTCAGTTTCTCATGTGGACATAATATAAGCAACCTTTTAGCGTACTTGTATCAGGGGCACCCAACGACCGTTTTCGGGGAAATATCTGTTCGGAGCCCTCTAGAATGGCTAGAATTTTCGGGAGCCCAAGAACAGCTAAAAATTTCGAAAATGTTTCATGGTGACTGTTCGTTTGGCTCAGAGTTTCGGGATTTGTGTGGTTTGTTCACCTAAGAATTTCGGATTTTGTAGTAATCTCTAGATCACCTAGAAATTTCGTAGCTTTCGTAGTAATCTCTAGATTCTGATTTCGGCACCTACAAATTTCGTAGCTTTCGTAAACTAAGAATAGAGCAAAATTTTTAAACCCGGCAGTCTCAACTCTGCCAACTGCCTTAGCTGACTGCGTTAAATGTGCGTTGTAATCAGTCAGTGCCATGCCGTATTTCAGATTTTTCCGCAAGTGCCGTGCGAATTGAGTTCGGCAGGGTACAAGACGTTTCAACTGACTTTAAAATCACTTAAATGCCTTTTCTTTTACACCTAGAATTTTCTATACATTCATCAGACGTTTCAACTGGGTTTAAAATCACTTAATTCCCTTTTCTTTTACACCTAGAATTTTCTATACATTCTACGTCGCCCTAGAAAATTCGGAGACATTCTCACACTAGATAAAGTTTTCGGAGAAAACTTGAAAGGACCCCTAAAAATTTCGGTCAAGGGAAAAGCTCGTCAGGTAATCTTACGTTTTTGGAAAGCTTTCACTGTAGGCTGTTATTTTCGGGAAAGGCGAAAAACAGCCCTAGAAAATTCGAGAGGTTCAAACCACTCCTAGGATGACCGAACAGATCAAATTTTTTTAGCGATGCGAATTATTCATTTGTATTGCTTTTAAAGCACTCCAGGATGCATAAGGAGCCATTTCAGATCATTTCCCAGAAAACGGTCGTTGGGTGCCCCTGTTGTATGGCCAATAGCTGACTAACAGTCACAAGACAGCTATTCTTCACTTAAACCTGATGTTGTTTACTTAAAAGTTAGTTTCTTAATCAGTTTTAACAAAATTCATTCCTATTATCACAACAGTCTTAATGGTTAAAAAGGGTGTAATCGACTAAGAAGCATGCATCAGAAGAATTCTTCAGAATCAGAAGACGATTTAGTTAATAATTATAGCCTTGTTCAAGTCAGATTATTCCTGCATTTATCATTTACGCTAGCTAGAGACAAAACCAGATCAAAAAAAAATAATTCAAAATAACCTTTTGATCTTGAACATGCATGTACATGTAGTAATTTCAGTAATTTTCCTATAAGAAAGCTTCTGTTTCTATGCAGCAAATATGCTCAAAATAAAGGAACCTTACTGTCAATCAGCCGTACCATCAATACCAGTTGTACATTTATACGAAAATTCCGTTATCCTTGTCTTCCAGAAACCGTCCTGTACCTTTCTTTTTAACTCCTTTTGAACCTGATCTTCGGTCATCGTCGACTTCCATCGACTCGTCATCTGCTTTCCTCACCGAATCACTCACACAACAAAAACGTACCTACATGAAGTAACTAGACAAAATTGAAAGTGCCGCTGGAATTCGGCCCGATCCCTCCCACCGTTGGCCCGTTCACATTTTCTTCACAAACCTTCTAAACTTTTTCAGTTGGAGTATGAAAAAAAAACGAGTTTTTTTTTTTACTATAAACAAAAATTACTAAATCACTAAATTAACTCAAAAAAGAGAAAGGAAATCTGTGGACAGGCTGGCAGGCCCAGCATCGATTAAACATAACATGTCTACGTTAGATTATTGAGGTGCGCGAGACAGTAGAGCTCGACATCATGCATAAGCTTACATAGCTGGTTTAACTAAGATTCAAGGCGGACACAATGTGTCAGATAAGAACGACTTAATGACGTTGGGTGACGGAATTGACATTTAATAGTCTTAATACGGTTTAAGGTAGTTTCTTTCTTGCGAAGGGGACAAAGAAAGGACGGGTTTTTCTTATAGAAATAGTAAACACACAGAATTGACATAGGAAGAATCTGCAAACAGCTACAGACTTGAACTTCACTCTCACAAAAATCTGCAACGGTGGGACAAATTGGTAAGAGCAAGGACAAAATTCAGTTAAAGAAAGTGAATCTAGCGACGTAAATAGAGGAAACCACATGGCAGCGCGAGAGGGATTTGGGAAACAACTAGCCTGAGAGCTTGCTCGCAGGCTAGAGTACAAGGCGCCGTTTTTTTCAGGGCGAGGGGAGAAATCTCGAGGGCGCGTGAGCACATGGGAGGAGCTCGCGTGTTTCCCTTCTTGAAGTAAGGGGGGGGGGGGGGGGTTGGGTATTCAACAGAGTTTTATATAGCGAGGCTCCGCCCCGTGGTCAACCCTTACCAATTTATATACCTTTTTAGATTGAAAAGGTACCCTTTTCCTATACCTTCCATTGGCGAATGGTACGCCTTTCAGATACCTGGTTTAGAACGTTGCATCCTTGTCAGTTGCTGTAAATGCACTCACCGCTTTGAAATATGACTATAAAATCACAAGACTAGGAAATTATCACAGCCATAAATTCCTCTGTCAGCCCTTCTGGGTGTTTTTACAGACGGAAAGACAGCTTTACGTATAGTTAATATACTTCAGCCAGTGAAATCCCTACCCTTTTATATACCTGAGGCCTCACTAGGGCACCCCCTTGGGGCGGAACCTCCCCGTATAGACCATTATAGGGAACACCCCCGAATGAGCAACTGAGTGTCGCTCGTATCCAGTACCTGGGGTAACACGGATCCTAGCCCCAAGTTGCATGTAACCCTCAAGGGCTTCACTGCCAAATGGTGGTAGGGCAATGCTTATGGCAATTTGGATGACAAAGGTTTGATTCCTTCTGAAGGCTTTTCCCATGTTTAAAGTTTTCTTTTCGGCTGGGGCGGTTCCGGGTTCAGTAGAAATTGTACCCCCGCCACCCTAAATTCAACCATCAGACCAGGACATTATTTTTTTTATATATGTTGAAGGCTTGTGAAGCTCGCTAGGCTTTTTAACGAGAGGACCAAGACTCTGTTCTTTCTCTTTAAGATAGCAGTTTAATTTTCAACAGCTACTGACAACAACTCTACAACTCTACTAGCTTACACAGCGAATAAAATAATCAAATTGTAGACTTATTTTGAGTTAATTAGCTGACCGGAAGAGTTTCTATTGAATACCTTATCGCCTATATCGCAACAGGGTTGCTATAGTTAGATAAGCCTACACAGCAGCAACCGACAAGTAGGCCTTTCCCGATTGCGCTGAGCACCTTTTGAGCACTTTTTTGAGTTTGGAGCACTATTTTGCATTTTGAGCACCCTTAAGCACTTTTTCGCACTTTGGGCAACATTTGAGCAATATTTCACATTTCGAGCAAATTTCGAGCAACATATGTCTTCTAAAACATTTTAAAGCAAAAACTGTGCAGGGGCATCATGGATCTGTTCCTCAAAATATCTGTTCTTCAGGCACATTTTTGCTGGCTGGGAGATGTGGAAGAAATAATAGTCCTTGGAAGGAAAGTGTTGCTGGGAAAAAGATATTTCAGGGTGTCAGAGGGGATTTGAAGTCTAGAATAGCTGCTACGGGTTACATGTATGGGTTACTTACCACTCAAGATCTGAATTGTACCCTATGAAACTTCCCAGTAAGTCAGGTTGCAGGTTGTAAGGTTGGTGGCTGGGAACTCTTCCATCAGTCTTGCTGGGAGTGAGGAACAGATAATTTTTTTCCAGCAATCTCCCAAAATGCTTAAAATAGTCTCAGAAAACTTTATTCACGCTTTGTTGTTGTTTTTAGGTCTTTTTCTCAAAATTTCCTGTTGGGTGCCCCTGACTGTGTGTCGCTCGCAACGAGAATCGTGTTCCAGGTCATAAATTTGAATAACTAATGATGTTGTCAAGAATAAAAGACCGTTGTCATGGAAAGGCACGTGGACTTATCCTCACTAAGCGTGAGAACAGAAGTTTCTGATTGGCTGATGTATCATGCGTGTGTCATCTCAAGTTTCTAAGACCCTGTTGACATGGAGTGGGGGACCCCGGTCTAGTGGGGTAGGTTTCTTTTGTTTTGTGTCCCCCAGAGCGTGAAAACAAAAGAAACCAACCCCACTAGACCGGGGTCCCCCACTCCATGTAAACAGGCCCTTAATCATCTGATGCTAGTACTGCTGAATTTATTTAATATTATTGTTCTATATTCTATCAACCTTTCGTAACAACCTGTCGAATAACACTACGCAAAATAGATTGTTAATTACTTCAGTAAAAATCGACACATTTACGAAAAGCTTAGAGGTAACTGTTCACAACTTTTAGCACTTTTTGAGCACTATTTTGAGATTTTGAGCACTTTTTGAGCACTTTTTAGCCATTTTTGCCAGCACTTTTTTAGGATTTTACGAGCGCAATCGGGAAAGGCCTACCGACAAGTACCAAAGAACTAGTTAAATGCTAACAGTGAAACTGCCCAGAAGGACAAAACATACAAAACAGGAACTCGGTTGTGGGTAAAACTCAAGGTCAGCTGTACTCCCCAAACAAGCCTACTTCAAAGAACCAAAACTAAGCTTAACAAACACTTCAAATGGATAATACTAGACAAAAACTCGGGAACTAACCATGTGGGGAAATACATTGAATCTCTAAGTCTCTAAGTCTATAAAAGTCTATAAACTGTTTATCACGAAGCTAGCAAAATGTTAAAAAATAGCAAAACTGAAAAACAAAACTAAAGGCAACTACCTCATAACATATACAAAATTTAATGAAAAACTGCTAAGAAGGTTAAATTGAAGGATTGCATATGAAGAACTGCTTAGTTAAAAATTTCTAGAAAATAAGGGAAATAACTACAAGAAATGATTAGCTGTGAAAAGATTTTAATCTTCTCAATGTTTAAAAACAGTTAGTTTGAATCGTCATACGTCTCCACCTGGAGACGTATGGCATTTCAGACTATTAAACAGTAAGCAAAGTTTTGATCCTTCATCTAAAAAGTATTCTGAATCCAGCCCTATGCTCTATGATAAATCTTTCAATTTAGGTTCTGGCTCTTCTATTCCCCATCCTTCCTTTAGTGCTTTGTATGCTGTTTGGAGGGCTCCTTCATTCCATCCCACGCTCACCGCAAACGCTTCACCGACGATGTATATCTCCTCTCCTGGAAAAGGGCGCTTGGCCCATTCCTCTGTATCTTGACGGCTGACGTTAGATCCTGCCTTTGTGTAATGCCTAAAACATTACGTAAATGCTCGAATCAGCGCCACTCTTTAGACAAGCGCCCGTACTCCTTAACACTCGCCCCTTACAGAATCATACGGTATGTAGTGCGCAAGTTTTAAATGAATACAGCATAACATGCAAAATCACTATAGAATTTGAGAATTTTTAGCCGGGGAGGTACGCCCTCATACTACCCATGTAGGTATGTGCCACACAAAAGGTTATGTTTTTTGCGCCGTTTTTGTCTGAAAACGGGTATAGACCTTGCCCATTTCGGTCTGGAATCGGGTATGGTTTTCGAGGGAACTACGGAAGTGTATGATCGTGTTTATAGTTTCAATTCCAATTAAGTAAGAAAGAAAGAGAAATATACGAATTCAAAATGGATTTTAAGAAATCTTTTATGTTGCTCTCTAATCTAAGTAATGATGACGTGATTTCGTAGAGGCCAGGTCTGAAAACGGGTGCGAAAAATGACATTTTCTCGTCTGAAATAGGGTCAGGATTTGGAGAACAGGGCTGCATGCCCCCACGAAGAATTAGGAGGAGTATCCCTCGGGTTTTTTTTTCTTAGAAAATGGGAGGGGCCACCTTCTAAGGGAAAAGTTCTGGGAACCTGGCTGGAGTCTTAAGGCTACAAATTTCTTTAGGACGTGTCACAGAATGAAAGACTGATTCATCCCATTTTTTAAACTCCTTTTCTTTCAAGAATTAATGCAGGCGAAGTGAGTCTTGATGTATCGCGTGCGGTCTAAGGGCACGCGCATTCCATATTGAACGAAACTGGTTTTAAAAAGTTGTAAGTTTTGAGCACAGATGTAGTCGGTGGCTATGTTGTGGTTCAATTTTTTTCCTTGGTTTAAATTTTATTTTCCTTTCTTTTGGGGTATGGTAATGTATGATAATGAGTTTAAAACAAAGGAAAATAAAATTTAAACCAAGGAAAAAATTGAACCACAACAGCTACATAAGAGAACGCGCGGTGGCCTGGGTACCCGGCAAGAGTGTTATTTAGCATGAGCAAAGTTTTTGGCAGAGGAACTGCAAAGCCGTACGGAGAATGGGGAGGTTGCTTCTCGCAGCAAAGTCCGCGACAATGGCCAAAACTCTCGTACGCGCAAAAACAATAGGGAGCTTTAGCATCGACGACGGCAACAGCAGCGAAAACGTCAGTTTTAAAATTAATTCCCTTATTTTCAATCTTTGTCGCGTTTATTCCAATTTGCTGCATGAAAATGGCAAGTGTAGGCAAATTTCCCTGGAGTTGATTTCTTGAGGACCGCACTCAAGTTTAGAGAGAGAAAAAGAGATTCGTCGTCGCTGGTTACGTCCTTCATAAAATCTGCAATTAGGCATTTTCACGTCGTAATCGTGCAAGGACGGTGAAAAAATGTACAAAAAAAGGGTAATGCACGTGCAAAGTTGTTGTTTTGCATAATAAACCTATTGCTTTTTTGATGTCCTGGGCTGAGTTGCTCAAAGCATGGTTAGCTTTAACCATTGGTTAAGCAGTATCAAAACCAATACGTTGTCAAGGTATTAAACGCTGGTTAACGCTAACCATGCTTCGAGCAACTGGGCCCCGGTTGCCGTCGCCGTCGTCGTTGCTAAAGCTCCCTAATTTCGCCAGTTACGCAGGCCACGCGTCGGGGGTTGGCAGAGGCCTTTTCCTCAGGCTCCTTTTTCTCTTACTGTGAGAGATTTCTAGCAGGGAATCATTCTTTGATTCCAGTCTGTTTGACCCATAGTTTTTTACGGGCTTGTTGCTGTGAATCTAGATTTTTTCATGATCGATTTAATTTAATACTTGCCAGCACGCTTCCCAGTACTTGAATTTGACGTCAAGCGGTTTCGGAACAACCATTCCTGGAAACACCGCCTGCACAGCTTTATTCAATTCCGATAGGAACGTGGCTCTAGGTAATTTGGAAAGCTGGCCCCATTTCACTGCGCAGTCGAAATAATTGTAGCTTAGTTGAATGATTCCTTCACCTTGAGGTCCTCGGCTAAAATGCAAGCAAAGAGAAACTTGGCAATTAGAAATTTGCGGCATTAGTAACAGATAGTGCTAACTTTAGAATGAATATGACGTGAACCACGGTCATGTCTTCATTTGCCCGGTTCACACAATCTTGATGTTTGTGTTTTATTCCTTTCACGGATTAAGAAGAACTCAACAAACTGGCCAACTTCGTCCGCATGACTTTTCCCTTAGAAAATTGAGGGACGGAAAGCCTTGGGGATCGACGAGGTCGCAAATTGGCCTGCTGCAATTGTATGGGTCTTCTTTCTCAGTTGGTGGAGTAGTTCAGTGGTAACACAGATCTAGAGTTTATATGCTTGAA
>OZ038001.1:22610805-22615805 GCA_964035705.1 Porites rus | reverse complement strand
ACTCTGCGATACACTCACGTTAGTTCCTGTAAATAAAGCAAACCCTGAGAAGATATGAACAACCATCTGAATTTCCTGAATTTCCATGACACATATTAACGCATATTTTCCTACTATAAAACTATAAAACAATAAAAAGGCCAGAAAAATCGATCCTTCTCTCCGCCGACGGCTGATCATTCGCGAAAACGACCACGCGAGGAATATAGAGAATACTTCATGGAAAGTGCTGGCGTACGGTATTTACGCACGAGTTGTTGACGTATCAGAAATCGAACGAGTGAGCGCAGCGAACGAGTAAGATTTCTGATACAAAAACAACGAGTGCGTAAATACCGTACAAAGCACTTTCCATGTGGTATTGTGTTTATTATATACATACTGAGACATTCGTCATTTTGGCGGCCTTTTTATTTTAAATCTTTCAAAAATGCTAAAATTTGCCGCTACACACTTACCGCAAAATGACAACGAGAATGACGTATCAGCTTTTTGGTAAAAACGTTTGTTAAAAACATTAATGACGGTGAGGATATGAGGTAATCCAAGAACTATAAGTAATCTTAACTGTTTGTTCTCAATGCACAATTGAAAATGAGCGAATTTAAGTAAAATGGCCGGTTTCAATATAAGCTTAAGCTTAAATGAAAGGCAAAGTAGCTCCGACAAAAAGCACAACAAAAGCTTACGTCTCGTTCTGTTTATCCCTTTCCGCTGTTGTTTCACCGGCTCTCTACCGTTTTCTTTATCGACAGTGAAACAAACGAAACTATTCCACTCCATTTCCGAAATGTTTTTCACTTTTAAAGCGAGACAAACTCTTTGAGTAAAACTTTTCTCGTTGAATGTGTGCGAAGCGGCGCTGCAAGCTGCAATAAAAGGCGGGAATTTTGGCGCGAAACTCACACACCTCCTGTGGCTTCTGATTGGACGTATCATTTTTCTCACACGTGAAAAAACATCGTTCGCGATTCTGATTGGACGTATCATTTTTTTCACGTGTAATATATAGATTTAGCCAGGGCTAAAAGCGAAGCTTCCATTAATAAATTTATGATCTAAATCAAACAATAAACTTGTAATCCACAAATCAGTTAACTTAAGGCACATATGTGACTTTTTAGGGAAAGCTAAGGCTAAGTGATTTTAGAGTGAAAAAAAATCTTTCATCGAATTGATAGCCGGTATATATACACCCAAAAAATAGCAATCATCGTCGATCACATTTAAGAGCCATAATAGCTCTTGATCACAGTAAATTAGGCCTGGAAAACGAATTCATGGAAAAAACAAATCAGGTCGAATTTTTTGCGTTCGACAAGTCTACTCAAAAAAATCTTGCCAACAACTCTGGGAGCGTGTAAACCAACATTTCACACTTTTTATGCATCACATCTGAGGTAAAACAGTAATATGAGGCGCTGTTTTTATCATACAGACCTCAGACAAAATGCAGTATTTCACAGTTTTTCAAGACAAATTGCACTCATTCAATATTCAGAACCGTACGAAGCACGCGTGGGCTTTTAGCAAAACCGTTCAAAAAATTTCCAAAATCACCTATACGGCCAGCCGGTTGTCACTTTTAACAAGCGCCAAATTTTCAGTGAACATTAAAAGAGTTACGCTTCAACATAGTAAAGAATTTATCGTTTTTTTTTTATTATTTAATGGTTTTATAACGATGTGCAAACGCGCGGCATTTTGAGTACTCCTGCAAGCGTTGTCTGTGAACGACTGAAAACAAACAGCAAAGCAATTGCAAGAGACTACTAACAATCAATAAAAGAAATGTAATTCGTTGAAACATTTACAGAGACAACAGCTTTCATTCACGAAGACGAGTATTAAAGCGTCTCTAAAAATCGTAAGTCTACGCTTAAGCCTCAAGCTTTTAGCCGGCTTCCTGGTGTTTACTGTTTTCAGAGATGAACTCGAGGCAAGAAAATCGCTCAAAGCTTTCTTTCTACAGCCAAAATTATAACTAAATACTCTTCGGAACGTTTTTTCATTCTATATGCGGAGAGAAAATATCGACTAAAGGCTTTTTAAAGCTCTGTAAGCTTATATACTGACTAGATCAGATCACTGTCTCAGATCTTAATACAAACGTGCATAAATTAGCCTCATAAACTGCGCTCGACTTCATGTAATTAGATATAAAAGAACAAACATACACTGTATACAATAATTACTCAGGCTTACCATTCGAGATGCAGCTCTTGAAAGCTATCAAGTAAGGCCAGAATCGCTTGAGGGACTTTTCAACCCCGCATCCAGCAAGGTGAAAAACGAAAACGATCCATCCGAAATCGGATTTCCAACTTTGACAACCGGCGCATTTCCCAACCAAAAATTCAATAAACAAACCAGCCATGAATCAAAGAAGACTGTTGATAGCAGCTGTATTTCATTTTAAGCATCCAGTGGGAAAAGACAGTAAAAAACATCACAAGTTGACAAAATACTCTGTCAGCTTCAGCTGTCAAAGTAAACAAGGTTCAAGATGCTGTATAAATTTTCTGCATGAACTCACCTGTCAAATTTTGACCAATCAGAGCATAAAAATTGGACGGTGGTAGGGCGTGATCAACGCGTGACTATGGTGAGAAAAGTGAAAAGCCTCTGTCTTCCCTGCTTGTATTTTTAAATGATTGGCTGAATTTTCGCGTCCGAGATCAGTTTGAAATCAAAATGTTAATAGCGCGGGGCCATAGTGACATTAACGCAACACTTTCTGTCATCATGTCATTATGTTGGTGCCGTTCTCTTTGCCTTTGTATTTCTCTTTCGCGTTGCCTTTGTCTGTTCATTCTAGCTCTGTCTCGTTCTGCTTGCCGGCGTTTTTTACTATAATTTTCTCTCCTTCTTCTCGCTCTGACTCTTTCTACTTGCCGACTTTCTTCGCTAAAATGTTGTCTTCTTCTTCTACTTCTAACGCGCTCTCTTGGGCTATCGTCTTCGCTTGTTCTACGCGTGTTGACTCTTGCTCTCTGCCGTTCACCTTCTCTTTGGTCTCTGCTTAAAACCTGTGATCTACACGCTAAAATCTCTCTGCTGTTGTTTGTTGACAAATAGCTTTCGTAAGTTGTAATAAAAAGTTATAAAGGCTCTGTCGAAAAATCTTTTTGCTAAGTTGCTTTGAAATTTCTTTTTTTAAAACCAGTTGCGCGATATAATTGCGCGACGTTGCGCCACGCGATTTCCCGCCAAAAAATCTCTACTTTCCCCTACCCCAAGAGTCCATGCGGACTACTTTCCACCACCCGGAAAGCCCGTACGGACGGACGTACGCTGACGTCATAACCAAAATTTCTCGGATGGGTAGTTTATCTTAGTTATGGTGCTCCGCTCGCGCGCGCTTCGCGCGCGCAAGGAGCTCCGCTAAAAACCATCGTTCGCTCCTCTGATTGGCTTGAACTAATTTACGTACGAAAATTTACGACATAGCTTTTTGGTGAGTATTTCTCAGTATGTGTATAATATAAGCGCTTTCAACTCCCGTTGATTCCAACAGCCAATCAGATCTTGTGGCATTGTTCTAACAGCCAATCAGCGTTACGACCAAAATTTGGCCGCGGTGAGCACAAACGTGAGAGAGTTTGTATCAGGCCCAATTTTAAATGTTTCAAGACAAGTAAGGCCCGGTTCAAACGTCGAATTTCACATGTGCCGAACTAAACGCGAGTGTTAAATGCATGTGAAGTGCGACGTTTGAATCAATTAAATTCGACTGTTTAAATTAAATGCAACGTTAATTTGCCGTATCTGCGACTGAAACAGTCGAAGATTCGACTTAGGTTCGACTTGTGATTCAAACGTCGCATTTCACATGTGCCGAACTTAATGAATGAATTTTAGTAAATTATTATTATATTACTGGGAATATTGACAGCGAAGAGAGTTAAATTCGACAGAGTTCAGTGGAGTATGTCTAAATGTCGCGGGTCGCGACTCGCGGGTAGAGGTCGCGGGTGCGGGTGCGGGTGCTGGTAAAGGTCGCGGGTTAACATAAATCACCAAATTTAACATTAAATTGTTAGTAAAATAAAGGGAAATTTGATTATCTTTCAAAGAAGATTTGCAATACTTTAAAGCTAACTAAGGGCGATACAAAGGAAAAAGTCACTAAAGAAAAATCCACATGATTAAAACTACATTGGCTAGTTAAAACTGCACTAAGTAACCGAGCTACCTGCGTTTGGGATTTGTTGGGGAGGAGGTTAAAGTTCTGATAGAGAAAAGAAAAGTATCAGCGGATATGTGATGACTTGTCTTGGTGGTTGATTCAAAAAACCCTCCGGGGAAATCACCCACTCCCTACCTTGTACGCCCAAGGGTTTAAGAGTACTAAGTTGCAATAGAGTGGTTTTCGTTTGAGTGTCGTAAAACCAAAACCAAAGTAATTACTCTGGCCAATCACATAGGACACAGACAATACATTGAACCAATCAAAACTCGAAGTAATTACATGTGGCTGACGCAAAGCGCGGGAAAATGCATGCGAGCGCGTCACAATTGGCTTTGGTTTTACTTCTGATTGGATGAAAAGGTGGCGCGAATCTTTTAAGCCAATCGCATCGTGTAGAAAGTGCAAAACCAATTACTTTTCGACACTCAAATGAAAACCGCTCTAGTACAAAAAAGTAGTTGGCCTTTTGCTGACCTCTATATTATCTGTATGTAGCAGCGAAGTGTATTGAAAAGGGAGTGTAAAAATTCAGTGCCCGCCTTAAACAGCCGAAACCTTATCGGACTGAAAAACTAACTTTAACTAATACTTCTTTTTTTCTTTTTTCTGCAAATCAAGACAAACAAAATTAATTTTGGTCGCATAAATGCGTAGTCTCCCAGTAGGTTTTTTTTTATCATTACCATGTTGCGAGTGATCAGTCTTAAATCGTGTTTCCTCCATGCCTAGTACATTTCTATCTTCATTTTTGAGGAAAAATGGAAAAATCAAAATTTCGTCAAGACCCCCCCCCCCTCCCCGCCCGAAG
>OZ038001.1:22600805-22605805 GCA_964035705.1 Porites rus | reverse complement strand
TGAAGCCGAGAAACGCCATGAGACTCAGCTCAACGCATTGATCAGTGAGTACGAAGGGAACGGAGATTCAGGAAATGTGGCCCGCGTGAAAGCCGAGAACGCTCTTCTTCCTGTTTACAGAAAAGAGCTGAGAAAAGTACTCTTAGAGAATCTACAGCGGATGCGTGCAATGAAAAAGGATCCCACCTTCAAAAAAGTGATGGAAACTCAAAAAGAGCTTAAAGAGACAGAAGGATTTGATCGGCTGGAATCGACAGAACTTGCTATTGATAAGCGAAAATTCTTACTCAATCGATTGTACCAAAAGCAGCCCATTCCAAAAGATCAAGACTAGACCTACTATGAATGTTACAGAATTTTTTATTTCCTGGACTTTGTATTGTTGCATTTCAATAAAAACTGTAAACAACCAAACTATTGATGACCTGATCATAATACCAATAACAGTAAACTTGTGCAATAAATAGCAAATCTGAAATTTGAAATACCAGTTACTAAAGGAAGAACAAAACTTTTTAATTAGGCACTGTTATTTGTGATTACACTTAATAAAGATGATGATTCCAATATTGAAAGCTGTTGCGTGACTAGCGACGCGCGACACCCACGCGTGTGTACGAGAAAAAAGACACATGACTGAAAATGGCCCGTTTGTCTCCTTTTGTCTCTTTTGGCCTGGTTTTGGCCTTTCTGGCCTGGTTATGACCTTTCGGGCCTGTGTTTGGCCTTTCTAATACTCTGTATAACCTGAATATTTGCGAAATAGAAGTCATTTGTGTTCAGCCATCGAACTGTCAACAGTTTTTTGAACAAGGGTTTACAAGAGAGTTTGCAGAAACTGTCCGATTTCATGGTGCGGGGCGAAGTACCTTGTCAGATTAGCTAAACATCTCGCGGATGTTCATCAGTTAGACCCTGACATACAGCGAAGACAGTATTTACAAGAGGGGAACTGCAACCTAAAGTTAAAGTTGTCGTTTACGAAAGTGAAGCGGATAATTCCGAAAAAAATCACTCAACTAGTACTCGCAGTCCAGTACAGACACAAGAAACGGTGTACGAACTGTCAAGATCACGAAGAAATAAAGCCTCTTTTAAAGCAAAAGCTAAAAGAACAACTACAAAGAACAAGACAAACCGAAAGAAACAAAGAAAGTCGAACTCTTGGCTTAGAGGCTATAGGAAAATTGTGTAGACACGGAAGGATTATTTATTATTCCTCGTAATAGAACGGAGAAAACGAATTTGTAATAGTCAGTCAAAGGATTAATTTTCATTCCTTTGCCTTTCAAATCGCTGTGTATTTGACTCTTTTTGTTATTGGTTTTTAATAAAGTTTTTTTAAAAAACTTTATTGCTCGCAATTGTAAGTCGCGTGTTTCAATTGATCCTTGTTAAGTTATTTTATGTTTTTATTGTTTTTATGATAATAAGTCACTTGAAAGTTCTCTCTTGGGGCTTTTCCTGCAGAGCTGTACTAATTTGTATGCAACGGTGGGCTTGCGAACTCCCATAATTAACTGACTAACTATGTTTAAAAGTGGTCGATGGTGGACAACAACCCATCGCTCTAATCACTTCGCAATGTTCCAGTCTTAAATGATTTTACTGCCTACATCATCGCCTTATATAACTGCTCTCAGATTTGATATATTAAAGTGGGATAAATAACAGCATATAATTGTCCTCACTCTTCCCGCGTCAATTCCAGATCCTCTGCAAATTTCAAGAACACCAAGAAGTCTGCCCAAATTAACTTTTAGAAATACTTCAGAATGGAGTTCTTTCAGCTTGGAAATTGTTGACACTGAGAGGTCGCAAAATGTTTTCTTGAGAGACGTTATTTCTTTCGAGGGGGGAACTATGGCCGTCGCTATCATACGATAATGATTAAACTTTATTCTTATGAAAGACTGAATAATAACCATTTTCGTTTTGCATGATAATAATGATAAATAATAATAACCTTCATTTATATGATCTTAAAAAGATGAAAATAAATAATGATGTCATAGACTATAGAAAATAGCTGATCATGTCAAAAAACCCTTTCTAATTTAAGCTGATGATGTCATCTCACCAGTTACCATATTAAATGATTATTTTGATGATGATCTCATCGTTTTTGATGACGTCAACTCCCTAGATTGTCATACAGAATACCTTTCTATTTTTAGATGACGATCTCATCAGTTTAATCCCCTGAGCTATTGTGACGTCACTCCACCACCTCCACCACTGCGCAGAACCCCTCGTCTATTACTACTTATGTGCCGCCCTGAACTCCAAATTGGCACCCCGTTCTAGAAAAAATTTCCCCTAAAATTGATACCCCGTTCTAAAAATGGGCCAATTTTTTATACCCCGTTCAAGTATTCGCCCTAGAACTGATACCCCGTTCTAGAAATGGGCCAATTTTTTATACTCTGTTCTAGGGTGCAACAAGAGTACAACAGTTTGCTTGTTAACGCATTGAACCGTATTTTTAAAAGCAATCTGTCCTTGAATACTTTCAAATGGCTGCTTACAAAAGTGGAGCTTTCCTGCGTTCGAAATTTTATACCCCGTTCTAGAAAACGCCTCTGAAATGGATACCCCGTTCTAAATCAGGAGCTTCAAAATCACGACCCCTTTGGGCGGCACATACCCGTATAGGTAATGTATGGGAGTACCCCGCCCCCCCGGGCGCAGAGGTCAATGAATTTTTTAAAAATACAGGTCATACAAGATAAGTCTAAACGAACGCGTATCGCTATGATGATATGGCTGAGAGTTAAGGTTAATAGAACTAGGTTGTGTACCTAATTGTTGTGTAAAATATCAAAAGAGTCGCGAAAACGAACTTTTCCAGTACAAACTTTGTGCATGCACGATAGCTTGTTTGTCATTTTATATCGCTCTATGAAGGAAGTTTTACAAATGTGACCGCTCGCTGTCCCCTTCATAGAAATCGGAGGAAAGCAAACAATTACCATAGCCAGTATCTGTGACAAAAAGGAAACCTTGTAAAACTTTTCGTTACTCGTCAAGAGATATAAAAGGCCGCCCAAGATCGCGCGCTGTGAGGTTACGCATAATTTTAGCTTTTCACATAGCGCTAATTTATTACACCCAGGATTTTAGGGTGTACAAAGGGACACGTGACCAGCCGATGCCAGGGCCTTTTCCCGCCCCACCCATTTTTTTAAGGGAAAAGCCCTGGGGACGAGGTTGTCAAAAGCATTGAGCATTATTCGAGCATTTTAGTGGCATTTTCCCCGGAAAATTAATTTTTTCCGAGAAAATAAAATAGAAATTAACTTTTTTCAGGAACCCATGCCCCATGAGCTCCTGCTTTTTTAAAGAAAATGAACACTAAAACTCAAAATTCACAAAAAACCTAATACAGCTGTTTCTTTTGGCTGTATTTATGCACTAGTCAGTGGAAAGCCCCGCACCCCCATACCCGGGGAATAGCGGGGCATTAGACCAGGCGTCCCAACTAAATGAAGCAAATTCCCTGCTATGGGGGGCAATTTTTTACTTCAAAACGTCACTTTTGTACTCCGCCCCTGGGGTAATACTTGAAAAATCACAAATACACAATGTTGACCAAAATTAATTTATTTCAAGAATTGTGCCTCAAATTGAACTCTTACAAACACTTTTTCAATGTCTTCACAAAATAGATGAAACAATCATGGCTTCCTCTACTCCTCTTGGTAAGACATAGTTCCGTGAACTTTTCCCTGGACGTGTAAATGAATAAACTGGAACACAGTGATTCAAGCAATGCATTAACACAAAACAAGTTAAAGATACACCCGAAATTGTAAATTTGGCAATAACTTCCTTTAAAATTAGCTAAAACCACTCCTAAAACAGTAATATCAATTAAAGGGCTTAGCCATACCCGAACATGAACTAAAGTAATACTAGATTCTTTGACGTGACAAGTCCCAACATACATTTGACACACAACTACATCTACAATAAGCCAGCTGGCGGTTGAATAATCCCAAATAATGGTAGGTTACACATTACTGTGTTTGAAAAAATGCATCATTACATGTCGGAAGTGCCCAATGTGTATATTTCAGACGCATCATTTGCAATGTGTTTGAATGTCCTTTTGTATGAGAATAAATTGAACAGTTTGGAGATATCACTGTTAGGACATTTTAACTGAACGAGTTGTTGGATTCACATGTATTGCTAATAAGCCATTTTTCATTTCATATTCTACAAATGCTTATCTGTTGCTGTCTTCACAGTCAGGACACAGCCACCTGCCAGCTGGAGCAGCAGTCAGGCCGTACCTTTTTGTATTTGCTTTATTACTAAACATTCTCACCAGATGAATGACTGAGGTCTACACAATGGAGCGCCTAAAAGCTAAAATATACTGTATTATTCCATTAAGTTACACCGTCTGCCTTTAATATAAATATACTGAACTGATGTTTATAAGTAAAAGATCGAAAAAGATGTGATGGAAAACTGAAAATCGATCCGATCTAACACAAGACTTAAAAGTAAATTGACACGCTGAGCACATTATAGAAACATATTTCAATGAAAAAACAAATACAGTTATTTAAACAACAAATAAAAAACACCCATTGGCTCGGTTTGCACCGTTGCAACGGAAATGAAAACAAGTGTCAAAAGACAAAAAGGTCAACGCTCCAAGTAAATCGCTAATCAAGCATGACAAGGGCATAAACGATACCCAACTTTGTCTAATTTCACTACAAGAAATGATAATATTTAGATAATGAACACAGAATTAATCGATGGCCCATTACAGGCATGAAAAGAATGGATTTTAAATCGTACATACCTTCTTTTTGTCGGCCGCCATTTTGAGATCATACGCTTTCCCGGTGTTCTTTGCAGGCCTATTCAAAATTGCTTCAAAAGCGAAATCCGCGCCAAAGCCCTGCTAACGGTCCCCGGTCGCTGTTATTTGTGTCTAATGTTGTCGAACACCCAGCACACTGAGGCAAAGATGACCACTA
>OZ038001.1:22470805-22595805 GCA_964035705.1 Porites rus | reverse complement strand
GGTCACGGGTTAACAAGTGGTCAGAAAGATGCAGACTTACTGTTATTTATTTTCTTTTAATGCGCCTTTCCATTGTTTTGATTAGGTTTTTTTGTTTTCAATATCCTGTTCCAGAGTAATGCAGTCGTGCAGTGAAAAGTGACGCAAAAATGTGTGGGGGGTGGGGAGAGAGAGGGCAACAGCAGCAGCAGCGGCAGTAGCACAGTTTTGTGACTGATCGATCTAGAGACCAGCCTCTTTCGGCAAGTTGTGAGTGTTGTCAGTTTGCGGAAAGCTCAAGAAGGCAGTAAGGAAAAAGGGGAGGGAGAGGGTCGCTATTTTTTCACCGCACTTCTCCCAGGAAGCTGTCCACGGGCTATCCTCTCCTGAAAAATGTTTCACCCGTAAAAAGGACATAGAATTGGATCACGCCCTACAAAAGAAACAATAAACATTGATCATAGACGTGTCTCCTCGATGGTGAGGAGGGTGGAGAGACGGCTGTACTCTCAGGCTAAGAAAAGGAAAGTCAGCCTGTATGTAGACCCCGCCTCCCCACAGGGGAGGGGGGTCTGTATACAGGCTAAGGAAAGTGATTATGAGTGGCAGATCTAGGGGACTTGCCCCCACCTTATTTTAGGGCCAAACTGAAGCTTGCAGGGCCACAGAAAAAATATTTCTGAGACCAGTCCCCCTCTTAACTTAGGGCTTTGATAAACGAGCCCCCCTCTCACCTCACTTGACTGAATCTAAATCTGCTACTGACCGGATAAAGGGGGTGGGGGAGGGCTTTTTAGAGAGGGGGATTATTTGAGAGGAGAGGCTTAATCGGGGATATGCGTCGGCTCCTGTCACGAGCCAAATCATGAAGTCAAAGATACAACAACCTAACTAATGAGAATCCGTGCACGACCTGCAGTGGCAGATTCAGACCTTCAGATAAGTGGGGGGGGGGGGGGGGGGAGGTGGGGGCGGTCATCCAGACCCTGAGATAAGCGGGGGAGGGGGGCGGTCACAATAATTTTTTTTCGGCCCTTCGGGCCTCAGTTTGGTCTAAAAATAAGGGGGATGGGGGGCGGGCCCCTCTCCTAGATCCGCAACTGGCCTGTCAACAATATCTACAATCATTTGAGGCTCAGGAGCCGATTAGTAATCGGCTCCTGGAGGCTTTGTTGCATGACTTTGTTTCAGGGTCATTCAAGGGATGTTGTAAGTATATTTAGTGATTTTTAGTAGGACTGAATTTCGTTCAAAAACTCCGAACGTCCCAGAACGTATTAAGGCGCAAAACACTGCGGTACATGTAATCTCTTCGCTTTTACTTGATCGCTGTTTGGTGTTGAATACTTTAGCTTTCAATAAGTGAGGTTCATATCCGTTCATACAGCTGATTTGTTTGCGTTATTTATCAATGCTCATAAGATGTAATTATGCTTACACCTAAGTAAGGTCAAAACAAAACACACACTACTTTGCAGACTAACAACAGAGAGGCATCTACGATCAAAACTAGGACATTCTGGACTGTAATTACGTTGAATCGCCTCTAATGCAAAATAATTATACATTGTAGTCACCATCTGTCTTCTCATTGGCTAAAAGCCTTCGGCTTCGGCTGATAACACTTACCTCGACCTTGATTATTCCGGATATCACGAAAACCTCATCCAATAATTGTTTACAATTATAGCCTTGTTCAAGTCAGATTATTCCTGCATTTATCATTTACGCTAGCTTGAGCTAAAAAATCGAGACAAAACCAGATCAAATAAAAATAATTCAAAATAACCTTTTGATCTTGAACATGCATGTACATGTAGCAATTTCAGTAATTTTCCTGTAAGTAAGCTTCTGTTTATATGCAGCAAATATGCTCAAAATAAAGGGAGCTTACTGTCAATCAGCTTTACCATCAATACCAGTTGTACATTTACACGGAAATTCCGTTATCCTTGTCTTCCAGAAACCGTCCTGTACCTTTCTTTTTAACTCCTTTTAAAACTGATCTTCGGTCATCGTCGACTTTCATCGACTCGTCATCTGCTTTCCTCAGCGAATCACTCACACAACAAAAACGTACCTACATGAGGTATCTAGACAAACTTGAAAGTGCCGCTGGAATTCGGCCCGATCCCTCCCACCGTACGCGTTGGCCTGTTCACAGTTTCTTCACAAACCTTCTAAACTTTTTCAGTTGGAGTAAGAAAAAAAAAACGAGTTTTTTCACTATAAACAAAAATTACTATATCACTAAATTAACTCAAAAAAGAGAAAGGAAATCTGTGGACAGGCTGGCAGGCCCAGCATCGATTAAACCTAAGATGTTTACGTTAGATTGTTGGGGTGCGCCAGACAGTAGAACGGGCCCACTCAAGCTCGACACAAGCTTACCTGGTAAAAAAACTGGTTTAACTAGGATTCAAGGCGGGCGATGTGTCAGATAAGAACGGAATTGACATTTAATACGGTTTAAGGTAGCTTTTTTCTTGCGAAGGGGACAAAGAAAAGGACGGGTTTTTTTATAGAAATAGTAATAAACACACAGAATTGACACAGGAAGAATCTGCAAACAGCTACAGACTTCACTCTCACAAAAATCTGTAACGGTGGGACAAATTGGTAAGACCAAGGACAAAATTCAGTTTAAGAAAGTGAATCTAGAAACGTAAATAGAGGAAACCACATAACAGCGCGAGAGGGATTTGGGGAACAACTAGCCTGAGAGCTTGCTCGCAGGCTAGAGTACAAGGCGCCGTTTTTTTCAGGGCGAGGGGAGAAATCTCGAGGGCGCGTGAGCACATGGGAGGAGCTCGCGTGTTTCCCTTCTTGAAGTGGGGGGGGGGGGGGGGTGGGTGGGTATTCAACAGAGTTTTATACAGCGAGGCTCCGCCCCGTGGTCAACCCGTACCACTTTATATACCATTTTAGACAGAAAAGGTAACCTTTTCCTATACCTTCCATTGGCGAATGGTACGCCTTTCAAATACCTGGTTTAGAACGTTGCATCCTTGTCAGTTGCTTTTAATTTACTCGCCGCTTTGAAATATGATAAAATCACAAGACTAGGAAATTTTCTCGACTTTATCACAGCAATAAATTCCTCTGTCAGCCCTTGTGGGTGTTTTTACAGACAGAAAGACAACTTTACTTACAGTTAATATACTTCAGCTAGTGAAATCCCTACCCTTTTATATACCTGAGGCCTCACTAGGGCACCCCCTTGGGGCGGAACCTCCCCGTATAGACCATTATAGGGAACACCCCCGGATGAGCAACTGAGTGTCGCTCGTACCCAGTACCTGGGTAACACGGATCCTAGCCCCAAGTTTTATGTAACCATCAAGGGCTTACGGCCAAATGGTGGTAGGGCAATGCTTATGGCAATTTGTATGACAAAGGTTTGATTCCTTCTTCTAGATAAGTCTCTAAGTCTATAAAAGTCTATAAACTGTTTATCACGAAGCTAGCAAAATCTTAAAAAATAGCAAAACTGAAAAACAAAACTAAAGGCAACTACCTCATAACATATACAAAATTTAATGAAAAACTGCTAAGAAGGTTAAATTGAAGGATTGCATATGAAGAACTGCTTAGTTAAAAATTTCTAGAAAATAAGGGAAATAACTACAAGAAATGATTAGCTATGAAAAGATTTTAATCTTCTCACTGTTTAAAAACAGTTAGTTTGAATCGTCATACGTCTCCACCTGGAGACTTAATGGCATTTCAGACTATTAAACAGTAAGCAAAGTTTTGATCCTTCATCTAAAAAGTATCCTGAATCCAGCCCTATGCTCTATGATGAATCTTTCAATTAAGGTTCTGGCTCTTCTACTCCCCATCCTTCCTTTAGTGCTTTGTATGCTGTTTGGAGGGCTCCTTCATTCCATCCCACGATCACCGCAAATGCTTCACCGACGATGTATATCTCCTCTCCTGGAAAAGGGCGCTTGGCCCATTCCTCTGTATCTTGACGGCTGACGTTAGATCCTGCCTTTGTGTAATGCCTTAAAGATTACGTAAATGCTCGAATCAGCGCCACGCTTTAGACATGCGCCCCTACCCTTAACACCCGCCCCTTACAGAATCATAAGGTACGCAGTGCGCAGGTTTTAAATGAATACAGCATAACATGTAAAATCACTAGAGAATTTGAGAATTTTTAGCCGGGGAGGTACGCCCTCATACAACCCATGTAGGTATGTGCCGCCCTATAGGTTACGTTTTTTGCACCGTTTTTGTCTGAAAACTGGTATAGACTTTGCCCATTTCAGTCTGGAATCGGGTATGGTTTTCGAGGGAACTACGGAAGTGTATGATCGTATTTATAGTTTCAATTCCAAATAAGTAAGAAAGAAAGAGAAATATACGAATTCAAAATGGATTTTAAGAAATCTTTTATGTTGCTCTCTAATCTAAGTAATGATGACATGATTTTGTAGAGGCCAGGTCTGAAAACGGGTGCGAAAAATGACATTTTTTTGTCTGAAATTGGGTCAGGATTTGGAGAACAGGGCGGCATGCCCCCACGAAGAACCAGGAGTACCCTCACCGGGTTTTTTCCCCAGAAAAATGGGAGGGGCCACCTTCTAAGGGAAAAGTTCTGGGAACCAGGCTGGAGTCTTAAGGCTACAAATTTCTGTAGGACGTGTCACAGCGTGAGAGACTAATTCATCCCATTTTAAAACTCCTTTTCTTTCAAGAATTAATGCAGGCGAAGAGAATCTTCTTAAAAAAATTTGCAAGTGAGCACCAAGCAGTCTTTGATGTATCGCGTACGGTCTAAGGGCACGCGCATTCCATATTGAACGAAACTGGTTTTGAAAAGTAGTAAGTTTTAAGTACAGATGTGGTCGGCGGCTATACATAAAAGAACTCGCCGTGGCCTGGGTAGCCGGCGGGAGTGTTATTAAGCATGAGCAAAGTTTTTGGCAGAGGAACTGCAAAGCCGTGCGGAGAATGGGGAGGTCTCGCAGGAAAGTCCGCGAGAGCGGCCAAAACTCTCACACGCGCAAAAGCAATTTCGCCATCTACGCAGGCCACGCGTCGGGGGTTGGCAGAGGCCTTCCTCTTTCCTCAGGCTCCTTCTTCTCTTGCTGTGAGAGATCTCTAACAGGGAATCACTCTTTGATTCCAGTCTGTTTGACCCATAGTTTTTTACGGGCTTGTTGCTGTGAATTTAGATTTTTTCATAATCGATTTAATTTAATACTTGCCAGCACGCTTCCCAGTACTTGAATTTGACGTCAAGCGGTTCCGGAACAACCATTCCTGGAAACACCGCCTGCACAGCTTTATTCAATTCCGATAGGAACGTGGCTGTAGGTAATTTGGAAAGCTGGCCCCATTTCACTGCGCAGTCGTAAAAATTGTAGCTGAGTTGAATGATTCCTTCACCTTGAGGTCCTCGGCTAAAATACAAAAAGAAAGACAAACTTGGCAATTAGAAATTTGCGGCATTAGTAACAGATAGTGCTAATATAGAATGAAGATGACGTGAACCACAGTCATATCTTCATTTGCCCGGTTCACATAATCTTTATTCTGTTTGTGTTTTATTCCTTTCACGAGTTAAGAAGAACTCAACAAACTGGCCAACTTCGTCCTCATGGCTTTTCCCTTAGAAAATTGTGGGACGGAAAGCCTTGGGGATCGACGAGGTCGTAAATTGGCCTGCTCCCAATGTATGGGTCTTCCTTTCTCAGTTGGTGGAGTAGTTCAGCGCTAACACAGAGGCCATATACTTGAATCTCTTTGAAAATCCCTTATTGTTGTTGTTGTTGTTGTTTGGTAGGGGGGAGCTTAATTTGCTTAGCCACAAGTTGCTCGGCAATTTTTCGGCAATTTTTCATTTTTTCAGTAGCATTTTTAAAATTATTTTTTACTTTTTTCGCGACATTTATTACCTTTCGAAAGAAAAGTCAGCTAATTTCAAGCCAGCACCTCGCTCCCATTTTGGTTTAAATTCCAGCATCCCGGCCCTCAAATAAGGCAAATCCCGCTGGATCCCCCAAAAACCCACAGGGAACCCTCCAATTGGACACAAAGTTGACCTGGCCAGTCTCAAAGCATCAGCTAAATAGCCAATAGGTGGTTTTCATGCAATCTCGGGAGACACAAATAACAATGGTGAAATGAACAAAGCGAGCTAATGAGCGATCTTTTGTTTACCGTCCACCAGCATGGCGGCGATGACGTAACGTGATAACCACCCATATACCTCCAGTCAGTTTTAATGCAAGAGTAAGCATCATGGAAACCCTGAGATGAGCCCTGCACCTTAATAAAAGTTTATCCTTACCCAGCCAGGATCATCCCAATGAAACTAAAAAATATTCCGCTCTGGCTCCAATCATAAAAGGTTACTTTGTCCCCAGTAAAATTACATAGGGGAATGATTTTCGTTCAGCTTACCTATAAGGCATCATATACACCAAACAAGTAGCAGTTGATACGTATCTTTTCCAGGTCTTCAACGACATGTTATGGACCGATGTTGCGTTTTCCCACCAAGGATACTTGTAAATCGCCACTGCTTTGAAGCATTTTTGACCAATGATATGCGTGAAATAAGCATGATTTTTGATTTCAAAGGCGATATCACCGTTTATCTCTTTTAAGGGCAAAAATGGGATAGCAACGATAACCTTTTTAGCCGATACAACGTAACGTTCAGTACGGACTACAAAAGTGTTTGGTTCTCCGTCTCTGTCGATTGAGCTCACAGCTTCCTTTGCGTACATTCTAACCCCAAAACGCTTCACAGATTTCGCTAAAGCATCCACAATTTCGGATAATCCACCTCTTGGTCGAACGTATTGAGATGTAAACTTCATTCCGTTATTACTCTCGTATCTAGTCATCGTGCTTCTCGCTATATTATAATTCATTTTTATTCCATAAATCAGATTTAAAAAGGCACATCCTTCACTTCCAACTCGCTGGCAAAGGAAATCCTGGTAAGACGGATACTCTAAAGCTTTCTCTTTGGACATGTTCCTCCAAGCAAACGCAAACATCTGAGAAGGAGTCATGTTAGCAAAGATAGTGGACATGAGAGTGGGAAAAGCTTTTTCCTTTAAGGACTGATGGTTGTCGGCATATATTCCTCTGCCTTCTAAATAATCAATGGTCAGTGAAGGCATTTTAAGCATCGAGATATTAAGCCTTTTCGCTAAGTTTCTGAAAAAGAAAAAAACATTCAAGGTTCTCCTTAATAATTCAGCTTGAGTCTGAAGATTTCAAAGTTGATTTTTGGCATTGATGAAAGGTCAGTATAAAATTAAGAACTGCAGCAACTTTTGAAAACTTACAACGTTTTCTTGTGAGCTGTGTTTACTCTCCAAGCTCCCATACCTAATAAAGGAACACATACTGAAGAATGAACGGTCGCTTGGGTGGATTCATTTTACAGTTACAGAGATCCGACTCTTCTTCTTAACATTTTCTATGAAACACGTGTTTCATCCGACATCCAGACTGACACCAAGGAAAAAAAAAGGACCTGAAGGAACCGGGCGTGCGCCAATAGCTGGGTATCGGATCAAACATTACTTTTGAACAGTGCTATGGAACATTACTCTGTTCAATTTTAATTTGGTTTTAATCAACCGAAACTTTGTTCTTTTGTGTCTGATGTTATTAGTGAAGGGTTTGAGAAAGCGTTATGCTGGATATATCTCGAAGGGTTAGTTTCGAAATAAATAGTTTATTTCATCGTTCCCCTATTCTCTTTATTTTCTAAAAAATGCATCCACGAGTTCCCCTTAGTTTTTACCTTGATTTGACTTTTGTGTGGTGCAATCTGTGGAACACATTTCGAACTGTGCTGGCTTCGCTAGTAAACGTTTCAGATAAAGTTATTAACTAACTAAGAAATTTAAATTTATAGGATGTAGCTTTTGACGTGTGACGGAGTCAACAAAAGCTTTTCATTTGAATAGTTCATAAATAAGTTTTTTCTTTGTTTTAATGTTAGCCTAGCTTCACCATTCAATTAATTAAACTGAGTAACACCGCACACACAAACCGCAAGCCGTATACTCGCAAGTACAGCAAGTGTATACTCGCTCGCGCGATTGATATAAACAACAGACTGAAACATGAAGGGCTGACGATCGAAACATATATGTCTTCAGCGGTGACCAGTTAATTCACTCAATAACATTGTATCCTTCACAGTAATGACTCCTTTCGTTGTATGATCGTGAATTATTAATGGGTTTCAAATAAGACCAACCCCCTCCCCTCCCCAATAGTTAATGATCATATGTTTTATTCAAGTAATCTTCTAAGAATTTATCAAGTTCAAGGAAAATGAAGTTTCTTACTTAGGCTGACTTTTTGAGCTTGTTTAAAGGCGACGTCATAATTTCTTCCGCCGAACCTTGGATCTTTTTCAAACAAACACACGTCATGTTCTTTCTTCCTTCGCACGAGTGTCTCTGCCATGTACAATCCTGAAATACCACCTCCAACCACAACCACATCACAGGACAATGGGCTCAAGGATGACTTTTCCTCTAGTGGAAGAAAAATAGAAAAGATTGAGTTTAAAGGATATAGAAAGGCTGTAAACGTTCGGTTTTCTTCCCGGAGGGGGGCGGGGAGAAGGGAACTCAACAAAGTATTCAGTTTTCGCCGGGAGGCTCTGCCCCGAGTTTCAAACCCTAAGCCTTTATAAACCATTTTTGACAAAAAAGGCACCTCTTTCATATACCTTCCAATTAAAACTTGTGCCGTCTTCACTTACTTGCTTAAGAACAGTGCATACATTTTTTAATGTGAACAATATTCGGTAGAACAGCAATCAAAGCCGACTTCTAAGCAAAAAAAAAAAAATCAATTTTATTTCTTTCGTTATTTATTCAAATAATGACAGATTTCCTTATTCTGGATTTCATATTACCTCAACTTAAAATCCCTATTCTTTAGTTAATTTACCTGAAGCCTGAATAAGGTATCTTATTTTATAGGCTGAGCCTATTCCTATAGTCTGGGGAGGACCCCTTCACTCTCGCCCCGGGCATATTTTCCTTTCTAACTTGAATATAATGGACTTTGCTCGATCGGCAGTCGCTCATTAGTTAAGTTTTGTCAAGTGTTCGGTATGAAACTCAACGTTAGTGAAGCGTAAATTCACGTTTTTTCAAAACGACAACTGCAAAGACTGATCAACAGCATTAAAAAACTTCGGTTGCCGTATTTCGACTCAGTAGTGGCCATATAGCAATTCGGCCTCCATGAGACAAATCACAGTTTTTTGACATGCAAGTAATATGCCCCTCAAGCGTTATAATTGGGCGTCGCGCGTAATTAAGTTTTAGACTCGATTCCCACTCTCAAAATGTGGGTTGTTTTTACCACTAAATGTAGGAATCTGTAGTGCTTGATAGGTAGGCAATTGCTTGTCAGTTATTCAGAAGTGATTGTATTAACAACAATGTAAGCAAACGATCATGCGGTGAGTTTAAGTGGAATCTTTTATTAATTGTATTATCTTGATTTCGGCATCTCTGGCAGAGAAATGTGCTGCTTAAGCCCTAGGCTTCAAAAGAATGTTCTTATTTAAATCTGTTGTTGGTAGAACTAATTAATCCCTCCGTCCTTGTCGTACAAGATTCTCTATTCCGTTAAAGAAATTCGTTAGAATCTTGTTCGAGTTATTGTGGCTGTAGCAGATAGCTTATCATGTCGAGGTGAAAAGTACTCTGGCCTCGTATGAACACCTGTTCAAGATCGACGCTGCGCTCCGTTAAAATGAAACCGCTCGGAAGTCACTTCTCTAATGTGTCCGTTAAAGACCTTATCGATATGATTGGTACAGGCACAAGATCAAGAGATATCTGGTATAGGATAGACATAGCCTCATTAGTAACATACGGCAGAATGAATATGACGTCTTCATGGCCTTTGTATGAGAATTTTAGCCCGGTAAACCCGGCAAAATCACTATATTCATTGCTTCTGTCAGTGTTCACCTCCATTACTATTAATGTCAGTGCTTAACCCCGACCTGACTCACGGCATACAGTGTATATAAGTTGACTCATGACTTATTGACTCATTTGGCCCATGACTCATTGACTTCGGCTTCACATTTTCACTTACCAATGGGATCATCTTTGCCTTTGCACACCTTTCCTTGCGTTCCCTTCTGCTGAGCTAACATCACTGCTAGTACAATTAAGACAATCACCAGCGAGACAAACGCGAGCAGAATAAGCAACGCTTTTGCTCGGCTCATGAAATATCCGGGCGTTTCCTTGAGGCTGTATACTGGGTGGTATTCCATTTCCTTGGTGAGCATGTTGCAGGGTTGGATCTCAGAGTCCACGAAGAATCCGTCACCGGCAAAACTAGAATTACGTGTGTTCAGTTATTAATGACCTCGGGATAAGTGGTCACGGGTGAACACGCTGTCAGAAAGATGCACATTTGTTGTTATTTATTTTCTTTTAATGCGCCTTTCCATTGTTTTGAACAATTTATTATTTTCAATACCCTGTTCAAAAGATAGTAGTCAGTCGTGCAGTAAAAAGTGACGCGAAAAATGCGTGGGGGCTGGGGAGAGAAAGGGCAACAGCAGCAGCAGCGGCAGTAGCACAGTTTTGTGAATGATCGATCTGTTTGTGATGTCATTTGCAGAAAGCTCGAGCAGGCAGTGAGGAAAACGGGGAGGGAGAGGGTCGCTAGTTTTTCACCGCACTTCTCCCAGGAAGCTTTCCACGGGCTATCCTCTCCTGAAAAATGTTCGGCCTTCGGCTTTAGCCAAAACCAGTAAAAAGGACATAGAATCGGATCACGCCCTACAAAAGAAACATTAAACATTGATCATAGCCGTCTCTCCTCGATGGTGAGGAGGGTGGAGAGAGCTGTATTCGCAGGCTAAGAAAAAGAAAGTTAGCCTCTGTACAGACCCGCCTCCCCTGAGGGGAGGGAGGGGGGGTCTGTACACAGGCTAAGGAAAGTCATTATGAGTGGCAGATCTAGGGGACTTATCCCCACCTTATTTTAGGGCCAAATTGAAGTCTGCAGGGCCACAGAAAAAATATTTCGGAGACAAGCCCCCCTCTTAACTTAGGGTTTGGATAAACGAGCCCCCTCTCACCTCACTTGACTGGATCTAAATCTGCTACTGACCGGATAAAGGGGGTGACGGGAAGACTTTTAAGAGAGGGGGATTATTTGAGTGGGGAGGCTTAATCGAGGATATAGGGTACTAGGTGTTGGCTCCTGTTACGAGCCAAATTATGAAGTCAAAGATGAAATAACCCAACTAATGGGAACCGTGCACGACCTGCAGTGGCAGATTCAGACCTTGAGATAAGTGGGGGGGAGAGGTGGGGGCGGTCATCCAGACCCTGAGATAAGCGGGGGAGGGGGGTGGGGGTCACAATAAAATCCGGCAGTACTAAAACACGGAATCCGGAATCCGGAAACGGAAACGGAATTACGGAAACGGAAACGGAATACGGAATCTGTGAAAGAAGGTTCCAAGCGATCGATTTAAAAAAAATATTAGTAATGACAATAAAATAAATAAACAGATAAAAAAAAGACACAAATGAATAAATTAGCTGAGTAGAGGAGAGGAGACTGCTGTATCACTAGAGGAGTCGATTCCGGTGAAAAGACGCTTGATACCACTATCGGCAATGAATGCAAATTCTCATGGGACAGCAAAGCGAGGAGGAGAACGTTACCGACAAAAACTAGTGCCTTAAGAAAAAGGTAAGTTATATGGAGACAGACTTCGTTTGAATTGTCAGAGGCGTCGTTTATATAACTGAAAGGCGTCGCTGTCAAGTTTTTCTTAGTGTCTTTTCTGGGTTGTCTTCAACAGTGTTCAGTTTTATTTATCAAGACAACTTACACAAGAGAACCATGGCATTGTGGAGTCCAAAGAGAAGAGGGAATTGTGCATGCATTTGCTTGATTCCGCGACCGATTACATCAAAATAATGCGCCATATTTAATAAGCCTCTTCAACAAAAATACGGACGTCCACGTAAACTCAATTACCGGTACACCAGTATTCCACCAGTATTCAGCTTGGCGAAAAAGTTGAACTTATTGCTAAAACACCCGAACTGTGGTCACGTCACCGGTCGGTCATGTGTGGAGTATTCAGTTTGGGGACAATCACGTGGTGTGTTCTGAGGCTAACTACTACTATTCTTGACAATTAGCTACAAAAGTAATATTTAACTGTATTATTCAACCCATGAACTCGTGAATAAAAATTACTCCAAAAATTACTTTCATCGGCCTTGCAGTGCAGTAACCCTCATTACGGCAAATCTTTTTAAGACACAATAACAAGAATATATTTAATTAAGGGAACTGCCAAGGAAACTAAGACAAATTCTCTTTGGATTGTACTAAATTGTGTAATGTGAAATTCTTTAATTTTATATCATTGATGTTTGATTTCGTATTCCGTTTCCGTTTCCGTGATTCCGTTTCCGTTTCCGGATTCGATGTTTTAGTGCTGCCGGTCTTATTAGTTTCGTTCAAAAACTCCGAACGTCCCAGAACGTATTAAGGCGCAAAACACTGCGGAACATGTAATCTCTTAGATATATGTAATGTTTACTTGAAAAGATCTCGGCCAATGAATAGCTGAAGGGGCAAGCAAAACCGACTCGCGCGCGTGGCCTGATACGGAAGTGGAAATAATCCACGCGAGAACTTGAGCAAGATGGCGGTGAGTGAAGAGGTAGCTGAAAATTTGTCCGCATTGGACGCTAAAACCGTGGACGAGGGAACAGTTGTAGAGCTGTTAAGAAAAAGATATAACCGTGATGAGGTTTATGTAAGTGGATTTAATTTGCTTAGCCTCAGGTCTCTGAAAATCGTATGCAATATTTGTAATTCGATCGAATGACCTTTTTTAATAGATAGACGCGAGTCAGGTAAAACGTTACTGACGTACGAACTTGTCCTTTTGCAGATGGCCATCGGAGATATCTTGCTGTTGGTGAATCCATTTAAACCTCTATCAATCTATGATCTTGAGGTAGACTCTAAGTAGCTATATTGATATATTGATCGCTGTTTGGTGTTGAATACTTTAGCTTTTATTTTGGTGTTGAATACTTAGCTTTCAATAAGTGTGGTTCACACAGCTGATTTGTTTGCATTATTTATCAATGCGCATTAGATATAATTATGCTAACACCTAAGTAAGGTCAAAACAAAACACACACTACTTTGCAAACTAACAACAGAGAGGCATCTACGATCAAAACTAGGACATTTTGGATGTTATTACGTTGAATCGCCTCTAATGCAAAATATGTTAAATTTTTGGAATGTTTCTGGGTTACGCTTGCTTGATTTCTGCTGCAATCAAAGCTGAGTTTCTTTACCAATGGAACTCATCGTCCCAATGTTGAAACAGCTGTGATTTATAACTGCATGATCGGTAATTGATTTTCAGCAAGTGTGGGAAAGGTTGGTTTTTTGTCATCAAGATTTTTGTTAACTGGTGTTGAGAGTCCTTGAGGCCCCTGCCGACTTGCCACGACTTGCATAATTTAAAATCATAAATCAAATAATCGCTGACGTCACCTATTGATCATTGGCTCTTGAAACAAAAGGGTTTTTTGTTTCAGTGGCTGGAAGGAACATCTAAATAAAGGGTTGTTTGTAAACAGATATCCCTAATAGACATTTTGCGGAACAAATCAATGGTTATTGAAGCATATAAAATATCCAAAGAGGAACTGAAATATTCCAGCGATAACCTCAATGGATTTGATACCTTGAGACTAGTCTATCTCAACTTTATCTGATAGAGTCAGACTCTATCTACACTCTTTTTTTTTCTATAAGAACATTTTTTGTAAGAATATCGAGGCTGGAATTTGAGAAATTTTTAAAAACACTTTAAGAATAAACCCCAGGCTGAGATTTTGAAAATGATATAATTTTGTGTGGTGAAAATCTGTAAATACAGTTTTAACTTATTCCTTTCTTTAAGCAGCAAAACTAGCTAACAAAATGGAAAAAACCGCACTATCTATAATTGATACCCCAGTATATTTTAAAATGGAAATGTCATAAGCTGTAATTTAAGAATAATACAAGAATATTTTCAGCCTGCAATCTGCAGAAAAATATGAATATTCAGCCTGGGCCGGGAAAACAACATTCTTATAAAAAAATGAGTGTATCTGATAGAGTCAGACTAAACAATGGACTTATGATGACATAAGACAATTTTTTCTGTTTATGAAATAATATTATTTATGGGTCTCTGCAACTTCTGATCCAATTTCAAGGGTTCGTGCTTATTCTCCTTGAAGTCCTTGAAAAGCACTGGAAATATTTAATTTTAGATTTCAAGGGTGCTTGAAAAGAAGAATTTTTGCTGAAAGTGCTTGAAATGGATGGGAAATAATGTAGGATTGTATTAAAGTAATTCAGGGATTGAGCGCAGATTTTAAAATTGGGGACAGATTTTGCGAAACCTGCACTGTTACAGCTGCTTTGAATACTCCTTGAAAACTCAGTTTTTAGTGCTTGAATACTGCTTGAATACTCCTTGAATTGTATGTCCAAAAACCAGCATGGACTATGTTCTAATGATGAGCCAAGAAGTCGCATGTGCATTAATTCCTTCTTTCTGCGAAACAGTCATTATACAACTAATTCTTTATCAGTAAATTGCCAAATCTCTGAGGGGACATGTTGCAAGTTTCAAAAAAGAAAACAGATAATAAAACAATGCACACACAAAACACAGTCAATAAGTGACCGCAGGTTTGCAAATCAGCCAGAAAAGTAAAAAAGCATTTGCAGAAGTTTGAGACTTTCAATCCAATCAATAGCTAAACTGTGGTAACACTGTCCAATCTTATGGGATTTTAAAGCAAGGCCTGCATGTCAAGGATAACTTGCTTCCTCTACATAGCAAAGGATATAGAGCTGGCTATTGCTTGCTGTTTGGTTTATTTTACAATATTCTAAAATTAAAATAAACATAATGATATGGGTGAGGATTATCAGACTGATGAGGTCAGGTAACTTTTTGTTTATTCCAGGTCATACAAGCTTATCGGTACTCTAAACCAGGCAAGCGACTTTCACCCCACGTATACAGCAAGTGCAAAGATATCCTTAGATCAATGCGGCACTCTTCTAAGAGTCAGTGCTGTGTGTTAACGGGTGACAGTGCTTCTGGAAAGACTGAAAGCCTTAAGCATATCCTGCTTTACATTACCAGTACTAGTATACCCACTCAACCAAGCTTGAAAGCAAAGTTTCAGCAGGTAAAGCTTTCCAACTTAAAATTTCTAAGAGTATCTGAATTCTTATGTGCCACATGGTCAGAGGCCTCTGGTTTCAATTTTATTAATAGTATACAGATTTAGCCAAGGTCAAAAGCGAAGCTCTAGAGGGATCTTTAAATAGCCTTTTTAAAGCATTTGAAGGGATAACAAATGGATAATGTCTAACGCTTATCCTCTTCAAACGGATAACCGTTAGTGTCCATTTTGCCTTTCACAGGCACAATAGTAATAATAGTAATTATTACTCCTCTTCATCTTACATTATCCTTGCTTTCTCATCTTCAGTACCTAATCTACCAACCAAACTTTAATTTTGCAAGACTTTCCAGGATCAATAATATTATATTCCATGACCTTCCAGGCCTGGAAAATGAAATTCTTAAATTTCATGACTTTCCAGGTTTTCCATGACCTGTAAGAACCATGTTGTCGTAAACTAGCTCACACTTGCAGACCAGCTAGTTCCTCTCACCTGGTAAAAAAAATATGAGTTGATTTTTAAATGCCTTTTATGCTATGGTTTTGAAAAGTGATACTACTGGTATGTATAAAGAAAAAATTGATTAAGTCTGAAGCCAGTATGTGAAAAAAAAAAAAAAGTCCATGTAAATGATGGGAATCTGCCTTCCCAAAATCCCTAAATACTTGAAAAAAAGGAAATCAAAGCACTCAGGAGATGAGAACATTAAGAACTGAATATGGCTATTTTATTATACACAAAAAAAGGTAAGGTAAAATTGACATGGGCCGAAGTCCCAAACAGCCGGGGCTTATACCAGTTTCCGTAGCATGAATCATGCCTAGGAGTATTGCTACTCTTCCCTGGACGGGTTACTAGTCCATCGCAGGGTTACCCCCCGGCAGAATGTTGCCGGTACCCATTTATACACCTGGGTGAAGCGAGACAAAGTGAAGTTAAGTTCTTTGTCTATAAAGGGAACAACATGACAGGCGAACCCGGGACCTCCAGATCCAGAGTTCGAGGTGTTAAACGCTCAGCCATTAACACGCCTCCACATATATTATACACGCATTGTTCTCTAAATCTAATCTTTATTGTGCACTGTCTCTACCTCAGGTTCAGTTTATACTGGAAGCTTTTGGTAATGCTGTAACTCCACAAAACCATAACTCAAGTCGGTTTGCATTGTACTATGAACTCTTCTTTTCTCCGGAACACAAATTATCTGGAGGTAATTAAGTTTTAAATTTTGGACCAGATATCTATTTCATAGCTGATACGACACAGATGCTAATAAGATACTATACCATAAGATTCCAACATAAACAGTCTCCTGTAATGAATGTAAGTGACCCTATGAATGAAAGTAGTGGATGTTAGCAAATTTCAAAATTACTTAACCAGTCCCCTTCCTGAACAGATCAAAAGTTATGTAAGCAATCACCAGAAGCAATTTAGTTATACTTTTATTGAAAAATCCAAAAATAGAAATTAATGGAAATTGTTATATTAAAATAATCAAGACAAATGTTATGTGATACCAGACAAGTATTATTTTTATTACAGGTAAAATTTACCACTACATGCTGGAAAAATCAAGAATTGCTCGTCAGGAAAAGGTGCATAAATTCTGTAATTATGTTAATGTACTGATTTGTGCCTTGCCGCCCAGAGGGGGAAGGGTGGGAGGAATGGCATTCTACCCCATTTGCCGTCTTGATCTATAGGAACTACCGTAAAATTCCGAAAATAAGCCCCTCCATGCATAAGCCCCTCCAAATATAAGCCCCCCAAACCGGTAACGCAATAAACCCTCCGTTAAATCGCCCCTCCAAATATAAGCCCCCCGGGGGCTTGTACTTGGAAAATTGCCCTCAAATACAAAGAATAACAAAGGAAAAACGGTAAATTTACTTCCAACTATATGGCTAGCCCAATCGATTTTGAAACGCAAATTTCCCTCCGTAGTTAAGCTCCTCCGAATATAAGCCCCTCCAAAAATAAGCCCCTCAAAAAGGGCCTTTGAAAAATATAAGCCCCGGGGCTTATTTTCGGAATTTTACGGTATATTAGATGAAGTGAATCTACTGCAGTGTTCTTACAGTAATTAACTTTTTTGGGAGTGTGTAATAAAAAGCTTTCACAATCAAGTAAGAGGGGCCACATTTAAAACATGTTTGCCAATAATGATAATTTTAATTTTTGTACTGTAAGTAAAATAAAGGAGATGGCTTGTGTACATTGCAATACAGTTGGACATATCTCACTCAAATTTGGTCTTCACAATGGCTACATTTTTTGTCCTAGCAAAGAAATACATTTATTCTTCTTTTAACGCAACAGTATTTGCAATGGCAACCCCTCTAAAATGGCCTGACTGTACCAGCTTACCGCATTCATGCAGGGAATTGTAGCTAAGGAAAAGTTATTATAGGCAGCAGGCTGTTTGCTTTATAACGTAATAATCACGCTCAAAATTACCTCAAGTCTTTGTGTTCCTACACAGTATTAGCTATCTTTCAGCAAGTGAAATTCTCCAACAACACTGCGGTGCCTTCATTACATCCCTGCCCAAGGTGGCCATTGTGGAGTTCAAGTTAGCCAAGTGTATTATTCTGTTATCCTTCTCAATTCTCAGGGTGGCAAAAATTTTCATGTTTTCCACTATCTCCTGTATGGGATGGATGCTGATACACTTCAGGAATATTGGTTATCTAGAGACTTCCCTCACAGGTAATAAACGTAATTAGATATGTTGTAGCAAATTTTTTATCTCAGGTACTTTTTGTTTTTGTTTTCTTTTGGGGTATGGTAATGAATGCTAAATAAGTTAAAACAAAGAAAAAGAAAAATTGACTTGAGAAAAATTCTTCCAAATTTGGTCATCAGTAGCTGGTTATGGTGAATATGCGTGTGCTTTTAGCCAATCAGAATCGGGGAAATATTTTGAATGAGGTGTAATGATACTTAATTAACCAGTGAAATAGATAGTAGACTACTACGCAGTATGACACTCTAATTCATTGTTTTCTTTTGTTTACTTGTAACTACATTTAGCACTAACATTATTGATATTGTTTCACGGGTTAAGTAAGATCACTCTATACCCCGGTTTACTAGTTTATTATATACTGTCATGTTAGTTTTATAAAGAACTGGCATTTTCAATCTAAACCATTTTTTTTGCCCAAACAACAAGGTACCTCCGCTATGATCCGTCAGTACCTGCAGAAGACAATGCCAGCAAAGAAGTCAAAAGCACGAAGTACTCAAAGCTAATAAGCTATATGCAGTCTTTGGGCTTCTCAAATGAGGTAACTAATTCATTTTTTTGGGAACAACGTGTAAACAAATAATTGGGATAAAGGTGGCGGGGAGGTCCTAGGCACGTTTCTTGGACATTACATTAGTAAGTATAGGTAATAGCATGATTTGTAGTGATATTTGGCATAAATACCACGAGTGATAATTCAAAATTGTGATACGTAATTTCACGAACCGTTAGGCGAGTGAATTTTTAGACAATTTTGAAATATCACGAGTGGTATTTATGCCAAATATCAGGGCGTATCTAATCGATATTTTCGATACTCGATAGAAATCGATCGTAATCGATAATAATCAATCGAATAATATCGGAAATCGATATATATCGATCGCTCGTTTTCTTGTGATTATCGATTTTGATCGATTTTTGTAATTAGCTATCGATTTTATCGATTTGTTCGAAAATAGACGAAGATCGTGTCGATTCACTTTCGTCAAGTGTTTATTTCTAGCGTCTGGTTGATCCTCGCCAGAACGAATCCCCAACTCACTCGAACTAATAAACAGCAGTCCATATAAATTCAATTAACATCCTCTTAACACTGCCGGTTTTATTTGGCGAAACTAGTTTCTCCACTCGTTCATAGAAATCGTTTCTCGAAACTGCCATCCAGCGAGACATCCTAGATGCTGAGGGGTTGTATACTTTCCCTTGGTGAAGGGATAAAAATTCAGCAATGTGATAGTATTCGCCTTCGTATTCGACGTAATTTGGGCGCACCGATTACAGCACAGAGTACACCACCATAAGACTGCTGGGCCGGAATATTCAGCTGAATATTGCCTGTCAATGAAGAAAGAAAATTTGAAAAAGTAGCTACCATAAGACTGTATAAAGCAAGATCAAAGTCGATTACGAGGTAAGAAAGTTTTCACGTCCGCCTAAGGAGCAGCTTTCACCATTTTTGTTTACGAGATGGCTGTTAAGGTTTGGCGCACGTTTTTTATTACCGATTTTCATCGATGTGATAAGAAAGTTTGTGATTATCGATTTCGATCGATTAAATCAACTAATTAATCGACAAATATCGAGTATTATCGAGTAATATCGATTAATCGATTAGCTTTTCGATGATCGATTTCGATCGATTAGATACGCCCTGCAAATATCACGAACAAATCATGCTATTATTTGTTTATACTACTACCCGCAAAAGGTTTGTAATTTTCACATGTAGGTATTTCAAATTAAGGTGAAATACCACTGCTCTAAGCCAATCAAACTGCAGAAATTTCTCATGTAGTAGTATAAAGGTAGAAATAATGCATCACGATAATTAAAATTCCGTGTTTACGTTTCACGGAAATTTCCGAGTTAAAAGGCATTATGTCACGGATTTTGATATCGTATTTTCACCTTGCGTGAAAATTAAACCCCTTAATCCTTTTTCAAACACAATTTTAAGTTGCTATTCAAGGATCTAACTGTCATTTCTTGTCTGAAGAATTGTTAATAAAAATGGCCTCGGCTATCAGGGAAGAAGGACTGTCTTCCTTTCTAGCAAGACATCAGACTTGACAGAGACTAATTAAAGCAGAACTACCTTCCAATCCTTAACATCCTTGAACAATATTTAGCAAAATCTCTCGTCTGTACAGGCTGTTATTGTTGATGTTTTTTCACTGAAAATTCACTCTCTTACCCCCAATATCACCCTTAGTAACCAGGCAAGCGTTTGAATGAGAGAAAACTGGGACGAAATATTTCGTGATAGTTTTTGGCTTGAACGGCTTTTTAATTTTGTGCGGCAAAATCTCGAAATTTAGTCAAGGTCTCGGCTTCTGGGGAAGTCTGGGATTTTAGCATTCATAGCCTGTTCACAGACCTATTTCTCTTTAGAGGTCGTAAAGAGCGCGTACGAAAGTGATATCGGTGGACATATTGATCGCTAGCGTAGCAGTCATGTTACATAGTACGAGGCAAGAACTGGAATGTTCGCATGCTGTATGTAAATATGAATTACTGCTACCAGTTCATGTTTTCAAAACGATCACTCTCGACATCCAGTTCTGAGGCATATACAGACATTGCAACCCTCACTATTTGATCGAGAGTCTCACTATTTGTCGTGTTGTCTCCCGCTCTCCCGATTTTTATCAGATTCTCCCGATTTATCATGAAATTCTGAAAACAAGGAAAATAATTGATAATCTTTAGTAGCTTTCTCTTTGCTTTTCTTTCTTTCTTTTTTTTTTTTCGCCATCTGAAAAGAAAAAGAGACCCGGGTTAAAATTTAACCCTGGGTTAGTGCTAATCGGCCTTCGAACAACTGGCGCTTGGGTCCATGCCCCCACCCCGTTAGAGTCTCCTAGTTTCCTTCAAAAGGTGTTGGAATCAGTGGCGGATCCAGGGGAGGGGCCCGGGGGGCCCATCCCCCCTCATTTTTAGACCAAACAGAGGCCCGAAGGGTCTGGATGACCACCCCCCCCCCCACCCCCCTAATCTCAAGGTCTGGATCCGGAACTGGGATCTGGGAATGTCTGATTAAAACTACCCTGGACCTAATTTGAATTGATTTTTTGAGGGCGGTTACGACCGATGTGGCCATGTATGAGCTCAGATTATATTTTTTTCAAATTCCTGAAATTCTCCGCAATGGTGGCCAAGAGAGTAATACTTAATGTACTCTGAAATTACTGATGACAGTGTTACTGTTTTAACGTAGGAAATCCAGAACATTGTGAACTGTTTGGCATCAGTTCTTCATATTGGAAACATAGCATTTTTCCCAAGAAGTCCAGAGACAAATTTAGCAGTTATCAAAGACCCTCAGCCTGTTCGTTGTGGTAAGATACATTCGGATGCACTCTATATTTTTTGTGACACTGAGCTTTTCATGTTGTAAGATTAAATTATGTCGCTATTGAAAAAATATTTCAACCTATCCGTTTGTTTTTCAAAACGCTTTAGGGAAAAATCGAATTAGTGTATGTGGACGTCAACAAGAAGGATTGTAGCCAAACCAAATATAAGAAATCGATTACACAATTTATTATTTAAAAAAAGTCGCTCTCAGGTTAAAGTACCCACAACCTCTAAAATGTTTTATTATGTGGACTAAAAGAAAACATTTCTACAAGAACTTCTTCGGAAAAGGTTTGCACTTAAACAGAAGGGTATTTTTTAAATAAGTTTTTAAAATCTAAATTTTCCTTGGCACACTTAGCCTGGAAAAACGTCCGTTTCTCCTCGCTCTTCGCCGCTGGGGACGTTTCGCGAAACGTCCCCATTGTCGCTACCCTGGGTGCCAGAGACTTTTCTAGCGCGGTTTCCGGTTTCTGTCAAGTCTTTATAGTTTTTCTCGCGGCTTTGCCGCTCGTGGCTTCGGCCAACAACGAAAATTCCCACCGCACGCGCGAAAAACCTCTGGTACCCAGGGTACATTGTTGCATCTTAATGTGACATATCGTACTGGCATGTTCCAGTTTGTGAATTGGAAGCCGAATATTTCAAGAACTCGACACTTACTTATACTTGTATCTAAAGTCATGTGTTCCTTGATTTACGTCAAAGTTCCTTTGTTTTCGAGTGGTTTCCGAGAGAAGACTAACACGCGGTGTGCCAAAATGGCAGCCAATTTGAACGCGGATCAAAATAATGGTAATAGTAATAATAAAACGGGCCTGACGTGAGTGAAGAAAAGAGTTCCACAAAAAATGGTCTCCAGGTGACCTTCTGGCATGCATGCTTTTCGAAATTAAAAAAAATGTTCCACTTAATTTTTAAATTTGACGTTATTATTCGTTTGAAGAGTCAATTTGATATAGAGTCACGCCACAGAGAAGTCCTATTGCGGTTTTCGATGTCCAAAGCATACAAGTAGAGGTGCACTGTTTCGGCTATAACAGCAGTTGCTACTTTATTTTCCTTCCAGCTGGAGCACTTCTTGGTGTATCTGAGGAAATACTTGGAGCAGCCCTAATTACTGGAACGGCTTATCGTAAAGGTAGTATAAACAATTATTTTTATCCTTCAATAATTGTCACATCAAGATATGATTAAATACCCCCGCGTTGTAATACCTGTGCCTTGCCGTGAAATATCCTCTATAATAGAGAGGTTAAGCCTCACGTTTACGTCAAACAGCAAACGCGAATTTGTACCAAGCAAGTGACTAAGTTTCTCATTTACTTGTCGTTTGCTATTCATTATTTCTACATATACACTAGTAGTTTAATTTCGTGCAATTTTTTATTCATAAGAATTGTTTTGAGCAGTATTTATATGCCGTTCATTTTCTATTTTGAGAAATTCTCAACTTGAATCTAAGATATGGTCGAAATCAAGATTAATGACAAAGGCAAAGATCTAATCTGTATTGGCAAGTTAATTTCCGTGGTCAAGAGAAGCGACAAAAATGAGTTATCGCTGTCATGTTAGAACACGCTTGGTGCATTGTGCAAACCACGTAGTAAAGTTCATTATCATCATCATCCGACATCACTATCATCATCGTCATCATCATCATCATCATCGTCGTCGTCGTCGTCCTTATCATCATCATCATCATCTCAACATCATTTTATCATCATCTCTTTCAGTATAAAATCAAGTTCTAGTTATTGGTCTTGACGTAAACCCTCTCACGGACCAAAATCATTTCACTTTTAATACTGATTTCAGTGGGGTTTAGGAGTGAAGTTGTTAGATAAGAACCATTATGGCTCTTGATAAGAACTGGTAACGTTTCAGTGTTCGTTTGGTCACTTGTAAGGATGTTGTGTTTTGAGCAGGCTAACTCAAGCATCGTTAAATCCCGTCATGAGAACTTGTGTACGGATTTTCAACAAAGTCAACAAACTGAAGCTAGCGGTGGACCGTTCCTCGCAACAGCGTCTCAGTCGACATTGTTTGCGTACGAAACCGGACGTTTTTACTTCGGGAGATGCAGACTCGGTAACATTGTTTCACACCTTAATTTAGCTCCCGATTCTACTCAGGCGGAGTTTTTCAGTTTCTGCGCGTGATTTTGAAAGAAGCATTATCGTTACAGTTTTAAATTAGGTTACTTGATCAGCTTGATCTGCTTTTGCGCTCTGTTGCATCGGATATCCGAGCTAGGGGGGAGTAATAGAAGCGTTAGGTCTGTGACCTATGATTTTTTTCATTTCTGTCATTGTTTGGTTTAAAGGACAGAAAGTTTCAGTTCAAAAGACTGTCGAATCAGCAACAGAAGGACGAGACAACCTGGCAAAATCACTGTACAGTCGTTTGTTCAGTTGGATAGTATTGAAGGTCAACAGCTCCCTGAAGGAAAACAGAGAAGACTTAAACAGGTAAACACACTGCAAATTAATCTAGAAAGCACAGGAAGGAGAGTTCACTAGTCAAAGTTGGGACTGACGGTCAGTCTGTGTAGCAGACGTCTGTTCTGTTTCTTTTTAACCAAGCGGGGAGATTAGAGGGAGACGCGCAAATTAAGGCATGGGGTGAATGAAGCGATTGGAGGGGTCCACTCTGAAGTTTTCCAATGCGAGAAAGATACCTTCGTTAAATGAATAGACTATTATCAATGTGAAGCTACGTTCTCTCATACTTCTGCCACGGAAAATCAAACTCGGATGATCGTTGTTCCAATCTTTTGTTCGTTGTTCTTTGGCTATGCTTGGCTGGATTGAAAAGATGTGCTTCTTTATACTGTTTTGTGTACGGTGGTTGTGCTGGAGATGAATCTTCAATTTGTATTTCCCTTTTGTACTTGAGTGCCCTTGTTTTCCCCTGAAACAAATCAGAATCATGGTAATAGGGTTATGATGGTGTCTTTTCAGGCAAAGTTCAGGTCCTTCACTGGGATTGCTAGATGTCTTTGGATTTGAAAGAATGGACGTTAATTTTCTCGAACAGTTGAGCATAAACACTGCAAACGAGCAGCTGACGTATTTTTACAACCAACGTTTGTTTGCTTGGGAACAGGTACTTGGTTTTATATTTGTAGCAGAGCTACCAATCGCAAACAACGCTATGGAATTAAAATGAACCAATCAGGTGTGGCCTTTTCAAGCGGGAGAAAATTTCGTGGTATTTTGTTAGACTATGAGAATGCGTAGAAGCAATATATGTAGCCTCGAAAGTTTTTTTCCACACGTGCACTCCAGAAAGTCCCCTGAAACGTATACTACTTAGAAAAAAAAACCGGAGAAAAACATTTTCGTTATTATGTTTGTAGCCAGGTTGTTAAGAGTTCCTTCAGACCTATATTACACTGAACATGAATAACTATTGTGCAAGTACTTGAATATTTTTAAATGTGCTGTTTTATTCACGTTTAATTTTTTATAGGCTGAGCTTGAAGCAGAAGGCTTGCATAGTATTAAGATGCCTTATCTTGATAACAAGAAAACTGTGGAACTTCTGCTTAACGTGAGTTGATGAATTAAAATCTTTGAAAGAATTCTTAGGTTATCAGGTGAAATGGCTTCTGTTCTGTTCAGTTATCGAAAGTAAGACAACTGTGGAAATTAGAAAATTTGTGAAGCTTTGACTTCCTAAATAAGGTACGGTAAAACAAGCAACAAAAACGTGCAACTTGTTTTGCAGCATTGCTAAAAAAGGTTTGAAAAGCGATGTTGCGCATTTTACTAGCCACGTTCAAACCTGTCCTGTAACAAATCATCTTGTTTGAGGTAGCAAATTTTTTTTGCAGAAAGTAGAGAGTAGTTGTACTTTTTTCAACAAAATCTGTGCATGTTGCGCGTTTTACAGGGCAAACATATGTTTTGCAGTAAGTGACGTAACTCCCGCGTACTTTTATCCAATCAGAAGTCAGTATCCACGCAACTTGTAACAACCTGATGTTTGATTCGTGGGTGGTAGAAGGCGCAACATGGGTATTTAACTCGTTTTGCAGCAATGTTTCAAAACAAGTTGCAAGTTTTTGTTGCTCGTTTTACTGTAGCGTTAAAGGGAGATGGGATTTTCCTTGTACTTTTAATGATAATGCGTAAAGTAGAAATCAACTTGTCAACACTAAAACTAGTGTATCCGCGCTTGTATTAAACACAAACTCTAGTTGCAAAAGTTTCAAAGATATCGTTATTCAATAAAACAAAAACGATGACTGTTTACCGCACGCACGATCGTCGACAGCAGAGTTGATCCGCTGAGTCTGTGAAGGAATGATTGCATTTTGTGATAAATGGATTTTTAAGTCATCGCTATATCATTTAAGCAACGAAATCTGTTCGCACGTTTTACTGGCCCAACCGCAAACTCAGTGTCTTTCAACAAGTGGCCTAACTCACATTTATTGCACGATTCCCCACGTAATTTTATCCAATCAGAAGTCAGTATTCACGCAATTCAGCTGATTTGTTGCGAAACAGGTTTTATTCAGGTTTGAAAGTTGGTGGTAAAACGCGCAACATCGCTTTTCAGGTCGTTTTGCAGCGATGTTGCAAAACAAGTTGCACGTTCTTGTTGCCCGTTTTACCGTAGCTTTAGCACAGAGGGTTTCGGGACGCTCGTCTTGGGTATGTTTGAACCTCTTTCCTTTTAATTTTTCAGCCACCTAATGGATTGTTACCATTACTGGACGATGAGAGCAAATCTTTACAGGCCACCGATGCAGGATATGTAAAGAAGTGTGATACTATTCACAAAAAACACCCCAGCTATGCCGCACCTAAATTAGACTATCCTGGCTTTACCATTCGACACTATAGAAGTCAGGTTAGTAAATCTTGGAATCAATACGTTTCTTATTGTAATGGTGAGGTCGTTTCTGAGTTCTTCTCTCCGCACTTGACATTCTACGTATTATTTATTGCTCAGAGAGTCACATTTACGTGATGGGACTATGCAGTTGTTTCGTGTGCTCATTTCACATAACGTGACAAGCGCGATTCCATCATTATGTGAGCTCAGAAAAGACCTGCTCATCCCTAGATTTCTTAGTAGCTCAGTGGTTAGAGCATCCATCTAGTGTCTGGAGGAACGTAAGTTCAATTCCATCTGGTCTCAGAAATTTTTTCTGTGTACTTCTCTCATTACAGTCATTCTATTTGTAGTTATAAATTCCAAATTGCCCCCTTTTTATTAGAACCTATTCTTGGTCTGTAGTTACGTGGCAACGCAACAATGTTGGTGGTTAATACAATGAACAATTTTTTGAAGAATCTTCATAAAAGTGGTGTTTAGTTCCCAGAGGAGAGAAACATTTTTGTTCTTGATCACCAACATGGCCGCCGTGACGTCACGTGCAAACCAGCAGTAACCATCATGAACCAGACCTAGTGAGACATTGTACAGACAAACAAACTTTTTCAAGTAGGAATCACAGCAGTGGGAACCGACCTTCCAAATCAAAATTCTCTTGGAAAGAGCATACCTTCCATCAAACCACTCGCCACTTTACAAACAAGACGGAAACTGGGGCGAGTAAACTTTTGCAAAGACTTCTGGGACTGACCAGTGCGTCTCCAGTAACAATCCCAGAAACAATTGCGGGACACATTTTGGCACCAGTCCCCTTATCGTTTCTAAAGTGGCGAATTCCAATATCACCTGTATCTGTTATGGAATCTTGGGCTGCCAAGACTGAAGAGTGTCGTAAGAGTCGTGACCGGCGGCGCGCGTTTTTGTTTGGTTTAATTCATCACTTATCAAGCTTACGCAACCGCAGCCACTGTTTAAGCTTTTTTTTTTTTTCATTTTCAGGTGACTTATGTAGCTTTAGGACTCCTCAACCACACTCGAGATTTGGTCGGTAACTCCGTTCTCGACTGCTTACGAGGTAAGGCATCGTTATTTTTTTGTCACACAGTTTAAGCTTAACAATGGTTATGATCTTGTAATGCCGAGTTAACTTTCGCAAAGACTTCTGGGATCATAACTGATGACGCGCCGGTCAGCTATTGGCCAATTTTTTCCTTGCCCCCTGTAAAAGTTAACTCGTCCCAGGTTCCTTCTCGTAGCTTAGGCCTCTTCCACACGAATCCGCGGCGGGATATTTTTAAAACCGCATTTTTTTTAGTCCATCGCACAAATGAGCGGATTCGCACTGGTTTCGTCAGTTTCGACAGATGGCCGATTTGTATAAAAAATATTTGGTTTCAAAAATATCTGGATTCGCACTGTGGTCGAGGCGTCTTTTAAGTTGGTGTCAGGCTGCTTTGTAGGGTATTAATTATCTCCCTAATGTTGTCTAGAATTCTGTTTGCATGTGCCACACTGGTAAAATTCTTAAATTCCCTGTTCCCTGATCTTCTAATTCAAATTCGTATTTTAAAAAACTGTTTCCCCCTTTAGGTAGCGAAAGTGAATTCATCAGCAGACTGTTTTCCGCTAAGTTGTCTGGAACAGGTTCTCTTGCATTGCAACCTGAAAGGTATGGAGAGAATTTACTCACGTTCATCTCAGCCTCGTGCCGGTTTTTGCCCTTGCACCTGCGAGCTGTTTCTTATATCTGTGTTCTGTTCCCTTTAGGTTGCTGTTGCCAGATATTTTGATGCAAAATAAAACGAATATGAAAAGGCAAGTGAAGTCAGAAGCATATAACCCCGAATTCGGGGTTATATGCTTCTGGTGAAGTGCAAAGATTTATAGCGAATTGCGTGCACCGCATAGTTAGTGGTTAAGTTACTTCTCCGCTATGGCTACCAACGCGACTCGTACATGGCTTTTAATTATTTTTGTTTGTTTCTCAGGAGGCCGACCATAAGACATAAAACTGCTGTGTAAGTATAAAAACGATAACACTGTCTGTTGCTACAATGGAGATCAAAAGTCTTAGGACACTAAACACGAGAAGACTTCAACTGACCCCCTTTCCCCTTCACCCCAAAGCAATGTTGTATTTTATTCACCCTGTACACTTTACCCTGTGCCTTAAAAGTGGAGGGGAGGGCCTTTAGAGACATCCGAACTATGGTGAAAGTTGATCTTTGGCTACATTTGCATATTTGATATGCTTCCGCTGTTGAAGGAAGGTTTTAATAACTGTCTTAGATGTTTGGCCTCCGTTGTACTTTTTTAGCACAGAAGAAGGTAACGTTGAAATATCCGGCAAAATAAATCTGCTTTAAATTATATTATACTGAGATGTTGCGCTACTTTCTTAAGTAATGCCGTTGTTTCTACTCCCACCCCCTCCAAAAAAAAGTAGTTCCCCTGAGGGTTGTTAGTTTTGACGAGTTGTACCAACTTCAACTTCAACTTCAACTTCAACTTTATTTCATAAGACTATTGGTTACAATAGACTGGCCCGCAAAATAGCAATTGCTAATCTAAGCGGACCAGTTAAAAGAAAAATAAATTGAAAGGAAAAGAAAGGAAAGGAAAAGGAAGGAAAACTAAAACCCTAAAAAAAGAAGGTTTGTTTCACAATGCGATTTTCAAATAATATAGTCTTCCGCTATTGAGTTACTTTCGCTGCTCCACTTTCTGATTGGCTGAAAGCTACTTGCCCCTCCATGTCAACCTATCACAAGCTCAAACCAACGCGTATTTGCTTCGATATCTAATTGGTTTATTTGACGCATTTTTTGATTGGTTATGGTTAAAATACTTTGATTTTGAATATCGAACCTCTCACTCAAGTGAAATCCGCTCTTCTACGCACTGTTTTTTTATGTAGTGTGCAACATTTGGCGAGTAAAAAGAAGGGGCAAGGTACTACTACCAGTTTCCTGACGATTGCAACGCAGTTAAGGGTAAGTGTATTCAGTGGAGTGAAGTCAAGTGACGCCTTTATTTATGGTGGGCAGCACTCGACAGTTATGATCTAAACTGGCTGATAAACTTGTGGCCCTCGAGAGAGAATCAAGGTTGCATTGATGTTTTTGGCCTTTCATCTCTTTTTTTCATAATTATGCCTTCTGGCCGATCTGAATACATATTAGGGAGCTTTAGCATCGACGACTGCAACTGCAGCGAAAACGTCAGTTTTAAAATGAATTCCCGTTTTTTCAATCTTTGTCGCGTTTATTCCAATTTGCTGAAAATGGCAAGTGTAGGCAAATTTCCCTCCACAAAACTTGCAATTAGACATTTTCACGTCGTAGTCGTGCAACGACGGTAAATAAATGTACAAAAAAGCGTGATGCACGTGCAAAGTTGTTGTTTTGCGTAATAAACCTATTATGCTTTTTTGACGGCCTCGTTGCCGTCGCCGTCGTCGTTGCTAAAGCTCCCTACTATTAACTACGGGACGCACTTGTCAATTCCCCATTCAGAAACTACAAAAGGATTGGGTTTAAGCCTTCGTCACAATGTTTTCTGGGATCATTTATGTAGACAAGCGTTACTTGTGATTGGTCCATAGATGCCTTGAATACAATCGACCAACGTTTCCAGAAGTCACTGTGCCTAATGCTTGTACCCATTCTCCCTAAAGTATTTGTAGTGTGGGGAATAATGGTAACGGCTAACTTCAACAAAAGACACGTACCACTGAAAGCAACGGGCACTGCCCTTAGGATAAAGCCCCGGTAAAACAAAATTTAGGCGAGGTAAACACAGAACACAGCAGCTGAACACAGATTATGTAAGTTGTTAGAGATATTGCTTCAGTTCTGTTATATATATCATTACCCCTAGATCAGAATGAACCATTTGAAATCGGCGTTGCAGCAACTCTGATGAAAACTGGCATAATCTTTTTTCTTGCAGAAATCTATCGCAGAACTTATGGAGAAGGTTTTGTCCTGTGATGTTCATTTTATCAGGTTTGTATGTATGGTATCACGAGTTTAAGCTGTAGAAGACAGATTTTACGAAAATTTCCTGACAATTTTAACCCTTTTGTTCCGCCCTTTGAAAATCAGGTGTATCAAGCCCAACCGGGAACAGCTGCCGAATCAATTCGATCCTGATCTTGTCCTGTCACAAGTGAGATCTTTGGCCGTGGTTCAGACAGCGCACATCAGAAATCTTGGGTATCCTGTGTGGCTCTCATTTGATGCATTCATTGAAAGGTTTGGTCCGTTAGAAGTACTACCCATTAGAAAACAAAAGTGTTTTACTCTGAAATTAGACTTTTATAATCTAGGCCTCATTCACACGGAGAAAAAAAATCTCCGTTTTCAAAACTATCCGGATATCGCTTTTATCTCCGTTTTTGTTTCAACCTCGTTCCCAGGGTTCTCTCCTACCCGTCCTACGGAGCGAGATAGGGAGAGACCCTGGAAAACGCTGGTCACTTGGCTCCAGAACAAAATTAATTCTGAGGGAGGAGTCCTTTGTCTCACATTTGTTTGTCTGGTTTATTCGCAACATTCACGCAGTGATCGCAACAGCAAGATACATTTGCTAACCCTACTACAACTATAACTGAAACTAAGGGAAATTTCTGCCTAAACAAAACTATCAGATAAACAAATGAATTACCAGAGAAGGAATCAAACAGATTGTGGGAGACACGTGACCAGCGTTTTCCAGGGTCTCTCTCTCTCCCTCCCTCCGTAGGGCGGGTAGGAGAGAATCCTGGGAACGAGGTTGTTTTTGTTTCTCTTTGCAAATATTTCCAATTTGGTTGTAGTGCGATAAGCAAAATCAGAGAGTAGTTTAAGCAATATTTTCCGAACCACTGGTCGAATTTCATAAATGGTTTCTCTCTTCCAGCATTTAAGCCTGGGTGTAAATGCTGATTATCTTGCAAGACTGTAACTCAGTTTTAAGTGTAGCCATTGCTTTGACTGTAAGCATTTTATTTTCGATTCACAGGTTTGGTATTGTTGTGGGTTTACGTCCCAACGTTCCAATCAAAGACACGAAGCAAACTTGTCAAAAGATGCTTCGTCAGCTAGCTGAACCTAAAGGCTGGATAATAGGAAAAACCAAGGTAGCGTCTGATTCTTGGGAAAGTCAACAACTTTTTGAGGCACAAAAAGATTTTTTAGCGTTAGAGAACGATCAGTGCTTTGCTGGAAAATGAACACACACGCGCGCTGGCATTTCAGTGAACGAGATTCACAATAATCCCATGTAAAATCAGGGCCGTAGCCAGTATGAGGCGAACCGAGGCACTCGCCTCGGTAAAATTTTACCAAATACTGTCGATTTTTATTTTTTTTTAACAGACTGATAATATTAGAAGATTTCATACGGCTGATTTCGTACAACGGACCGTGTGTTCGCCTCGGTTGTAGTTTCTTCCTGGCTACGGCCCTGAAAATCCGTATGCAAATGTGGCTGATTTACCTTCTTTGCCCCAGATTTATTCCTTATGCAGTTTTCACATTTTTGCGACATATTTGCCATGAGCAAATTGGGGCTAATCCATTTTTTACGTCCAGTGATTATATATCTGTAGAACTCGTTAAGGGGTCGCGGAGCGGAAGAAAACCCATTAATGCGTGTAAATCGTGCGTTATACGCCATTAACGCACTCTAATCAGCCAATCAGCTTCCAGACGTTCGTGCTGAGGACGATGTATAAACTGGATAAAACTTGGTCGCAGCCGTGGATTAATAATTTAGTGCAATGACTGTTTGATTAGTTGTGAACATGTTCTTCTTATCACAGGTTTTTCTGACCTACTGGTGTCTGGATCGATTATACACAATTCTCGATCTGAAGGCAGCAAATGCTGTCGTTATACAGAAAGGTAGGAATATTATAACTGGTGTACTGAAACAGAGAAGTCTGTACTCTGCCAGGATTTTTCCTTATTTCCTCTGACAGTTCCTACTTGTCTGTGTGACCTTTTAAGGGGATTGGTCGGGGAGGGGGCCGGAGGCATACCGTACTGTTGTTCTTGCGGTTGTTTTCTTCCATGCAATAGGTTTAATCCAGCGGCTTCGTGTCTTCCGTCGCCATTTTATCTTCCTTATGTCGCTGTATCATCACCATGTCGCTTGTCGTAATTAGCTCTGATAATTACCCTGGGATCAGTAAGCGGATCATTCGGGGCGCGGAATTTCCCAGGAGGGAAGGGCATACCTAAATGTCCTCCGGAGATTTCGATTAATTCGCACGCCATCAGTAATCTAAGATAGTTGTTCTTCGATATCGGAGCTGCACGCTCAACGATGTTTAGCCGTACAGAAAGAAGAATTGTTCACAGACAGTCTAGTTTTGAAAAAGTTCTCAGTACATGTAACTTTTTTGTTTCTGTCGGGTACTAAAAGTTAACGTTTTGCTTTCAGTAAGTATAAAAAGAGAAATTGCTCACATGCAGTCTAGGTTTGAAAAAGTTTCCAATAACATTTTTCTTCTGTCGAATACTAAAAGTTAACCTTTTGCTGTCAGTATCGCCGACTCACACTAGGGCCATTTATACGAGGAAAAATAAGACGCGTCTTAAATAAGACGCGAGCTGTACCATTTATACGAGCATGTCTTATCTAATAAGACGCGTCTTAGCTAAGCCGCGTCTTATTTTAGACGAAATGTGCCGTTTATACGGAAAGTTCGCGTCTTATTTAAGACGCGTCTTATGTAAGACGCGTCTTATTTTTCCTCGTATAAATGGCCCTACTGTTTGCATTTGTCTTTATTGATAAGAAGCATACCCTCTTGGCTTACTTAAGTTCAGAAAAAAAAAATCGAGAAACAAACCTTGTTTATCGATTATCGGCGTATTCTGGTGACCTACAGATTCCGTTCTTGGCTTTAGATTCGACGCATTTGAATTACTTGATCTCCTCGCTAATGAGAAATAATTGCGTCCTTTTGCTGGGCATTTTTTTTCTTTTTTTGATAGCTCATACGTCAGTATTCTGTCGTATGTGATTTTGTACGTTCTCTATATTTTGTATGTGTTTCAGAGTGTCGGAATGATGAAAATAAAACGATGAGGATAGACTCAGTACTATGCACAGCTTTCGCGTTTTCAGCCGCCATTTTGTTACTTTCATCTTTTTCACGTACAGCAGTAACGAATTTCTGGACAATTTCAGACAACAAACAAGTCTGAAATTAGGGTTGAAATGCGCAGTTACACTACTGAGGCATTCAAAATACCTCACCAACGTTATACGTTAACGTGCCCATGTTTTATTTGCAGTTTTCAGAGGCTGGCAGGCGCGAAAACATTTTATCAGGCTCAGTAATCTCAAAGCTGCACAAGAAATTGCCGTCAGAGGTTTTCTTGATTCGGTATGTCTGTTGTTCTTAATGATAAATTTGTGATTAATTGTTTAAAACAAGCGCAGATCAGCTTTGAGGGATGTTTGGGAAAATTTTGCTTATACAGGTAATGCTTTTCGCGCGAATAAAACCTGGAGTAACGTCTTGCTCCTCATCATCCCCTGTTTGTTAGTTATAAATTTTTTATGAAGTTAACAGCTGATTTTAATCATGTTCTAGATTGCGAAACAAAGTGAGCTGTTGTCGCAACATATTTCTAACCAAGTAATGGAAGAAACCGCCAGACAAAAGAGAAAAAAAAGCGAGGTAAAGCCCCACACCTTCTCCTTTCTGGGTCAATGCTGTCGGTACTGTTGTGATGTCAATTTCAAGTCGTTTGCTTGTCACAAATCAACATTGGAAAAGATCGATGCTGTTGTCTCACTACTTTAAAATGCGTCACCCTGTAACAAGTCGAGAGTTAGAGATTTGATACGGCTTCTGGCCCAGTATGGGCGCATTCCAACAGCCAGGCCTGGCCAGCCGGACTATGGTCGGACCAGTCATTTTGACACTGAAATAGCCTTTCCAAAACCATGTCCCTCGTGCATATTATTTAGGGTTAAACTGATCTGGCTGTATAGTTTTGATTAAAAGTAATATTTTCATTATGACAGGAATAGTCTGGCCGCTCAGTTCTGACAAATCGAAAGCCCCCATAGACAGAGCGGATGCTTTTCAGTTGAGGGGCCAAACAATGTTCTAGACTGACCCAGCTGTTCGGTTGCAAACGTCTTTGTTGACTGGGGCGGAACCCCGATGTTACGAAGGGTGAAGTGAAGTATATTTCGTTGTAATGGGGATATGTTTCATTTTCATGTTCACAGACCCAAAGCCCGTCGTCCCCCTCTTCGCACCAGACAGGTTTGTATATGTAACATCTTTTGCTCAGGCTTATTCTACAACTGTAAATAACTTTTCTTTCTTGAAAGGATCACTTACGTCCGGCTAAGTGACCATTTTGGTCAGACAAAGTTACAAAAATGTGGTCAGACCCAATCAAAGACGCATTATGCGTCTCTAGTTCAAACATCGTGCACTGCTGTTGCCGCGGGCTTCGCTGCCGAGACGGAGGAGGCTTGGAACCGATTACGATCGCCCAGATAAATTCTCCGTATTCTCCCGACTTCTCCTATCCCGACAAGGTCAAAGGGTGACTTCCCATCTAAACTCGCTGAGGATGACTAGGAACGAGTCTTAACATCCCTCCGAGTTTGAAGAGAAAACACAGCTGTATGACCTCATAAAAATACGAAATAAAGGCTCAGGGAAGCTATATACAAAATAGAAAATAACGATATTCAAATCAAGTGTAATTGTAACTTTTCTATTATATTACATAAATTTCCCATAAACGCGGACCCTTCCGCTAATAATTTCTCCTTGTGTTTCTTGTTGACACAGGTTTTGACTTTAGGGACACCCCAGACGGGTTTCCTTCGTTATCCCCTCGCAGCAAGTCCCCTCAGAAGAGAATTTCAGACCTATCAGTGAGTTCTCTCTCAGACCCATTCAGCCCGGATACCCCGGCGTCCCGACCCGGCCCCCCACAGTCAAGAATGTCCGATTTGTCCATGATCTCGATCTCGTCTATTAGTTCGGCGTTTTCATCGGTAAGTTTATGTGTAATACTGGCGTTCCCGGGGATACACGAACTTGTTCGTTGCGTAGTCGTAGTGTTGGATTTTAGATGCATGTAGAGCTGGAACCGTATCAAACCATTTTTTGTAAAAACTTTCTTTCAGTTGCTCATTTTGACGCTTGTTATTTCCAGTTTTTCCCCATTTTTCGGTGAATTTAACATCGACTTCAGTTTTATTCTAAAATCTCAGAAATAACTTAGTGTTCTTGACAAAGGAGATTGAATATTGCCGCTAAGCATTTCCCTTGGAAATATTTCTTTGTTTACTTTACAAAAAACCTACAATGCTACCAGTGTCTCACAGCTCCAAGGTCCCCAGTGAGGAAGTATTTTTAGGGAATTTGAAATTTGGAAGGAACAAGTTATGGTTTTTAGTGTTAGTGATCATCCAGTACGTTCATTGTTTTCACTTTTGTGGCCTGTTGAAAGACCCCCTTAGTATTTTCTCTTAAGAGATCGTTGCGCGCCCGTATGAAAATTAAAACCACGGGAAATTTAATGACCCACCATAAACGGAAGGGGCGGGGGGGGGGGGGGGATAAAGAGGACTGAAATAGACGGTCTGTGGACATCTTTGGGAGCCACTGAAATTTCTTTTTTTTTTCTTTTCTCCCGCGCTCGACCAAGAAAAAGAAAACGTCTTTGGACAGGCTACCACTGCTTATCGTTGTTTTACTTAATTTAGGAATCAGATGAGTTTGACACAGCTGCACCTCACGTCTGGTGTAGAGTTTTTTGCTTTGAAAGGGAACATCAGAGAGCAGAGTTTTCTGTTGATCGCCCTTCAATCATCATTGATGGATCAAACAACTCCTTTGATGTGACAAGGTACTATAAATTGGCGATCTGAGACCAGAAAAAGCTAGCAATTTTTTTCCAAGTCAGTGACAATTCAATGATTTGTTGTGTTAGACAAAAGAATATCCCACGCGCTACTTGCACTTTCTTCGTATGAAATCACTATATTACAGTTATTTATTGCAGTTTATTGACGTTTCCAGTAGCTTAAAAATCCCGTTGTAACACATTTAGACAATTTGCCACGGTCAGGGAAAAATCAGGGAATTTTTTAAAAAGTTAGGGAAAATCTTTGATATTTTCAAGGTCAGTGAAAAGTCAGGGAATTCTGTTTTCCGGCTTATAATTCATAAGTTTTCTTCAAAATTTTGAAATGCATTTTCTTTCGGAAAGATGAAAAGTATGCTGCAAAGCAAGCAAAGCGATCAATTTGACACTTTACGCCTGACACGTGTAGTAGTGTGGTCAGTAGTTTTCGTTGTGAATGCTTTCTTCCAAATTCCTTCTTCCTCTTTCGACGAAAAGCTTAAAGAGGTTGAAAACTGAAGAGAAATACACAGATGGTCTGCAAAAAAAGATAAAGCGAATGTAAACATCGATTGTTTCTCGTTAATAAAAGGTCAGTGAAAATTGTTTAGTCAGGGAAAAGTCACGGAATTTTTAACTTTCTGATGAGTGGTAATCCTGTTTAGAGCTCCCCAAGAATATCTTTTAAACTCGCCTCTTGCATTTAAGCAGACCCTTCCTTAATGAGGGTTCGCCTTCCCTCCTTTCGCATCCCCGAAACAAGAGTAGGTTACTTATATTTTAAGTGCAAGCTGACTGTGGTTGCTTTATGATGTATTCGCGAACGTTTACGGAACGGGAATTCAAACGCTTCTCCCTGATGGAGCGGCGGACCAGCAAGTTACCCCTGAATTTTCAACTTGTGTTACCTTCCTACATCCTTAATGTTGTAGCCTAATGTAAGAATATGATGTTACACTTCATAACGATAGCTTCAAGTTGATAAGTTTCCTTATTCGGCTCATTAAGAGTCTGTTGAACATTTGCTACGGGGAAAAAATCGTTATGATTAATGATTCCCTCTTTACAGAATCGGTCTAGGAGCTCTGCCGCCGAGTTCTGACACGAAAGTTACAAAGGTGCGAGGATGCCTTGGAAAGGTAAAGACTTCCCCTTCTTGTTATTCCTGAATGAGTGGGTAGAAACCTAAACCTAAAGAAACATAACAAAAAGGGGGCGCTTAATTCGAAATGAAGTGAAGTTTCACACTAGGATATGCCACATTACGAACTATTAGACACAGACGCATAGCATGATGAAATCACACAGGATCTCTTTAAGCAACTTATATCCTTCTGTTGATGGAAAAACGTTTCTTGGCGTTGTGATCCGCAGGGTGTGGAGATTGTTAATGATGACGAAGGAAATGTTTGGGCAACTCGAGGAAGTAAAAATGCTATCTTTGTTAAGGTAGGCTAACAGCACTTACTTCCCGTTGTAGTAGCCGTGGTGTGTTTTAAACTTGTTTCAACGTTTTCTGGTTGAATAAGAAAAAGAGTTTATTCACTTATTTGATTAACCAGCGCTTATTGGCTTCCTGTAATACCTTAAATTAGTAATTTTTGCCATCATGCTTATACTTCTGAGCAGTGAAAAGCATCCTTTTAAATGGGAGTGGTCCAAGCACCGCTGAGTTTATACCTGCGTGTATATAGAGGCAGGGTTCGTACAGAGTCTTGAATTCTTGAAAAAAAATTTTGAAATTTTCCCAGCAGTTTTCCATACCTGAAAAAGGTCTGGAAAGTAAAGATGAAGTCTAGAAAAATGGTAAAAAGTCTTGACTTTCTTTTTTTCAAAGCTACAACAAGTGCTTTATAAGTGAATTTTTTTTCCGTTTTGGTCGAATCTTACTCAACCTCGCCCGTGCGTTTGCATTGCGTTGTGAAAAAAGGCTTTGTTCCTGCGTTTTTTAAGGTCTCTATAAATCACCTACTTGATAACCTTGAGTCTGGAAAAAGAAATTATTCTTTTGGAAAAACTCTGGAAAAAGTCTTGCATTTTGGATTCAAAAATCTGTACGAGCCCTGAAAGAGTACTGGTCACAGTGACTAGTGTACTACCTAGATAGGTGATATGTGTTAGTATCTATACCTGGGAGACTACAACTAGCTGATCGAAAATCATGAGTAAGCAGATACTCTTTGTGATAAATTAGCGGAAAATAATGCGCTTCCGGAAGACTGCCAACCTACCCCTCCCCTAAGCCAACATTTTGCCCTGGTATCCGGCGTTTCTGATGGAAAGGGGAAGAGAGAAGCAGAAAAGGGAAACAGTAAAGGGAGAGATCTCCCTCTCTCTCTTCCCCCCTCCCCCCCTCCCCCCCCCCTGCCCTCTAAAATTTGTTCTCTCCTAACCCTTAAGGAAGGCCTGATATTCAGCCTATTGATGAATAAGTTTCGTTTCCAGGGGCAAGCGGGGCCTGCACCATTAATACATAGATACTGTAAAGAAGATTTGTAACTAGACGAGGCAGAATTAATAACTGCTCAATATATGTAGGTTACAAGGACCATGAAACTATGATCATGATTAAAGCCGTTTCATTTAATTTTTGTCAGGGTCATTTCTTATCCAACGAAGTGGTTGCTTTAAAAGGTGCATTAGAAAAAGATGCTGCGATGAAGGTTGGTTGAAACAGCTATCATATTCCACACATTTTCAAGAGATATTCAGGCTCTATTTTTTTTGCAAGCAAACGAAAAGTTAGTGTCAAGAGGAAAGAAAAAGGCTGCGACGGATATATTCTAGTGGGTCGTTTTTTCCGCCTTAAAGAATAGCTTTATAATGGCTGAATGGAAAATGTCCATAGTTTTGAGAAAGACAAGATATCGCGAAAAGTAAAGAAAACAACAACAGCAACAAAAACCAAAACCACAAAGAACTCCCTGAAACAAATTGGTTTTGCGATTACACCATGGTCTTAAGACGAAGCAAGTCACGACATTGATGCTAGAGGGGCTGGTGTTCTTAGACATTCCTCCATTTAAGACAAGGATGTCTGTTTTGTATGTGTTTCCTCCCTTAGCGGGGGTGGTGGGGTGGTGGGGTGGTGGAAGGATTGTGCGGGAGTGCTGGGTTGCATAGTCGTCTACTAAAAATTAAGTGCAAACGTATTTAGTGTCGTTATTTCTGTCGTAGGTGTTTGATTGGGAATCATTCGCGGATTCTGTTCGGTATCACTGCCTCCATTCTAAGAATTTTGACCAAAAGATAGAGAAATTGGTCTTGTCAAGCGCCTCCATCTTTTTCAGCTTTGTTAAAGATGGAAAAGATGATGTTAACACGCCATGTTGGGTTCAACTCGATGTTCTGGAAGCTTTTCACCAAGCACAAGGTACTGTAAGCCGTTCCGACTGCATTCTTTCATATTCTCGCAAAGTAGAAGCTGTTTTCATTGGTGGTCTCTTTAAGTTGCTCAGTGAGCGAGCCTTTTTTGTACGCTTTAAGGTTGCGCGCGGAACTGGGTCCGTGTGGTGTCGAAGTGCATTATGGGACTGTTATAGCGGACTAATTTTTACCCAATTTCTTGCCAAACAAAGAAGAGCTACAATAGGGCCTTTTATACGAGGAAAAGTAAGACGCGAACTTTTCGTATAAACGGCACATTTCGTCTAAAATAAGACGCGGCCTAGCTAAGAAGCGTCTTATTTTAGAACAGCCCTTAACACCTGTTCTTAGATAAGACGCGTCTTAGCTAAGACGAGAAAAACTTCGTATAAATGACCTTCGCGTCTTACATAAGACGCGAACGCATAGTACGCATGCGTTAATTTTTGGCGCGCCACGTTGGATTGCCGTTGCTACAGGCAACATTCACATGAAAACGAGTCAAGAACAGAACTAAGACGCGAACCATTTGTACGAGCTGTTCTCGTCTTAGATAAGACATACTCGTATAAATGGCACAGCTCGCGTCTTATTTTTTCTCGTATAAATGGCCCTAATGTCCTCTTAAACATTTCCACTATGCAATAGCCCACGTTCGATATATCAAAATTCTAACATGACTCCGTCATTTTACTATATTAGGTTTGGTTTTCTTTGTGCTCAATTCTCTTTTGGGAATTGCGAGACAATGGAGTCGTGGAAAATTTGAAATTTTGAGCCTAAGGCCTCAGAGTCATGTTAGAATTTTCAGTATCGAACGTGGGCTAACAACAGCAACCCATCCTCAGGCGCTATAGGCAAATTTCGAATTTCCACAATTCATACTTGGCTCCGAGGCTGTGAGGAATAAAACAAAAGAAATGGATTATTTATCCCCCTAAAAATCAATGTGATTTCTCCTGTTTTTTACCTCTATGCCTCGGAGCCAAGTACGAATTTTAAGAATTTTAAATTGGCCTATTTCAAAATGGCCATGTTTAGATGTCTTATAGAGTTCTGATTCCATAACAAAAGCTGAGTTTAGGACTTAAATGACTTTTAACAATTACTCTGTTGAAGGTTCATTTCATGTTAATTGGACTTGCCCAAAAACATTTTCTAAGCACCTTTTTTTTTCTTTTCTTTTTTTGAGGGGGGGGGGGGGGGGGTCAAGAATCACAAACCGGCCTTTTTGTTGGCTAAGAAAGATATGAAAAGTTTGGCAACGCGCTCGTAAAAAAGCTCTGTACGGTTGGGCAAAGCGGATACTCAGTAATCATTCTATAAAATGACACAAAGTTACTATATTAACAAAAATCTTGTGGGCTTCACGAGTAATTAGAAATTCAGAAATCGATGAGATATCGGCTGGAACATTTATAGTATAGTGATATATGCCTGTTTGTTGCTTAGAAGGGAAGGTTTTATACAATAACTGAATGCATGAATTTAGTAAACATTCAGTAAACATGCAGTATTGATAGGAAGTTAGTATTAGGAAACAAAATCCGTGCTCTAATCTGTAAAAAGGCTTTATTGGCTTTCTGTAATAACGTGCAGACATCTTCCTCTTTTTGCCTTTTCAAACAGCTGCTTGTAAATATGCTCGCGACAAACGGAAACAAGAGAAGCAACAAGCGATCAACGCGCTGCCGCCAATTCTTCGCCCAAAGACGAAAAAATCCAGGGAGCTGGCCGGCGTGTCACGCTTTCAGCAAAAAGTTCGACCACGACGCTACATCGACACTTTCCGGTTTAACCGGAAGAAATGGGCCCGGAAGGAAGTTTCTCTAAACCCCTTTTTATATGGCAGTACAGATATATCTCAAATACAGCGCCAGACTTCCGTGAATACGTCACCAAGGAAGAGTACCAGTGACCCGGAAGAAGCTCTCGGTGGTGCCTCCCCCGTCCCCAAGTCTTTGTCGAATGTATTCGGCAATAGCACTGATGTTATGGACGGAGGGGCAGGGCAGAGTCCTTCTACGAACGGCAGTTTTGTTTTCAGCGATCAGGAAATTTCATCCCCCAGGAACGGCTTTCACCATCACAATGGAAAGGCTTCGTCGCCTGTTGTGGAGAAGCCGGACAAGAAAGTCTGGGCAAAGCAAAAAGTCGCTGATAACAAAACTAGAAAAGGAAAAAAACGGTCTTGACTGCCAGTTAAATATAGAAACCGATAAAATTAGTTTTATGATTATTTAACTCGTTTATTTTTAGCATTACAGGCGCCCTTCGCAGAAATCCTACGTGAGGAATATATGTTTGTGATGATTTTATCGTTTTTGCCAAGCCATGAGAATCAAGCTATACACAAAGTCTTAAATGTAACCATTCAGAGCCTGGGTTTACTGTGGTACTGATTATATATGTATTATACTGCACAAGGTGGTGTTTTTGGTTGTAGTATTCAAAATTTATTTACGAAAATTGGATTGTATTTATCTAGCAAACCGTACCAAGAGAGGGCTCTTGACCGCATTTGATATGTACAGTTTGGTGAAGTTACCGTAAAATTCAAAAAATAAGCCCCGGGGCTTATATTTTTTAAAGGCCCTTTTTGAGGGGCTTATTTTTGGAGGGGCTTATATTCGGAGGGGCTTATCTAGGGAGGGAAATTTGCGTTTCAAAATCGATATAATTGGATTAGCCTTATATATGGAAGGAAATTTACCGTTTTTGCTTTGTTTTACTTTGTATTTGTGGGCAATTTCCAAGTGCAAACACCCCGGGGGGCTTATATTTGAAGGGGCGATTTAACGGAGGGTTTTTTGCGTTACGAGTTTGGGGGGCTTATATTTATGATATATAAATATATTTATATTTGTACATGGAGGGGCTTATTTTCGGAATTTTACGGTATTAGTGAGCGTAAGCAAAAGACGTTTTTGAGCGACGCACGTCAATCGGAAGTGGTCCTTTTTCATTTTTGGACGGTGGTTTTGCCCAAATTTTTGGACAAATCGTCTCTATAATAGTAAAGACACTTAGAAATAAAAGTTTGTTAGCGTCAAGGTGCTTTAAAGTGAAAGAAGACCACACTTCTAGTTGACAACCCTATTGCGCTTTTACTTAATAATAGACTGTTCATAATGCCCTATTTTTCTGTAAGGTCGTGAAGGTTCGGGCTATGCCATCTTGGTTTCAAATATACTGAGTCTAGCCTGGCATGGGCGGGGGATAAACTAACTTACTTGGGGGAGGGGTGTGTGTGGGGGGGGGGAGGGGGGGTTGAAACCAATATGGCCGTTCGTAGCGTCTCCATAATCTTATATTACGGAATAATGGCGCACTGTGAACAGTCAACTTGTTGACTGCTCTCGACTTTTCTAACGCGAGCTCCAACTTGTTAGTGTCTATGAGTGACCATTCCAGTTAAGTATCGGTAACTTTTCGGGCCCAAAGTCAAATATTCAAATCAAAATTTACAGAATCAAAAAGCGGATACCAGCTAAAAACCAACCCCTTTTGTTTTGCTAACTGATAGTTTTATTATATTACCTTTATAACACTTTTGAAACCTCGAACTTTAATGTAATCAACAGCTTTCCAAGCCCGTTCGGGACTTTCATTCTAAAAAACGATTGAGCAGTATTTTCGAATTCCCGCGGTACTCTTACACGATGCATAAGTGTTTCCGTCTAACCCTTAAGTTTGGGAATGACATCCTTATGTGTGACCATTCAAATGAAAGCTACTGAGCAGTACTTTCCTTTGGTGTTGTGCATTTTACTGTACTAGGTAGTTCTAACTTTTGAGTCTGTGGATAAAATCCCAAAGTGTAACCATTCAAGTGAAATCTATTTAGCGGCACTGTCCTGTTGAATTGTTTTTGTGAGTACCCTGGAGTCTGTGGATGGAATCCTAAGTTATCCTGTGTGGTAACTACTCTCCTGTGTACTGTTTATTTTATTGTAAATAATAAAAATTTCTATTTTGCTCAGAGGGTTAGTGTAAAATAGAATGTACCCTGTTCCAGGTTCCGAGACAGTCGGGTCCGCGAAATTGAGAAAGTGCGCGTTCCTTTTACTTACGCGTCATCCCTACTATATCTGCCAGAGCCTGAAACAGGCTAAGCAGATCGAATGGAGATGATATAGCTATAAAATAATAGATCAAGTGCAAATATGTAACTATATAGACTACACTATTAATGAAACGATCCAGCATGTAATTATAAACTCGGAGCCATGAAAGAAAGTTGCCCAGGTTTGCGCTTCGTTTTTCAGAACATCGAAACCAAAAAGTTGACTTGGGGGCTCGAATTGTATAATTGCGTTTCATTATAAACAAACTTTTCACACGCAACTCAATAATAATAATCACTCAGGGGCAAGCAGGATGAAAACAAGCATGGTGAACCTTCTGCTAAGTCTAAACATACTCTTGGAGGCCGATCGATCATTATTTTTTACTGCTAGTGCTCCAAAGATATGGAACGTTTTGCCGGACTATATAGGAAAGAGAAGAATTTCGATAAATTTAAGAAACTCGTTAAGACTTACTTTTTTAGAGAAGCCCACAGTGTTGGCATGTTTAAGTCATCAGAGGTTCTTCTATTCTCAAAGTTTATTTTCTCTTTTATTTCTTGCTTGTTGTTAGTCATGCTTGTTCTGTGTAAGTCTCATTGTTGTGTATGCGTAGTTGATTATATATCAATGTAAAAATGCGCTATCATGAGAAGTATAAAGATATTATTGTTATTATCTTTTTATTGCATTTTCCAATGTCCTACACAAGATCACACAAGGCTTTGGTCAATTATGCCCGAAAGAATTCTGGGCCCAGTTCCTCAGTCCGAAGGCTGATTAGCGTTAATCCGCGAGGATCAAGCGGACAGTTTTGAACAAACTTTTCTCCTCTAGAAACAATCATGGACTGGCAATCTTGGACAAAAATGTTCAGAAAAATCAGGATGCATTCAGTCTTTACAGCCTGCCATTTGGGAAAGCTGTAGCTAGCATGTACTAGCCCACAAGTCATTTCAACTAGCCCCCAAACCCTTTTTGATTAACAGGATTGATAACACTGATAACAATCCTTCTGTAATTTGAATTTCCCCAAAAAACAACACTTGCCCGTCGGGCAATTTAAGAACAAACATCACTAGCCCGATAGCAAAAACCACTAGCCCCGGGCTATCGGACACGACTTTCTCTGCACGCTGAAAATGGACGTGGCCATGCCTAGTTTCAAAAAATTGCTCTTGAAATTAAAGCATTGGTAACTACTAATACTCCCACCTCCATCACCCTACAAAAAAACAACGTTGAAGCGACTGAAGTCTGGCTGGATAATTTCTGGTCCCGACTGAACAACATTTACCATGGTGGTGCGAGGGGAGAGGCCAAAGCGGTAACAAATTCGCGGAAGAGGCATTAATTCTATGGGTAGGAAAGTGCACGATTCTTAAGGCTGTTTTGTCCAAGATTGTAGGTTTAGTCATGAAGTATTCTTGTAAATGTGTTTTTTTGTTGTTGTTGATTACAATGATTAGTTTATCGAAGTTTAGTTCCCATTAGGATCATTCGACCCTGTACATAAGCCCTCCTTGTGAATATCACACCACTTAACGCCGACTAGTTTACTCGAGGCTGCTTTTTTCGTTCGCTTTATATATGAATTAAATGAGCTACCTACGTTTCTACATGTACTATTGCAGACTCCGTTTACCTTGTAATCTCTTTAGTTAGCATATCTTGTTATCTTCTTGACGTTACGTTACACTGTAATTTTCAGGGAGTTGTAATAACTCCTCTAGCGGGGCTAATTTAACTCCTCACAGTGGAGTTATTTTTTTGGGAGTTATTTTAACTCCAAAAAGGAGTTTAAAGAACTCTTTTTCAGGAGTAAAAATGACCCCAGGTATTGAGGAGTTAAAATAAGCCCAAAAAAGGAGTTATCCTGTACCTAAAATTTTTACTCCACTTTCAGCGTTTAATTAACTCCAAAAGGAGTAAAACAACCCACGTAATTATAAGGAATAAAAGTAACCCCATTTCGGAGTTATCTTAACTCCAGACTGGGAGTAAAAAGAACTCTTTTTCAGGAGTAAAAATGACCCCAAATTCGGAGTTAAATTAGTAGTTAAAATAACCCCAAAAAGGGGTTATCCTGTACCAAAAATTTTTACTCCATTTTTGGAGTTATAATAACACCCTAAAAATTACGGTGTATAACTTACAGTAGCCTTTCTTAGGTCCTACGGGTTTTTCATCCTTATCTGGGAAGACTAGAAAGTCTAATCGTTTGCAGATGTGATTTCAAAGTAGGCCGGCACTCTCTTCTCAGTTTTATTCTTAACCAGGCAGCGGTTATCATTGTGTTTTTGTTTTGTCTCCAGGGGCGGATCTAGGGGGAGGGTGCAGGGGGTGCGCACCCCCCCCCCCCTGAGATGACCTGGGGTTCTCTAATACAACTGGTATTCTGCCAAAAAAAAAAAAGCTATCTGGTTTATTGGTGTTGAAGTAGAGCAAGAGACGAGTGCACCCCCTCCTACAAAAAATCCTGGATCAGCCCCTGGTCTCTTCATACTTATAACTGCACAGAAATATTTTCTATTCGGCTGCTGAGCTAGCGATAGAGAATAGACTTACGGGTTTAAATTTCACCTTATTTGGATTAATGCTAATAATCTCGAGGTACTATATATACTGGGCCCTGAATAATGCATTCTTTCCAAGGGAATTGAAGATATAAAATTCTATCAATGATTCTCTAGTTAAAAAAAACAAAAACAAACGGGGAATAAATAGATAAATAAATAAATAAAGAAAGACAGAATGACGATTACGAGGTAGCACACCCACATAGTGGTTTTTCGATTACCTTTCCTGATGGAATTGGAATTTGGAAATGGTGTTTTTGAGCAGAGGGGGGTAAACCGTAAGGTGGAAGGCCGGGGCCGGGGTACTCTTACCGTCCCACCCCTCCCCCTGAAGGACGGTCAGGTATACAGTTATAAAACTGAAAACGTTACGGTCAAGAAGACTTTTGCAAGGACTGATCAAACGACGTGAAATAGAGTTTAGTTGCCACAATTCGACTGGCCAATACCAGTCTTCATCAGGTATAAAGTGTTCTCAGAAACTCATATGAATTTCTGGTGGCCTATTCAGTAAACAGCCGCTCTGAACCGAAGCCAAATTCAAAGGAGGCAATAATTACATTATTCGAAGTGCAAGAGTTTTTTTGCCTTCCAACAAAGTCTTCCGGGTTTTCCTAGTCACACTCTTTCTTTCGTGACCCTTTTTCGCGCCATATTTGGCCAAAGGGTATTGGCGGGAGTGTGCATGCGTGTAAATAGTGTCACGTGATCTTGGCTAACATGGCGGCATGTGGAAAACGAGTGATTTCAATAACATGTCTGGTTGATGCAAAGTTCTACGCTCTCTTCTCGAGGTCGAATTACTCGCTACTTATATGAAGAGTATTTTATATAATACTCTCTTTATGCCAACGATACGCGTGGATAGAGAGAACTTTGAGAAAGCGTAGGAGATCTAACGCTTCTGTTGTGGAATTGGATACCAACTGCACGATCTGTTTTAAACTCGAGGACGTTGCGTAAAGGAACTGTTTCGTATGAAGACCAAAGTTTCATCTGATAACAACGGGGAAGGCGTCCCTTCGCAAACTACTGTTGTGACAACGACTGTTGGACAATCCAGTGTGTGGTCGATATGTGATATATCTACAGATTCTCATGTCGAGCTGCGAGACATTACACCGTCTATCAGTCCTGTGTTTACTGACGATCAAGTTCACGAATTAACGCAAAACTCTACAGAGGTTGACGTCCTAGGCGAACATTTTCTCCCTTCTGAAGCTATCAAGCACATCGACGAAGTTCTGAGCTCCCAGGCGCAAGGAAACTTGCTTTACAGTGATCCAGTTCTTGGTAATGCACTTAAACAAAACCACGATGTCCTTTTGCCAGGTGATCTTGGCTTTCATGGGACCATGTTTCCATCATTCGATTCTATTGTAGAAGCAGATCGAATTCTAAACAAAAGGGACGAGTCAGCTGATGCAATAAGCAGTGAAGGGAATGATACTGCAGCTGATCAAACAAGCTCTGCAGTTTGGTCAAAAGATGGCACTGCAGTGAGCACACCAGGAGGTGAGAGTGGGACAGATGGTGGTGACAGTTCTGAGACTGAGAAGGGGCCACGACGTTCCATGCGAAAGCGTGTGCAAGTTAAGAAAGATTCTGAGACACTCAAAACTGCATTGCCATCTTCTAAACCTGTATCAAGAGGTAAAGATATTTCAAAATTGAAGTATGCAAATAACAAAGAAGAGGCTCCCAAAAAGGAGGTAAGAAGGAGTGGGCGAATGCAAAAAAAAGGTGACAAAGGGGAAAACAGTGCAGATACAGAGGAAAAGGAATCAAATGTGAACAGCAAAAAGAAAAACATTACCATAGATAAAGAAGCTGATAAGGAGTCATTAGAGCAGCAAGATTCTGCATCCACGAATGTGAGGAGGTTAGTAAACTAAAACGTACTTTACAGTGTAGTTGGTGGGCAGGGTGCAAAGAAAATCATTTTTACAGGTTGCCATTCGGGCAAGCTGAAGCTAGCATTTACTAGCCCAGATGTCATTTCAACTAGCCCCAAAAACTTTTGTGACCAGCAGAATTGATTTCATAGTTCATAGTTAATCTGTTGTTCGAATTCCTCAAAAAACATCACTTGCCCGTCGGGCAAGTTAAAAACAGAATTCACTAGCCCAATAGCAAAATCCACTAGCCCTGGGCTATTGGACACTACTTTCTTTGCATGCTGGTGGGCATAGAACATTAAAACAAAATGTTTGTTTTGTACTTTTGAGGCCCGGCCTTAGTTTTTCAATTGCTGGATAATGCTGTCTACTGCACCACTATCCACCAGATGGCACAACATTAATTCTCCATTGCTTATCAACTGGATGGTGATTTCTGCAATGGATTGTAGTGTCCCACCTATGAACAATCACAATACACTCAAACCCCTCTTTACGGACCCCCGTTTAATACGGAGCTCTTTGTTACGGACAGTTTGCTTTTGTCCCTAGAGAAAAAAAGCCCTTAGATTTCCTCTAAATTCAACCTGCTTAATACCGACACCTTGTTAATTTGGACACTTTCTATGGCTCCCTCAGTGTCCATATTAAAAGGATTTGACTGTTCTTACTATTGGGACTTGGTTTACAAAATTTTCATATAGTGGCCAAACACAATGACTGGTCAAAGAAATGTTACTCGTTCAAATCTTGTTTCTGACCGGTCAAAATATTGAAAAAATAATTAACACTAATGACAGCCTGTAAACTTAAAAGTGCCATTTGATTGTTCAAGTTGTTTCTAGACTGATTGAGAAGTGGCTTTGTGGAGAAAACTGCTTAAAACTTAACCAAAGGTAGAGAGTGTGTGTGTGACCATTCAACATGACTGGTACAGCTGTAAGTTAAGTTTTGGTCTACATCAATGAAATGAAAACTTTTAACTGCAAAATTTAAGCCACAGTAGCCATGGAAGTAAGAGCTGGCAACTCATAGCAACTGTGTCAATTACAGTGTTAAGTGAAATGTTTGGTTTCAAGTTAATTTAAGTTTGTTTGGTTGTTACTTGTAGGTCACCAAGGACTCAAAAGAAGTCACCAGTGGAAGAAAAAAAGAACACGTCAAGAAAACAAGATGATAAAAAGGAGGCCAACACTTCAAGTGATGGTAAAGAATCTTGTGAAGAAAAGGCTAGTGACAAAGAAAGCAAATCCAAAGGAACGAAGTCCAAGGGAAGTGAAAAAACAAATAAACAAGGAAGTAGTGATGGGGATGTCACCGGGAGTGATAAAGATGAGAAGAAAGGAGTAAGAAAAAGTGGACGCACAACAAGACCAAAAAGGGAAGAGGAAGAGAAAAAAGTGGATAATGAAAACAATAAAGAGGATGCAAAAAAAGGAAAGGGAAAAACAATAGGGAAGAAAATTGAAGAGGCAAAAACTAAAGAAGATTCTGAGATAAAAGTTACGGAAAAGAACTTGAGTGAAAAAGATGAGAGTAAGAAAGGTTCTAACAAAAGTGTTGCTGATGAAAAGCCAGAGAAAAGTGAGAATCCACGTACACGGGGAAAGGAGGAGGATGGTGAAAGGAAAGCTATAGGGAGGAAAAAGGTAGAATTAAAGACTGAAAGTTCTGAGGATGAGAGTGTTGTTAAGACAAGGAGGGTAAGTAGAAGGAATGAGAGAGTAGAGAGAAAAGACACAGAGGAGAATATTGCTGGTAAGTCTTCTGAAGAGGAAGCAAAATCAGCGGCATCATTGAAAGAAAATGCAGTAGAAGCGCAGGACACTATAAAACAAGAGGATAAAGCCGACAAGGGAGGGTCTGATGAGAAGGAAAATATCAAGAAAGAGGTACAAGAAGAGGTTACTACAAGTGCTGTAAAAGATGAAAAAGCCATCAAGGAATCCAAAAAAGTAGGGAAGAAAGTGAGTTCGGGAGATGTAGAACAAAGCAGGGAGGAAGAAGATGGCGACTCTGACGAGAATTCTGTGGATGATAATGAGGAGGTTAATGAAGACTCGGATTATGACCCTGAGTATGACCCTGATAGGTTGTGGTGTGTCTGTCGTAAACCCCATGGTAACAGGTATGGATACGAGCATAGGGCAGAGAAATGTGACATCATGTTACCATGGTAGCAAAAAGTTTCTTGCTCTCAACAATCTTGACAGAGACCACCATTTGCATGGTCAAATGATAGAAGGATTGTGTGGGCTACTGTTTTGTTCTGAGGCCAACCATGCACTGGAAAGTCTTACATGTCAATTTTCTTTTACCTTTTTGTTGCCATATTTGCAGGACCACAGATTGTTGAGATCCAGAAATTTTGTTACCATACCAATGTGATGTAGTGACTTCTCTCTGTACAGCTTTTCAAAAAGTCTCCAAAATGGAGTGTTACAGTTTACCTACATGTAGATATCCTCAAAATTATTTCAGTGTCACCTTAAATCATTGTTCATCAGAGATTTTCTCCCATTATAATTATAATGTAAATTACTTTAAGTTATAATGGCAAAATTATGTCTAGTACCAGAGGGTATAAAAATCTCTTGTAAAAGCTGAAAAACTCCAAACATTCCTTTTTCTCAAATTATTTGAGATAATGATAATGAATTGTTATTTTTTGTTTTTTTTTTTGCAATTTTTATATATTTTTTAACCTGTGCATAAGGAAACATTACTTGCTATAGGAAAATGAAATAGTAACCAGTTAACTTATCCCATTAGTTAAAGTAAGTGTAATTGTCTTTATGGAGGCAGTGTGGCTGAGCAGTTAGAGTGCTAGAATTGCAATCTGGAGGTCCTGCGTTCAACAAATCCACCCATAACTGCTAGCTGGATTTGTTCACAGTAGTATAAAGTTCAACTCTTTGGCCACAATGTAAACTTCTCATTCTGTGGGCCACAATGTAAACTATTGGGTTACCAGTCTTATTGTGCAACTGCTACAAAGTCCATTTTTCAATGGCCTTGTCTTTTTAGATTCATGATCTGTTGTGACCACTGTGAAGACTGGTTTCACGGCATGTGTGTTGGTATAACCATGGCTCAAGGGCGTCAAATGGAGAAGGATGGTCAGGAGTATGTGTGTCCTAAATGTCAAGGTGAGCTAGAGTTGTGGAGGGAGACATAAACACCCTTAAAGCTAGGGTACAGTTGGGGCTGGGGTGAGGTTTTTCTGCTTAAAATGTTGCAATAGATTCATCTGTAGTCAGGCATTTGTACAGCCCTTGGAATCACAGTCGTGTACTGCCCAGCCTTTGGAAAACCTGTGGATTTGTGTTGGTAATGAAAATTATTTGAATTATAAAGTTCTGAATTAAATTTCTCATTACAAGCAAAGCCTACATTTAATAATATTGTGTGAACATTGTCTGTTAATTCAAGCCCTGAACCATAATTATATTATTTTATTATATAGACACGAGTGTTTTACTGGAAAATATACCACTCGTAAAATTCATAAAAACCACATCCGGGACCCGAGTGGTTTATTTTCCATAATCTCACACGTGAGTTTATCGATGACGTAATTTTGGTAATTTCCATCTATTATTTTATTTATGTCTTTTTGTCTATATGATAAAAAGAACATTACACGGCATCTTGAAGATATGAATTTTATTTTCTTGCAGCAAAACAATATTTTACTTGCTGCACTTGTTCGTAAAATATTGTTTTGCCACTAGAAAATGAAATTCATATCTTCGCGCCACCATGTAATATCCTCTATGTATATTAACTGTTATTTTACTGTCTGTTGCACCTCGAAACACTGCAGCTAAAGTAGAGGAAGAAATGAAAGAGAAGAACAAGGAAACCAAACCCCAAACAGAAAATGCTGCAAAAGAAAAGGAGGAAACTTACAAACACGGTGAGGCAAAGGAGGGAAGAAAATCTCCAACAAAACATGGTCATCACAAAAGAAAAGAACACTCAGTGAAGATTAAGATTCCGTTTGAGAAAGAGGAAACAAGAAAACGACGGCATTCCAGTCACAGAAGAAGTCAAGATGATGAGGTACATGTACAAAATTAATGAGCATTATCCAGGGGGAGGTACAAGGGAGGTACTACCCATAGTGGAATTTACAAGGATGCTTCATCTGAAAGGGGCACTCTTTTCAGGCTAGAGGTGTTCAAAAGGGAAGGGATTTCAAAAGTTGAGGCATAGAAAATAGTAAGGAAAATTGCCAGTTGGGTACTTAAAAGGGGATTCAAAATATTTAGATTTCTCTTGCCAGGGTGAAACATTTGATACCTTTAACTGTTTTAGTCCCAGTAGTGACCAACATCGATTTTCCCCCAACAATATCAATACATGATAAGAAGAAACATTTATGTGAATTCAATGACCACGTACACTTTTAAGGAAAATGCTTTGGTCTGTGAACAAACACTAATTCTTTAAGGAAAAGTATGGAGATCTGTATAGAGAATTTTATGTACTGTAGATATTGGGGCTTGAAGGGTTTGAAGGTTTCAGAGACTATTATTTTAAAGAAAGTCACTCAATTATTAGCCAAAGTACTCCAACCCGTTCATGTGGCTTGTTGAAAAGGGTCTTTCTTGAGTCAAAAGTGGTATATAAAATTATCTTTAGTGGCTAATAATGTTACTGCTCTACAGCTTTCTGGCAACAAGAAGTCCAAAGAATCTGACCGAGCATTTACAAAAGAACATACAAGTGAAGAAAAGAAGAAAAAGCCACCTGAACCTAAAGGCTTTAGGATACCTAAAAAGGTTTGTTTGTGTGGTTACATGTATATCATTTATTTATTGTTATTATGAAATTGAAGGTAACAGGACTGAGTGGAATCCAGTTTGGTACCCGTGCAATCATTAACAAAGCTGGCTCCGGTTGTTCAATCGTTGGATAGTGCTATCCAACGGTTAAAAATCTATCCAGTGGATAATGCAATTGGTTTCCCTAATACTTTTTCGCTGGATAGTGATTTATCTTGTGGATAGCGCTATCCAACGTTTAAACAATCGGGGCCAGGAGTTTAATTTTTCTTAAAATTTAACAACTGTAGGGACACTTTTTGGAGTACAAATGGCTATAAAAGGGGGTAAAATATGATTGTACTATGCAAGTGTCTCCTTCAGTCTCTCTGGGTGAATTTCAAAATAATTTTATATTGTAATGCATCCCTCTACAGGTTGTAGAGGTGAATGTATAATTGTCACTTTGAGCAGGGCTCCTACAAAAATCTTGAATTCTAGCTTGTCCATTGGACAAGCAGCTCTCACAGTTTGCTTACTAAGGGCCATTGCTTGCTTGGACTGATTCGTTGTTGATTGGGCAAGTGAGCCTTGAAAGTGACTTGCTTGGCAAAGAAATCAACTTGTCCTAAATGACTAGACCGGATTTTTTCAAAACTCTGTTTGAAGTGCATTGTGATTTACTGTAATGGTAACATATTTTTTTAATGCATGTTTTGTTTTGTAATGCAGGTGAGGACGACGCCCACTCCTGCTTCATACATTCATCATCCTACCCGAAAAATGTGTATAACAGCTGGATGCTCAATGTTTGCAGAACATCATTCACTCTATTGCAGTCCAGAATGTGTCCAGAGGTATGTTGGTTCATATTAATTTTAGTAGCACATGTACATTGTATGTATCTTCAAGCTTTATAATGGTTTGAAGCAAAGTTACTCTTAAGTGCGTTTGTGAACTTATAAAAAAGTCAACAAGTATTTGCACTTTTGCCATTGTATGCAAAATAATTGTGTATTATTCAATAATTGAAGAAAAGTCGAGGCTTGGCACATGCAGCTTGGGCAGGCTGAGCCAGTACCTTGCAGAACATTATGGTATCTTTTTGAAAGGCCTATCAGATGCACCTGATGCTTTTTTCTTTTACTCATTCAATGTTGTATAATAGGCCACTTTCGTTATATTAAAATTCAGCATGATAGCGAGTCTTAGAGGACACAAACAAAGAAAAGGAATAAATGTGATTGAACATGGTTTATTCATTTTCTTTGATTACAAGTGTCCTCAAAGACTTGCTATCATGTTGAAATTGTAGTATCTCGAGAGGAGTTTGTCATCAACAGCCCATGTGAACTCACTGGCAGAGTTTTCCTATTTTTTTATTGGTCACATAGTGCCTACATAATCACTTCTTGTTTTCAGTATTTTGCACCTAACTGAGTTGAAACAAACTCCCTTTAGCCTGGTAGTCAGACTATTCAAAATAACCATGAATTAGTGAAGGCAAGATTTCAGCTTGACTTGCTCCCAATCTTCTGGCAACTCTTCCACCGAGAAAAGCTACAGCAAACACCTGCTTAAATGAGCACCTATGTAGGCTTGTTTGGTTGGTATTAATTTTGTTAATTTAATATTGATAATCGTTGATACAAACTGAATAAGTAACTTTCAGAGAATTCTTATGAGGGAAAAATTTTCCTTGTAGGCATGCGGAGGAATCACTTAAAATTATACTAGATGAGAAGAAGAAAAGAATGGGGTATAAACAGCCGGTTTCGTCTTCAAAGAATGTTGTGTCTCCAACTGTAAGTTTGTGGAACTTTCTAGGGTTAATTGGTGAAGTTACTGTAATAGCAGCCAACCCTAAAACACTGCATTCCTGATCTCTCATAAGTAGACACCTTTTGTAAGCTGATGCAGAAGTCCTTCTCAGGGTCTGTGGAAGTTTGAATTACATTATACCCCTCCCATTTCAGTAGACAATTAGAGATCTTAAGAATTGAGGATAAGGAAGACTGCCAGGGTGAGATTAAACTTAAAATTTTTTTTGCTGGAAAGTACCATTGTATTTTTCCTCATCAGAAAAGTTAGCGCGGTTATTTTTATTGAATCATGTTAAGCCCTCTCCCAAATGCAAAGTGATAACACTTTTTAAATTTAATAACTTGTTTCTGCCACTACGACAGTCTTGTTAAAAATGATAGTAAAATAGCAATGGCTATCTTGTTTTCCCCAAAAATGATGCGCATACTACATGTACTTACTATTGGTAAAATCTTCTCCTCGTAGTCATCCCTGTCTTACAATCTAAAAGTCTCCATTCCCTTTAAGATTTTGGGCGATCCTGCATCTATTTTGATTAGCTGGGAAAACAGTAGGGATTGTCACATAACAATACCCCTATGCCTGAAAACAATGGAAGTGCAGATTAAAGGGGACCAGTGAAATAAGAGGTTTAGAACGCTGCAGGTCTACTCAGGATTTTGGGGACTAAATATGCAGCTATATCCAAAGAGTTGTTAACCATGATTGTTGTCTTGCAGTCAAGCCTTCTAGGACCTGTTCCATGGGATCACAACCCTGCACTAAACTTGCCACAGTCAGAATCTGCACCTAAAGAAGGAATAGCAGTAATTGAGCGATCTACTGGAAGGGTGATTGCAGGCGTGGCTGCACCCACTCAGGAAGAGCTTCTCTACTGGCTTCAGGATCATCCTACGTTTGAAGTGCTTCGACCAGCAGGTTTGTATAATTTCAGTATTTAATATTCCCTTACAATGATTACACTTTCTAGCTGTTGGATTCCACCTCAAGACTCTAAAGTATGATCCACCTTGTGAAGCATAATAAAGAGTAATACATTGAAATAAATTAATAATAATAATTATTAAAAAATGGCCAGATGCCAAAAATAAAAAACTTGAACCCTTGAGACCACAAATGCAAGGGTTTCAATAAATATTAAAGTAGCTTGCAGGTTTGAATAAAGTAACTGACTGTATCAGCAAGGGGCTTTCTAGTCTTCTTCTTCTTGGTGGGTCTTGGGAGGAGTGCTCCCCTAATAATTTTTTTATTTTGAAATTCCAAGGCCCTAAAATGCGATTTCCAGCATTCTGGGCACTAAATTGAGTACAGAGGATATTGTAATTCCCATCAGAATGGACACACAATGTGCAGTAACACTCAATCTTTTCATAAATTTAAAATTGAAGCAGAAAGTATGTTTAAGTTTCAGCAAATTGAATTTTAATTTAAGTTTTGACAGAATTTTCATTAATTTAATACTTCATTCCATGCTTCCAATTTAGGGGAAAAAAAGTAGCTAACTTCTCTGAGCAGTGTAGCTGACGTGTTTTAAAGTCGGCCGTCGGTGCTTATTGAACTCTGCAGATGAATAGTAAAATATTTCAGCTGGGCATCAGATAACTTTAGAAAGACAGTATGTTAGCTTGAAGGCTTGTGCATCTTACTGCAGTATTGATCTTAGATTATAGGCTGTCATTGTGTTGCAGTAGACCACTATTAAAAGGATATGAACTAGATGAATAGTTTTTTTTTAAAATATTTTTTTGTATTTTTTGATCCTGTTTTTGTTAGTACTTCATGTTTGTCTAAAGTCTGATGTAAATTTGCACTTAAGGCATCAATTTTATCTGAGAAAACGTATACAATGTTATTGTTAATTCAGCATAGGCAGCTCTAAAAACAACTAAGCCATTAGTCAAGTTAGTCAAAGGCCAAATTAATTCTCTTGGATTATAACCTTGTTTCCTTAGTAAGTGAATGATATATAAACATTTTGTTAGCCTTTGCTTGTTTCTAATATTAGATGTGCATGTAAACCTGCAATCTCCTTGCAGGATGACTCCTAAGATAAATTAAATCATTATAACTAGGAGCATGTATTCCTAGCAGTTTCTTTTGTCGATATACATGTAACTAACTCTTTTTAGACTGTTCGCAATCCCCTACATTGTATTTTTCCATAAGATCATAAAGAATGAGCAATCCCCATCACTGGCAGCCATTAATGGTAATAATGGTTTCAAATGAACCAAGGGGGCTGGCATCAGAGCTTATAGCAGTGAGTATTTTTCTTTCTTTCTCCCAAACCATCCCCTGCCCCCCAAGTAGATGGCTGCCTGTAGAGCTCATTCCAGACAATGTTATGGAAAAATAATTTTCTCTTTGCCACTGTCCTGTACAGCATTGAACAGTGTGATGCAAACATACTGGTAACAGCGTTCAGATGAAAGGTCTCAGTTGACATCAAAACAGTTTAACTATTATGTTGTTTTCTTTTTACCGGTTAGTGGACCTGCCTTTGGAACCAGAACTGGGCCAGCCATCAAGTCTTGGCCACTACTATCCTTGTGTTATTTCATTAGGCAAGAGAGGCACTCAGTGTCTTTTATATTATTTTCTGTTGCTATCCAAAACATCCAAGGGACGTAAAAAAATAGTGGAGAAAGCAGAGTCCCTCTTGACACTCTTTTACTGATTTAACCTTAATTCTCAATTCATTCTTTCATTCATTCATTCATTCTTTCTCAATAGTGACCAACATCAATTTTCTCCTAACAACTTCCATTCATCATCAAGAGAAAAGGTTATGAGAATTCGCTGCCATAATGATCACCAAAGTGAAAATGTGATCTCTTTATCAAATCCTTCCAACTAATTTGTTAAAAAATGTTTTGAAATCAATCTGGAGAATTTCTATGTGGATATTAAGGCATAAAGGGTCAAGAATATCTTCATGTTCCTCTTTTTGTTTATTCCTTACACACAAACAGTTACTATTCATTACAGACATTTACAATAATCATTACAATTAAGTCAAATTATCGGTTACTAAGTTCCTCATGTTTCTACTTGCCTTTGAGAAAGAGGAAAATACGTCATAAAATTATATCCATGAAGTGGTCTGCTAGTTTTTTCTGTACATGTGCATAATACAATTTATTTTGCCAGTTTATCCATGGTTCCGATTTTATAGTCTACACACAGATTTTGTTTGTGCTTATCTAGGCATGCAATGCCTAAAGAAAGAAAACATACATCAATGGCATGTAAAGTAAAGTAGCTGAGATTCATCTGATTTAAGAAGTACTGTTAGAAGACAGTGTTAAATATCTTATTTAATGCAATACTGTGCAGTCAAATGTCGGTAGACAAAATGCTTGCCTAAACCATGAACCAACCTTAGGTTCATGTAATTTTTAAACAAGATTCCTGATTTCAGTATGTAATGCGGGTGTTGATTCTACCAAATCAACATTGATGCAAAGTTCCGTTGGGGGAAAACTTGGTATAAACTTTACACAATGCATCAAACAAAGGATTTCATAACCATTGTGTTATTGCACACATTGACACAGTTAAATTAAACTGTGGCTTTTGGTTGCTTTTGTCTTGGTTGTGGTTTTCGTCCCACCATGGTGATTTTGTGGCAAACAGAATTAGCTAAGACGAGGTTTTACTGGGTGCCAATACACTGATAGTTTCCATCAGTTCTGTTTATTGACTAGAGATTAACAAACTAATAGTTTATATAACAGCTTCTTTAATATTGTACTTGTGAGATCTTGCAGTTTTGTCCTAAAGTAGTTGTTTGTTTGTTTGTTGTTTCCACAATATGTTAAATTTGTCTTCCACGTTCAAGTAATGAACAAGTAGATATACATGTGTATTCCTGGTAATGTAACTTCAAAATTAATGTAATTTATTTTTATGGGGCCACTTTGCTGTAAACTACAAAGGGCTTGGATGTTTAAGATAGTGAGAGAATCTGTATGATTTTGCTATCGTTAGTTATTTTATTTTTACTTGTCAATTAGTCACAGTGAATTTGTGCATCGATCACTTAAAGATGGCAGGATTCTGCCAAATCAAGCTTCTGAACCCACCCCCAAGAACCCCCCCCCCCCTTAATATTAAATCTCTTGTCTTCAAAAGGACTGGCACTGTACATGTATTAGCAGCGACTCCTTGTACATGTGGTTACCCTTCTGTTTCTGTGCAGGGCAGGTCTGGTTCATTAATTTCCACCAGACTAATAATTTATTAATTTTAGAAAATAAAGGAGTCAAGCTAGTGACTACGAGTTCTTCCTGGAAATTTTTCTTTTCTTTGCTTCAACTAGTTGTTATGACCAAAATCTTGAAACAATCTGTGATGTTCCAAGTCGTCCCCAAGTTTTTGACGGAGAAAACTTCTTAACCGTCTAAAAACTTGAGTGACTAACATGATCAAGAGTTCTTTCGTCTTATACATGTAGTAACATTATAGTAACACTGCTTCATCAAAGATAAAGGTCATGAACAAGAGAGGAAAAAAAGGATCAACAAGTTAACAAGGAGTCTGACATTTTGCTGGACTATGTTTATAGCTGTTATTACAGTTCTTCGTTTGCACAAACAATCTTTTGTCCTAAATTGTATGGTATACAAGCAAAGTTAATGGGTTAATATGATGCAAAATAACCGTTTCCCACAGTTACATGTCCAAACTGTTGAAAGCCACAGTACCGGCTACAAATATTGGTCAGCAATTTGTTTCAGTCCTTTCTGAAAGTTTAGGAAGTAATATTATTGGACATAAGTTCTTGAAATTTTTGCAATAACATGTTGTTAATTGCTTTAAATATTAGGTGCCAAAGAAGACAAGAAGAAAGAAAAGAAAGAAGATAGCGAGAAAAGTATAAGAGATAATATCAGGAAATCACTCAAGGACATCCTAACTCTGAGGTATTCAAGCTTCTCTGTAGTTCTTAGTTGGTGTTTCTCTGTCAAGGGCATCGTGATCAAAGTTTTCTGCCCTTTTTATATTTTCTCAAATTCTGTGTGTAGAATTTAAAATGAAAATGTTACTGCCAAATGGACCTCTTTTGTCAAATAGTATTTTTCGGCCAAAAACTATTTCCAAAGTAGTGATTGTAAAAACTATGAGTGCAACCATTTCTTTTTTCTCATTTCCTTCTTTCCTTTTCCTTCGTCAGTGTGATTTTTGAGCTTCTAGGGTGCAAAAAAAATCTGCCTCCTGACTCGTTTTCTCTCAAATGACTGCCAATTTCGTTAGGTTCTTTTTCAAAAAATGGGCAAGATGTAGAGCACTAGAAATATAACCATGTCATCATTCTACAGATCTAAGGAACAGCAAGATGTGAGTGTGTCTGAAGAGAAAATCATCAAGTGCTCACTTGATGTTGAAGGAGAGATGTTTTCCTTCTTTGGGGATACAGGGCATCGCTATAAGAACAAGTATCGCAGTTTAATGTTCAACCTTAAAGATCCAAGGAACAAGGTAATAACAAGACAAAAGTTGTACAAAACATTGAAATGCTCTGTTCTTACTCGTAATGATTGATGCCCCTTTAACTCTTTAAGCCCTAAGAGTGATCAGTATCAAAATTCTCCTTGCTTTTTATGACAGATTGGTGATGAGAATTAAGGTGATGGTCACACAAGATACAATCAGTTGATACTTCAACAACTTCTCCTTACTACTTTTATAGGAAATGTATAGGGACAGCAAATGGGAATTTGAATTTTGATATAAGGGTGTAAAGGGTTAATTGTCCCCAACTAATCAGAGGCACTGTCGAGGTCAAATTGGCATTTGTACATGTTAGGATTTGAGGGTATGGGAAATCTGGAGTTCCTGGAGACAAGCTCTCGAAGCTGGGGCCTGTATGGCCCGGAAAGCTCTTGTTGATTACATTCAAGATCAAGCTTTCAATAATTTTGCAGATAACATGATAAACTATCATTAAGCAAAACAATGAGAACCAGGTCTTTAATTTATTCTTAAGATTTTGATTTGAATGTTTGATTTTGGACCTGGAAAGTCACCTGGACTTTCGGGAAACAGGCCCCAGCGAAGAGAACCAACAACAAACTCAATCCAAAAATGGCTTTGCCTCTCGGACTGTAGTCTGCTACACAGTCGTCATGCAATGATCCTCCCAGGAGGAGCGTTGCGTGACGACTCTAAAAACGGCTGTGGAGCAGACTACTCGGGCTCAAACCCAGGCACATGCTCTCACGACTGTATCATCCCTGCCCCCCCCCCCTACCCCCCGCTCTCGCCTCCCCCCTCTCCCCTCCCCACAAGCAATACTTTGTGGTCAGCAACTTTCTTTCTTTTTTCTTTTACAGGTGCTCTTCCGACATGTACTGCTGGGAGAAATTACTGTGGATCGTCTCGTCCGAATGACACCAGAGCAATTGGCCTCACCAGAACTGGCTACTTGGCGTGAACAAGAGACAAAACATGTTAGTTTTCTATTGTCTGCAGTCTTAATCTCAACGATGCACATACTCTAATCCAAATAAGCCATTTGTATGACTAAGGGGTTTTGTTATCGTTAATTTGTAGCTATTTTATATTATGCCCTGTTGATTAATGCCAATTGTAAGTGTGGTGTGCGTTACGGAAGGTGTATTACAAGTACGTGCCAGTGTTATTATATCACGTGCATGTATAATGCTCAGTGTTCTTATCAGGATTTTCTACACTGGGGTCCACAGGACCCATGGAGAAGCTTAAAGGGGGGCATGAGGGAGAAAAGCGGGTCACAATCTTTAGATACAGCTAACTCAACGTTTTCACTGTATATAATTTAATTTAGTACTTTTTAATCTATGTTAGAATCTTTCTGTGAACCACAGTTGTGTGATGAAAGTTTCCTACCAAAACATTATTATTAAATTAAATGAAATTTATTAATTAAAATTTCACAGGTCTTAGTTAGAGTAAATCCTCGTACTTTCTTAGATAATGATACATGTTTTCTAAAGACGCCATAACTAGTTAGATTTTGGCTTATATAATTGAGAAATACACGTACATGTATGTGTAGGTATGTTTACATACGTTTGGTAATAGTCTTTTTTCCTTCTTTACCCCCTGGGGACCCCTTGGGCTAATTATAGTGCGGTATTTCTCGAAAACGTGCAGCAATGCCGCAATGCCGCGGTCTGGTGAGAACACTGATGTGGGAGCCTTATTATTTTTTTTAGACCCTAGAGATGATCAAGCAGAATCAAGAGGAAATAAATGCAACGAAAGCACATACCAAGAAAACACACAAGGTGGGTTTCTCATTGTGAGAAAAAAATGACAATGTTTTGTCTCGACATGAGTGTTACCATTTAGTTTAAGATGTAATGTCTTCTTCACTCTAACATGTTGTATTCTATTATCCTTATGAGCGTTTATGGTGTGCTGTCTCTAGCCTGTTCCAGGCTCTCGGTTATTGGGGAAGACGCGAAAGTAAAAGGTACGCGAAAAGTTCGCGGTTTGTCAATTCAGCGGGCCCGACTATCTCGGAGCCTGGAACAGGCTATCCTGTCTCTATCTCATGTTACTTTGACAGTTTTTGTTCTTATCATGTTTTATATGACAATCTGTTCTGTTATCTTCGTTTATGGTACAGTTCCTTTCCCTAGTACATTTGAATAAGCACAATTTGGCGCATTTGAATATATTTATAAACATATTTGCGCCTTATTACTGTTATTACTATTAGTACTTTTAAATGCTACGTTACCTTAAGGTACGGTAAAGCGAGCAACAAAAATGTCCAACTTGTTTTGCAACATTGCGGCAAAACGATGGTTCGCGTTTTACTGCCCACTTTCAAACCTTTCTTGCAACAAATCCGTTTCTACTTTTTGCAACAAAACCTTTACATTTTGCGCGTTTTACAGGCCCAAGGCAAACTTATTTTGCAGCAAGTGAAGTAACTCCTGTGTATTTTTAAGCAGAAGTCAGTATTTACGCAACTTTCAGAAACCTTTATTTGTTGCAAGACAGGTTTGAACGTAGCCTGTTCCAGGCTCTCAGATAGTGGGAAAGACGCGAAAGAAATCTCGGAGCTTGGAACAGGCTAGTTTGAACGTGGGTGGTAAAACGCGCAACATCGCTTTTTAACTCGTTTTGCAGCTATGTTGCAAAACAAGTTGCACGTTTTTGTTGCCCGTTTTACCATACCTTTGAATAATAGCCTAAGAAAACAGCCGACATTGTGGCGACGCTACCACTGGTTTCCCCGCCAAATGACGTCTGAGAAACCAGCGCAGAAATTCCATACTGATGACGCGTCACTACCCAGATCTGGGCAGTGCTCCTGATTGGTCGTGCCGCGTGGGAAATTTATTTCAACCATTCAGAAACACTACCCAGATCTGGGTAGTGACGCGTCATCAGTATGGAATTTCTGCGCTCGTTTCTCAGACGTCATTTGGCGGGAAAACCAGTGGTAGCGTCGCCAAATGTCGGCCGTTTTCTCAGGCTATTACATGATAGCGATATGTAACGTGGCTTATAATATTAGGTTATGATGACACATATTGTGTTGATATTGGAGTCTATTAATTTTGTCACGTGTTTTGTTTTGTTTTGTTTGTTTGTTTTTTCATTTTCTTTTTTTTCCTGGTTTGCTCTTCAGGGTGAGGTTGAGATAGATGATGATGATTTAAGCACCCTTGAGGTGAGAGTATTTTCTTAAATTTTTATGTCGGCGTTGTTTTCCATACACTTATCAAACATGTTGGACTCTTACGTGTACCTCCTGCCATCTCCTACTCAGGAAAATGCAACTTGATAGGTTTTACTTGAATGGTCACATGAGTGGTTTAGAACCATCTTGTAAGGCGTAATAAACAGCACCAAAGAAAAGTACTGCTAAGAAGCTTCTATTCCATCCACAGACTCAAAAGTTAGAACTACATACTAAATAAATAGTGCCATGTGAAAGTACTGCTGAAGAGGTTTCATTTGAACTACCTTGTACAGCATAATAAACAGTAGCACAGGAAAGTACTTCTCAGTAGCTTCCATTTGATTGGTCACACTTTAGGATTTCATCCAAAGTCATCAAATTAAGAGCTTTATTGTAGCTCTTCAGAATCGACTCCTTGCAACGACTAGCGTCACACTTGCTCTGATACTTAATCCTCCTTATTTGATGCTTTCAGAACTCCGTCAAGGCAAACGCTGAGCTGAAAGAGGAGCAGAAACTTCCAGACAGTAACACAGGCTCTAGTACTTTGCTATTGGACACCACTGATGAACACCGCATGCATCTATTTGATCTGAACTGCCGCATCTGTACTGGAAAAATGCTTCCCCCTGGGGAGCCCCCCAGAAGAGAAACACCTTCACCGCTTGTCTCTACAACATCAATGTAGGTCACGAATAATAAACTTAATTTAAGCAACAATGTGGGGGCAGCACATGCACATAGTGGTTCTTGGTCTACCATTGCTAGTCGAACTGGAATTTGGAAATGTTGGTTGGTTTGTTGGCTTTCCATTCAACAAAAATTCCGGCTTGAAATTTCGGGAACTTCACGGTACATTCCGGTTGCACAGACCCGACCCAAGCCAGCGTGCGCTTGGTTATTGTTCTTGAAAGCAGGATATATGAACAAAAGAGCGGTACTGCCTGGGGACAACAATTTTGTCAGACGGAAAGGGACATTTCGGTCCGACCGACTGAAATGATCAGACCAGTCAAAGTGGACCACCTTCAAAGCTGGTCCTGAATATTCCGGTCGGACCAAACCGAAATGGTCCGTTCCATTTGATGTACCAACCGAAATGTCCCGGAATTTTGGGTTGAATGGAAAGCGCCCTGGGTTGCATGGTCTTGTGTTGAGTTGTAGTATGACGACTCGACTGTTTTGGGAAGCAGCCGCTTATTTTATCGGCTATTACGATGTGGCGCGAAAAAAATGGGTTACAATCCGTGCCCTGAAAACAGACCCATATCGCAATTCGACACATCACCGACCCAGTCCCAAGCATAAACTCAATATGGGCAAAAAGAACAGAGGTAACTTACAGTGAAATCCGAATCAGTCAATGGTCCTTATGCGTGTTTACGTCAAACGAGCAAATTTCACCACCAAGCGTCGTTTGTGAACAACTTTTTTTGCATTTGCTTTCTTTGTGCATGAGAATTCTTTTCAAAACAATAGACCACTCCCGAGTTCCAAGAACCCTCACTTTCAAAATGAGGCCAAGTGCTCAACCTTTCTTGTGAAAATGAGTTTTATTTGCAGGAGAATGAAAATGATTTGAGCACTTAACCTCGTTTTGATACAGAGGCCCGGGGGAACTCGGAAATGGCATATTAACAAATTGAGATTTTTGAAACGAGGCTTGATGGTGAAATTTGCTTGTCTGACGTAAACAATACATGCATAAGTGGCTATTCAGACTAGTTCTAAAATGCATTTTTGAGGTAAATTTAAGGGTCGTGATGTAGGTACTAACCCCTAACTTGTTGTTGTTTAACAGAGTGCAGGCTGTGGCTGAGAGCTCTATTCCTTCACCAACACCAATGGACATTGTCACTTCTGCAAAGTAAGTCTATTTTGACGAATTCTGTTCAATGAAAACCCAAAAATTGTAACGAGGATCGTAATGGACGGATTCTGAACTATGTATTCGAGTAAGATAGAAAAATTACTAGAAATTCCTTTTATCCGGAACCACTGTGATATGCTTCGTACATCAGAATGATGATGCCTAGAATCGTAGATGCCACTTGTGCCTGGTGATTGTGTAATTTGTGGACTAAATTCCACTTAATCATACTTCAGAATAGGGTCAATCAAACACGCTCCAAAAGCTGTCTTTACAGTTATCAGAGATCGTCGAGCGCGCGTATGAAATAATATCCCCGGGGGATTTATCGACCCCTACTGCAAGGGGGGGGGGGGGGTAGGTTGGGGAAAAGAAAAAAAAAATAGTAGTTCTTTCTTTTTTTTCTCGCGCGCTTGCTTCGCTCTTGTGCTCGTCTAGAAAAAAAGAAAAACGTCTGTGTACAGAATAATGTTACGTCCACTTTTTTCCTGTTATTTTGTGGCACGGTATGGCAAAGTGTGTAAAACAAATTGCAGTTTTTGTAGCTACAAAAGAGAATCGTTTGCATTTACCCAAGACATAAATTTATACGTCTTCATCGCTACTTTCTTTCAGCTCCCCTGACTCAGCCACAGTGTCCCAGCCACCTGTCTCGCCCTCAGTCCTCAACAAGACTACAAAGAAAGTTCCAGCAGTGTGGAAAGGATTTGTGATGATGCAGAGTGTAGCTAAGTTCGGCACTAGTGCTTACCGCGTGTCGGGATCATGTGAGGACCTGTTACAACTCCTACCTGACACACTGCATATCCAGGGCCGTATAGCGCATGAGCAAGTTTGGGACTATCTCTTACAGCTGAAGAGTTCCACATCAAGGGTACGGCCACTCTAACTTATCTTGTCTTAAGGGATTTTTCTAGCTCATAGCGCTGCTCGCTCGAAGTTTGTTGTCAAATGACTACTATTTTGTGCTTCAAGTAGGAAACTTTTGCACGCAAGCAACCAGTCCTTTATTAACGTTTTTAGTCCCAAAAGATCCCATTACTAAAATTAAAGACCACTTCCAATTTCGTTTTGAAATACTGAAAAATACACTGCCAGAGACGTCAAGATTCATGGTCATGCTATAGGTTTATTCTACTTACACAGAAATAAGTGCTAAATAATGTGGAAATATTATCGTGTGGTCTTATCATAGGATTTTATCTTCCAACTTAAATGTTAAAACTGCGCACTGAATAAAACGTTTTTAATTTTGAAAGTACTTAAGAAGAGATTTTATTTAAATGGTCACCCCATAGGATTTACTCTGTGGGCTTGTCACGCGACTGTGTCTTTCTGTAAATCTTTTTTCTCACTCAACATTTGATGTTCAATGTTTTTTTCAGGAGGTGTGCGTTATCAGATATGAGGCGTCTTCTGATGATGAGAAGCTGAGTTACGTCTCCCTGTATTCGTACTTCTACAGTCGAAAGCGCTGTGGCGTTGTGAGCAACTGTTACACTGGTGTCAAGGATATGTACCTGGTGCCTTTAGCATCACATCAACCGATTCCCCCCGAGTTGCTCCCTTTTGATGGCCCTGGTAAGAATGTAATTTTTCGTTTGAAATTAAGGCTCTTGCAGGCATTCATGAAACGTTACTTTTCTTTATTTTGCTTGCGAATTCGCGAATTTCCTTACCTTTCTTTAAAATTATGTCTTGCTTGTCGGCACCACGAAAATGACACAAGCGTTTTGGGCTTTTCATTTTTCAAGCATTATATGAAAAGCTCGACTGTTACTCATAAAGTTTGGCTGATTGAATTAAATATTTGCTCACACGATCTTTACGGCTGGAAGACTGTTGAGTTTGTTTCGTCTTTTACAGAATTGTGTTGTTCTACTTGACATGCGAATTCTATTTTCGGCCAGGTCCGCCGAGAGAGTGTATAAGGCTGGGCCTTCTTCAATCTTCCTTAGAAGAAATTTTCTCGAGTGCGGGCAGAGCAATAAACAACCAATTTATGATTCTGATGTAACTTATGTTTTATTTTCAGGCTTAGATGAACCTCGTCCTCACATGCTCCTTGGGGTAATTGTACGCTCAAAAGCTGTGTTTAAACGCCCACGTGCACTCAGTCAGCGGTCCATGTCACCACCACCAAAGCGACGAACCAGTTCAGCGAGTGTTGAAACTAATAGCAGTGATGGAGGGGTTTCAGACAGCCCAGCTAGTAAAAGGGAAACACTACGAGAGCTGCGTGACTCTCCACCAGCCGATATCGACGATATCGTATTCCAGTACCATACTAGCCAAGCCAAGAAGACGGCCAGTGAGAGCAAAGACTCAACAGTTAAGGTATCACCGGCTTCTGAATCTTCAACACCATCCGTAAGCTCCTCCACTGGAATTTCTTCTGCTGTCTCAAGCGAAAAATCGTCGCTTCCCTCACTCGAGGCACAAAAACAGCAGCTGTTGGACCTTCAAGAGCGCGCTCGCCAGTACATCTTGGCACAGACACAGAAGAAAACAGCCTCAAGCAACGGAAAGCAAGGGGTGGAAAATGAACAGTCTGGCAGCTCGGAGGTCGTCAGTATAGACCAGCAGGCAGGGGCAGGTGGAACCGCAGACGACGACGCTCCTTATGATCCCGAAGAGGGCTTGGATCTCGATCTCACTGACATCACCGCTTCCGAACCTGCAGTTACTACCAAGCCTGTTGATCCTGTCAAGCCAGTGGAACCTGCCAAGCCAGTTGAACCCGCTAAGTCAGTGAATAATCCTACGCCTGTGGATTCTGCGAAGCCTTCCAGTCTGGAGATTCTAGTTTCCACACTTCAGAGGCTTCAAGGAACAGCTCCTCAGCTGTCAGCAGCGAGTGCATTTCTACCTAAGGTGTCAAGTAGTATACTGCAACCCATGAATCCAGCCGCACGTGAGCACCAGTCATCAGCTTCTTCAGACATTGTGTCGCATTCTTCTGTGACCTCAGGTCATGGACAGGCAAAGTCTGAGGAATTAAGTAGACCACATCTCCCAGTGGCAACTGCCGATCGCTTACATTCTTCCTCAGTGTCCAGTGCTCAGAGACCTCAGTTTTCTCCCTCTTCTGACCACCGACTACACCCTGGACTGCAACCTGGACCCTCCTCCAATCAAAGGCTACATCCTGCACCCTCCTCAGACCAAAGGCCGCAACCCAGACGTCCTTCTGATCAAAGATTGCAACCTGGACCTACAGATCACAGACCTCAGCCTGGTCCTACTGTAGACCAAAGGCTGCACCCTGCACCTTCCTCAGACCAAAGGCCGCCACCCAGACATCCTTCTGATCAACGAGTGCAACCTGGACCTACCGATCACAGACGTCAGCCTGGGCCTATTGTAGACCAGAGGCTCCAGCACGGAAACTCATCCGATCAAAGAGCTCCATTTGGTCCATCCACTGATCAGAGAACCCAACCTCATCCCGACAGATGGAACCCCTCGGAACCACCACAGGTGACACGTCAAGTGAACAACGTCACTCAAGACGTAGAACAGTACAGTGGTCTCCGTCCCGAAGAACGAGCGCGGCTGGCGGCTCGCGAATCACGCTTAGGATCCCGAGAAAACAGACGAGTATCGAGTGACCACAGAGATCCACATTACGATCAACGAAGAATCGATGATAGGCACAGACCTGGTTGGCACAATGACTCGCGTTACCATCGGGACTCCAGAGATTCTCGGGATGACTCGCGCAGGAATTGGCGTGACGACTACAGACAAGGAAGGCCGTGGTATAGTGACGAACAGCGCCGAGACCGACACGATCATCCCCCGAGACACGAAGATCGCAGGGAAGAGAGAAGGTTTAAAGAGCACTGGAACCGCGATAGATGGAGGCGGTGACAAAGAGAAACTGTATAGAGTTCTAAGTTGCTGTAAAATTAATAATAGAATTTGTGTTCTGGGTATTTTTTTGTATTTTGTTTTTCCTTGTCTTCTCTTTCCCCTCACAAATGTAACTGGGGGACACGAAACTACTGAAAGTTCATACCGAGTTCTCTGATTGTTCGCCGTCGAATTTGTTTCGCGTTTTTCGCAAATTGGTCCTGCGAAAGGTTACGGCTTGGATCTATGTTGATTTTGATTTGCTTACTATAGAAGTTGTTCAGAGGCATTAAAAAATTTACTTGAGGACCGAAGGTCTATTGGAAGTTGTCCTTGTATGGGCTCGGTCGCATAGAACATAAAACGTTGACTTTTCGAAGTTACATCGAACAAGTGAGGTCAAGCTGCCTCATGGTGACTCAACGAATTTGATGCAGTCTCGAAACTGATTCAAGCACCAGAGAGGCCTTTCCTAAAATCCTCGAGATTTAGTTATAGAATCTGTGTTGAATTTTCCGAAGTCTGTACAAAGTTAGTTGTCCATGCGTTTGTGTTGATCGTGGGCCAATCAACTTGTTGATGGTTGTAAGTTCTACACAGATCGATCTTACGTTTTAGAGAAATAGAGGTCTTGTAAAATTTTTAAAAAGCCGTTTTAGTAACGTTACTTGAAGGCGGGTTAAAATGTCTTGTAAAAATAAGTGGAAATTAGTGTGTTATCTTCCAAGACCTTAAATAAATAAACGAAATGATTTTTGACGGTAGCACAGTGCGTCTCAGAATGACTCTGTGTTCATCATATTTTTAGCCTGCGAACGCAGACTTATTTCTAGTGGTGGGTCAGACGTATTTCCCTAAAGTTAACGATTACTCTGTACTATTGCGCTGTTAGAGTTGAAGATACTTTTGGTCCACACTTGCGGTTTTGCAAATTCTGAACGATACGCTAAATCGTAAAGAAGCTTGTTCTTGAATAAATAAAAATTTGAACCCATAGTGATTTGATGATTTACAACGCGCCATATTCACTGCAGTTTGATATTATTCCCGTATATGTGGCCCGTATATCCAACTGCTGCCTTAGGCTGTGCGTAAGGCAGGTACCTATTTTTCGATTCGGAAAGAACACAGTGCGAAAGTTTTAGCCTTTTCTGACAGAATGTTCTGCGCGCGCGTGCGTCTTTTCGAACGCAAACTATTTGTTTGTGACGAAATCAGTTTCCAAGGAAATGTTGCTATTTACTTCAGTTTTCGACGCTTTTAGCCACGAGTTTTCCAAGAGAGTTTTCGTGAATTGTTTACCCGTCATAAAGAAATTTTTTTGAAAAAAAAAAATCAAGTTTTCTGTAGGAGTGATTACGGAATTGTTTCTCCAAATAACAGAGCTCGAGTTTTAGTTTGTTTGAATTGAGCGCTTCGCGCCAACGCGCGACATGTCGCAAAAATTTTCGAGTGATAGTGGTGCTCGGCCTCGCCCGCTAAAACCAAAATCTAAGATTCCGGTCAGGGTTTCATGCTCAGACAGTGACAGTGAGCAAAGCACCGGGGAAGAGTCGGGATGCAGAAATCGTCCAAGTCGGAGAACCCGGATATCAATTGCAGCTCCCAGCCAAGCGAGTGGAAGTCACAGCGACCCTTGTGTCGAACATCACAGGACACGGAACCCACAAGCAATCGGTTCAGGTAACGCATTGGTTCCATATAAAAGCAAGCAAGTCGGACTATTTGAAATTGTAAATTAATGAAACCAAATTGCCGTTTGACGTACGGTATATTATAAGCATTTCCAAAAATGAAAAAGTCACATATTTCGGTTTTGTCAATATGGCGGATAAGCTCCCACGCTGACTTTCGTAGGGCTTCGTCACGCGTTCCTTTATTCCTCAATGGGAGAATTGCGTGACGAGCCAAAAGAACGTCTGCGTGGGAGGCTATATGGCGGAATAATTCAGTACTGAGGGTTATCGCGGTTTAAGTAGAATTTAAATATGTTGACTGATATGTGCTGCTAAGTACAGGCTACCGAATTACCAAAGTAAAAATTGTACAGGCACTAGTTAGGAGCTGGTTAGCTTAGGATTACTGTTTTAAGGTATAGACCTTTTTTGGCGCTTTTTAAGTGGTATGATAAATTCCGACGTTTAGACTGCTTTCACTTCATTTGCGAAATGAACAGTGAGTAAAGCACTCGTGTTGTTGTTAATCACACAAGGCGCGCACTTCAGGCGTCTACATGTCACAGAACTTTGTAAAGTAGGCCAGCATACTTATCGAACTGGCAGAGTTTTTCCTTTTGTGCACTGAAAAGCTTTCTCGACCGTAATGTTTTTGGGAGTTTTGAGAAACGCGCGGAAGGGCCGAGCTTTTCAAAGAGGACTGGCACAAACTCAAGTCCTGTTAATATGACAAAAGGCTTTTAGCTATGCTTCCATAATCACTTATTTGATGTGCACCATATTGGATTTTAGGCACTATCCTTGAACCAGTGCGTAACTTGAATGAAGTCCTCGGTAAAAAGGGGGACGCGACTGGAGTACGGTTTGCTTCCAAGGCAAAGAACGATGGCCAGAGGTCCAAAAGTGCCAGCCCGCGTGACACAAAGGCCAGTGCTCTACGAAAACAGGCAGTACTCGAAAAGGCAGCGGCTTCCTCCGGAAAGCCAATAGGGGTAATATATTTTTTATTAACTTAAAGCTTCAGAACGTTGACGTCGCGGACATCATTAATTCGTTTTTTTTTTTTTTTTTTTTTTTTTTTTTAACTAGAAGAGAACTGGAGCCGACAGGTATCCCGCAATTGTTTCGGGGATCTTTGCTGGGGACGCACTGATCAGCTATTGGCCTAGCCTGAGAAAACAGCCGACATTCCGCCACGCCAACACTGTTTTCCCCGCGAGATGACGTCGAAGATACGAGCGTAGAAATTCCATACTGGTGACATGTCACTACCTAAATCTGGGAAGTGCTTCTGAGTGGTCGTGGCGCGAGGGAAACTTGCTGCAGCCAATCAAACGCACTACCCAGATCTAGGTAGTGAAGCGTCATTATTATAGAATTTCTGCGCTCGTTTCTCAGACATCGTTTCGCAGGGTAACCAGTGGTGGCGTCGCAAAATGTCAGCTGCATAGTAACACTCCCAGAAGTCTTTGCGAGAGTTTACTCGGCCCAGTCTCCATCTCTTTTGTCAAGTTTTGAATAACAACCGCAAGTTTTCTGTTTCACTACTAACTTAACGGGTTTGAAAGGTTTTGATTTATAAGCTAGTGTCAAATCATAATAGATCGACACTCTCCAGCAGCTACCTTGATACACTGTGCAAACGACTGCAACAAATGTTCTAAAAAAAGGAAAATGTTCCCGTGCAGTCGAGACTTGTTTTATTTTATTTTTATTTTTTTCATTTTTTTTCTCAGTAGCTATCGAACTTTGTTTTGCAGGAAAAATGTAGAGTATCTCCAAAAGTCCTTTGTGGCCGCACGTCCTTTAAGAACGACGCGAAGGAAAAACAAGTGCGGAGTACGCATGCGCCAGAAAAACTGAAGGAAGAAATCAAGTGAGTCAATATTTCTTTTGTTCATAATTTGAATGATCTTCCCGAGACTTGGGGGCTATCTATTATGGTGAGAAAATAAAAGGCGAACCGTCGTTTACCTGCTTTTGTCTCTCTCACGAGATGCGCCTGGGTTTTTAGAAGATCAGGGTTTACTGAGGTACATTTTTGGCAAACGCGTTAGAGCAAAAATCATTATTTCTATTCCTGATGATAAGAAAACTGTTACGGAGATAGTTTCAGTGAAAGGGCCATAGAGATTACTAATTATGGCCTGAGTGTGGCACGCTTCGAACGAGTGGGAGAGGAAGCGAAAAACTAGAGGGTGGGGGGAAGGGGAGCATTTTTCTATCCCTCTCGTACCCTTGTTACTAAGGCCCAGGCTGAATTCTTGTTTTGCTCCTCTGAATATTCTTAGATTATAGCCCATGAAATTCCATTTAAGAATGTATTGGGTATCAACTACAACCGTTTAGATCGAAAGATAGATTCACTGGTGAATTAATATTTGGCAAGGAAGTTGCATTATGTTTGAGACAACCCTGTAATTCATGTTTAAGGTGTGATACAGTTCAGGTGGATAACGAATCCGTCGCCTTAAAAGTCACCAAAGATCAAGAAGTTACAGTTAGCTATTCTGATGAAAGTTTTGAGGGGGAGTCTTCTTCGACGACGGAGGAAACAACATCGAGCATTGAATCAGTTAATACAAGTGTAGACTGCTTTGAAAGAAGCACGACTGTTAACAGGAACGGGCAAGTGGAGGAAATCCAAGAGCGACAATGTGAAAGAGTAAGTGTAGATAAACAAGCTAGTGACCTTGAGGGAAAGCAGGTTCCTTGTGAGAGCTCAGCAGAAGTCTCTAGCTTGGTGGATGAAAGCTCAGCCGAACAGTTGACTGGCAAAGTTGTTGAAAAGCGACTCTCGGAGCAAGCAAATTTGACGGCTGATGAGGATGGTGATCATACCAGCGACCCTGAAGAGCAGTCCATGTTCTTCGGCGAATCCACCGCTGGGATTCAGTTAAAGAAAAAGCAGAGCATCTTGAAATTCTTTGATAGCGATGATGATCAAGACAACGCGCTCAATAATATTAGAGTTCATGTGCCAAAGAATAATAAAGACCAAGAACAAGATGATAAATCTGAAGAAATGTCAAAATCTGTGGATGAATCACAGCGGCCTTTTGAAATCAACGATGGTGATGACAAAGAAACTGAAAAAAGTGTGACGGCAGATGGTGTCTTAGAAGGGAATGAGGTTTCATGGTCTTTATCTGTTAGTAATGATGTCGATGAGAAATTTGAACAACAAAAGGAGCAGTTTAAAAGCCGCATTCAGCAGCAACTCCGTGAACTGGAAAAGGAACACTCTTTGATGTTAGAGGAGTTGACTCAGGCTTCAAACCTAGTGAGATATTTTGAAAGAGATGATGCAATTGTGGAGGAAGAGGGATTCGAGAATCTATTGAACGAGAGGGATGAGACATTGGAGACGAATAAACTAGTATTTAATTGGAACGAAAATCAACCTGAATTGGGAAAAGAAAAGGTTCAAGATCCCAGTAAGATAGCCTCGAAAGTATTAGTGACACGTCCTCAAGAAGAGAGATTTAACTTGACTAAAATTGAGGGAAAATTAACAGATGAGGATGAACTGAATCTGATTCAGCAGCAAAAAGAGGAAAACAGAGATCGGAAGGACTCAAGACATCAACTGATGGACAACGATACAGAGCTGAACGAGGACTCACTTCATGATGTTGGTAAAAATTCAGCTGATAAATTAAAAGGCGAACTTATACTGATTCAAAGAGAGTTTAAGGAAACAGTCAGCACTTCAGCTCAGAGAAACGCTGAATTAATTAAGGCTCGAGGTTTGCTTTGCAAAGGAGATGAACTTCTGTATGAGTTCAGGCAGAGTTTAACTGAGATGCAGCAAGAACTGGAAGAAACAAAGAAGGCTTTGACTGCGAAGGATGAAGCGTTGGAATCTGCTTCAGCTTATGCGAATTATGAAGATAGCGTCTTGAAGAAAAAGCTGGCCAAAGTCGTAGTAGATGTGAAGAGAGTGGTTAAGCTTCAAGCTAGGCTGCAAAGCTTGCTTCAGGAAAAAGACAGAAATATTAAAGGCAAAGACATGTTTATTGCTCAGTTAAAACAAGATTTGAAGCAGTTTGATACTTATGTAAAGGAAAATGATAATGACCTTGGGGACTTCAAAACCACTTTGTTGGAGTTAAAGAGAAATCTGGAACTGAGTCGCTCCTCTTTAAGGGAAAAAGGCAAAACAATTGAAGAGCTGGAATCGTCCACTAATGCATTAAAGCAGGAGTTGGATATAAAGAATTTATCTTTGACAGAGAAAGATGATAAAATTCAACAGCTAGAATTTTCGATCGTCCAAAATAAGAAAGACTTGGAAAAGAGCAGTTCTTCCTTAAAGGTAAAGAACAACCAAATTAAAGATTTGGATTCATCCGTTGAGAAGCTAAAGGAATTTGTGGAGTTAACCAACATTTCCTTGAATGAAAGAAGCAATGAACTGCAACAAATGAAAATTTATGTTGAAGAGAAAGAAAGAGAGCTAGATATCTCAAACGGAAAGAGTCTCTTGCTTCTAGAAGAGAACAGCTGCCTTAAAAACGAATCAGCAATGATGAAAACTCAGCTCTACCAAAGTGAAGAACAAATTAATGATCTCAAAAAGGTGACTTTGACAAAAAATTCAGAGTTAAGAGAACTGAATAGTGAGTTAGAAAAACTGAGGTACCTGCTGCAGGAAAAGGAACAGAGGAATGATTTTCTACAACGGTCCCTTGCGTCGAAAGAGCATGACAATGATATTTTGACAGACAATATGAAAAAGAGGTTCTTTGAAATCAGAAGTCTAAAGGGCACGCTTGATGAGGCAAAAAATGAAAGGCGGAAGTTCTCAGAACTTTTTAATCTTCAGACTAGCTATTATGAGACGAAAATCAAGCGGCTGAATTTGGAAGTAGATTGCAATAATATCTTGCTTGGAAAGAAGGAAAGGGCACTTGAAACAGCACACCTTGGAATTCAAGCCAAAGAGGGACAGTTAGACATGCTAAAAGAACGTTTGTTCAAACAGGAGATGAGGTTTGAGCTGTACAAAAAGATTTCAACCGAGGCAGAGTACAAACTACTACAGGAAAAGCGAACGCTAGAGAAAAGTTTGAAAGAAATGGAAACAGGTGTGTGCGAAAAGAGTAACGAGAAAATAGAGGTAAAGAGTTTCCCAAATGCCAGAAACAGTGATCCCAAGGCAATTGAACAACAGCATTCGAATGAAAGCAATCGAATTGAATTAAATTATAGTTACAATGACGAGATAGAAGATAACGACGTCGAAGAACAAACTCATGCGACAGCGGCTCAAAGTTTGGCGCAAATGGAAGCTAATATCGCAGCAATGAAGAAAGAACTGAAAAGAAGTCGGGAAAATAATGCCACGCTTTCGAAGAGTAACAAAGAGCTAAAAGAGAAAGTCAATAAGCTGCAAAAAGAGGCAGTTGATGAAGAAAAGAGGTTAAATGAGACATTAGACAAGGTAAATAAGAGAGATGCTGAAATTTCTCGGCTAAATGGATTTTTGCAGAGATTGGATCAAGACATGGTGTCTGAGAATGATAATAAAAAGAGGATGGAGCCGGCAAGGACCAAAGAGACAAAGGATACCATAGAAGAACCTAAGGTATTCGAAGAAACAGATGATCTTTCACGAGAATCGAGTGGACAGAACGATAACAAGCAGGAAAATGCCGAACCACCGGATGTGGCAGTTGATATTAGTATGAAGTGTGCCGTGTCTCTGTCGCAGGTGCCAGTGGACTGCTCGCAGAAGTTCCATGACTCACGAATTATAAATGAGGATGGCTTACAGGATGAGGCTGATGCAGTTGTGCTGTTCGATGGTAAAATTCAAGAAACAATTGATGCAGAAGCAGTGGAAAGTGATGATCGCAGAAAGGATGTGGCTGAACTGCAGGACTCTTGGGACACTATCGGAGAAATAGGCGACGTGGAAATCAGAGAAAATGGCTTTCAAAAAATGGATAACTCGGCGCAGCCTGCAAAGAATGATGAACTGCACGACAGTGCTGAACATGAAGTTTTAGTAAATGACCTCATTCACGATCTGCCCTACGTAATAGAGGCACAGAGCGCCTCCCAAGACACAAATGATGTGGAAATGACACACCATGTACAAGATTTAGTTGAAACACGTAGCCGAGTAAGCCAAGTAGCCGATGGAATGCAGGACATCACTGAACCAGAGATGTTAGTCAACAGCCTCGTCAAGGGTGTGGCTAGCCCACAAGTAGCAGGGGTATCCAGTCAAGACACAGATGACTTAAAAATGACAGATCATGTCCAAAAAGTAGCGGGTTTTGAGTCACTACTGCCAGTTGATGAACCACAAGGTCGGGATGATCTTCCACTGGTACGTTGATATCGATTTCAGTCAATTACAGAGGAATAAGACTTATCCCATTTTCTATGCTCAAGAGGCAAATTTTAGGACATTTTAAAAATACCTTTTACGGTCATAGAAATGACGTCAAAGTGTTATGGCAATGGAAAATTGTTGTCGATTTGTTCTTTCACAATACAGATTTGAAAGCTTCGAACGTCAATTTTGCAGCGACGTTTCTCAGAAAATCGCGCGAGAAACAGGAGAAAGATTAGATTGTCGTTATTCACTTCTAGTGCCTGTTAAACAATGAGATTAAACAAATATATAGATTCCATTTGTCAATCAAAATGTAAAAAGATAAACGAAACAAATTGGTACAACGGCCGCATTTTGACTTCTTCTCTTATCTATAACTGAATAGACACCAGAAACAATGGAATCTATTTGTTCTATTTGTTATCTGTTTGTTTGTTACAATAAGCGGAAAAGCAAAACTTGCCTCGCTGCACTCGACTTTTCCTTGCAGTCTAGGTTTTATTTAGGTTGCTGAGAGCACTTTTCACCTCAGTTTTTTTAGTCCCAGTCGTTACTTCAAAACAACTCCAGCTAAACGTTTATTAGGACTTCACTTGAGTAAATGTGTATTACTAAATATTTTCAAGGCTTGGCGTCGAAAAGTCACTTTTCCTGAGAGTCGTCAGCCTTGTGTCTGTCTGCACCCATAGATCAATCACACACATCACATAAAGTATTCGGTTCATCGTATAGAGTCTTTTCACTCACGCCAGCATCTGCATGTGCAAATTTTTTGGAACAAAAGAAAATTTGTACGTATACTAAGAAAGAGCTTCAACTCTCACAGCATGTGAGGTTAGCATTAGATGCCATCGGCCTAAAGCCCTCGCACACCTCATCAAGTCTACACAACTTAGCATTCCTTATCGCTTTGGTTTCGAGCACGGACTCCAAACGGTTAAACTTCTATTCAGCAGGGTTAGGATTGTTTCTAGATAAGATCAAATCAAATCGCCTCCAGCCAGTCAATCCTCAGTGGCCTTGTGGTGAGGACATGGACTCCAGGTTCGATTCCCACTCACGCTCTACGGAATTTTTTTTTCCTTAAAAGTTGAAGAGACATACACTTTGATTAACATTTGTTGAGCAGAATTTTATCTAAGTGAAGTTTGGAAGAAGTAAAAGATACTACGTTGTGTGAACTTCATAAGATGACCACGGGGGTTTAGGCCGATCAGGATCGGTTTGGCACACCAACATGGCCGCCGTTTCATTGTTTGGGCACATGCACTGGTCAATATGGCCGTCGTGACGTCATGTGAAAACACTCTGACATTCAGCTCTTAACCTGAATAAGCGCGTGATATATAGTACTACTAATATTATCGTAAAAAGCAAGAACCAAAAAGTGCAATATTTTTTAGCAATCCACGGTCGATGCTCCTCAGACCGGAAGTGCCCGCCGCACCTCAAACACGAATAATATGTGTCACACTATTATTTTGCTTGTGTGTTTTCTCATTTGTTTATTTTTGTTTCTGTAGGAAACATCAACTCCAAAATCTTCCAGCAGCAGCATCCATTTGTCACTGTCCTTAACCGATCTTGGCTTTTGAATGAATGATTGTAAAGAGGTTTTCGTTATGTTTGCTATTTTCATAAACAGTTTCCTTGGATAAGAATTATAAGAATGAAAATCGATTTCGTTCACCGAAATCTTAATAAAAAGAATATGTTCGCACGTTTTGAAGATTAGTTTTTAATAAAAAAAGTATGTTAAATCTGTCTTTTCATGTGATGTGTTCCGATATAGACGCAGTTCAGAAGGGCCAATGTTCATTCGTATTTGTGCGTTCACGTTGTATCTGAAAAACTGGAGCATCCGTTATCAACATGGATTACATCTTTAATATGTGGCCTTTATGACCAACACTAACATTTCAGCTTTGAATTGGGTTAAATTCCTAAAATGATGAAGAAAAGTCTAAGCCAATGCAATCCGCAGTCCCCGGGCCTGTTGTTTATGTGACCTGTAGGGGAATTCTCAAGGGCGGCTCGCTGCATGCTTTTCATGTCTTTTTCGGCCTAATCGTCGTTATGGTCTAGCCTCTTCATTCGTAACTTTCTATTTATGAAATACAGGATATAATTTTTACATTCTTTTTTAATGTTTCCACTTTAACGATCTATAAAGCTGTAAACTACAGTACGACCTGCGCGACCTACGACCTACAGCAGCAAAATTATTTCAGTTTGCACAAACCATACTGTTATACATCTATAAACGATAACTTTGCAGTGACCATATGAACCATATTTTTAAACAAAATTGTGCATGCGATATAACGAACTAATCAGAAACTATTATTAATTGAAACTAAATTTTAGAATATTTTGCTCACGCGGTTTTCGAAGTGTCTTTATTTAACTGGCCAAAAAAAGGAGATAACATACTAATTATAATTAGAATTAAAAGGATAAAGACCAGGCTGATCCCGATCAAGAAGAATGTAGAATAACTACCAGTAATGCAAGACGGAAAAACTAAACATGGGAGAAAAAGACAATTCAGTGCCAAGCATGGGAAATAATTCCAAAAAGAAAAATTAAACAACTGCCAATGCCCAAGCGGGGCTCCGGAATTAAAATAAGTGACAGGGATGATCGAATTGGGGCAAAAATCAAAACCCGAAAAAATCGTAGGGCTTCAAACAAAACCCCAAAAAATCCCTGGACCAAAATTTAACCCCCAAAAAATCCCATGTCGAATTTCCTAGCCATAAAAATTTCCAGGGAGCATTACATGACATAACACAAAAAATAGAAACATTAGTTTTGAATACCCCAAAAAAATCCCAAAAAAATACTTGCCAAAATTTTCCTACCCAAAAAAATCCCGAAATCGAAAATTTCAAACCCCAAGCCCCTTCGATCATCCCTGTCACTTGTAATCCGGAGGCGAAGTAGGGGGATTATTCGACATCAGTCACTGAGCCTGTGGTGAATAATTGTTTTAGTATAATCATTCAGATGATTATCAGAGAAATTTCTTTGGCGCATTGAAGAAATGTGAGACAGTTCACGAAATTATAGTTTAACGAGGAAGCAGTTTTGTGTGTATTGGTGTAGCTGCAGTGGATTTTAAAAAATCCACTTGCTCATTAGTTCAAATTAGTGTTAACTCCTCACTGGTCGACTTCCTTTCAGTATGTGCTTCGACCCTAAAAACACTGCAACTAAATAATACAACCTACTCTATGGGTCTTTGCAGCTGTAATCTTTGTCGAATACTTTGACGAGGTTTTCCCCCTAAAAACAGGGGAAAATTACATTCTTTTGCTTAAACAGACGTTTATGAAAGCAAACGTCTCTCTTAATTAGATAAAATACAACTTTCTCTGGTGATCTTTATTGACTTTTTCATACAAATAAAGTAATAGAATGGTACCAAAACTTACCATATATGATTTACACAAATTACCCATAAGCCATTTACAGGCTACTGTTTTAACAAATGCTCGAGAAGTTGCTCTTAAACTTCCACAAAAAAATAAGATTTATATAAATACCTCTTATTAGCCGAATCTTCGGTCCGTACTGTAAATTACGGACCGAGTTTTTTTCCATCGATTTATGGCCCAAGCACGAAGCGCGCGGGCCATAAATCGATGGGAAAAAAACGAGGATCCGTAATTTACAGTACGGGCCGAAAAAGCGAGGCTAATAAGATGTTTATTATATGGCGTCTTCTTGTTTAGGGGACCGGAAACAAGTGCAGGACGCACGATTTGACAGTCATTTGACAGGTGTCAAAAACGAAAGGTTTTATTGGCGCACGAAAACAATAGCACATAACAAAGGCTTTCCGAGAAAGTAAAAATGTTCAAAACTAAGAGCACTGTAAGTTTTAACTCTCAAATGTAACGCTGGAGTATTTTGGAAACCGGACATTAGGGCCATTTATACGAGGAAATATAAGACGCGTCTTACATAAGACGCGTCTTAAATAAGACGCGAACTTTCCGTATAAACGGCACATTTCGTCTAAAATAAGACGCGGCTTAGCTAAGACGCGTCTTATTAGATAAGACATGCTCGTATAAATGGTACAGTTCGCATCTTATTTAAGACGCGTCTTATGTAAGACGCGTCTTATCTTTCCTCGTATAAATGGTCCTATTGTGTCTGTCTAGAAGTCGGTTCCATCTTTCTTCCGTTTGTCCTTGTGAAAAAACACTGCAAAAGGCAAAGAAGCTTTTCAAGGTAAGTTTGTTGTCATTGTCGAAGGATTCACTCGTTAATTGTTTTTGGGAAAACCTCCCTTTCTGCCAGTTCATTCTCGTCTTCAATTGTGATCCGCGTTAAACTTTTCAAACACTGACTAGAATCCTCTTCCTCGGTAAGGTTACGATTCAGTTTCTACAACAGCTTCGTTCTCATTAAAACAAAGCTAGGTTAAAATTTGGAAAGGCAAACTCAACATCCCAGTCCTCAGGGTTTACATACATATTTCAAAGTTTATTCGTTGGAAACTAAGAGCACTGTAAGTATATTCACTCGTTAATGTCACGCTGGAGTCTTTTGAAAACTGGACATTATTGTGTCTCGCTCGAACTCGCTTCTATCTTTCTTTCGTTGGTCTTTGAAAAAACGCTGCAAATGGGAAAGAAGCTTGTCAAAATGATCGGGTGCAGGTTGAAGGAATTACTCATTTTCTCTTAGGCAAAAGGTCCCGAATCTCTGCCAGTCGATTTTCGTCTTTTTAACTATGTACAACGATAAAATTTTCAAACACTGACTAGAATCCTCTTCGATTAGATTACGAGTTAGTTTCTTCATCGCCTTCACAAATAAACACAGTTTAAAATGTTGAAGGCCAAAGTCGACGGTTGACAGGCGTCTTATAACTTTCTTTAAACATTTTTTCCGAGGTAAAGAGATTTAGAGCTCCGAAATGAGCATTTTCTTTAAAACTTTTGGTCCGTATAGCAAGTTACGGACCGCAAATTGACCAATCGCATGGCGAAAACAGACGCAGCCATATAATAAGTAGATTTACATGTACACTATTCGATAGGTTACGTCATTAGATAGCTTGTCACTACTATGTTCTCACAAGCTCTTCAGATAACACCTAAAAATTGTACTTAATAGATTGATGCTTCAGTGCGAAAAACTGTGATTGAACTCCAACTGAGCTACTAAAGTAAATCTTCTAATATACATGAACGCACCAACATGTAGCCTGCGAAGCGCAGGGAGAGAAGCGACGACCGGAAATGCGTCTGCGCTTCGCAGGCTAACCAACATGTGACTCTGCTTACAATCCTGCAATAGAATCTACCAATGTAGCATGAGGGCCACCAATAGCATCAGTACTACAATAAACACTAAGCCGTTTGTTATTCTCCAGTTCCGCATGCCTCCAATACTTGAAGAATGTTTCACTTCTTTCGTTATCTCTTCACGATCCATTCGACACAGGAGATGTTTAGTCCGCCAACGTACTTCGGTTGAACTGCCAGAGAAAAAGGGACATAATTCTTCAACTTTTCCCTTCGTCAACAACAACCTTCCTGTAGCAGCGACAAAATGTATTTGTGGAAATCCGCATTCTAGTGGAAAGTTTTTTTATTGAGTTTATTGATGTTTTTTTTTTTGGCCCCCATACATTAATGTCTACGAAGACTGTGCCATGTTTTTTTTTTCCGGTAAAAATTAATCACGTTTTTCATGAAATACTCGTGCAAAAGTTTCATTTACTATACCTTTTGGTGCGATATATTTTAAATGCTAAATTTTCTTCGCATATACCAATTTAAAAGCTACCTGGGGTAAAGCTGACGAACACTGATACTTACAAAAGTTTGTAAAAACCACAATTTTATTTTAGTCTAATATACTATCAAGGGGATTAAACATGCCGCTACTTTTAGACGATTATGCCTAAAACACGAGTTAAGGAACTGAATTTCCTTGACGTTCAGTTTCTTTCTGATAAAGGGAATATGTTTTGCACACCTCTCTCCCTCCGTTGTGTTTTGCTCAGTTTGTTGCGGGAATTTGTTCTTGTTTTGATGTTGACCTTGTTCAAGATTGGATTCGTTGTTCTATTGAAGAAAAGAGAAAATAGTATTATACGAATGCTTAATCATTCTATATTCATCTAAACCTTATTTGAAGATGTTTCAAGTAGTTTATTAGGGTTTTTAACATTCTTGCGATAATACAAAGGCGGAGTTCGGGCAAGTCGGTATGGGTAACTGTTTTTGTGCTCGTAAAAGTTGCATGTATGTGAACATTTTGAGCTCAGAAACTCCCCGAAGAGATTCAGGGGACATTGGAAGATAGCCATATGGCCATTAACATAGGAAACTACATATAAACTACTGGTAACTCGGGAACAAAAGCATATTTTAGGGAACAAGGGAACACGAGAAACATTTTGTGGGAACGGGGTAACATATATGTCCCCCCTCCCCCTCTCCACCCCCTGCGTAGGAGGTCCTCACACTTAACCATAAATGAGACTTGGTATCAACAGACTTACGAAAAAATACAAAATAGGAAAACAAAAAATTAAATAAAAGGATCTCTTCGAGCTTACCACTACCGGAGGATGTGAAACCAACACATTGTTAATATTGACGTGCATATTTTTTGCTTGAAAAAAAGCGAGTAACTCGGATATGACTAAAAACCCTAGGAAGAGAAAGAATTATTCCACACAATTCTTACCCATAAATGACCAAGAAAGTAATGTCGACTTTCCTAGCTACTTACCAACGTCGAGATCATCGATGTACTGACTGTGAGATATACTTATTTTAAATGGAACTTGGTTTAAACTTTACCTGTTCTTTTAGCAGCGACGTTTCGATCTCGGGAGAGATATGTTGCTCTACCAAAATACTTTTATTTGAACGCAGTTCTCCATTGAGGGAATTGTAGTTTTCGTGTCCTGGTGAAAGTGGTGTTGAGCCGATGGTGTCTCTGGAGCCATCATAACGCTCTGTAAGTTATGCATTCAAAATCCTATTAACAATACTTGATACACGAAATGAGGCTCTTGGAATCCTTACTGTGGATAATGAGGCAGTTCTACAGACGTGGCTTTTGGTTATAATATCATTTTCGGCAAACGCGTGTTAGGTTTCCTTTAAGGCCGATATAAATGGGCAGCAAACGTATTGTAAGACTGAGCTATAGCAAGAAGAAACTTTCTTCTGATTTACTCCAGTGCAATATTGGAATGTATACTTCCTCATCAACTCAAGACTAGGGTGCAGAGGCAAGATCTACATGCATACAACACCAAAGTTTGAGGTCGAGAGAAAACCTCTCGCTACATACAAATACACTGTAACTCTCAAAGCCAAGTAAAATCAGGGCCGGCTTGTCCAAAGAATGATTACGCTAATCGCGCGAATAAGTGCTGCGATTTTTTTTATTTAGCTTTGTAGCTTTAAAGACAGTTTTATATTTTATATTTTGCTTCTTTCAGTTTCGCTTCACACTAAAATAAAACAGCACAAAACTTTAGCGCTATTGACGCTCTTTTCCAAGAGAAATCAAAACCAAGTTTAACTCAGTTTCAATCCTTGATTAGTGCTAACCGCCTTTCGAACAAACAGCATCAGGACGTTTGAGAATCTTTTAGGAACTGCGACTTTTAATATGTAATAAAACAAAATAATATGAAAATGAACGATAAAAGCAGCTAGTTTCAGATTCGTTTTCTCATGCAGTTTTTGGAACATACCATCATAATTTGTCGGTTCACTTTCCTCGACAGCGTCAGGCCCTCTCTGTGTTTGCGACTGATTTTGCGTTTCCTCTTCGCTATTCTCTTTCCTTGAAGTGCTATCCTGATCTAGACCTGCTTCTAAGTCAACTCTTTGTTCATCTCTTAACTCCTTGTCATGAGTACCCTTTTCTAAAATATTAAAATGGATATAAGTATCGTATTCCTTGAACACGAGCCATAAAATCCAGGAACATCCCCCAGTGAAAGAGCTTGTTTTCTTTTTAACACATGACATTCGATCCTCCCAGTTATTGCAACGTTTTATGTTGAATATAATGATATCATATTGCGGACACAAATTGCCTGAACTGCCTGTATAGACTATTTAGACAGACAGACAGACAGACAGACAGACAGAAACTGAAACATGTCGCAGCAGTTAAGTAGCGACTGCTGGCTCATCCTCGGAGACCCAGGGGCATATAGTGGGGGCGAGGGAAAGTCTAAACGGGTGGAAAAATATAGCACGAAGAAAAGTAAAGAACGGCGAGAAGAGCCCCTGCAGACAATGTCTTACCAGACCAGTTCCAAACGGTCGCCGCCGTTCTGGCTTCTGATTGGGCAGAAAAACACAAAAGTTTTCTGGCACCAATCAGAAGCCAGAACGGCGGTGACCGTTTAGAAGTGGTCTGGTAAGACATTGTCCCCGGGGGCTCTTCTCGCCGTTCTTTACTTTTCTTCGTGCTATATTTTTCCAACCGTTTAGACTTTCCCTCGCCCCCACTATCTGCCCCTGTGTCTCCGAGGATGCTGCTGGCTCAGACAAGTATTAATTTTGCTGAAACTGCAACATGCTATAATACGCCATGTACTTCTTACCTCGGACGAGGGAGAGAATTTCCTTCTTGAGCTCTTTACACCGCTTTGACCAAGCGAACTTCTTTTCCCAACACACCTTTAAGCTCTTTGCATCTTTTAATCGCTTCCTCCTGGGTTTCTTTCTGACGGTTCGAATTGCTGCTGCCCAATCCTTGCCGTCTTCAGAATCCACGATACAGTCTAAAGCCAAAGGATCATCCATTTTTTGTAAAGCTTTCGCAAAACCTGAATTTGCGCTGACCAGAATTGGAAGACCAGCGGATAGGGCTTCAAGAGCGGTTAGACCAAAGCCTTCTGTCCTTGATGGCATTATGGCGAGATCCACCTCACATAGCAACTTTGCTAGATCGGGTCGCTTTGCGATGAAACCACGCACCGTTAGTTGACGACGCTGGATGCCATGGTGGAGTAACTTCTTTGCAACGTCTTCCTCTTGTCCATGTGACGCACCAACAGAGTAGAGATGGTACGTCTGGTCCTTAAGCTCTGCAATTGCTTTCGCCGCTATGTCAAACCCTTTCAGCTCAAAATCTTCTGAGTCACCACGACCGAAAATCAAGACGCGGAACTTTTCCCTGTCCTCTTTAGCCTGTTTGCATTTACTAAATTCGCGAAAGATACTTGGATCGGGAGTGATTTCAAACACTTTCTTCTGCTCATGAGGACGGAGATAAGTCTTAAAGTCCTCTGTCAGTTTGGGCCCAACCGCAACCACGGCATCAGCCTTTGCACAGAGTTTTACCTCCGTATGGTGCTTCTTTTCTCCTCGTGAGATGTTGCAGGAGTAATTTTTATACATGGCAAGTTCCTCAGGAGCGGTATGTACAAATTGAACCCATACACATTTTGGAAAGAACCGTTGAATCAGTTGTGCCTGCCTTCCGAGTATCACTCCATGTCCGACAACAACGTCGATCATCGGCAATTCCTCATTTGGGATCCCTAGCCAGTCAAGTTCGTCATAACCAGCTACTTCGTTTGCTTTTATAATATTGATGTCACTACTCGCTGCCTCACGCTTATCTTCTTCACTGCACTTTGTAACGTACAAAATGACCTTCAGATTTGAGCTTTTCGCCAGCTCTATTGCTAGTTGCCTGTTAATTGTTGGGAGACCGCCCTTGGACGAACCCCACTCTCCAGCTAGAAGCATAACATTTTTTGTACAGGTTGAAGTAGTCGACGCTTTCTGCGTAGGTTCGAGAGAAGACAGCATCAGCGTCTCATTTCCTGAGATCCGGGTTGATTGGTCAGCTGAAAGAATGGGAGATTTACATTTATATTAGACAAGTAAAGAACCTGACAGGGACAAAAGTGACCCTAGTATTCAATTATACACGTAGCACGAGGTTATTGTAATAGTAAAAATCAACGTAAGCCCCATATTGAGAAGCAGGAGGAGTGGCGCTAAGTGGAGTGTTCTCGCCTCCTTCTCCGCTTTTCCATTCAAACTTCGAATCCATAATGTTATGCAGTGGAACCTTAATTTAACGAAGTTCTAACGGACTGGGAAAATTGCCTCGTCATATCGAGATTCTGTTCCATAATTTCTACTGTAACTTTGGCCGGGCTAAACAATATTTATCGTTCCTCATAGCGAGGACTTCGTCATATAAAGGGTCGTTAAATCGAGGTTCCTCTATATGTGAGTTAACATTGTTGTTAGTTCGCGTCCTGTGTTTTAGGCTTTTCCCCACCCTCTCCGATTTTTCTTTCTTCTCAAAACTAGAATACTTCAAATTCCGATTAGATTTGAAAACACTTGCAACAAAACGGTGTCGTGGATTTACCACTGCCTAATCCAATTCATTTTTTACTATCATTTTATTTGATATTGAGTTATTGCAAGAGGTGTCAGCAAAAAAAATTAATAACTTAAACAAAACTCACCTGTTTCTTCTGGAAGGTTATTGTTCTCCAAAGCCTAAAAGAAAAATCCCGGTTAGCCAACAATAGCATGTTCCTATCTTCCTAGTTGTAAATTAGTCCGTCGGTGATATCCATAACTAAGTGATCTTCTGGTGATCGTTTTTGATTTTCAAATCGGCGTCAGTGAATTTGACTCTTGATGCATGAACTTAGCTAGAACGTTGTGCATATGGATGTCACCTATTTATTCAACCTGATTCTGTTTAATCGTTACAAGTTCGTTATTTCTCAGTTGCCTGTTATGTTAAAAATCACCTCACCTGAAGCCAGTGTTCGTATCTTTCCTTAGGAAGAAAAGCGTGACGACTCTCAGCATGTGGACAGAAGTACTGACTGCTTTTCAAAGCAATGTAGTGAGCACAGTCGTCATCTGAGCAACGTTCTCTGTTGTGCCAGATACATCTTCGGGTGTTTGAGTCGACCTTTCCTGCACATAATCTGCATTGCGCACAGAGATCCCAGGATACTGAGCGCAACCAGTGGCACTCTTTACGAATTGTTTCCAAACTCCTTTCCAAGCAGCTAAAAATTTGATATTCAAAGTATTTAAATAAAAACATTTACCAGTAGTAGAGAAAAAAATTGTGAGCATTTGTGGTTGAATCGAAGATTAAAATGTTCAGACATTGATGAAGAATGCGATCCCTATCGAGGGTGACAGTGTATTCTCATCCCTTAAAAAACATTTTTTTAAAATTAGCTTAGATTGAAGCTGGATAAAAAACGTTCCAAAGTGTGTTAACCCTGTAACTCCCAAGATGTGAAAGATAATTCTCCTAACCAATGACCATACAAACCGTTGTTGACTATTCTTAAAAATTTGGTGTCATATCAAGACACTATCCCCTATTGATAATGTTCGTAATTCTCATTACCTATCTGCCTTACATTGTATAAAAAATTGTAAGGAGAATTGACATGTTTGTCACTCCTAAGAGTAAAGGCTTAAGGATGCGATTACAAGTCAAGCGTTACACTGAGAGAGCTCAGAGTTCAGAGGGTTCAGAAAAAGCCAGCTACCGGCGGTGTACAATTGAACGTACCGCCGCTTAAGTCATCCCTCGCCGCAGGTTACTAGTGATCACAGCCAGTTATTATACGCAGTGCTGGATCCAGACCTTTAGATAGAGGGGGGAGGGGGTCATCCAGACCCTTAGATTGGGGGGGGGGGGGTTGGTCTCCAAAAAATTTTTTCGGTCCTTCAGGCCTCAGTCTGGTCTAAAAATAAGTGAGGGGGGGTCGCGCTCCCTTCCCTGGATCCGCCACTGATACGTTAGATAGCTACATACGTCAAATCTCACTGAAACCTATTTTCAGTATGAGTCTGAACTCGTTAAGTGAAATAAGTACACAGGCTTACCAATAAATCTCTGAGCAAAATCCTGGATCATCGCATAGTGGATCTATGTTGTCTTCCGACCAAACCTGCAACTTTATGACACTTTTGAAGCAAAGCAATCCGAGGAAGTTCTTGCCGTCTAAAATGAAGTGTGCCTCGTTAGCGTATATCTGCGGCTGCTTACATGAACTTTTTGTCGCAGCCCATTCTCCAATAAGCGTAACCAGTCTGGAGAACAAGCCCATGGACACGAACTCAGTCTTGAAGGTTAGATAGACTGGTAATGATGTTGAAGAACCATTGGTTGATGGGGTTACCTCATATTCTCCTGGCTTTGTTTTCAGCATGCATGGGACGAGGTACATTGGCTGTTTCTCCTTACTTGCACAAGGAAAAAGAAGGTTAAACTTTTTCATAAGGGACACCAGCGGCTTCTTGATTTCGTCCAAGCCCCGCTCTGTACAAGAGTGGACTAGAAGTTGTTGGGCTAGAATGCCCTCTTCCAGAAGATGCTGCCGATGATTGCGGTTCGTTATCTTTTCCTCTCCGTTTGGTAACGAAGTTATTATCTCACATAGACTATTGACAAGCCACTGTGGATCCAGTATCACTAAGCCATCTTGGTCACTGGCATCCTCGTGATAGATTATTGATCCACGATCGTGAAGAAAATGCAAGATCTGTTCAATGTCATTCACATCCTGAAGTTTACAAACTTCCTCAACGATCTCTTTTGTAAAGTTCTGTTTAAAAATGTATTGCACTCCATTTTTAGCTTTTTCTTGAATTTTACTCTCTATGTAGAGCCATCTCAGAGGAATCTCTTTCTTGGTATGCGGCATCTTACTGGCGATTTCCAATATTTGCCGACGCAAATTAACAATTTGCGTGTCTTCTTGGTCAGGTGCTTTACCAGAGCGTGTGTTATTCAAGACAACATGTCCCGCAACATGATCGCCTAACAATGTGTTCTTGCAAAATCTGTCTAAAAGTCCCTCCATGATGCTGTCAGGGTCTTCGACGCGGTCGGCATGCGTGCCCACAAGGATGACAGGAGGGAGGGTTTCTTCGCCATTTGCAACATATTTCAAGGAATGCACCATGTCCATCCATCTCATGATATGGTCGAGATTGGAATCTTCGCCGTTAGGGTCCGTCACGGAGCCACTGTCATTGCTATTTCCCCTCGGCTTGTCGAACAAACCCTTTGACAAGTCAAACGCCAAGATGTACACATCGTCTGGGGACATGAAGATGGGATGGATGGCTCGATAGACACCTTGTCCAGATAATTCCCAAATAATTGGCCATATTCCACTGGTATCATCACGACAGCTATCTACCTCATCGTCGCCAAAGTTATCCTCTGGAATTGCTTCTTCACCAACTTCATCGGTAGTTTTGGGTGATGACAAATTATTTCCGTCAACTTGTAGGGACACTGAAGTAAAGACGAAAACATACAGTAGGAGGAGCTAACAAGTAATCGAAACAATTTTATTGAATACCTACTTGTTTCCTTTTCTAAGCAATTTTACGAATAAATTCCCTTTGAAATCACTAAATGCTTTTCCAAAGTTTTCCCAGCAATCCTGTGTCATAAGTTTGTTGACCGCCTTTCCACAAGCCTGAGCTTAACCCTCAGTTTCACTCCCAGGAGTGACCAGCATATAAATTCTCCTCACAAATTTAATAAACTTTCAAGCAAAAAGGTAATGAGAATTAAGAAAATCATTATTGAGGGGATAGTGTTTTGATGTAACACCAAATTCTCAGGAATTGCAAATAAAACCGTTTTTATGGTCATCAGTTACGAGAATCAGCCTGTACAGATCTTGGGTGTGAAGGGTTAATATAGCGTTAATGGATTATTAAATGAAACAAACCTGGTTGGATGTTTTGAGTCACCGCTGTTGCCTCAACAGATCCTTGCGTCACCGTGTCATCAGATAATGGAGCAGTCGATCCGCTTTGAAAGTCTTGGTAGATAAACTCTGCACACTTGTACTTGTATGTACTGGACTTTCTTTGAGCAGCCGAGTTTCTCCAAGGCTTTGTAGTCGCATTCTTGATAGCATCGCTCATGAGTACACCATCCCTCTCTGCCTCGTTCTCATTGAACTCTTCGCCTTTTAGTGCTTTACCAACGCTTGTCTTTCCAACGCCATCATCACCAATCAACAGGACTTTAACTCGCTTGTCGTTCGTTTTGCCGGATGTCAAAGCTCTTCGGTAAGCATCAAAGGCCTTTTTCCCCCTTGCTAAGATGTAGGTGGGAATCATATCTAAATAGGGAATTACAGCATGTTGGCTGTTAACTCGTATTATGAGGTTAATAAGCTTAATTAAAAGGTAGTAGACTTATTTTCTCTGGAGACAAATAACATGTGAGAAACAAAAAGAAATCTTTTTCATTCTTTCGGGAGAAAAATATTTTTTAAAATTCAATAAAGCATGCATACAATGCAGACTGGTAAAGGAACTTACTATTTGTCTAAAAGGTAGTATTCTTTACCCTCTCTGTTCGGATAAGATAGCGAGGAATATCAAAAAATCATTGTCGCTTCTTTATCAGATTGCTACCGCTTATCGTGAGGATTTTGACGAGAGCAATAATTGGTATGAATAGAAACTGGTAAACAATCAAACTTGTAAATCAAGGCATAGAATGAGCCAAAATTATAACTGGCACATACAGCCAGATGGATATCTGACTCACTTTGAGTGGTGCAATATTTAAGCGCAGGATCCCGCCTGTTCAAGGAATGGTGATCTAGCACTGCAGCCAGGCCTTGGTAGGTTACGTCCTTCAATTCCTTCTCCATTGCGTGCCTAAGAATAGACACTCCATCAGTGACATCAGAAGCGCTGTTTACGGGTACTCCATCGACTTCTCCTGTTCCATAATCGCTTATCCCCAGTAAGTTGTAAAAGTTCCTCTTTTCATCAGGATTGCAGCTTAATTCGCTGACCAGGCATTGAATGTCTTGCACAGTCGGTCGTCCTTCTTTTAACATGCATTTAATATCTGAGGGCCACATAGAAAATTTTAAGTTGAACATTACTGTATCCATATCAAGACGTTTACTTGGTTTTGATTTTGAAAAATTGTACTACAGTTCCATTATTCTTGTACCATTGGAAAGATATAATTATTGTCGTTTTCTATAATAAGCTGAGACTATTGGCGTGCTAACGTACTGAGATTAACATGCGTGTTAACTGTTGCATGTTGCATGTTAACAACAAGGTGTTTCAGTAGTAAGGGAAATGGTGTATGTAGGCCAAATGTCCGAAATTAATAATTTCAGTAAAAGTGGTAATAAAATCCCTGAATATGCCAGGGACTACAAAAAAGAATACCTTTTCATAAGAGGGATTAATAAGAGTTGTGACATGTTAATAAAAAAGATTTTAAATAGTGCTTATTCTGATGAAAAAATTTTTTCATCTCCAGGAGTAAAAGCACTTGTTAGTCAATTTAAAAAAGTTTTGGAATACGAGAGAATGGGTAAACTTCAAAATATTAGTGAATTAAAGTTTAAATATCATGTTGCTAATGACATAGAATGTTTAGTAGAAGAACTGGATAATTATGTAGATTTATATGTAGATCCAGGTAGTTATGAGTTTGATGAGGAAACATATGAAAAAAATATAGATAAAGACTTTCCAGGTTTTAGAGAGCTTTTTGATGTTGTTTGTTTATTTAATGATAAAATAAAAAAAGACGAAGAAGAACATATTGGTAATATTTTTCAAAGTGACGTCAGTGAAAGTGAAAGTGATGATAATGAGTTTGTATTACCTGGCGATTTTTTTGAAAGTGATGAAAGTGAAAGTGAGGATAGTGAAAGTGAAAGTGAGGAGAGTGAAAGTGATTAAAAAATAACTTAAAGGTTTACGTCCTCTAATATAATTATATATTAGAGGACGTCATGTCTAACCAAGCAAATGGTTCGTGGGCCAGTGCGCCCTTTATAACAGATAAACAATTTCAGAATTTGTCTTTAGATGAAATAAAGCAAATAATAGAAGAAGAAAAAGAAGCGCTTAAGAAAGATTATAAAGAATTAAAATCTAGAACAAAATTAATTAAACTATATAGAAGAATAACAAAAGCTAGAGAAAAAGTTAGAGAAGGAATTGATATAAAAAAAGAATATAAGAAGAAAAAAAAGATAAAAACATTTGAAGAGTATTTTGAGGAATGTATAAAAAATAAAGAGATTCCTCCAGATACTCCAGAATATTTACGTAGATCTCTTGAGCGTGCTTTGTATGAGTATGAACAAACTATAAAAACAAAAAAATCAGCTCTTAATGACCTTGCTATTACGTATGTTTTTGAAGGAATTCCTGGTCTTAAACCACCAGAATTTTTTTCTAAAATTTATGCTAGTTTAATAAATTTACTGAGGGAGAATAGAAATGTTAAATTAAATTTAGTTTTGGTTTGTATGATGGAAAGAATTTTGACTAAAACAGAAAAGGGAATTCAAGAATTAGAAGAGTTTAAAGCATATTTTAGATCGAAAACTTATAAAAATTATGAAACATCAAATGAAGAAGAAATACTAACAAAATGTATTAGTAAAATTGTAAATGATGTAGAAGAATTTACCGAAAATGGAAGTGGGTGGTGGTTTAAAGAAGTTTTAGAGCTTCAGGTTAATACTATTAAGTTTAATCCAACCAAAGGAACATCTTACATTGATCTTCCTTCTTGGATAAAAGATAAAAAAGCAATTATTAATTTACAAAACAAAGATGACAAGTGTTTTCTTTGGTGTATACTTAGATATCTTCATCCAAAAGAATTACATGCAGAAAGAATAAAAGATTTGGAAAAGTATGAGTTTTCACTTAATACTAAAGAAATTACTTTTCCAATGAAACTAAATAATATTACTAAATTTGAAAAACTTAACCCAGAACTTCCAGGAATAAATGTTTTTTCTAATGATGGAAAGACAATTTATCCTTTGAGAGAGGCAAATAGAGATTGTAAAAATACTATTGATTTATTTTTGTATGAAGAAGATGGTGTCTCTCATTATACTCTTATTAAAAATTTTCATAGGTTGATAAGATCTCAAAAAACTTCAAGTCAAAATGGTGAAATGTTTATTTGTAAGAGATGTTTTAGTCATTACACTAAAGAAGAATTATTAGAAAAACATATTAAATATTGTTCTAAAAATCAATCAGCACTTATAACAATGCCCAAACAAAACACATTTTTATATTTCAAAAATTATCACAAAAAACTTCCTATTCCTTTTGTAGTTTATGCAGATTTTGAATGTTTTACTAAACCAATGAATAGTTGCAGACCTAATCCAAAAGATTCATATAGTTATAATTATCAGAAACATGAACCATCAGGATTTTGCTTTTATGTAAAGGGAATAATCGATAAAAGAATAAAACCATTCATTTACACAAAAACCTCTGAAAATGATGATGTAGCAAAAGTATTTATAGAAAAACTAGTGGAAGTAACTAAATCAATTTATAACGAATTTTATAAAAGACCAAAACCTCTTAGACTAACTAATGAAGATAAAAAATCATTTGAGAAAACAGTTAACTGTCACATTTGTGGTGGAGAATTAAAAAAGGATAAAGTTAGAGATCATTGTCATTTTACAGGTCAGTATCGCGGAGCAGCACATAACAGTTGCAATCTTATGTGTCGTAAACCAAAAATATTACCAGTCATATTTCATAATCTTCAAGGTTATGATGCTCATTTGTTTATAAAACAACTTGCTAGAATAGAAGGAGATTTAAGTTGTATTCCATCTACAGAAGAAAAATATATTTCATTTTCAAAAAGTATTAAAGTTGACGAATACTACTCCAATAAATTTCATAAAATGATGGATATTAATTTTGAAATACGATTTTTAGATTCATTCAAGTTTCTTCAAACATCACTTGCTAATCTTGTTTCAAATTTATCAAAAGAAGATTTTCATAATACAAATCATATATTCAAGAAAAATGTAGATCTACTAACTCGTAAGGGAGTTTATCCTTATGATTATGTTTCATCACTTGATAAATTATCAGAAACACAACTCCCACCCAAAGAGGAATTCTATTCAAAACTAAATGATGAAGATATAAGTGATGAAGATTACCAACATGCAATTAAAGTCTGGAATACATTTGAATGTAAATCAATAAGAGATTATCACGATCTTTACCTAAAATCTGATGTATTACTTCTAGCAGATGTATTTGAAAACTTTAGAAAAACTTGTCTCAAACATTACAAATTAGATCCAGCCCATTATTACACATCACCAGGTTTAGCTTGGGATGCATGTCTAAAAGAAACAGGACAGAAATTAGAGTTACTTCATGATTATGATATGTTAATGATGTTTGAGCGTGGTATTCGTGGTGGTATAACTCACGTATCAAAAAGATATGCGGAAGCGAATAACAAATATATGAAAGACTACAATCCTGATAAGGAGACAACATTTATTCAATATCTCGACGCAAACAATCTTTACGGTTGGGCAATGACACAACAACTCCCAACAAATGGATTTCAATGGATAAAAGATATAACATTAGAAAAGGTAGATGAAATACTAGATAAAGCAAATCATAGTATGTCAAATGTTGGACGAAAAGGATATATATTTGAAGTTGATTTGGAATATCCTCCTCACCTATGGGAAACACATAATGGTTATCCTCTAGCACCTGAGAAGATGATTGTTAATGGTGTTGAAAAGTTAATTAGTCATTTTAAACCCCGAAAGAATTATGTTGTCCATTATCGCACTCTTAGACAATGTCTTGAGTTGGGTATGAGAATTACTGCTGTCCACAGAGGAATATCATTTTATCAGTCTCCTTGGATGGAGCTTTACATAAGAAAAAATACAGAACTTAGAAAAACAGCAGCCAACAGTTTTGAGAAAGATTTTTTCAAATTAATGAATAACAGTGTCTTTGGAAAAACAATAGAAAATATAAGGAAAAGACAAAATATACATCTTATTGATGATCGTAAGAAAGCTCTAAGACTATCAAGTCGTCCAAACTTTGATAGATATACAATATTTGATAAAAATCTTATTGCGATTCATATGCTAAAGACAGAAGTGTATTTAACAAACCAGTTTATGTTGGTCAAGCAATTTTAGATTTATCCAAAACACTAATGTTCAATTTTCATTACACATACATGAAAAAGAAATATGGTAACAAAGCAGAATTATTGTTTACAGATACCGATTCATTGATGTATCAAATTAAAACAAAAGATTTTTATTTAGATATATGTCCTGATGTAAGAGAGAAGTTTGATACTTCTGATTATCCTCTCGTCCATCCTTCTGGGATAATTACAGGAGTTAATAAAAAAGTTATTGGAATGTTTAAAGATGAAGTAGCAGGAAAACAGATAACACATTTTGTTGGATTGCGACCCAAACTTTATAGTTTTAAAATTGAAGAGGATAGGGAAGTAAGAAAGTGTAAAGGAGTAAAGAAAAATGTTGTGAAAAAGAAATTAGATTTTGATAATTATGTTAAATGTCTATTTACAGGTGAGAAAGAAATGAGAAGTATGAAAATAATAAGAAGTGAAAAACATGATATATATTCTAAAGAAGTTAACAAAATAGCGTTAAGTAATGAAGATGATAAAAGAGAGGTACTCAAAGATAATATTCATACTTTGGCTTTTAGATAAAAAAAATAATTTAAAAGTAAAAAAAGTATAAATAATAAAATGGCTTATACAGAAGAAGAAATAAAAAAATATTTGGATATACTTCATAAATATAAAGATGAGAGGGATTATCCACCTACCAGCAGGGGGGTTATGGGGGGATGCAACCCCCCCAAAGCTAAATGTAAAAATTGTCCAAATACTGAAAATTTTACAATTGTTTGGGGACAAAAAATCTGTAATGAATGTGCTGTATTAAACGGTCATGTATTAGGATTATTTGATATAAAAGATTTGGAAAGGTTGCATTATAGAAAAAAGAGTATTTATCATAGGAAATACCATTATGAGAAAAAGGTTAATCAAATTTCTAAAAGAATAAACCTAACTTATGAAGAAAAATCTGAACTGTATGATAACATAACAAAAATAAATAATCATATTATGGAAATACTTAACAAAAAATACTCCAGAAAGAGAATGATAAATATTAATTATTTAACCAAAAAAATTTTGGAGGAGATGGGATGTGAAAAGTATAAACTTATTGAACTTAAGATTAGTCCTCAAACTTTAGAGATTTATGAAAAGTGGTGGGATAGTTATAAAGAACTTATTCCAGTCAGATAACCAAATACTAGTCATTTTTATATATTCATAATATAAAAAATGAGAATAGAGATCAATCCTCATTCATTATTAAATTTAGAACATATATGTGAAGTGTTATACAAACTTCATCCATCTGTTTTAAATGACTTAGTTGAAATGGAAAGATCTTTAGGTAATATACTTGGGTTTATTAACCTTAACAATCCATCATTAGAAGAAAGAGAATTTTTAAGTGATATTGTTGAGGAAGTAGATTACTCAAAAGAACCTGAGGAACTGATGGAGGTAAGTAAAATTAAAAAAGTATTAGATGATGTTGATAAGGAAAAGATAAAAGAAATAATATTTAATAATGTTATGGAATCAAAAGAGATAAAAGAATACAAAAAAACTATGCGTTTTCATGAGTTAAGAAAATATATTCAATTAGATACTGATGAATACATTCCTATGAAAATTTATGTTGAAGTTGAAGATCCTAAAATAGGAAAAAAACTAAAAGAATTAGTTGAAGCACTTGAAAAAACTAGAGCTCCAGAACAGTTTTATTTTCATAAAAAAGAAGTAGATGAAGATGCTTATTTTGCAGAAGGTTATAATCTTAGAATGAATGAGGAACAGGAAAAACAATGGAGAGATTTTTATGATGGAGAAGATGTTGAAGGTCTTGAAAAAATTTTAAGAGAGAAAAAGTTATATCCATAATTTTTTATATTTCAAAAATATAAAAAATAAAGGGAAATAGTTATGTAATTGAAAAAAATTCTTTTTAGCAACCAGCACAAAACACACGGTTGCTCTATGACTTATTTTATTGATGAAGCAGGATTTTACTTTAAATGTTCAACCCCGCGATTAACGAGGGTGAACAAATTAAAGATAAAAAGAGCTGGGGTCGCGTTTCACGACCTCAGGTATTTAAAGATAAAAAAAGAGCTGTCACCCTGAAACGAGGTGTTAGGTCTAAGGTAGATAGATTAAAGGGGACCCTGAATAGTATATGGCTGGTGTTCGTATTCTTTGTAAATATTGCCCAAAAGCATTTCGTAGTAAAACAACACTAAATAATCATTACAAAGTTATTCATAGGATTGAGAAAAACATTTAATTTTTTATATTAATTTAATATCAAAAGTTATTTTGGTCCAACCCGTCTAATCAACGGGTTGGTTATGTTATAAAAAGACATGTAAGTGAAAATCATAAAAGAACTTTTCTTTCTCGTTGAATCGACGGGTCAACAAATTGACACTAGAGGAAAATGTTGCCAGTGTGAATCGCACGGTCAACAAAATGACACCAGTGATACTAAGTTAGTATTTAATCTATATTAAATTTATTTTTATACTTCTCTGCAAAGTTATCCACATTCGATGGACATTGATCAATTATCATTTCATCTAAAATTTTAATTCTATCTATAAATTCTTCTTTATTCCACCCATCTCCTCTGAGTGCTGATCGTAGTTCAACAAGCACTTTCTCATAAGTAGTATATGCCAGTTTTGTTGATTCTATCTTCTTTTTAAAATCCTTCTTTTTTGTAATTCCAGCCACAATTATTCCTGCACCGTTGATTACTCCAAGAATAATAGGATTGAGTGTCAACCCTCCTGTGATAGTACCAACAGCAATAAGAGTTAAACTAGAAATAGAAAAAATATTATCTAAAACTTTGTAACTTTTGTAAGATTTTTTATAACACCAATGTTTCTTATGGTAATGTTTATAAAGGTCTTTTATAGTTTCTCTTTGCTCTTCTGATAAAGATTTATCAATATGATTAAATTCAAAAATACTCTTTTTACTATTTCTTTTCATTTTATATTTACATTATATAACTTCCATTTAACTTTTCTTGAAGCATTACTTTATGATATTGCTCAGAGCCAATGTCATAAAAGTTTGGAGAGTACATAATTCTTTTTATATCTGCATTATCAAATTTAAACTTATACTTTTGATTGGGGTTATTAGAAGTATGATTTAAAGTAAGTGATAGACTGTAGTTACTAAAATTTACTTTTGTAACGCCATTATAATTACTTTCACTTATCCACAATACAATTTCTTTTCCACTTAAACTACTTATAACTGGAATAGAAATGTTATTGTTACCAACAGTTAAAGTTAAATTTTTTCTAACTCTATTATAATCCAAGGTATATAAATTACTATTATTATTTGAGTTATATTTTTTTATTAAAAATCCTCTAGTCATCAAATGGGAAAAAACAAGACATAAAGTGTTTTCATTTGAATAAAAAGGATCTAAAGTGAGTTCATAACCATTAATATTTAATTTTTTTTCTTTTATTTTAGAAAGATCTATATTAGCTGGGAAAGTTAAATTAGGATTAATAGAATTAATAATAACTCCAGATGAGTCTATATTTATTCCATAACTATCTGCATCACTAAAGTCATAAACCTCTTCAAAATATTTTCTGTATAAATTATTTTCAGTAAAAGGAGTTAAATTTTTTAATGCTCCAACTGTAGCGGCACTATTATCATCGTTTCGGTTATAAGCAATATTTTTAATTGAATTAAAATTTGCATTTAAATCAACATTGTATACTACTTCTGTTGGTTTAATATCAAATGCGGTGTGATAGTCGTAAACTTTATCTGGATCGATATTACTAAATGTCCCCGTAATACCATAAGTAATAATATAAATACCTGAAATCTGTCTAGGATATAATTTAAAACTAGATCCAGGAGTTCTTAAATTAATTGTTATATGAAGAAAATATTTAATATTTAATGCCAACTTTCGAAAATTAATTATTATTCTATGGTAGTACATAGTTTTTGTTTTTCCTGTTGAATCAGTATACATATGGGTTAGTTTTATTATATTTACATTACCAATTGATAATCCTTTTGAAGTTCCTTTATCAACATTTATTATAGTATTTTCCCAAAGATTTTTATTTTCGTTGAGAATTTCAAAACATAATGTGTAATCAAAACCATCAGTCAATCTGGAAAAATTAACCTCCATTTTAATATTAAATTTGTTAAAAATATTTTTAATTACATTTAAGTAAATTACTTTATGATTATAATTATGAAAGTTTCCTTTATTTGGTGCTAAATCTGCTATTTTTGATAAAATAAAGGAGCCTCCATTTTCTGATTCATCAGTCCATTGAGACCCACTTGACATAAGAAAAGCAAACTGGTTGTTGTAATGACTTGGTTGAACTGCAGTGTGATGAACTAGTTTATCAACGTAATCTTTGGTTGCAGCATCACTATTTTGTAGTGGTTTACTAATATTTATTATTTTATTACCACCACCATTAAGTTCACCAGTCATAGCAACACTACCATCTTTTTTCAAATAATTAGTAAGGTCTGGACTTCCAGTATTATCATCAACATACTTTTTGGTTGCAGCATCTGTATTTAATGTTGGAGTTGCGAGACCAACTATTTTTTTGTTTCCAAGATTAAGGTTACCAGTCATTAATACACTTCCATCCTTTTTGAGGAAGTCACTGGTGTCAGGGATTCTACCTGCTACCCCCACCACAGCTGTGCTGATTGATGAGTCCACATACTGCTTTGTTGTTGCATCTGTATTTGATGTTGGAGTTGCGACATTTATTATTTTGTTTTGATTCATTTTCAAACTACCTGTCATCGCTACTGATCCATCTTTTTCCAGGTAATCAGACAGGTCAGGGGTAGAATCATCAACATACTTTTTAGTTGCAGCATCTGTGGAGTCTGTTGGTGGTCTAAGGTTAATTATTTTTTTATTATCCATGTTTAGATTATTAGTCATTTTATTTGTTCCACCAACATGGAGATACTTCAAATCTGTGTAAGCTAATGGTGTTGGTTGTTTGGGACCCAGCGGAGCTGGTAGATTAATTATTCGATTGTTGGCCATATTAAGATTTCCCTTCATGGGGTAGGATCCATCTGTGTCAAGAAATGTGTTGTCTACGTAATATTTTGTTGCTGGATCTTTAGAATCCTGTGGTGTGACAAGATTTGTAATTCGGTAGCGGTCCCTCATATCAATGTTTGAATCAATTGTTAGTCTTGAGGAAGTTCTAGTGGAATTATCATCAACATATTTTTTTGTTGCTGCGTCATCATTAGCTGTTGGTGTACCAAGTTTAATTATTTTATTATTATTCATACTTAGATTGCCAATCATTGTTCGTGAACCATTTCTGTCAAGAAAACGACTGTCTGAGTATTGTTTTGTGGCTGGCTCATCTGCGTCAAGTGGATGTTTGAGGTTTAGAATACGGTACTGATCCTTCATATCAATGTTTGAATCAACTGTTAGTCGTGATGTTGAGGGTGTTCCAGTGGAATTATCATCAACATACTTTTTTGTAGCAGCATCAGTATTAACACTAGGTGCTCCTACATTTCTTAGTTTTTTATTTACCATATCATAATCACCATCTGAAGTGAGATTAAATCCAACTCCTGGTGCTCCTTGTATTCCCTTAGCAAAGGGATGATTAAGAGATTGTTCATTAAATACTCCCATTTTAATTATTAGGTTAGATTACCAGTAAAGTTTTTTGCAATACGTTTTCTTGGTTTATCAATATATAGAAATGAATACGGTTTTTTAGTTGCTGCGTGGTAATCTTCTTTACTAACTCCCAACTCAGATGATATTCTATTAGACTCCCTCGATGATGGAAATTCGTATAAACAGTAATGAGAACAATTTAGCCGAATATCCTTTGGAGTTTTATAAAACGATTGACTGAGATACACCACCGAACAATTCTTATGTCGTCCTTGAATAAAATAATCAATCAGTTGTCTCTGGTTTTTATCACAAACATAGTCATCGAATATCACAAGTTTTTGATTGTCTTCGTAATCCATTTCTGACACTGGGGTTATTTCATCATTACTTACATGAAGTATTTCATATCCTAGTTTACTACTCAACTCCCTCATTTTTTGAATTAGCTTTTGATACTTATCCTGTTCTAAATTACGTGCGTAAAGATAAATTTCATCATAATACAGTAGTGGTTTAATTAACATATGATACAGCAGATTAGTCTTACCACTTCCACTGTTTCCACAAATTAACATCCGAAATGTGTCTGATGGCATATAAGGAAATAACTGTTTATATTTTTTATCTGGGTTGTCACCACTATCATAGTTTGGTATTTCCATTTATCTAAAGAATATATAAATGAATATTGAAGAATACAAAAAACTTGCAAGAAATAAAATTGAAGCTGATGCTTTGACTAAACAGGTGAGAGATGTAATAAAAATAACAAAATGGGAAAAACAAGATATGAGAGGGTTTTAAAGAAACATTTAAACCACTTATTAAATCTCAAGATAGCATTAAAAAAAGTATTGATGAGCAGCAAAACGCAACTATAGCACAACTCAAAGCTAATCAACTTGCATTAACATCAGGATTGGAAAAAATTAATGAGACTAATTTAAGATTGGCTGAAATGAGAGAATTACCAGCTTTGGAAGGTGATTATGAAGAACCAACAACATCTAGACCAAGGTCACCTACACGTTATAACATTGAAAAAAATTTTGACGATGTTGATTTAGAAATATTAAGAATGATGGAATATCCAAGACCAAATAATTTTTTTGGTACTGACATTGATAAACTTGAAGAAATAAATAATGAAGTAAAAAATGATATAAAATCTTTTACAGGAGAAATAGCTGGTTTGAATAGAAGAAAACATAAAACAGAAGAAGACAAAAATGAAATTGAAAATCTTAAATTGCAAAAAGATTTACTTCATAAGTATAGAAACATTCTTAAACTTTATTTAGATTCGCTTGAGTATAAAATAGGAGATGGAATGATTTACTTTAACAACCCACATCAACTTCTAAAAAGACTTGAATTACTTGGTGGTTCAATTCTTGCTGGAAATAATGGTGTAATACCTGAGTTTTCTCAAATAGCGCATCTTCTCAACCAAATGGGGGCTGTCTCAAAAAAACAACTTAACGATCTATTAAAAAAATATATAAATATTATATAAAATGGAAAGAAAACAAATATATAAGAAATACAACATCAATATTGAAAAACAAAAATTTTTAGATTTAGTTCCACTAAATAAAATAATAAAATATGAAGAGTTTAATAAAAGTCTTAGAGAAAAAAAAGGATATTTTGATGAGATATTTTCTCCTAATTATGTTTATGATAAAGAAGACAAACATAATCAAAGATGTAAAAGATGTCAAAAAACTGAAAACCACAAAATCTGGGAAAACTGTCTAGATAAATATTGTTATCCACAAAATGAAAAAGGTGCTATTTTTTACAATATTTTCAGGTTTAAAGAGTGGATACCATGGAAAAGTTATATATCAATTAGATAAAAAATGGAAGAACGAGCTATTCACATTTCCTCTATAAATAGAGAAAAAAGAGGAACAAGCAAACCTGGTGATTTTACTATTAAGTTTAATCCATCTCTAAAACTTGACCCTGATAAAAAACACCAACTTGCTCTTGATCGGCTGTCAATGACTTACTCTTGGTATAATATTAGAAGTGATTATGGAAACAATAAAATCAAATACACTCATGATGGAAGGACTTGGCAAACAATTACTTTTACAGATGGAATGTACTCCTACTCAGATATTAATGATTACATTCATCAATATATGTCTCAAAAGTCTCATCACACAACAGATTCAAGCGGGAAAAAAACTTATTCAATCAATCTAACTTTTATACTATCTACCTATCGAGTTCTCATATCACTTGATGGTGATTATCAACTTGATCTAAGAGGAACTAAATTTGGAGAACTGATTGGATTTGAAAAGAAACTTATTACAAAAACAGAGTATGGAACAAAACTACCAAATATAACAAATTCGATTGATGTGTTAAATATCAACACAACCGCAATAACTAATAGCATTGTAAATGGAATAAATACAAATACCATTGCTGTAATACCAACAGACAATCTAACAAGATCTTTTCCATTTACGTTTGAACCTAAAAGACCATTGTATTGTGTTGTCTCTTCATTTCACATAGATGAAATGAGAATCTATGTGACAGACTCACTTGGAAGACCTGTAAATTTTAATGGTATTGATTGGTTTATGACTTTAATACTTCACTCGATGTAATATAACTATTAAATTAAAATGAGTAGACAATCAGAGTTTAAAATGAAATTTGACCCTGAATTGGGGAGATATACAAGACAACATATTTATGGTGAAGGAATGATGGATGTGTTTAAATCATTTGGTCCAAAATTATTTGGAAAGACAGTCAAATCAGCTGTTAAAAAAGGTGCTCAAAAAGCGGTAACAATGACTGCAACAAAAACTGGTGAACATGTTGGTAAAAAGGCTGGTGATAAAATAGTGCAAATGTTATCAAAAGAAAAAGCAAAACCCACTAAAAAAGTTACTTTTAATAAAAATGTTGAAACAATGACACAACAAGAGATAGATCAAATGTTGAATAACCTTCTTAGTGGTGGCTCAACAAGAAGGAGAAAAATTATATAATTATTAAAATAAAATGAAGTCTTTTAGAAATCCAAAATATTTAGATAGATATGAAGATGTTGTATTTGACCTGGAACAGTCTTTAGATACGGCTCCAGGAAATAACGCTCACCAAACTAAAACAGGTCTTAGATTTGTTGCTGATAATACAGGAGAAACTACTCCTTTTGATTGGTATAACGCCAGACTATCAATGGATTTTAAAGTAAATAAGCTAGCAGATGGAGGAAACATTGCAGTTGCTGACCATGATGGAATTGTAAATGGTAGTAACTCCTTTATAGAAAAATTAAGTATCCTAGCAAATGGTCGAGAGGTTTATAGTTGTAATTATGCAAATCATGTTGTAAATATTAAAAATCTTCTTGAGTATAATCCTTCATATGCACAGAGTGTTGCTACAAACGAATTTTATTTTCTTGATACATCAACAGCTGCAGAGGAAAGACCTGCTCAAGCAACTTATAACAAAGGTTTTCATGCAAGAAAAGTGTTATTGGGAGCATCAGCCAAAGTAAACTGTGAAATTCCTCTTAATAGATATTCTTTCTTTGAAGCATTGGAAAATAAATTACTTCCTAATACAAAAATTGAGCTAAATATCGAAATTGAAAAAGATGCAAATTTAATTTTTCAAAATGCTGATGAATGTAGAGTTATTATAACAAGACTACAACTTTTTATTCCGAAACTTACATTTAATTCAGAAGGACAAAAGTTGTACATGGAAAATTATCTTAAACCTTACAAATGGACGTATTTGAATGAAGTAGTAGAGCGATCAAATAATTCACAGCAACAGACAGGACATTTTAGAATTACAAATGCTATTTCAAAACCACGCCATGTATTTATTTTTGGAATTGATACAGCAAGAATTGATGCACAAACAGCAAATCCATTTTTATACGACACTTTTAATCTACCAAATAATGCTAATATATCAAGATGTTATCTGGAAGTTGCAAATGGAAACGAATACCCAGATATTCACTTTAAACCTTCTACTGATATGTCAAGGGTTTTTAGAAATGTAATGTCATACGTCTATGCAAATAATGATTATCAAGGTGGAACATTACTTAATAGAAGTAATTTCAAAACTTTATTTCCTTTTGTTTATTTTGACCTGACAAAACAAAAAATGGATATCAAAGATGGTGTCACAAAATTAGCATTTCATTACGAATTAACTGCTAATCCAAACGCTGATTATAATATTTACGCATTAGTCTTACATGAAAGAGTAGCAGAAATATCACAACAAGATGGAAAACTATTGCTAAGAGCCTAATCTAATATAAAAATAAAATGGTAAATCCTTTTGATATATATCCACCAGTAACTTTAGAAAAATATCCTTTTTTAAAAGAAAATAAATACTTTGAATATGTTATAAACTTAACTCCATCACAAATAAAAGATTTTGGAAAAAACAATATTATAACTTTAGACTTTAAATCTAATAAAGTACCTTATAAAGTTTTTCTTACAAATACCCAAATTAAAAAAGTAGAGCCTGCAAAAAAACTTAAGAAAAAAATTGATTTAAAATTCAGTAAAACTCAGTTTAAAAAAACTTTGCCTTATGTTACTAGATTAAATCATTCGCTAATAAAGCAACGATCTAAAGACCGACTTGGGTCTTTTAAAAAAGAAAATGCTAAGAAAGCAAAACAATTAAAGAAATTAAAACTACAAGACCAACTTAAGATTTTAAAATCAGACAATGCTAGGAAAGCTAAAAAATTAATGTCTTTGAAAAATAAAATTAATCTTGATACCTTTGTTAAAAATACACTAAAAGAATTAAATAAACCTAAACCTAAACCTAAGAAAAAAATTAGTGACATTTGGTTTAATTTTCTTTCAGAAATTAGAAAAAATTAATATACTCACTATTTACTCATTAGTCTTAACATTAAGTTAGTTACTTAATCCAACAAAAAAAAAATATTTATATAATTCTATAAATAAAAATGACTACTTACTTTGAATATGGTGTAAAACTTACAGATGGGCAAAAGTCAAAACTGGCTTCTGCAATATTAAATAAAACACCACTAACTCTTCGGTTAAAACACTCTCATCTTCGAGGTTCTGATGAGTTAATGTTAACAAAAAGACAAATTTCTAAAATAAAAAAATCTATTGCAAATGGCACAGGATCAGATATAAAGATAAGTAAAACACAGATTAGACATTCTGTAAAACATGGAGGAAACTTATTTTCATCACTCGCATCTCTTGGAGCGCGAGTACTACCTTACGCAATAAAAGGAGTTTCAAAAGTTGTTCCTGCATTAGCAACTGGCGCTGCTACTGCACTTGGCGAAATTGGATTAAATAAAATATTTGGAAAAGGAATAACAATTCCCCCACAATTTTTCCCAATGTTACCACCTCTTGTAAGAGAATTTACCAAATCACAAATAAATCAAATTAACAAAGCTTATCAAACAGGTGGGCGATTAGTTATCAAACCAACTCGTAAACAGATAGAAGGAGGATTTCTTGGAACTCTTGCATCTATTGGAATTCCAATGGCAATTAGTTTAGTATCTAAGATGTTTGGTGGGGGACTTCAGGTTGATAGACGTGAATCATCTAATACATCAAATGTTTACGTTCCACCTCCACCTCCCCCTCCATCAACATATGGTGAGGGTTATCCTTATCACTTTCCACCACCTTTTTTAGGTTCATGGAAGAACCCAATTGGAATGGGGGTAAAAAAAAAAACCGGCAGGCCATCCAAAGGCAAGGGACTACTATTAGGAAAAAACAGCCCATTCAACTCAATTCCCATTCTAGGCTCCATTTTATAATTAAACCACTTTCCAACTTTGACCTAATGGAATGGATAAAAAGACTTGGTATTAAACATTTTAGAGGAATTTATAGTCGCAACGGACTACCAAAAAAGATAAGAAAAGAATGTGGAATAATTAATCTAGATGATATAACAGGTCCTGGAACACATTGGGTTTGTTACAGAAATATAGACAATGTAGTTGAGTACTTTGATCCATTTGGACTATTAATGCCAAATGAAGCATTAAAGTATTTTCGTACTCCTGGAAAACAAATAGTCTACTCAATGGATGAAATACAAAATCGCAATACTGTTCTCTGTGGTTATTGGTGTTTATACTATCTGTTTGAGAGACAAAGGGGTAGTAGTATTCTAGATGTAATACATAATCCTCATTTTGATAATGACAACAGTGATTTTATACAGGAGTATTTTGGAGGGTGAACCTAAGTAAAAATAATATTTAATAAATATTATTTTTTTAATCACCACTTTCCGCTGGTGTATCCTTTAGTTGTTTAACTTTCTCAACTTTTTTATTTAAATCTTTAACACTATCAACTATTTCATCAAAACTACAATAAATATCAATAAGGCGATAAAGTTTCTTCTTTTTATCATTATTTATTTTCAACCAAGAATAGTCCTCATCTCTGATCTTTTGCCACATCTCACATTCACCAGCCACTAGTATTCTAGAAAGATCATCATTTTTCTTTCTAAGAGACTCAAACTCATTATTTATCTGTGTTCGTACATCTTTCTCAAAATCTTTTAGTGTTTTTACATCCATCTTTTTTTCTATCTCAGAAAAGAACTTGGCTTCCATTTGTTTTATGAATAGATAAAGTATTTTGGGGGGTTAAATATTTTTCTCAATTCTATGTATTACTTTGTAATGATTATTTAATGTTTCTTTATTACAAAATGCTTTTGAGCAATATTTACAAGGAATACGAATACCTTCCATATAGTTATGTAATCTTTTACAAATATAATCATAATCATTACTTAAAATAAATTTGTAACAATTTATTTTATATCTTTCTTTCATTTCTTTTTGCGCTTCTGAAATCTCATAGTAATTAGTTGGAGATTTAAATTCTATACAAAGGCCATTATAATCTTTATGGTAATTAAGTATCATAAGATCAGGTTGGCCTTTAATATATCCCTTCTTCCAACTGTTTATTCTTTTCTCTGGTGAATCTTGATTTTCCCCAAGTCCTGGTACCATAATAGCATCTGGGTAAAAATTTCTAATTAGGTGAACAACTTTAGAGTGTAAATCCATCTCATTTTCTATCTTAAACATTTTATTATTAGGGTTGTCAAACATTTTATAATAACCGTATTTTCTTATTGAAGGAAGGACTTGTGAAGTAACCCAATGTTTAAACTTCTTAGCTATTTCTAATTTAGAAGATAATAAAAGGGAGTAGAAACCAGATTCATTTATGTAAAATGATTGTTGTAAACCCCCCGCCGTTTTGGCGGCCCCTTTATATTTATCCTCTTCCTCAACATGCATCCTGATTGCTTTATCAGTATCACAGTATCCTAGTATTTTAGCTACATCTTTCCCAAGAAACCAAACATTTTGTTGTTTGTCGATATATGAAGTCAATTCAATTCCTAATTCTTTATTAGTAAACTTCTTCTCCAACATGTTTGTCATTTTATATAATAATTATATTCTTTAAGTCTTTATTTATCATATAAAAAAATAATTACCTTTTACAACTTTGTTGAGAGTACTTGATTTTTCACTTATTTCCATAAGCAACTCAAATACTTTTATAAATCTAGTGTCATTTTCCAATCTAGCAAAATCAGCATATTCAAAACTCATGTTTAAATTGTTATATATCTTTTGAAGTTCACTTCTCAAAAAATTAGATCTAGTAGACATATTTATCTAAACTATATATTAAATGAAAGAATCATATTGTCTTGTAGATAAAAGAGTAACTCCTTGCACAGAGCCAAGTGGTTACCAAAAAGATAAAAGAGGTAGAACTCAATTCTACTGTAGATGCGCAGTTTGTGGAAATAAAAAAGTCAAATATGTGAAAACTGGATCAGCTTCTCAAAGTGGAAGTGGAAAAAAGAGAAAACGAAAGTCAAAAAACTAAACAGCCCGTCTGAAGGGGCGGGCGTCTTTGATACTGTAGTTGGTACAGCAGTTGATGGTTTTGTTCATTATGGTTTACCTTGGATAGGTAAAAAAGCAGTTGAAGTGGGGCGATATGGAGCAAGTGAGTTAATGAGAGATAAAAATCTTCAGAAGAAAGCTGTAAATTATGGTATCAGTAAACTTACTCCATTTATTCAAGATTCTGTTGGAACAGCCATGGACCAGTTATCAACAAAAGTGAGACCAAATAAAAACTATAAAACTAATAGACCTGAGTTGGATGGAAGAGGAGTAGATATTCACAAGCATATTGGTAAATTACCAAAACCAAAAGGTGGATGGACCTTACCAGGGCATAAATATACAGGTCCTTATAATGATCTCGAAAACCAAGTGCGATACAATCCTGAAACTGGTGAAATACTAGAAATTTACGAACAACCAACTGGGGCAACTGATGCTGTAGCCATGCAACATGATGTTGATTATAGTGTTTGTGGTGATGATCGTAAGTGTAAAAATAAAGCTGATAGAAAGATGGTAAAATCACTAGATGCAATTCCTTGGAAAGAGCGACAATGGGGGCATACTTTAGCAAGAACAATAATTAATACAAAACAAAAACTTGGTCTTGGTTTAAACGTGATTCGGCGTTGAGTAGTGATTGGTCTCAACAATTAGCCGACGAACTTCACAAACCAATCACAAAAAACTTTCAAAAGAGATCAGTAATATCAAACGGGATTGATGATATCTGGGCTGCTGATTTGGTTGAAATGCAAAAGTTTAGTAAGTGGAATAAAGGGATAAAATATCTTCTGATGGTAATAGATGTGTTTAGCAAGTATGGTTGGATAAGAGGATTGAAAGATAAGAAAACTGAAACTGTAAGTAAAGCATTTGAGGATATATTCAAAAGTAAACGTAAACCTCAAAAGTTATGGACAGATAAAGGTTCTGAGTTTATAAGTAAACATTTCAAAGATTTTCTTAAAAGTAAAGGTATTAGCTTGTATCACACTGAAAACGAAGAGAAATCTAGTGTTGTTGAGCGATGGAATAAAACAATGAAAAACAGAATGTGGAAAATGTTTACTGTGAATAATAACACTGTTTACTGGGATAAGTTAGATAAACTAGTTAATGATTATAATAATGCGAGACATTCTAGTATAAAAATGACACCTGTTGAAGCAAGTAAAAAGAAAAATGAAAGTAAAGTTTGGAATAATTTGTATGGTGATTTAATTTACTTAAAACCTGGTAAATCAAAATTTGTGGTTGGTGATCGTGTTAGAATTTCTAAGTATAAGAGGAAGGTGTTTGATAAAGGTTATACACCAAACTGGACAGAGGAAATATTTATAATTGATAAAGTTAATCCAACAAAACCTATTACTTATAGTATCATTGATTTGATGGGAGAAGAAATTAAAGGTTCTTTTTATGATCAAGAATTACAGAAAGCAAAACAACAAACATTTAGAATAGAAAAAATTATCAGGAGGGATAATAAGAAAAAAATGGCATTAGTAAAATGGAGTGGATATCCTGATAAATTTAACTCATGGGTAAGTTTAAAGGATTTGGTTGATTTTTAATACAAAATTTGTATTAAAAATAGTTATTTACTTATTTTCCTCAGATAAAATTATGTCTTTAGCTTCTTGATCAGTTATCCCATCACTATCACTATCACTATCACTATCACTATCACTCTCCTCCTCTTCAATCGTTAGTAAAGACTCTCTAGGTTTTAATGGTATGATATAACACTCATGTACTTTTATTTGTAAAGATGTTACATTATTACTTATAAATATTCCTTCAATTATTAATGCCATTTTAACATTACAATATTGATTAATATATTTGAAAGGATTTAAATCCTTCTTTCCTTTTGTTCTAAATAGTGAAAGAATTTTCTTTGATTTCTCAGAGTAAATAAGTTTTGCATAAAGAACCGGTGAAGATGATACATCAACTTTTGTTCTCTTTTTTCCTTTCTTGTCTGTATATTCTTCCTTTTTGTAATAAAATGGAGAAGGTAGAGATGATGCTAGATCTGCTCCATATTCATTTTCTAGATGTTTCTGAGATGCAGTTGTTACATTATTAATAACATCAAAAAATGCTTTTTCTTTAGTATTCGGCTCACTACCTTTAGCCCAAAGACATACTGGAATACTATAACCAACTAACTTGTTTGTTTCTTGATTTTTCTTTTCATTAACGCCAAAACTAAAAAGAACTGGAGTTTCGATTACTAGTGGTCCTTTTTTGTTATTTGGGTACTTGACTTCAATTGGAATACGTTTGTATTTAATCTTACTATCTTTGACTTTGTACTCTTTGGCTTCATTAAAGATAATATTCTCTTGGGTAATATTTTCGTAGCTGGTGAGTTGCATTTTTTATTTAATGTTTAGATAATATTTATAAATCAATTTTATTTTTTCTGCAGCAAGCTTTTTAGCTTTTCTGGGCAAACTCTTAAACTCTGTTCCTTCAATAATAATTTTTTTATATGGAATATAATCTGGATCCTCATCATGACTATAACCATCATCAACTATAAAATCCAAATCCTCTTTTGTAGGAGTAGTCTCTCTTGTCCTTGGTTCCATTTTTATTAATTATTTATATTAATTTTATAACAAAAAATTGTTATAAAAATTTTACTAATCACTATCATTCATTTCATTTATTTTTTCCTCCAATTCAAGTATTCCTTCAACAATTACTTTATCTTCAATAAATAAACCAAGATCATAAATCACCCCACTAATAATTATCTTATCTTTTTTTATCATCAAATCAATAAAATACCAATCAACAATCTTAAGATTATCCTTTGTTGGATTAAGAAAATATTTAATTGTAAAACTTACTAGATTAAGTAAATAATCACAAATAATATTTTTTTCCATTTTTTTAATACCTTCAATATATTCCCTGAGATTAAGTGAATATTTTATATTATCATTTTGAAATTCTTTATTTTTTATAAATAGTTGTGAACCATTTGCTTGATTAGTCATTTTGTCCTGTAATAAAAAATATTACAGTACATAAACTTTACTAGTCACTCTCATCACTTTCACTCTCATTATCATTATTTTCACTTTCACTCTCATTATCATTATTTTCACTTTCACTCTCATTATCATTATTTTCACTTTCACTTTCACTATCATCATACACTAAATAACCATAAATATCACTTTCACTTTCACTCTCATCATACACTAAATAACCATAAATATCATCTTCAAAATCATCTTCATTTTTAATTTTACATATATTAGTAAACATTATTAAATTCTCAAATAAATATTGAAAATCTTCATCTAAATTAAAGACACTTGGAAATCTAAATCCCATATTTATATATATATAATTTCTTAAATGAATTATTTTTTCAACATCACTTAATTTAAACTTTAATTCACTAATATTTTGAAGTTTACCCATTCTCTGCAATGACAAAACTTTTCTAAAATCCCTAACAAGTGTTTTTGTTCCTGGAGATGAAAAAACTTTTTCATAATCAATGATATTTTCAATCTTGGTTAAAATCCTACCAGTTGTCCTATTTATCCCTCTTATGAAAAGGTATTCTTTTTTGTAGTCCCTGGCATATTCAGGGATTTTATTGCCACTTTTACTGAAATTATTAATTTCGGACATTTGGCCTACATACACCATTTCCCTTACTACTTGTTTCGTTACACTCTATTTTATCGTGAATATTTCATTACCGTTTTCGTCAATCGGAACGATAAAAGAACACTGATTGATGCTTCTGGTAACAAAGAATGGTCAGTAACCCTTTTAATTCGCAAATATCGAAGTGATTTAATTGACTTTAAAGGGTGCATTATCTTAAATGGTGCGGAATGGTTAAAAGTCAGAAACTTGACAGGAATAAATGGAATACCATTATAACAGGGGAATATTTTGGCCCATCAGAAACCGGAAACGCCGGCCAAAATTTTCATTAAAACCAAAAAAGGGAATAAAAAACCGCTCAAAATGGAAAAGCTCCCGAGGATAAGGATCTAAAGCTGAGGGGCAAAGAACTTGACAAGCGAATAACTGCTTATTTTATTAATGAAAACCGAAACCGAATATCAAAAAGAGGAAAACTGGAAACTGTAGCCTGTAGATATCAAATGGGCTAAAAACCAAAAAAAGAAAATTTTGACTTAAAACACGGATCTCAAAAATGACCAGAACCGGCAAACCGATCAACCCAATGCCCTCCTACAATGTGCGAACCACCAAGGGACAACAAACATGCATGACTTACCGATTTCATCTTCGTCTTGGACCTTATCATTTCCTCCTGGTCCTCGTGCAACGGTTGAATCCATATTCAGGCCTTAGGTTTCTGACAGGAAGAGATTAAACATCGTTTGCTTTTGGTAACCCACAGCTCTTTTTGCGGAATCATTTGTTTTGGCCTTGGAAATGCAACTGAGCTATGGCAAGGAAATTTGTTCAGACCGTTGTGGTGGAGAAATGAATACGTGACAAACGAACCCCAAAGGGTCCCAAAGGACGTCTGCAGGGAGGCTATAGCTGGAAACACTAGAACCTTTTAGATCTCTGAATGACCTCTTAAGTAGGTCTTCTTGGAAAGAGGGCATGTTGACTGATTAAGTAACTAGCCATAGAAAAATAAAGACAAAATTATCACAATCTTATAGTGAGATGAGAGACAATCAAGGTTGAATTCAACGTCTTCGGTAGGACTCATTAGTTAAAAGACAAAATGATCACACAACACGACCAACAACGAATTTGTATTAAAGAATCACTGACTTTTCTACTGAAAGTGACAGCCATTGAAGAAATAACTGATGGTCAGTTCTGGGAAACACTTGAAGTTGTCCACTAGCAGAATATAGACAGCTAGGCTACAGCTACAATAGGTCATAATTAATGAAGCGGATATGAAATGATAATAAACTCATGAGCCCTGTCATGAGATTGGTTAGCGATGTCGCTTTACTCGTGTTGGATGCGTTTAATAGGAGACGAAATTCAGCGCACATTCTGCGTTGAGGTGAAATATACGACATCACTAGCCTTCAAGACTTTTTCATAATGATTTACAGTTTAAATGGAGGTTTCGCTGTAAGCAATCACTTTACGTTTGAAATATGCCATGATCAAATTAATCCATCGCAATAACCATCCACTCTTCCCCCTCAACTGCTACCTGTACGCCGAACAACTAACGCACTCTCCTATTAGCTCCGATTACTCCTAGTTTATAATCATAAAAGCACTGCACATGACTGCAGTCTGTACAGTCGGTATGAAACGCATCAGTTGCTTTCCAATTTGATTCATAATAAATTACCTTTTTACAATCTCTAGCTTGAACGTCTCTCAGTAGATGTTTGCACTGCTAGCTTGAGTGAACGCGTTAATAGTAAGTCTGTTCGGCCGATTCTCAGAATCTACCTTATTCTTAAGTCGTTTTTTATAACATAGAATCCCCCAACCACTGAAGAATCAGGTTTCCTTTTATGATGACCAGGGAACCTCCCTAGTCTAAATATCGACTAACAAGCGCTCTATTCTTTCATACCATTGGTCAAAAACGACCTGAGGACAAAGGGGCTTTTTGATCCGAATCGTAAACATCTGAAATTAAAATCCACTCACATCTTTTCTGAGAAAGTATAATATTATTACACATCCTGCTTTGCAAACCACAAACAAACTGCAAAGGTCAGTCTGGTGTGTGACATTTTTCTTTAGGCTAGAGGAAAACAAGCAAAACGACGCTTTTAGCCATAAAGTCTGAAGTTAAATATATACCATGCATTGATCGGTTAAAAACAATGTGTAAGACTTGCACCTAGAGCACTGATATTCTCCAGCAATGTCTGAAAGGGTAAACGAAAACGATATCAGTGGTAATTTCCCCATAACAATCTCATATTTCTTAGTCTGACCGGTTTTCCGCGATATAAACTTTCAATATTTATTTCGTACCATGAATCAGATGAATCAAAACTTCGGGATTTGCTGAATCGCTTAAAATGAGCATTGGACTTCCCCGGGGCGGGGTGGGGGGGGTACTTGGGTTAATTTTTGCTAGGTATGTGCCATTATAGTCTATTCTGTGGCCAATTATAGACCCCATCTTAGTCACTTTTCGGGCAAATATGTAATTTTCGCGATCCCAACTTAGTCGCTGTCTATTTTTATGAATTGACCCATTTTTTTAGATTGAATGAAAAATACTTAACTTTTCATCTGCGGTGCAAACATTCTGGTACGTTTGCTAAACGTAAATATGAAGAACTGTCTTACACCAAAAAAATCTGAAAATGTGACCCCATGACTAATACCTCTATTGAAAATGCGACCTCATCATAGTCAACCCAGTTGTGGAAATGCAACCCCAACCAGCGGCACATCTCGATTAGCCTCTTATAAGGAAGTACGCCCCCCCCCCCCCCCCCCCCGCCACGCGGAGCACTTCACACCGAAGCATAAGATATTTCACTGGGGACTTCAGAGTGCCTATTAGTGGGCATCTCAATTACCAGATCGGACTTAAGACTGTACTGAACTATTCCCTTGTCCACGAGAGCAAAATAAAATACAAGTTTAGCTGGATCGGAAGTAGGGGGCTATTGACACCCTGTGGTTTCTTCGAAAGGGATGGGGATTAAAAGGAAGATGATAGAAAGGGTTGGAAAGGGACAGCCCCTTGGCCGAAATCTTCGAGTATTTTCACGGGAGCTCATACAATGTGTGTGCGTAGCCGATTGTTATTTTATAGTAAATGTACTGGATTTACCGTTTGCTTCACCTATAACTATATATGGCTAAGTATGTATATCAAATCAATGTTAAATAAACGTTGAATTACCTTACCTGTGGTATCTTAACGTTAGCACATCATCTTTTCAACATTTTCCTTGAAGTTTAAGTGCAAAATTTGTGTTCAGAGAGAGGTAATTCTTAGTTCTAAAAATCACATTTTGGTCACGTGACCATTTACGAACTTATTCATTTTAAGAAAATGGTGCGGGTTTGAAAAACCAAATCACCATTATTTTGTTTAAGATATGACCCACTTATCGTTTTTCGAAGGCAAAATCATTTTCATAAAAACGATGTCACATGACCTCTTAGTGCAAATGGCCTATTAAATAATATTAGCGTGCAAATAAGCATTCCATCATGACATAATAACAAGGTGTAGAACTGGACCACAGTGACTGCACTTGATACCTTACGCAGTCTGACCGTACTATAAATATTTCATCAGCCAGTGAATTACTGAGGTGTCAAGTGTCCCTTCTTCTTTTCATAGAAAGCCAGTGTACAGACGACTGAGCGGCCGATTTGGCCCCAATCTCCTCGCGGTTTCTCTGCCCTCACCCGCCTCTATTATTTAGCATGCCCAATAGGCTTTTGTACATTATGCTAGCATTTTTTCGAGCATTTTAGTGAGGCAAAAGCATTGAGCATTATTCGAACATTTTAGTGGCATTTTCCCCGGAAAATTAATTTTTCCGAGAAAATAAAATAGAAATTAACTGTTTTCTGGAGCCCATGCCCCACGAGCTCCTGCGTTTTGAAAGAAAATGAAGAGTAAAACTCAAAATTCACAAAAAACCTAATACAGCTGTTTTTTTGGCTGTATTTATACAGCTGTACACGTTGTCGTTGTTACTTGAAACACTTGCACGTTTTTGTAAGTGTAAACTTTGAAATTAATTTAAAAAAACCGTTTGTATAATGAGCATTATCCGAGCATTTTAGTGACTTTTTTGGGGAGACCGAGCATTTTAGTGGGAAAAATGGAGCATTAAGGTGGAGCATTTTAGTGGGCAAGCAAAAGCATAATGTACAAAAGCCTAATGCCCAACCAGAAGCGCAATACTACGCAGGCCAGCCAGTGTAAACATAATGCAAATCGCTTTACCAGCAGATATAACGTTACGTGGCAAGATAGCTGAATGTCGCTTAACCTGAAAAACAGAAGTTAACCCAAACGCTCGACACAGAGAAACCTGTTTTTGCTGAAATAGGCTCTCGAAGTTTAAGCGAAAAGGTAAACTAAAATTCTTTACTGTCTTTTATTGTCTCGGTTATTTTATAAGTGTCACAGGTAGAGACAGCCTTACAAATTTAAATAACAAAGTGTTTTCCCTTCATGTGAGAGATAAAACTGAAGTAACCTATAAAGGTTTCAGTGGTATTTGGTTGATATCAGGAGGCCGTACTCGTTTCAATTTGCTCTCACATATCTCCTTTATGAAACAGTAGCATAAGTAAAACGATGGAGTCGAAAGCCGAAAGGGAAAGCCTCCATTCGTCGATCAAACTTCCATATGTGACTCATTTGAGAGCATTAGAAGCCATAAAACGTTTTGAGCCTCAGTTTATCGTAATATTCTGATCCGGTGGTCGGCGTACGTGCGAGTACAGTACCGAAAGCACTGAAATGCAAAGCAATTTTTCGAGGCCACCGAAGAGAATCTGGAAAGAAGCACAGGTGAATAGTTGCTTTCCGGTGAAACAGGTTGAAATATATGCCAACGTAAGTGGTTTGCTTCACTCCCGTGGTTGCCTGGCTTTCCTTTAGTATTAACTAGCATTAAAATCATCAAATCTGTCACTTCTTGGTTCTCCGTTTGGTTTAGTGGCAAAACTGAGTCAAACAGTATAGTGACGTGAAGCTTTCCCTAATTTATATGCTCGCGGGCACGGAATAATTTTGCAAGTTGCCCTTCACTGAGTCAGTGATTGTAAATGTTTCAGTGGTATTTGGTTGATGGCAGGAGACCGTACTCGTTTCAATTTGCTGTATTACTTTATGAAGCAGTAGCGTGAGTAAAACGATTCATTTGTGACTCATGTGAGAGCATTTATAGGAGTGAAACGTTTTGAGCCTCAGTTTATCGTAATATTCTGATCCGGTGGTCGGCGCATGTGCGTGTACATCACAGAAAGCAATAAAATGCAAAGCAATTTTTCGAGGCCACCGGAGAGAATCTAGAAGGAAAAAAGGGCGGATAGTTCCTTTCGGTGAAACAGGTTGAAATATATGCCTACTTAAGAGTGGTTTACTTCACTGCCGACTGGTTGCCTTTGCTTTGGTATTAACTAGCATTAACATCATCAAATCTGTCACTTCTTCTTGGTTCTGCATTTGGTTTTAGTGGCAAAAGTCAAACAGTATAGTGACGTTATTAGCTTTCCGTAATTTAGTATATGCTCTCCGGCATGTAATAATTTTGCAAGTTGCCCTTCACTGAGTAACTGATTATAAATTAACCAAACTGAACTTCCTATTGTTTTTTCAATGCCCCGATGAAAATTTTTCTGAGTGATGTTCAGCACCGAAGTGAGATCGCTGTATTGGCAGAGGGGATAGTTACTTTCAAATAATTACAGGAAGGTTGGCTACTTTGTCATTTTTCTTGAGGTTTAAACTTTCTAATGCATCTCCACAGGAAAAAATTTCGTCTCCTTCCGAACTAAATTTCAAATATTTATGTAGAATAGATGTCAGTGCTTTCTGTATTTTTGTTGAATCAAGCGCTTAAAGCTGCAGGTTTAAGGTATCAGCCACACTTAAAATTTCCATTTTTCGACATTTGAGATTTCAACGTTTTCAAATAGATATGCTTGAGAGCTTTCTTTTAAAAAAAAAATCAGAAGAAAATATTATTTCTGTCGAAAGATATCGGGGGTAAAAGATTTTTTCTCGTTAATTAACTTAATTGATCGTTGACAAGATCTGTCATACCCATGTCATATATCAATTAACTTGCCTGTGAACTAGCAACGTGAATTGTCTTCGCGTTGTTTATAGCCTGTAGTATTCTTCCCGTATTCTCCGTGGATATTAGGGAGTTTAAGCAAATCGCTACGGCGACCTCTACTACGGCGGCCGGAAGTAAAAAAGCCCCGAAATGACGCAGTGCGCATGCTTGGAAATGACCTTTCGCCGTAGCGCCAAATCCTACGACGTGAAGAGCTGTCTTCTGGCGTAGTCGCTACTACGTGAGTATAAAAGTCGACTCTTCTCCTATTTTTTACGATCACTGGTTTTAAAAGCTATCATAGATTGTTTTTCACTTTATCAAGAAAGTATTCGAGGCTTCTGGTTTTCCAGTGAATACGTTCCCCTTGCGTTTTCTCAGTTTGAGATTTCGATCCTCAAGCGAGTGTGCCATGAGTTCTGCCGCGCCATGGCCGCAGAAAATCCGCCAGTACAAACAAAGGCTAGACGAAAACCGTAAGCACGACTGTTAGCAATAAAGCTAAATGTCACTGAAGGTTGTTCAAACAAGAATAGAATACAATATCTAAAACGCTGAATTTGATGATTTGTTGTTAAGTGCGGTACACAAGAAGAAACATCACTAGCGGCTTACTCCGATCTTCATCTGTAGTTTTCTGTTTTGTGTACGAATCGCCCTCTGATGATGTTTACTATCAATATTCTTCTTGGCGAACGAAATTTTTAAATTGGCCTTTTTCTTATTTGACCACCATTGAATTCTGTTGTTGATAAATTATAGCGAAAGCAAGTGAGCAAGAACCGAGCTTGAAATTTGGCGAGCTACGAGACGTACTCTCCCCAGGACACCGCATCCACGACCGCCGTAGTAGAGGTCGCCGTAGCGATTTGCTTAAACTCCCTAATAGCGTTTGCTACGGTGGAAATGCCGCCAAAAAAAAAGAAAAGGTCGTGTCCGTCTTCGTCATCGAAACCGAGAGCGAAAAAGAAATCGAAGAGCGAGTTTGACAAAGAATGGGCCGCAAAATTGGCAGAGAGCGACAAAGGCTCATTTTATCAGCAAGAGAAGTGGCTCGAGGAGTTGGATATTCAGAAAAGCGAAAACGCTGCAGTTGCTGAGAGTGCAAGCCGCTCTAAAATCCAGCTTGAAGAGCCAGATGAAGAAAGCCAATTAAGCTCATCGACCCCATCTGCTGATGGAACGTGGAAAACAATAAGCGGTCGAGCTATCGTATCGAGCGAAAAGCTGCTTGAGAAACTGAAGGAGTCTGTATCTGGTCGATTTTGCCAGGGAAGAGTCCAAGTCATGGAAAATGTAGCGACTAAGTATGGACTTGATTCTACCTGGAGAGTCCAGTGAGAGAATGAAAGCTGTCCGTCGCACAAGACAAATTCTGTTTTTAATTCTTCCGAGAAGAGCAGAGCGTTTGAAATAAACCGGGTCTCCAGTTCTGGGTGTCTAGAAAACGACGACCTAGAAAACGAAGACCTACGACCTAGAAAACGACGACCTAGAAAACAACGAGCTAGAAAACGACGACCTAGAAAGCGACGACCTAGAAAACGACGACCTACCGGGGAGGGGGAGGGGGGGGGGGGGGCTTAATAGAAGTGTGCGAAATGCTCCATCCCCGGACAAAAGCAAAATAGCATATTCATAGCAAATCTCAGTGCGGTGTAATCTTATCAAACGTGCCAAACATCCACACAAATCGCTCATAGCCGCTAGTTACCCGGGGCTGGTTATAAGTAATGCTACGGTCAATAGGTCTAATATGCACGTGCAGCACACTTTTTTGCACATCGTATTACGTGCAGACGATTCTCTCAGAACCAAAATTTCTTGGATGCATTTTGGACGCTTTCCATTCACCCAAAACTTAAGAAACTTTGAAACAGCGGCAATTGGTACAGTATTTTCCCGGAAAAGTTCCCAGACTTCCGGAACGTTTCCGAAATGCGAACCTTTCAACCAGAAATTTAGACATTCGGGAGCAAATTTGAATGCGGAAAGAAAACTACCCGATGATAATTTTCGAAAATTTGGGTATATATTGCGAAAATGCTGTTCCATTCGGTACTGCATGGAAGTTGCCGAAAATTTAAATGGAATGACGCCCATGCAAAGGTAACCAAATTTGTTGCCAATTGTGCTCCCTTTGCTTGCGCGCGTGAGAGCTCCACTAAAAAAGTTTCACTAGTCAAATTTTCCTATGACTACGAGTAGTCCCCCATTTTTCCTCAGAGATAGTAGAGCGTGCTAAACGCGAGCGCGCGTGAAAATCACCACACGCGAGAAAAGGCGTGTCGCCTTTTCTCGCGTGGGGTGATTTTCATGCGCGCTCTACTATCTCTGAGGAAAAATGGGGGACTACTCGTAGTCTAAATTTTTCTTTAGTATGGTCAGTGAAGTCTTGATTCAACCTGAGTGACTACTGGAAGCAAAAGCTTTGCTTTGACCTATTTATTATCCTGATATCAATTTAAACAAATTTCCATCAAATCTAAATGACCTAAATATTAATATACACTGCTTCACTGGCGCATCGTTTATAGCGGGAAGTTCAAGCCCACATAAATCAAACAGGAAATAAATCAGGCGTGCCGTTTTTGTGTTCACAGCTCAACACCGTAAACAATCAGTTTATATTTTGAAAATAAAGAAAGAAGGGCTTCAACATTTTCTCGTACCTTTCCATACATGAAACGACAGCATACCGGTAACGAGAATTGTGAAATATTATGTGGGACACAATGAACGTTGACATGTCATCAGATTTGAACTTGTTTTTGAACTGTAAGATTTGAATCGTATCATCCTAGGAGTTTCTGTTTCCTCATAGGTCCGATAGCGTGGTATATATGCAGTGAGATCTCCGGTAGAACTTTTGAATTGTTCAGAAATAAATTATTACATCATGAAAAATAGAGACAACGCCGCAAAGCAAAATTAAAAATTTCACTTCGGTTCATCTTTAATTCTTCCATCACTTTCACGTAATGCACATTGCAATGTCCAAGACAAAACAATAGCTCCTGCGACGACACTAGGCACTCTGTAACTGCTGTTTAAAAATGCGAGAGACGGTTTTATAAACCGCGTTATGAAAATAACGCAAGAACAATAGATGTAGGTATCTCGCGGGGTACATGTAACGAAGGTTTACGTTAATCAATAAATCAATCGAGCATCTCCGCCTAAACGTGAAAATTTCCCAAATTTTGACTTTTAGAAATACTTCGTTCCCCAAACCTCTTTTTATTAACACACTCCGGGATCGCTCATGAAACTAACCCGATATACTTTTAATCAGTAAACACCAAGAGAGGTTATCCTCTCTTGGTAAACACTTTATTGTCCACCACCCAGCCAGTTCTAGAGGGGGAGAGTGTTTCCCTAGGAACTGGGTAGCTCCAATGACCACCAAGCTTTAATAATTTTTCGATCTAAAAGAAATACATTTATAATTCGCAATCAGAACAAACACATACTTCTATGGCGGGTCGTTACAACAATGGCACTTTACAGGTTAGTAAATTCTTTTAACAGATTCTTCAGGTAAGCGGATTTATAGACAGACTGTAAGTTATTTCTTTCTCACTTCGATTCTACTGAAAAACTAATACAATTCTTGTCATCAAATAAATCTATCCAATTACAAACAGGTCCAAACAGGCAACGCTTGTTTGATAAACGAAACAGAGGGGAGCCCTTGCGTACCTTGCATTTCCAATTCCACCGTTTTATTCCTTGGCTTCATACCCTTAGCCGGTACAACTAATATTTACTATTTTTCTGTAATTTTCCTTCTTCACCCACCTCTCACCCCTTCATAATTCCCTCCTATCGTCCTCTTATTTCCCGCCTTTTGTACCCCTCTAACCCCTTAATCCTTCGGGCTACCCCATCCTTGTCATCGTTTTCTAGGTCGTCGTTTTCTAGACACCCCTCAGTTCTTGGCCTTCGAGCAATCGGTGGTGGACAATCGGCGGCTTCAAAGTTTTTTAGTTTCCTTGGCCTGGTGCCGATCAACAAAAACGCCTGGGCGGATCATACGAAAAAAGATCGAAGGAGAGGCAAAACTTTTGCTCGAGAAAGAATTAAACCGTGCTTCTCGTGGTGTAAAAGAGTGGAAGTTTTCCAGCGGAGAATAAAACTGTTTACTTGAAGATGTTGTTGCAATAAAAAGTTTGTTCCTGTTACATGTTACCTGTCAAAGTCCTATTGTAAGAGAAAATTGATCCCTCTTTGATATCAACGAGAATAAACATTTAGGTGTTATAATCTCATTCCAGGTAGGATGCCGCCAAAAATGTATTTTCTATTGTATCTCCGAACGCAAATTTTGCCGATCGACTCGTACGTTTTGAACTCCAAGTCGGCAGCCTTTCAATCAATTTGGCTTAAATTTGGCCAGAGTGATGCCATATATCTCTTCTACAAAACCGTGTCTGCGAATTTTAATACTCCTTTTCATTTTAAAGCCAGAACTTTTTTTCCACAGGGAGTGTTGCCTAACTGCCTTCCCCAACTTCATTTGCATGCTAATAAAAGAAAACCAAACGCACTAGTCAAAAATCTGAGACACGGTTTTTTAGTGGGACGTGTTGAGAAGCGAATACGGTGTTAATTGTTTTCTTCCGTTTATTTCCGGCGGGAGTGGAACATGATTTATAGAGACGTGTACTTTTACACAAAGCGTTCCAATTTCGAAACACGTTTAAGGTGACTCGACCCAGTTTTTTTGGGGGGGGGTACCATCCTACTTTGAAGCTCTCTGGTATCCCCACCTTTACTTTTATCGTAAGTCTAACACATAGAATGGATAACATATAGATCAATCTACAATATAACATAAAATTTTGGGCGATCGGAGTAAATGTCACGTGGTTATAATGCCACGCCCCTTTGAGGTCTGAGTCGAAAATCTGCTGTTGCCGGCATTTTTTCGTGAAAATCTCTCGGCTACACATAGCGCGCATTAGTGCCTTACGCTGAACAGAGTTTCACCAAAATCGCAAAGACCCAATTCGAGAAATTCAGCGCTTTCCAAATTTAGGTCACAATTTATGCGAAAATGATAAGCAAACTTTTCACGGATTATATCTAATAAACTATGAGATTCATCTCTTTATTTTGGGCATCGTTATAACAGATGGGTCCTTGCAAGTCAGCAAAACGCTTTAGGGCCTTGTAAATGCGCGCGATTTCGAGCAAAGCAAACATGCAGAAATTACAGTTTTCGCTATTTGTTGACGTTTGTCAGCGTTTAAGAGTCCTTCTCACGAAAAAAGGATTTTCCTTAAAAATTCGTAGTTTTTTTTCCTTCAAATTTTTTCAGGGCCACAGTTGATTAACTATCTCGGTGAGCATTCGGAAGTCAGCCAAGCGTGGTCATTGCACGCGTGCTGAACAAGAATGCTGTATAATGACAGACTAGAAACAATAGACAACTCCCAAAGCACAAACTCAGCCAAAACGCTAAAAATCTTAAAT
>OZ038001.1:22191105-22470605 GCA_964035705.1 Porites rus | reverse complement strand
ATGTCGGCGAAAATGGCACCTCGTGTTTCCTACCTTGTATATTATTATTGTAGATAGAGTGAATTTGAACAAATTACTGCAAATTATCACGAAACTTCATTGGAGCAATAAGGACAACAACAATTAACTGCAGAGTAAGTTTCATTGATCTTTATTTAGTATTTCCTCGAAATTTTAGGATGGTATTTTTACCCCATACAAACACTGTAATTTTACTGGAACCGTACTGTGGTACTATCACAGAGCCTGGGTTACCTGTGCTACACAGCCGTTTTTAAGTGTCGTCAAACGGGAAGGGGAGGAGCGTTGCGTGACGACACTAAAAACGGCTGTGTAGCAGACTAGTCCACGTAAGACGCCATAAAGTTTGAAAGGCGCAAATTCATTTTTTAACGACTTTTTCACTACCGTCGTCGTTGCTTAACCTAGCTTATAACAGTACCACGAGGACCGTGCTAATGCATATAAACGCAGGGTGAATATGATACTCACAGGTAACGCACGTTGGAAAGACTAGCAAACATGTCAGCTGGCAGATTTTTCAAGTAGCTTGCATACACGTACCTGAAATAGAACGGATATGGTTGAAATTAAAACACACTATAAAACTGATATCTTGGGATAAAGGATTGGCCAGAGTCGCGAAACCTTGCAGGGGGTAGAGTAGTTTTAAGAAAATTAAAATGTCCTGACCTTATCTATCCTATTATAGCTGGTTACCATAACAACCGTTATAATCACACCCTGTTAAAATGTTTTTGCGTGATAAGCAAGCAGCTACCAAAGATTGAGATAAGGTGTGGACAAATTTAGGATCAATGTAGGTTTCTGGGAAACTGCCCACCTACCCCTCATTTACAAATGTACTTCTCACTTAAGGCAAAATGTTGGCTAAGGGGAGGGGTAGGTCACCAAATTTGTTGGTTGTGCTGTATCCCCATATCCTCCATCCCCAACGTTGTTCAAATTTGTAGACTCACAGAACTTCTGCAAGAGTAGAAGCGCAGTTGATGTCTGCTGATGAGCGAACATTTGAACAGGAAAGAGTGTTTCCCCAGTGAGAATACCACTGCCCTTCTGCCTGAGAGCAAAAAGGGCAAGCTGCAATAAAAATACAACCAGTCATTGGAATTACTTCAGTTAACTCTATATTGCCTGACATGGTACCCACATAAGCCCAACACCGGTCTATTGGCTCTGTGTTGGCCTAACATTTGCCCCACATTGACTATTAAGAAACAGAATCATGGAAGGGGAAAAACAAAAGAATTGCAATGGCAATAGTATTTAGTAAACAAAGTTATAGGATTTAGAGTAGTTATGAGGGGCCTTCCAGGCTCTCTTAAACTTATGGTTTGCAAAGAAATTTTAGAATCAAGCCCCCCTTTAATAATTGGCCATTTCAATAAATTATGCCCTATACTACCTCACTGTGTTAATCATATTATACTCAATCCAATACTTACTCGTAAAACTCACTCGTACTTCTTTGCTGTCGGTTCCTGCCTGGCTTGTAGCCTTACAAGTGTATTTCCCCTCCATATTCAGCGCAGCACGAGGGACACCAGTTGAATTATCCAGCACCTGACTACCCCACATTATGGAGGTGTGTATGGGAGGGGTCCCTGTTGCTTTACACCACAATCTGTAACCTGGTAATGCTACCACTTCAGAAGCTGGTAACTCTACTTTTGGTGAAGCTGTTGAAACAACAAGTCATTATACCTTTCATATACAGGCATTTGTGGTGAGATACTGTGAGCGATGAAATAGGTTATCAGCTACCGACAACACCGCCTCGGGGGCGAACTCGCTTGCTGAAGTAATCAAAGATTGACTAGCAATTGACGGGAGTAAATTTTGCCTAAAGGTGACGAATTTTATTCTCAAGATCTTCGAGAATACCGCAAACAAATTGGTATGCCATGTTCCGCAACAAAGTCGGGGTAGAAGTGCTACCTAATAGAACGATATAGGTCCACAAACTATAGAGACTAATTCACAGGCTGGCGGCATGCAAGGGAGGTGGTAGGAACAGCTGCGAAGAGAGATATTGGCATTGTGCAGAATAAAAAGTGGCGAACGGTAAGGACGAACGATATCAACCTGAAAGCCCTAGATTCTGATTGGCTAGAAACCAGATACGCTTATTATCTGTCGACCACCTTTCCCCCTTTGATAATCACCAAAACGTTCACTTTTATCTCACCGCTTGAAGATAATCCTTCATTTAAGATGGCAGTGACAAGAAATAAAAATATCTTGACAGCGTTTAAGTGTATTTTCTTCATGGTGTCGTCAGACTAAAATGAATAATCTTTTCTGTGGAAAGAAAAAAATGCAGTGATGATTATTTTTATTTTGCATCTAAACAGAAAATACCCAACTGAACATTTTGAAAACTGTGTTTCAACTACACTAACAGAATTTTGTGCTTAATAACGACGAAACGCTGGTTTTATCGCTATTGGTCCGCGATGTTTACAAAGTGATGAGAAAATGGCTAAAAGCGAGTACTTTCTAAAGCCTCCAGTTTTATTACAATATTTATCCTAAAACAGAAGAGCGACTACACTGAAAACAAATAGCGAAATGTTAAAAACTGCTGAAATGGTTTCGTATAAATGACATCATAGCATTAATTTTCACCTAGACACTTTCAAGTTATCTAGAGCTCTTCGCAACTGACTCTATGAGCGCAGGTGATTCGCCTCATGCTAATTATGTGGCCAGTGACGTGATTGAAGTGGTATTGAGCCATTCCCCAGCTTTTCCATCCATATATCTCCCCTTTGGTGCTTATGAATTAAAACGCTGTTATCTTACCGCTGGTTGGACATATACATGGCAGGACTATTATAAATCTTTAACCAATCAGAGACCGTTTATACCGATAATTTCGAATCGAAATCCATCGGACTCTTTTTGTAATTTCAAAATATGTCATTCTAGCTCTATACAGAGCAGGTGCACGAATGTTGTCAAAACGATGCAATGCTTTATCATTAACATTTTACCGACGTAGGAGTCGTAGAGTAATGATGGTATTAGTTAAGGCCCCATTAATTAAATTTCTTCATCAACATCCCACCCCAACATCGATCAGCACTGGCCACTCCTCATAGCGATACCTGACGCAAGGTGAGTATTTAAAAGTCCAGTGGAGACTTGAATGCAATTTAAATATCATCAACGATAGATACTTCTTTTAAAATGTTTTTTTTACCAAAAAAAAGAACTGACAGAAACAGTTTTTCTCAGTTAAATTAAATAAAAAATGATAATAATAATTTTTTTTTTCCAAAGAGGAATAACGTTTTTTTTTTTGTCCAGAAAGAAAAACAATGACTTGTTTAGTTCACAGTTGAAACAAAATTCCCGAGTGAACTTTGTTCTCTTAAGTTGCCCTACTGAGACGACAAAATTTCCTTCAGTCTTCTGTTTAGATAAATGTAAATCAAACTTTATCATTTCAGAAAACTAATCAAGAGGAGTGACTTATACATTTTGACTTTATATGACTTTTGAAATCCATTCTTATTAAGTTTATCAGTCTTTTAAATTTGTTCCAATCGGTTCAAAGAAGATTAAGACAAAACCAAAATCACAAAACCTCAATATTACGAAAAAAGTTAATTTGCTTCTTCGGTGGTCCGCCTCAATTTTACCTTCGTTTAAAATTACCTATCTCCTTTTTCTAATTATCTTCCTTTTGTATGGGACATCTGGCAAAATATCTTACAAAGGCAAGGAAAAGTTCGAGGATATGAAAGCACGCAAAAACTGCTTTTAGAATTGTTCGCTACATTGCCTGTAGGTTATTTTAGATGTGTGTGTGGATTTTATCGTCTTCTATAAAGTGTTTAAAGAACTTTAAAGAAATAAAGCGGAACCCGACCCAGTATAAGCCATGCAGATGTTCATTTCTCTTTAAACTTTGAAAACTGTCTTCAGTACCCTCTCGAACAGGTTAATCTTTTATAATGACAATCACTGGACATCTCACTATCTCATCAATATAACCTTTTCAAATCTGTAAGCTGGTTTTCTTAAGCTTATGACCTTTGCATAACACAGGTGTAGACATTATTGATCGCAGATTTTGCTCTTAAAACTTGTTTGCTTTGAGCTATATTGTTACGTAATTTTGCACTGTTAGATACGATTTTACCAAGGAAAAAAAAGGGAGCGAAAATTTAGACACTGCTACAAACCTTCTTGGCTGACTTTCCTTTACGCAGCTCCGGCAGCAGAACTTCACCTACTTAAACTGGAGGATACAAGAGGTTTTTCGCCCTGTGATGGCTTATCCAATAGAATTTTAGTACTTCATTTAGCAATTCTTCTTTCCACAGGGGGTGATCCTCCTTTTTTTAAATTTGATGAACCAGATGGCCACTAAAGTTAACTATACAATGAAGCGGTCGGAGGTCTTTAATTCTGTCCTCCTGTCAAAATTTTCGCTGATTGTTTCCGCTCAATCTTCAGTCGTTCTCTTCATCTCGATGGTTTCCATCGGATCCGGTACTTGGACGTATAGTTTTAAAAAGCGCCAGTGACTTGACGTTGGGAGGGTCCAGATATCCTCGTGTTCAAGACTCAGTGGAAGATCCCGAGTCGGCTCGAATATAAAAAAGAAGGGCTCAAAATCATTGCCTTAGCTTATAGCCCACGCAGAAAATGTGGACAACTCATCTCAAATCAAAAGATATTTATTAGTTAATCTTTCCGAAAATACACCTTTGTTCCAGGCTGGTCATGGTCATTTGGCAACCGGCTTTTCTAAAAATTGGAATCCCCCGTATCATAAAGCCACCGAATCCCGTGTTCCGTTGAGAGCTCTTCCCCCTTTTCTCTCCTCAAATTCAAAATCCCAGACATGAAATAAGCTGAATTCCGAGTCTCCCCCGAAAACCTATCAGGACTGACTTCGTTATTATCAGGTTAAATTAAAAAATGTCCGTGGAAGGGATGAACACAGAGTATTGGCTTAGTGAAGCTACTTGAACCTTATGAGGGTTTACTGTTCCATTTTATTCTGTCCAAGATTGTAGCCTTTGGAACAGGCGTTTCTTTTTCGTGTTTTTCAGGCGAGCGAGGAAAGCGCGAAGCGGGGGTGGAGGGCGAGTTGCGCCCGTCTCGCGCTCCACGCCTAACCCGCGCTTGCCTTCGCTCACCTGAAAAACGCCAAACAACAACAACAACAACAACAACAACAACAACAACGCCTGTTCTGCAAAATAAGGAGAAACGGGAGAAATCTGGAGAAAAACGACTAATTCTGTAGCCGGGCGATGGGTGGTATAAATTATGTTTGTTTACATGACCTACTAGCCCCAAGGTCGTACCCAATCTTCACTCTAGAATCAAAATATGGCGGACGGTCAAGGCGACGGAGTGACAACGAAAAGACAGTCTTCTAGCGAGGAAGAACCACATAGAAACTCGCCTGAAACAGGCTCACACGGAAATTCATCTACCGGTACCTCTTTAAATCAGCAAAGTACATCGTATAGTCCTTCACAAGAGCCATGGAATGTTCTTTCGTACTGGATGTCCGTTCATTATTACCAACAATATTATTATCAGCTTTGTTCGTACATGTATTACTGGCAAACTGCTGCATCGCAGTCAATGTATCAAGGAACTTTTCAAACCCAAAGCAGTTATTCTCAGTCGATTTTGCAAAATCAGGGATCTCAGGCCGGTTTATACGCTGGACAAGCCCCGCAAAACACAGCAAACGTTGATAATCGACAAGTACCAAGACCTCCGATTAACGGTGGTGTTTTCTTGCCAGGTACAGCAGTACCTTGGACTTATCCAGGACAACAAGCTGTTACAACAGGTAATGTTCGTGTTAGCCTAATTTAATTTTTGTGGACTTGAGCATACTAGAAGAGTTAAGTGTAAAAAGTTACTGTATATTGAAATTATAATTTGAACAGTGACCCATCTGGAACACATCAGCTACAGTGAATCCTGGCACTTGCACGGCTTTCAGACACTGAGTCCTTGACCCAAGCCTATTATGAGTCCCAGAAAATGAATAAGAGTCTTGTACACTTGTGCATAATATTAAAATAACATGGAGACAATGTGGAGAATTTTTTTTTTCGGAGCAAAGCTACTTAAGAATACATGACATTCCATCTTTCTGATCTCATGCCGCAGTCACGAGTACTTTTTCATCCAGAGCTCGTATAATTTTCGTTCTTTTATTCCTGTGCAATTGTTTGTGCATATTCAGCCTCACTGCCGACGGCTCTTCTGTGTGTTCCATTGCAGCGTTAACTTGAGAATGATTTCACCTTCAGCATAACCACTAGCAGGTTCAAGTTATAGTTAATTTCTAAACTTTGTTTATGAATTTCTTATCTGTCCTTATTTTTTTTATCCTCTATACCTGTAGTTTCTGAGGTACAGATTGCACCTGTCTCAAGAAGGATATATGCTGAAATACTTGATTTTATCTTCCTGTACCTTACAAAGATTCTTGTGTTTTCAATTTAGTAAGTGGTTGCTTCTGTTTTCTTTTGTGTTAGTTGTGTATTGTTGGCCTTTTTGTAATTGTAGCCACGCTTTCTGTGATGTCATGGGGTGATTTTTTGTGACATTCTCTTTTACACATTTTCACTGACTTACAGTCCTGTCAGAGAAAATGTCAATCAAATGCAAAGCAGTGCACATATCTCTTTAAAAAAGTGCTTTAAGTTTAGACAAGTATACCATAACTTGACATTTGATGAAAACTATTATTTTAATGATATTACTGATAACACTGTCTTAGTACAGTTGCAAAGAATTAATAAATATGGTTACTTTGGTCAACTGTGCTCCCTTTATACTCCACTCCATGAGCTGAAGTGATTAATGTATTAATTATACAACGAAGTCCCACACTGATGGCGATACTCAACATGATGATTATCACATATTATCATAATTATGACCTGTATGGTCCCCTGTGCAATTTCGTTGAAAAGCGATATGGAACAAAGTCCCTTATAATGGCCATGTAGGTCAAGTGATAGGGCTGGAAAAACGTGTAGGGCCCTACTAGAAAAGGGCAGTGATCAATACGGCTACACTCTATCAGAAAATTCAAATACACAGCGGTCATTGAAAAAATGCTTATTGACTGAGTTGGGTCAGGTCAATATTTGGTTCTCCGTCAGGATGGTCAAGTAAAAAATTTTCCCTTCCATTCCCCCCACTCAATCAACAAGTGTATCGTCTTTTACATCTCATTCACTTACTGAAGTTACATTTGCTATAATCAATCATATTTTTAACACTATACAATACAGCCTCAGTATTGATGATCCTAGCAGTATGCAGGATAAATGTCTCTTTTGAAGAAGTGAATATTCTAGCTCCCTATGAGTCTCTGTAGCTCAATCAGTAGATAGAGCACCATTGTTTGGGAGGTCAAAGGTTTAAATTTTGCTGGGTACTCAAGGTTACCTTTTTTTCTTATTTTTGTACTTTGAAAATTAAGCATATTGACTTCTTTCTTGCTAAGAAGTGGCTTCCAATTTAGGCATTCTTGAGTGGTGATAAATATACATTTCTACTTTCAATCTCTGACCTTTTTTATTGTGAATGGTTGCCAATACAAGAAGTTTACTTTTGCAGTGACGACCTGGAGAAATATAATCAGTTACAGTACACACTTCTCAGTGATGATGAAGATCTGAATCTTAACATTCAAGATATCCAGGTGCTTCTTGTCCAAGCTTTGGTTTACAGACTGATGGTGTTTGCATATGAGGTACAGATTCAGTAGAATTTTTTAAAGATAGCTAAGAAATTAATGCAAGGAAAAGAAAAAAAATGTTAAAAATGAAATGGGGGTGGGGATTTTTGATCTGTTGACACAGAAAATAATCTTTATAAATGTAATGATCTTAGTGTCAGGTCCACACTTTATATTTTTGAAGGCCATTTGTTTTCAAAATTTCCAGCATTAAAATCTGACAGCAGCTCTCCTAATAGTCAAACCCCTCCTTAGGAACACCTCTGTAATACCGGCATCTCTCTTTTATTGACTGTTCTCTCTCAAAGATAAGGAACTTCGTAAAGCTCCACAAACTGGCACGCAAACAGCAAGTAATTGAAACAACACTTTGCGAAGAACTGCAAGCAAGCAACTGCGTATATAAGTCACAAGGTGCCCCTGCTAGAGACATCGGGCCACCCCTAATATAGCTGGGGAAACAGCTGACCAGCATTGCTTCGAGGTTAACTTTGCCTAAATTACATTTAGCCACATTACATTTTCTAACTCTATAAAACAGGCAGACAATTGGCTCTGTACGTTTGATGTCCATTATTATCAAGATTTCAGTTCTGTTACCTCTATTGGCATTTTATGGGGGTAAGAAAAGAATCGTTACATTCAGTGGAGGCGTAGGGGTTCTAAATAAGATGAGGTTTGGATGAGGTGAAAATTTTTCCAAGACTCGTGACTATTCTGACTAGGAATGTTCCAATCTTTGGCCCTGTGACTGTGCAATTTGAAATATTTTTCTCATGATCCTTTGCAGGTGTTTTTCCTAATGGGTGGACTACATGGGAGTTTGGGAGGAGCCACACCTGGGAAATATCTCATGGGATTGTCGGTCATTGCAACTGATAGCATTTCTACACTGGCAACCGACCCAGCAGGTGACAGAGTGAGAATCATCCCTGGAGGAAACCTTGGATTCTGGAGGTAGGCTAGCTATAAAATGCAATTGCATAACATATACCTCTAGTCCCAAAATTGCTTTTCTTTCATGTCCATTACACCCAAAAAAATAGAAGTTGACCTTTCTTACTAACAGATTAGTCTGGTCATGATGTGAACCTGATTACTGGAAGTGTGACTATTATTATTGTTAAATGGATGTGAACTCAGTTACCAGAAGTCTGGTTGTGTCACCACCAGAACAGATTGTCATGATCCATCACTGTCTGGTGACCCCCCTCACACAACATACATACAGTGATAATTTGAACTCTCTTATGTCCCAACTACCAAAGAGTTGGGTCATCAACCTATAGCTGCCACTGTCCTGTGATACCCAGATAACAGGCACACATAGGAAGTATTAATCATGATTTCTGGTAACTGAGTTCACATCTGTTTAACATATCATGACCTGACTTCTGGTAGATGGACTTCAATATTAGACGACCAGACTTGGACAAGTTACATGTACCTTCACTTAGGGATTATTCGTAACATTTTTTTGTGTTTGCTTGTGATTGGTGAATTGAAAAACCTCACTCAGAAAAAGCAGTTTGAAAAAAGTGATATAATGTTATTATTTTGTTGGATACAAAAGTGGATGGTTTAGAATGGCTGGGGAATTTGCCCAGTATTGAAGGTTGTGTTCTCTCTGTAAAAAGAGTGTTTTTTTTCTGACTTCATCAACAGATCATTTTTGAGGGCCCTGCTTAAAAACTTCTCCATGACGTTCCTGTTTCCTGTGTTTTTAACAGTGCTGTTTTTTGAGCATAGTCGTACAGCCTATGATGTCATTGCAAATTCAACAGTGGTAGTTACCAGTGCTGCTCCACCGAGACAACAGGGCAACCAATTGAATCAGAGACAGTAGGGTAGTAATAATTTGGCTGCTTATTTTAGGATGTACTGTACATTTAAATTAGCATTTTTCAAAAAGTTTGTATCCTTGAATGCCTAGATTGTGATTGCAAGCAGGGAAAATTTTGATCTCAAATCCTTGAAAGTGTTTGTGATGAGTCAAGTGGTTACAGCTGTATGCTTTTGTGACTAGAGTCTTCTCCCTGTAATACATGTAATAGCGGACACCGTAGGGATCTCAAGTTAGTGTCCTCATGCATTAGCAAGAGGGGGAGTTTATTTCAGTCAAACTTCTCTAATTTATTTTTGCCTGGGATTTAGCTGCTGCCCTTAAAGAGTTATAAGTGGGGTACTTATAAATGGCATTTTACGGTATACTTTTGTTTTAACCCAATGGCTACCTTAGGGGGCTTTCCATTTGTCAGAACTTGCTCAGTGGCCGGACCATTGCCGGATTAGTCAGTTAGCAAATGAAATTGGCTTTTTCCAAAGGATTTTGCTGAAAATCATCTCCTTCGTGCATACTATATAGGATTTGACTGATCAGGCTGGATAGTTTTGATAAAAAGTGAAATTTTCATTATGATGAGAATGGTCTGGCTAGTCAGTTCTGACAAATTGAAAGTGCCCTTAAAGTTTTTTTTGTCCTTCCCTATACATGTATAGTCAACTGCTCTATTCAGCAAATGATCACTTTTAAATAGAAACTTTCTCAGTGCACATTTAGAGGTTGTAAACTGTTTTTAATAAGCACCTTTACTTGTGTAAAAGCAACAGGAAGCATTTAGTAATAAATTTACAAATAAACGTTTAGTTACCTCCCTTTAGTTACTTTCTTTGCTTCCATGTTGCAAATTGCATTTTTTTGAAAGGTACCCCAAGCTTGGAGTACACTCTTGAAATAGATTCTATACATTGATCTCATGACTACATTGCACAAAACTCTTTACAAATATGTACAACATCAGTGCTTTAAAATTTTATACATTCTCTCTGAACTTGGGGTACCTGTACTGACTATTTCTTAGTTTTTGAAAACTGATCACTGGCATACTGGAATAAAAAATGGAAATAGTTTAATTTGCTGATGTGTGCAAATTTACCCATGAACAACTAAAACAAGAATAATTTATTTATTTATCTCAACATCTGAACCAACAGTTTACAGTTCTTTTTGTTTTCCCTTTTAATTGCATCCCCTTGAACTTCTCATTTAATTGTACACATAGCAAAAAGCAAGAATTAAAAGTAATTTCCAGATTAAAATATTAAAAAAAGAAAAAAGGGAAAATCATTGACACTTGTGAAGCCTTGTAATTGATGAGAAGTACATAATAAGTTTTTTGCAGCTCTAATTATTATAATATTCAAATGTATCAAATGTATAAGTAACAATTATAATGATAATTTGAACAACTTAGGAGAAAAAAGTTAAATTGGCTATGCTATTAAAGGGGCTGTGTCAAGGCAGTCCCGAGCTCATTTTGTTTAATTTTGCCAATTACTCGCCCTCAATCGTTATGGAACTAAAGTAAGCAAAGAAATCACATGTAAATGACAAAATCAGAGATCCGAGACAAACAAATATGTCTCCTGCGCATTATTTTTGAAGTTGCAAGCAGCAGGGATCAACTTTGAAAAACTGTTAGGCTGAACAGTTTTCAAAAATCATAATTTCAATCTGTTTAACTCTTCTTCAGTTTTGCCTATCCGTGGCATCTGTTGTTTCTGTATAATTATGTTATTTTAACCTTCCTTTAAAGTTTTAAGCGGTTATTTTCATGTTTCTCTTAATTTAACAGGCATTTTGTAATTTCCTAATTTGGCTGAATTTTGTGACACAGCTCCTTTAACTTTAATACAAGCATAACAACTAACATGACCATGAAGAGTACTTAATAAAATATTATTATTGCTGTTAAATGATTTTTTGTCAATTGTCACATATAATTATATATACACTCTGTAAATCTTATTAAATTTGTATTTAGTAACAACATTTATTGATAAAGTAAGCTAGAAATCTACTTATTTCTTGTTCGATATGCTTGTTTGCTCCTAGCTTTCTGTCTCTTTATTAAAACATAGGATCCATAAAATGGAGCTGCCACAACACCTGCTCCCACTATGACACACCCAGCACTGAACACCAAACCAGCTACAACAGGGACAAGTATTACCTGTCCACTAAAAAGGGCACCACGCACTGCAATCCGTTGAACTGGTTTGTCAGGTTTAAAGTTGTATTTGCAGCCCAAAATGCTGAAGCGATCGTAGTGGTTTCCCAGGAATTTGACATGATGATACTTGCTGCCACATCTATAGCAGAATTCTGTGTGACACCTGTAGAAACAGCAATTCATTGAGCATGGCTTTCCACATTCATTATAATTCAAACAAAGAGAAAAAACTGAGACTTTATGGGCTTTTCTGACAAAATCACAAAAATTGCAATTGATGAACTGGATCTTAAAAATAAAAGTGATAATCACATTCCCATTCCAATCAAGTTGGACAACGTTAGTCATGCGATGACAACAAAAAAGTCTGTCAAAAAGTCTGCTGCACATTCAGAGTTTTTGTTTTGCCTTATTATAAAATCTGTTGGTTAGTTTTTATTTTCTTGTTTCTGTCATCAGCCAGTCAGTCACAAAAAAAGAAAAAAACAATTTCCAGTGCCTTGTTTTCCAACCCATTTTCTTACACTATTGGACAAAATTCACTTTTTGTGATGCTGAAATTTTTTCAAAACTGCTATGGTGCCAAAACATATGGTATTGATATGTCATTATGATGTTATAAGGAATAGCAGAGGTTGATTATTCTTGGCTATAAAATATTTATCAAATAATTAATGATATTTCTAACTTCTACTGTCTACTATGAAACCTAATTTCCAAGATTGACAAATACTTATCTAGGTTTTAAAATATTTATCACTAAATGATATTTAAATTTTAATTACATTCGCATCCTGCTTTATGGACACCCACTTAATACAAAAAGGAAAATAAAGTTCACTTTACTTGTGACTAAGAAAAAAATCCTTCTCATGATAAATTTTAAAAAAAAGAAACAACAGACATTTTTAGGTATAGGGAGACTTCCACTTCAACCTGCCTAAAACTGACACCCCATTAGTATGGACACTTTCTATGCCCCCCACCCCCCACCCCCAGTGTCCGTATTTAATGGGGTTTGACTGTAATTTTTTGATAGGGAAGAAATAAAATTAAGGCAAGTGTCTGACCCTTTCTGTTATTTTAATACAATCTTTTAATTTATTAATGACATTATTTTTTTGGAAAAGTTATATTGGACACCAGACAGCTGCCGCAGTTTATACAAATATATCTAGACACCTCTACCTAGCAGTCAGTCAATCAGTCAATCCAAAAAAAAAAAAAAAAAGAAGAAGAAGAAGAAGAAGAAGAAAAGAAAGAAAAACGAAAACAAACTTGTTTAGCTGCCCCTCATTATTCCAACCCATTTCTCCATGTTCTTGGCCAAAATTCACTGTTTTATGTTGCTGAGAAGTACAGTTTTCAAAATGTTCTATGGTAACGAAATACCTGGCATTGATATGTCACTGATATTATCATGATAGGGGATAACACAGGTTGATTATTCTTAGCTATAAAATATTAATCAAATTACCAATATATAAATTTTACTTTTACTTTTATTCTACAGGTGACTTATTGCAAGCGAAACGCATTAATCAATGCGACTTTATCCAAAATTTAACCAATTTTTGTCTACGTTTTAATATTATAATTTTTTGTATAATTTTTTTGTAATCCGATCCTTTCTTCCCGGTTTCCGCAAATATTAATGGTGTTGTTGATGGCGTGTGCGAAAGACTTTCAAGGAAAACGCGCGCCAAGAAATAGTGACAGAAGCGAGAAATGATCTACATTGCTTCTTATGGAAAGATACAGTATACGTCTTCGTAATGCATAAACAAAGAATTTTAAAAATCGCACCTGGTGCAAGACATGTGGTCACATCCGCTGGATTTTTGAATAAAAACACCACACTTAGGACAGCGACAGGCATTGCGAGCGGGTTGCCCGCGGTTTTTGGCCCAAATCTTCAAAGATTTATCTCCTTTACAGAAGTCTTTGCAGGTTAAGCCGTAATGCCACGGTGCTTGACAGGCGAAACACCAAACCAACTGGCATTTCACGCAAGTAACCTTCAAATTATCCGGCCTAGAACCATCTTTTTCCTTGTCCGCTGTAGTTGAACTTGATTGCTCCGGGTGATGATGAATTCGCGAACACCCTGGGCAAGTTTTGATCAAAGGATTCTGTTCGATGTCCACCTTAAATTGTTGGTATCTCTCGAACAGTTGGTCGGACACAAGTTGTTGTACCTCTTCGTCACTCATAACAGTGTCACAGTTTCCAAGCGGACACAAGATCTTTACGATAGCATCTTCAATTTTCGATTGAACGTGTGCTTCCAAACACGCGGTACATATCACTCCAGCACAACACCAAGTACGAATACTGTTTTCGCTAGTTTCTAAAAAGCACACATTACAAGGAATCGACATCTTACTTTACCGTTTCAAGCACCTTTTACACTCGGTATCGCTACAATCAACAACAATTTGTCAAGTTAGCGATAATTTAATATAGTTCCTTTTTGTATACACACGTGACCACGTCTATTTTCGGTTCATACGTCAAAGTGGGACAATAAAATGTTATTGAATTAAGCCTGTATGTAAGACTGAAGGATTTCAAATGTCCCGAACTATATTTCTATAATAAAAAATTATTAGAGAATGACCCCTACAGTGAAAGTCAATAGTATTTTAGGAGTGTTCATATTTCAGGTTCCCCGTTTTTATCCGCTGACAAAACCACGGGCTCACAAGGTGATGGGGTAAACCCATCCGTTACGTTCCAGATCATCTGAAACGCAACTTCCTGTTTTTTGCTGAATGAATCACATACACACACGGGCAAAAATACTCCTATTCAATTTATTTTTTATTTATTTTTATTTTTATTTTCAACTCTCTCATTTATTGAAAAACACAAGGGGATAAATTTCCCATAAATGGTAACAAATTTTTCTCATAACAATTCCACTCTCTTTAATCAACGCATTGCCAGTAACATTTTTTATAGGAGACTAGTCGTTTTTTACCTTTGAGGCGGGAGGGGGCAGCCATTTTGCTAGAGGGTCATTTTCAAAATCTTGATTTGTTTTGGGGGCGTCATTTTCAGATAAAGAAACATTGCCTGTGGATCATTTTAATGCACTTCACGCATGTAGCACAAAGCAGTAACATGAATTGTAAATGGAATGTAACAGCTGTAAATAGTCTACACCAATCTTTTAAAAGTGACTGACTGTCAATAAAGTATGTGGTGACCTTCGTCATGATTTACAGCTAGGATATTCATATTTTGCACAGCAATCGGGTGGGGGCCATGTTCATGCAGGGGTAATGTGTAAAATTTATAGGGAGGCTTTTTTTAAAAAAGAAAAAAAAAAACTAGCAGAGAATGAATGGGGGTGGGGGAGGGGGTCGGTTTGAAAAAAGGCTTTTCCAGGTGTTCAGATTGTGAGGATGGGAAAACTTTGCATCACTAACTCCATTATCTGAATGACTGATACACGCTAGTTAAAAAATCTTCTAAGCTTTCTCAAAATGGCCGGCCCCCTCTCACAGGTAATAAACAACTAGCCCCTAGTGGCTCTTTCTCTCTACATACAAGCAGGGTACTTTCATCAGGGTTGTCAAAAGTAGCCAGCTGCTGGCGAAAATCCCTGCCTACTTGGTTACCTGCTGCAAACTAGCTCTGCAAACTTTATTGGCTATTCTTTGGGCCATGATTCAGACACTGACCAACAAGACAGCTGTCAAGAGGAGTTTCCTGACTTCTAGTCACCAAAGTTTCGTTATCGGACACATTGGTGATGAGCCTCACACCCAGGCATTTTTAGGGGAGTCTAATACAGGGAGGAAATAATGACTCCACTAAAAACACCTAAATAAACCGCTTCGCAAATGTCATGCAAAATTGTGATTTTTGTCTTTTTCATTTATTAAAAAAACCACCACCAAAGTGATTGATTTTTCATGACAAACTTAGTAAAACTGCAAAATACACTTGTATCATAAGGATTTGTCGCAAACTAACGGAACAATGTATGGCCTCACACCATACATTTCCTTGTAAAAATCCACTAAGTTGTAGGCTTCGTATCTGTTAGCTTACGACAAATCTTCATCAAAGTTTGCAGTTTTACTAAATTTGACATGATAAATTCAGGGCTCAAAAAAAGTTCCATCCGGTCGTCCGGGACAAGAAAATTTTCTTCCGCAGCAAGTACATGTAAATTGATCTAAAGCTGACAGTGTTTTAGGTGTATATAAAAAATATGAATAATTATTCTTATTATTGCAAACATTGCATAACATCTGCAAAATGGGTTATGTGAGACTTATTAGTGACAAACTGTTTGCAATTTCAAACCCACGGACACCACTTAGAAAACCTAACCTAGACAACTGTAACAAATCCCTCTTCTAAGCCAATGGAAAGAATAGTGTTTGAACAAAGATCTGCTAGTGAGCGCCTTGCATACATAGAAGGGAATGATCCCTAAACAGGCTGTGTGTAGAACACCTCTTATTTTCTTCTATTCTTTCGTTTGATAGAATGTTCTAGTACTGTATTATGTTCAAGATCCCCTTTTGAGATGGGCTGTCCACAGACAGGACATTTAGCTCTACCTCGCCCTCTGTTAATGTGCTGAACGATAGCATCGTGATCATAATTATGACCACAAACTTTACTCTTCATGGGTTTGATCATCTCCTTCATAGTAAGAGGGCATTTGGTCTTTTCTGCTGGTGCCTAAAGAGATAGAAAATAGAATGCTGTGACAATGTTTCATGAGGACAGCTCAAGGATGCTTATACTTATAATACTGTCTGAGAGAAAAATCTGTTGGGGTAACCACTCATCACCACAGAATCCCCATTTGGTAGTTTAAGATACAATCATGTACAATAACAGCTGCAGCTGCGAAAACATTCCTTTGAAAAGTGAATTCACGTTCCTTCAATAATAAATATTTTTTATCATGATTACTCTGACCTGCTTACTTTGACTCAAAACCAAGTCCAGAGGGAGAGAGAAAAAGCTTGTTTACATATCCCATAAACACCGTATTAGAAGTTGAGTGAAATACATGCAATCTATGTGTAGCATGGTACTGAAACCATTAATACTAACTTGAATGAAAGGACTACAATGTACTTCAAAACATAACCCCTAAGTACAAAACAAAATGGAGTGGTTTGTTAGCCTCTAACCACACTTTCATTCTTTAGATTTTGATTTAAATATTTGCTTTCCGGCCTGAAAAGTTACTGGGACTTTCAAGAGAAGGGCCCTAGGACCCAGAAATCTAATCAACTAACTACAACATGACTATACCCACTATTTGTTTTTTCTCTTCCTCACCTGTGACATCACAATGTCTTCATCTCCCATTGGCTGTGTGTTGGCATTCGGCATAGGTTGTCCTTGATGGTGAATACTCCAGACTTTCTCTCTGAATTCTTTAACCTTCTGGTGGCTATCCAAGTCTGAATCTTTATTTTTTGATTTCAAAGAGTCAAGCTTCTCTTGGAAGATTTCCTCAATGTTTGGAATGTCATCACTTGAAAACAATAATAATATTTAAACAGGTAAAATTTTGAGGGAACTATTTGCAGTTCTGTTAAAAGGCTCAAACTTCGTTTTTTTGTGCTTCTCAAGCTCTGTGGTTGCAGAAATTTCTGATTGTTTTTTGTCGCATTTTGGATTTTGGGATCATTTTTCTCAGTAAATTTTGGAAGGATAGAGTTCCACTTCTCCAAAGCATGAAGACATACCTGCCATTGTTTTTAGGTGAGGTATTCAAAGAATTAGGGACATCATGGGCTTTTCCTGGAGAGCCCTGAAATCTGCTTTCCACATTCTCATTCTTCACTCTCCAGCAGGTCGTCAAGTATATTGTATATTGGAAAATAACACCTTCTGAACCCCAGGTTGGTGAAAAAACACAGTACATATATGACACATTAAACATTTCTTTTGAACTTAAGCAAACTGTGGCACTTGAAATCACCGTTTTATCATGGTTCAATCAGGATTTTAATAGCAATATGATATTGTGGTTCAATTTTATGCACATGTCATTGGCTTGCCCTAGGGGTAGACCACTGGGCCAACCAGGGGAATATGTCGGGGAATACAAGGGGATAGATTGGATTCTCTGCCCCTGAGGAGGGGAAAATTCACAACATTGTTTTGAGTTCGACGGGAAGAGCGTGGGGGAACTGCAAATTTTGTGAAATCGCAGGCAGTAACCACAGGGATACCACAGGGATTTATCGCTTTCCTCAAACAATTATCATGGGTAACATCAAGCGGCGAAAGGAGGAATACGAGCTTTTACCTGACTCTGCACATGTACGTGACTACAGAGAGAGGCCTGGAGAGGAATGTCTCTCTTGAGGACTGGGAATTTGATTCAAGATCATTCAACACAAGATGTCCCAAAGAAAAATTACAGAAAATGTGCCCAGCAGAGTAAATTTGGCAATGCACGCATTGCTTGGTTATACTCTGGATATCATATGTAAAAGTACTGCTCCTGTTCCTGTTCGCAAAAAAGAATAATGATATCGCTGGTATTTAAAATTAATATATAAATGAAATACAAGGAATAACTGTAATTTTTGAGCATCATGAGGTAGATTATTTCAGGTCATCTTAAGTAGTCTGTGGAAAAACTATCAGTCTCTCCTAACCTTGGTCTTCGGGGGTTCTTTCATTGAAGTGACTTTTGTTCAATAAAGATGTTATATTGCTTCTCCAAGCCTTTCATGAATGAGTAAAATTTCATACTAAATATAATAAATATAATAAAAATGCTTCCTTTGCAAATGAAGTGAATTCCAGTTATATGAGGTGGATATCAGGGATTTTTTGTTGAGAATCACTTGATCCAGGGGACTTTGTCACATTAAATTCCCCCACTCCTGGGGGAAAGATCCCCCTGGTTTGCTCAGGTGTCTACCCCTGGGGCAAGCCGATGACATGTGCATTATCCTTGGTCTATTTTTTTATTTTCTACTTTTTTGGAGGTATGGGTATGTGTGATAATGAGTTGGAAATAAAAGAAAATAAAAATTAAATCAAAAATAAAATTAAACTACTATAAACACAGGAACACAGCCTACACAGGGTGGTCCGCTTCTGATTTATGCTGTTATGTAGTTTTGGGACCGAAATGTCACCACAAACTACTTTCAAATTTGAATCTAAACTAACTCACCTGGACACATCATACTGGCGATTAAACTCTGCTTTCGCGAGTTCCACAGCTTTCGCCCATTGATCCACTTCCCGTTCCATGTCGACGTATTGAAGCATGGTGTCTTCAAGCTCTTTCACTTGTTCGCTATCCTGCGAAACCTCTTCCAAATCCAAAGCTACGTCTAAAGTAACACCTAAACCATTGTCTATGTATTGCTTAACTTTTTTGACACTTTCCACAGCATTTTCAACGGCCCTAAAGTGAGCAGGCATTTCGCATGGAAGGCGATGTGTTTGCAAACTTCAATATGGCGCCGCAAAGCAAATATGGCGCGATCAATTGGCGCCATCTGGCGCGATTTGGCGCATTCTCGACCCCAGTGCTTACGGGTTTGCGAATGCGCGCGTAACGCCTAAGCACAGGTTGCCCAAACTCACGTTACGAGGGAAGGGTGTAATGTAATATTATGCTACTTTTGCGAGCAGAATCTATAGAGAAGATTGGGAACAAGCCATATCAGATTCCATGATAGTCATGATAGCTTAGTAGAACCGCGTGAGTCCGTGTTAATCCATTATTATGGGCTACTAGCATGCTCTTTACATCACTATGCGATATATCCTCGATTCCAGACTTTTTGTCGCGGAACACTTCTGTCAACACTGTCGACCATCTACGACTTTCCACGTTCCCCTTGATTCATTTTGTTTTCCCCACAAAATTTGCATAAATTTTGTTTTAATTTCTCAAGGGTCGAATGTTGGTTGCAAGAGAAATTGAAAGCAAAGCTTTTGCAAAAGTTTGTTGGAAAAAAAAAATGTATTATAGAGAAATGGCAAGTCGAACTGACAGATTTACAGCTTGAGCTTGGTCTTCCTGGGGCGAGTGGAGGTCAAGTTGGATAACAGTTAAACTTAATGCATGGGTCGGTTATGAAACATCTTTAGGACTAGCCAATCACAATTCATTTCGCGTTTTTTCATGACACATTTCTTGTCAATTTGCCCCCGTCCTTGCGTATTATTTTACCACACTTACAATTATAAAATGAATTTGTGTCGATCTTATAAAACTACAAACTGAATGCGTGGCAACTGTCGTCATGATAATATGCTTTCATTTTGCAAGAAAATGGAAGTGAATGACATTTTGAAAGCCTCTTGGCTGAGTCGGAAGAATTTCTCCAAGGAATATAATCAAAGTGAAAAGTGCGATTTGAACATTAAAAAAAGAAAAAAAATACTAAAAAAAAAAAAGAGTTCATTAATTTGCCTTTGCGTCATTCAGTCAAAACTTGGCCTAAAAACAAACAAAGCTTGTAAATACGTCATTTGCAGATTTCTTTTAAACGGGAAGAAACTGTCTTACAATTGACGTAAATGGTCATGTTTGAACAGTCCTATGTCTTTGTAAAAATTTCCAACGATACATACATTATATTTCTTTTTCACTATACCTTGGTGTTAAATAGTACACCTACAAACTCATGAAACTCAAATGTATTTTCTCGGCATTAATTCAAGTGTTGTAAGTTATAGCGTTGTGCTCGACCAACGTGCGTTAGGCTGCGTTTTAAAATAGAGTCTGTAAAACTAAAAGTGGTAATAGTTTTTGTAGAGTGACTGAACATGAACCTTTCGTTAAACGATTCTGGACTGAAATACTGGAGCAACAGCCACGAAGTTTTATGGAATCGCTTTCTAGTGTTGTGCTTCTTGTCTGCTGTTTATCTCTCAGTCTTGGCGGTTTTAACAACTCTCGCCAACGGAGTTCTACTCATAGCTCTCTACCAAGATCCTTTTAAAGTCTTCCGTCAACCGCCTACCATCTTCATCACTGGTTTGGCAGTGGCTGATTTTCTAACCGGCCTTGCTGTGGATCCACTTTTCGCCTACTTCTACTTCGAAGTCTATAGGGACACAATGAGCGCGGAACGTTACAATAGCATTTTAAAAGCGGCTGGGGTTTTATCTAGCGTTACAATGAACGTGTCGATTCTGACGATTCTGTTTCTCTCCTGGACTCAATTCATTGCAATTTCGTTTCCTCATCGCCACAAGCAGCTGGTTACAGGCAAAAGAGTCTTGGTTTGCGTTTGCGGAATATGGGCTTATTCTCTGCTGTTTTCGAGCTCGCTTCTCATGGGCGTACCTGAAAAGGCGTTTCAAAAAATCGACGTCTTTCTGAACCTGACTCTCATACATCTACTGGTCCTTTTCGCTTACATTGCGCTGCATGTTTCGTACAGGCGTCAGTTAGTGCAGTTGAATCCTTTGCAGGCAAATGCCATTACCTCCATTCAACTCACAGATGCCTGGGAGCACCGCCGCAGAAAAGACCAAAGGCACTTTTTTGCAATAAGCTTGTTACTTGCGACCTGTTTGCTTTTATTTGTGGCTCCAGTGACTGTAATGTGGTATGTTACCCTATACTATACACCACAAACTTACGAGGGGGTGGTAAAAGCCACAATGGCTAATGTTATAACAGATGCGAATTTATTTCTTAAGTTCTTGATCGACCCATTCATCTACGTATGGAGGCTTCCCAAGTTTAGACAAGCAGTGAAGGCGATTTTCTCGAAAAGAAGATCCTCGAATATGGATTCTATAACCATGGTTAGTTTTAAGTTGCGATTGTCTAGAAATCAAATACATTGAAACAGTTTAATTTTTTAAAATTAAACTGTTAAAAGACACACCGACAGAAAGACCTACAGAACTAAACACGCTTGCTTGATACTTAGTGGAACGATCTCCTAGAGTAGCTAGTTACCAGGTTAACATGCCAAACTTGAACAGCATGCGGCCACCAGACACACTGAGAATAAAAGTTGACTTTGGTCATTTTTTTGAACAGCTTTCCTGCAGTTCCACTAGACCGGAGTTTTTTTTTCTTTAAACCATTATCAGAGAATATCGCCCAAAAAACGTCAATGTTATATTGCTTTTTTCTTTTAACTTTCTTAATTATATAAGTTCCCCGGAAAAGTTGCTACTAAATTAAGAAGACTGCTTCTACCTCTCTTAACCATTAACAGTCGGTGGGGGAGGTTGAATTTGTGAAAGTTAAAGACGAAGGCTTATTTACTGAGGGTAAATACGTCAATTATTGCTCAACTTGAGATTTTTCAATAATTTTGAATTCTATGAACTTGAGAAATTGGGAATATTTATTTCTTTTATTACTGTGCTATTTACATCGTTCTTATACTATTACTAAGAGTCTAATGACATCGCATGAAAAATATAAGAGAAAGAGGAAAAAAGTACACGCATGATGGCAAAGCAAAATGTGCACCAGGTTTTAGCCGTCAAAATGTAAATCAAAAAGCAACTGGCGTACGTAACTCTACTTAGTTTACGTATATTAAACGATTGCCAGGTACCGCTTTGCTAATTCAGCTTATAGGCTGCCCGATGAAGTTCATTATTTGTCATAATGAAAGCGAATTCTATCGTCTTTTTTTCACATTTGCTTTTAGAAAGATATATTAAAACTGAAAGGCGTTTTACTTGACAATAGTGTCTCTGAGTAAGCCCTGCTGTCACTCATCCTTGGCTGTGTATGATTTCACCTGCTCATCCTGGTGCCTTTTTTTATTTATTTCAGACAACCAAACTGAAAAAAAAAAAACTTTGTCAATAAGAGAGCTAAACTAATGGTTTCGTTTTGCTTCCAGTGTTTTCCTAACATTTGCACTAGAACTATTATAAATCCATGATTTTGTCAGAGAATTCCCGGCGGACAGAATTAATCGACGGAAACACAAAACAACAATGAAAGTATAAATTAATCCTTTTCCCATGTTTGGTTGAAAAGCCGATAAAACAAATGCTTTATTTGGCTTGTTAGGCCATCAGTTCCCAAATATATAGTGTTTCGCTTGGCATCACTCAGGATCACTCGCTTTTTTAGTTAGAGCGAGTTGGTCGGTTAGACACTGTCAGCAGGCATAGACTCAAATAACTGTATCCGCGCGATCATCCGGCGAATGTGTATTTAAACACGACTGAAAAATTTTACGTGAAACCTTTCTTAAACAAATAAAAAGAATGGAAGCGTTTTCTAAATGATAATAACAAAAGGTGATGTAAATCGGTTCATTTATTTCGAAAAAATCGTAACACGACCAAAACTACGTTCCAGGTTGACCGAGACCCAGTTGAGAAAAGTAGTCATGGGAAGCGAAGGACTCGGCCAACAGACAGCAGCCAAGCTGCCGCGTGTTCTAATTGTCTCGCCCTGAGCGAGTTGACCCGGCTGGGCGAGCCCAAACTCTTATATGGAGAAAGGTTGGCCCGGCTTAGATGGTGATCGTACTGTCACAAAAGGGTGACCCGACAAGGCGGACTACCCTTTAGACTGTTCGCAGTCCTCTATTTTTCCGTAAGATCATCGAGATAGAGCGCTTTGTGTTACGGGCTGCCATCTTGCATGAGTGTCAAAACTACTTAGGGGCGGGGGCGGTTTGGGAGGAGGCGCCCTCCCCTCCCTACTTCCCAGAGCTATAATTCCCGACGCTCGCCCCCTCGGTACATTTGAAAATCAAGATACCCGTGACGGTAAGACGCGGCATATCTAAACGATCTCACGAAAAAATAGGGGACTGTGAACAGTCTAGCCACCCTTCCACCCTAGGTAACTTTTTGTTTCTCATGTCAACGATTCGGCAATTTTTGTAAGAACATTTAATAGCAAAGTGTAGCTTGCCCAGGGTGGCTCGGGTAGGCGAGTGACCCTTCAAACGAGGACTGGAATCGCCGGAGAGCGGAGGAAATTCAGCCTAGAGGATGTTGTGATCAGGCTAAAAGCAATAAAAGGAAATTATTTTCTTTAGACCCAAAAGGGACTCGCCAGTCCTTCTAAGCTAGATGTGTCTTTACCGGCTGCCTGTCGGCGGCATATAGCGGTATTATACTGCGTAAAGTATGTCTTACGTGCCTGATCGCCTCCTCTGGAAATTAATTGTCAATGAATAATTTGGAATTAAAGTTTTAGAGAGAAAAGTGTCTAAACCTTATCGAAATATTGAACCTGTGCCAAAGTATATTATTGAAATTTCAATAATGAGCACAAAATATAAAAGGGAAAAACATCAAGCAATAAATTTCGCCATAGCATGGAGCATTTCATTTTTTGAACAATTTTAATTGACAGATGAAACTCAAGGAGTTGGCCAAGCCTACGCTACTGACGCAACTAAATTTCTGGTTAAGTCTGTCTGCCAAACAGCTCCGAAGTCCTTGTTAGATTACTCTGCAACGCAAACTAAGTTGGCCAATCACAAGGCTGAACTGACAAGACTTCAATGAGCGTATTCACATGACGTCACGGCGGCCATATTGGTGTTCCAAAACAATAAAACGGCGGCCATGTTGGTGTACCAAGACAACCCTGTGGGAATTGAACTCTTGTCTTATGTAAAAACTTTCTTTTGTTGGTATAAATTAACATAGATGCTGTCCACGTGAGTGAATACGCCCTTTTTCGAAGTCAACAGGTGACTACACAGAACAACCTTTGGATAGTTAGCCCGTCAGTCTTTTTTTTGTGACGGAATTTAAACGTAAAAGGCTCATAGCATTTTAAATACTAGTTTGAAGATAGAATGAAACCATTAAGAATCTGCGTGTTGATTACCCACAAGCACTGCATTTACAGGTGCTATGATCTTGCCACCCTGAATATCAGTGAATAGTTGCAGCAGGTCCTCTTTTATAAACAAACGGATAAGAATTAAACTTGGTATTTGAAGCCGCTTGATGAATTCAACTTCACAAGACATCAAGGTACGTATTGTAGACACTGCTTGATTTAAAAAAAAGAAAGGTTTTAGACTTGTACTAGAAACGCACCCGTTAATTAAGCGTGAGGACAATTGCCGATGAGTCTTTATATAGACTTTTTAGTGGAGTCTAAAAATCTTGTTGAAATTACAATTAGCGATTCATCTGACTGATAGAATCACAGAGCTGAGCAAACTACTCTCTCCCGAGTCCCTCGGCCAAAGACGGGCTCGTTTCAACAGTAACAGGGAAATTTAGAGTGGGTATATGACATTAGTGAACACGAAACAGAAAATAAAAGGTTGAATATTTGAATATAAATTTTTTTGTTCTGGAGAAAAATATTGCTTGGAAAACGGAAATCCTGGGTTTTGAAACCAGGAATACAGCCCAAGGAATCCGGAATTGTATCCAGTATCCAAATTCCACTGACAAAGACTGGAATCCAGTACATGAAATTCAGAGTCCAAGACTGTCTTGGATCCCTTATTAATTTACATGGATCGAGAATATGCTTCATTCAGATAAAATTCCAACATTTAAACTGCGCATCTAAGTAAACGAGAGCGCTCAGAAATTGAAGGTCAAATTAAGCAACATTCGTTCGACGATTTTTAAAACATCGTCGTTTTACCAGTACCATGCATGCCTTTGACACTAGAGTACGTAAGAACAGCTGTATTAATTGTTTAATTAAACACACTTTTTCGACCCTTCTTCCGCCCAGTCCTTTGGTGTACTCATTTATAACATACTACGTTGTGAAGTATTTTGAATTCAAGACTTATTATATTTTAAAGATCTATCTCATCTTTTAAGCTTGAGTTTGTTTCATTGATCTTGGGTAGGTCATGGTTAGTAAGGATTTTGCCACATGAGTATTTTCCTGTTTTGATCTTTTAATTCTTCTGTTTTGTGTCTTAAGTGTGTTTAATTTTGTGGCTCTGTAATTTAACCCGAGTCTCCGAACCAGCTGGTATGGGAGGCGCCCGAATGGTCGAATACCCTGCAACGCGCCGCGCTAGCTAAGCCGGTGCCTAACAACATGCAATTACCTTATATTACTTCTTAACAAACTGTTTGAAAAAAGAACTCTGAAATTTTAACGTTCAATATATTTTGTCGCCCACAGATTGTCCCTGTTCGCTGGACTGTTAGTAAAGAATGCTGCATGTTTCTACAAGGTCTGTTGTCAAAGCAACATTGGATCTGCCTCGCTTGTTCTTTTGGTATTGTGATCTTGACTATTTACTCAGGTAAGCATAGAACAGAATTAGTTGCCCTCTTAGGCCACCGTTTACAAGGAAAAAAGTTGCCCCTAGAAAAAGTGTCACCAGAGGGGGTACTCCCCATGATGTCCTATACGGGAAGGCTCCGCCAGAAAGGGGCCCTTTTTAGGCTTCAGGCCTCAGTTGTTCAAAAGTTGGATAGCGCTATCCACCGGAATAAATCACTATCCCACGGATAAGTGTTAGGGAAACCATTTCGCTATCCAGTGGATAGTGATTTATCCGCTGGATTGCGTTATCCATCTTTTGAACAACTGGGGTCAGGTTTATGAAAAGGTAGGGATTTTTTGAGGTATATGAAAGGGTAAGTCTGTAAATTGACTATAAGAGTGACAGAAGGAATTTATGGCTGTGAAAAAGTCGCGAAAATTTTCTGGTTTTGTGATTTATTCATATTTAAACTAAAAGACAGTGTATTTGCAGCAACTAAAAGGAATGCTAAGTTGTAAACTAGATATGTGAAAGGGGTACCATTTGTCAATGAAAGGTGTAGGAAAGCAGTACCTTTTCTTCCAAAAAACGGGGTTGGACCTCGGGGTGGAGCCTCCCCACATAAAACTTTGCTGAGTAACTCCTCGGGGGGTTACCCTCCCAGCCAAATCAACTTTAGCGAGCGTTTCAGTATGGGAAAAAAGTAGACACATTTGACCGAACTAGAGCATACATAGTCGGAGTTTTACCCGGCTTGGCGTGCCAAAGTGTTTATATGAAGAAAGGTGGACCCGGCTAGGTGGGTCGCCCTCCTAGCCGAGCTAACTTTTTGGTTTCTCACGTAACGGTGCGCCAAGTTTTGTAAGGAAATATAGGAAAAGCTGGCTCGCACAGGCTCGGGTAGGCGGGTGGTACGGGCTTCTACCCGGAACAAGTTTTGTCCATATAAACAGGTTCTTAACCAACTCTGTGCACCAAGCTTTGGATTAAATATCACCAGGTCTCCCTTGATAGTCTCCATCGGGCGATCAAGTTTTATCGCTTTTGAACCACTCTTCCAAGTTCGAAGGAGAAAAGTGAGTTGAACGGCTATGAGATGAAAGTTGTACTTACCAAAGTTCGGTAAAAATTATTCCTATCTACTCCACATTCGTAGGACCAGTCCTGGTCCAATCAAAAAAGTATTTAGAGCTAATCCCTTATTTTTTTTTTTTACATTCTAAAAGTTAAATTATGCTTTTCCTCTATTTGAAGGTTACAATTGTGCAAACAATGCTCGCTTAGACACACCCAGAGATCAGCGCACTTTTAACATCGTACCTGCAAACAGCAACTATCAGCTAGGAAAAGAAGGCGTTGGCCCTTGCCTTAAGGATGCTTTTAAAGACATTTTGCTTGTTGTTGTGTACAACTACCCGTTTTACGACAGTATACCTCACCTCAGCGCGCTTTACAGACCAGCCTTTCCTCATCTTTTATTCTGCGGACCTCCTCATAACACAACTCGCTCTGGAATCCTCACTGTTAATATCTACAGAGGTATTCTGGGATATGAGTGCCTTGGAAAAGCAATACGTGAGCATCCGGGATACAGGGGCTATTTTTACATCAGCGATGACGTAATTCTTAATTATTGGAATTTCCCGGATTTCGACCGGGAAAAGATATGGGAGTCGTCGTTTTCTTTTGGATCGACTCCGGTTTACGAACCCGCACGCACTGATTGGTACTGGTGGATTTCCCCGTACGGTTTAAATAACTGCCGACGAGCTTGCGAAGATGTGGCGAATATGAATTTCGGTGAGAAGAAACTCAACGTTAAGTATCACCTAGGTACTCTCTCCAAGAACAGCAATGGAAGCCTGCGCTGCTTCAGCGGTCGCGCGGACATTTTGTACATTCCAAGAAAGCACGCAAAAGCGTTTTCAATTCTGGCGGAAACGTTTTATGAACAGAAGGTTTTCTTGGAAATTGCTATACCCACAATAATTCGGTTCTTAGAACGAAGCGAGAACACAGGTCGACTTCCAGGCTATTATATACCGGGAGATGTCAGAAAGAATGATTTTCGAGTGACTGATAGCAGGTATTTCTGGTTTGTATATTTTCCAAAGAACAAGATATGGTTCATTCATCCTTTTAAACTTCATGGACAAGAAATGGACAAGAAATTTAACTTAGTTATGTTAAAATTCATTCTCATAGAAAAAGTGAGATCGCAAACAAGCTGCGCACCCAGTGTGAGGTAGACAAAAAACGTAATCTGAGGGGCGGGGTAGGAGGACGCAGTATAGCAGCAGAAGTGTCCTCTCTTTTTCTGTGTAAAACATAGTGAAGCTTGAATTAAATTATTGTCCCCGAGAAGACTGGTACGAATTCTATTTGGTGACCTCACCAACGGATCTTGAAGGTTGAACTTGCAATTGGTGAAAAGGAGTCTTTACATTTACCAAAAACCTTACGCGGTTTGATAATAATAATATAATAGAAAAAATTTTATTGACAACAATGCTAACTATTAAAATCCTATTTACAATTAATTTGCTTTAAAAAAAGAAAAAAAAAACTATACATTCAAAACACTATTTACAATTCCTGTCGATTTAAAAAGCACTTAATTTAGCTTAGATTAGCTTAACAATAATAAAGATACAGTTATTGTTATTAATTGTTGAGTGTTACTCTTGCGCTGAGCTTACTCTAGAGACTAAGATGACTTTTACAGCATATTTGCTACGCGTACAAAAATAATCCAGTGTTACAAGTTCATGGCCGGGGCGAATTCGCAAACTAAAATCTGAACTAGTAGAACCTGTGTCGAGAAGTCACGCTAAGAGCGCTTTCCAAAAGTCAAAACTGGCCAGCCGAACCATGGCCAGATGTCCTTTTGACAATGACATAAGGTTTTTTAAAACGGATTTTGCTGAAAAACCATCGCCTTCGAACAAATTATTTAGGATTTCACTGCTGTGGTTTGATACTCTTGATTAAAAGCGAAATTCCCAATGCGACGGGAATGGTCTGACAAATGGAAAGCGCCCTAAGAAAAAGAAGTATCACCCCTCGCAATTTTCCTCCACCTCTCAGTTTATAAAAAGCGCATGCGCACGCAGAGGGTAATTGCAAAGAAGGGGAAACCAACTGACTAGTCAGTCTTCAGTTTTGGAGATTTACTCCGTACTAGAGACCAGCTCGAAGATGCTCTCTCGAAGAGCTTTTCAAATGTCTCCTCTCTTGTCTTTCATTGCCACTACTACCTCTACAGTTTTCAGAAGCCTCCTAATTAACACCGGCTCCAATGCGCCCTCCATGTTTAGGGTTTTAAAGTTCTTCTTCTTGATCATCATTTCCTGAAGCACTTTCACTCGAGCGCCCCCTTCTGCTTACCGGTCCTTTGTTCCACTCACGAACCGGATCTTCATTGAAATCATAAGTAGCAAGTCCATAGTAGCCTCCACAGGAAGCGCAGGAATCTTTACCGAGTACGCGGTTGATGTACACATTAGTGGGCACAATACAACAATAGAAACCAGCAGCGAGTAACATGGGTGATATGATCGGATCCCTTACGAATCTCTGGTCACGGTGACTTGATTCCAACCCTTCTCGAGGCACGTAAGGCATACAGAGCAGATGAAGAACAGCTATTGAGAGTGAAAGAGCCAGAACCTCCGGAATGGCTTGAGCGTGTGGAGAAATGTACACTTTGCTGTTCGTCATGTTCAGTCTCATCACTGTGCTGGAGTCCACTTTAATCACAAAGATTCCGCCCGATTTTCTCACAAGGCACCAACCTTGTTCACGAAACAGTTTAAAAAACCTGATGCTAACGAACCTATTTACGTATTTTTTCGCATCCTTTGGTGTAATTTCCTCCTGCCATTTTCCAATACACACGCCCCAGTCTTTATTCTCTCCTCGAATAAGCATGGCTCTCTCGCCTTCTGTTTGATTCAGGACTATGCACTTGTTTGCATCTTGAACGGCTTCTGCCTGAGGCAATAAGCTTTGGTTGATGGTCTGAGCAGAAGCAACGACTTGCTGTTCCCGATTTAGGACCTCAACAGCAGATATCAGTCCACGAATGGAATGGACTATACGATAGTTGAACGCCTCAGCTTCTCTCCAGTCAATTATTTTTTCTGAAGATGAGCTGCACACCAAGATCGGTTTTGCCAGATCTTTAGGAGGCAGCACAAGTTGAGGATTCTTAAGAACCTCCGAGGGATGATCATGAGCATAGAAAGTGCCAGTTTTAAATTCAAAGTTGTATTCTTGAACAGCTGCAGGACTGATTATCATCGTTATCTGTGCCATATACTGACCATCGTCATCTTTGAAGGAAACTGTAACAGATGCAGTTAACGCCCCGCTGACTGGAGCAGCATCGAGGAATGTTAGCACACTCACGGAGGATTGAGCAATAAAATCACTTTGCAAAAGTAACTTTTTGCGGTATATCTTAGCTGTGAGTGTGTGGTTTTCGCCATTATCTACACTGAAACGCTTTGTGTTTAGATTCTTCACCGCACGGTTACCTTCAAAGGAAAATAATCAAAAAAACTTTTAGAGTTATTTCAACGGAAAAAACACCCAGAGTGGTGATAGAGTGGTTTTCGTTTGAGTGTCGTAAAACCAAAACCAAAGTAATTACTCTGGCCAATCACATAGGACACAGACAATACATTGAACCAATCAAAACTCGAAGTAATTACATGTGGCTGACGCAAAGCGCGGGAAAATGCATGCGAGCGCGTCACAGTTGGCTTTGGTTTTACTTCTGATTGGATGAAAAGGTGGCGCGAATCTTTTAAGCCAATCGCATCGTGTAGAAAGTGCAGAACCAATTACTTTTCGACACTCAAATGAAAACCGCTCTAACTAACCAGTGACGGATCCAGACCTTCAGAAAAGGAGGGGAGACGTGGGGGGGGGGGGGGGGGGGGGAGGAGGCGGTCACCCAGACCCTGAGATAAGGGGGGGCCCGGTCTCAATTTTTTTTTCGGCCCTTCGTGCCCCCTGGGCCCCTCCCCTGGATTTGCCACTGCTAACAAACGAAACGGACAGAAAATGTTCGTCATCTCAAGCTCTCGCAAACCTCGATCTTAAGGTCTCTGTATTACGTTTACGTCTAACGGCAAACGTGAATTTGTTCCACTTTTACTTTCCATTATTTCAACACATATATTAGTAGTTTCATGCAATTTTTTTATCCATAAGAATTGTTTTGAGCTGCTTTTATCTGCTCATTTTCTGTTTTGAGAAATTCTTAACTTGAATCTGAAGTTTGCCGTTTGCCGTATACGTGATGCATGCTTAAACTCTTATAAGAGTCACATTTACTAAAACGAAAACGTGAATTTGTACCACAAGACCCGTTTTCTGTTTATTACTTGTACTCAAAAATAAGTAGTTTTACGCCAGTTTTATCTATAAGAATTTTTTTGGACAGTTTTTATCGGCTTATTTTTCCAAATTTTATTCTGAGAAATTCTCAACCTTGAATCTGATGTTTTCTGTTTGTCGTAAACGTGACTCTTAATCTCTCTAGATCTATTTTTTATTGTCTTCACCTCTATCAAAAGGGTCACTTTCAGAAGACGTGCCATACTAGTGCAACAGGTCGCACCTTGTGGCGTCAAGTTTAACGTTCTTTTTTTTGGCCCAAGAAGAGGTGGAAACAGCTGGAGGTCAATTTCTCGTGGGATATATATTTCGCTCTTTGACCTCCTTCATTTTCTGGTCAAACTGAAGCGGTCAGTAAGGGCCTGTTTACATGGAAATGGGGGACCCCAGGTAGGTGAGGCAACCCGCTAAAGTGGGGTAACCCACCTGTCCATATAATCTCTCATTTTACTTGGATCACGTTTACATGATAGCTGGGGTGACCCGCCTAGGTGGGTAGCCCGGTCTGCCAGACCGGGTGACCCTCTCAGCCGGGGTCAAAGTTTGCATGTGAACGTTTCAAAGTGGGGTAACCCGCCTAGCAGGGGTCGGATTCGGAATACATCAAATTCGAGCAAAGTTCATTTTGGCGGTGGCTTTGCATCATTATTAAAGGTAGCAATAGAAAGCCACAGCACTGAAGGTTGCAGCAAGAGCAGCACGTGAGTGTAGAAGAGCATTAATCGCCAAAACACGAGGTTTTCCAGCATTTTTTTTGTTTGCGTGCTTAGCGATCATTCAATAATCTTGAAAATGTGCAGCCCGAGGTGGCGGGGTTGTAAGATTATATGTAAAGGAGGGTTATTTTTTTACCCCACCTGAGCCGGTTACCTCACCTACCTGGGGTCCCCCACTTCCATGTAAACAGGCCCTAAGACATTCCCAAAGGGTGACCGCTTATCCAGGTTTCACTGTATATTTCACCCCCTGGGCCTTGAGTTGATGTGTTCGTTCGGATAAATGCATGCTAGAAACATCTGTTGATATCAGTCGGAAGACATAAAGGAGTGAATTGAACAAGGGCTATGGCGCTCGTTCTTGGTAATATTGTAGGCAGGTTAAGCTAACTATAACCTACGGCTTACCTTGAAAACTGTGTGAAAAAATCTCATCTTGTTGGGGGTCCTCTAATTGAATAAGAAACGTTTTCTTATTCATATTGAATGTTTCTACCTGAAGAATGTCCACTACATATTCACGGCGAGCAAGTGGAACGTACGACCACCTTGATCTTGGAGGAAAAGGGTCCGGAGGATCTCCTCTGTACATGGTCCCCGGCAAGGCAAATTGCAAACCTTCAGCTTTCCACAGTGATCTTGTCTTTGCCTCTGAGTCACACAGCAGAGACCCTGGACTGCGACTCGTTGCAGAATCATGATGGTGTAACACCTGTCCAAGGAAACGCTTTGTTGTTTCATTGTAGTTTACCGGATGAAGCTGGTGCACGTGCCAAATAAGATCGAAATCGTAACATGGAACGACAAATACCTCTGGATTTTGTTTGTTGAACATAACATGGTGTTCATATCGCTCAACAGCCTTCTCTAGAAATTTAGCATCTCTGTAATGAGGCAAAGATACTTGATAGTAGAATTTGGACTGGCGGTAACACGCTCTTTCTAAATCGTATTGAATCTTAGAGTTGTTGCAATCCATCTGTACAATCTGTGATTGAGATAAATCGACTTCAAACGGCTCATCTGGGTATTCCCTTTCCCATAGGTACCTCGCTTTTTCTAAACCGCGTTTGCGTTCAAGGTCCCCAAGAGGAACATGGTCAACTATTTTTGAGACACAGTTGAGGCAATCTTGTTCGTAGTTATACGGCGACAACATATGAACGTGCCACACCCATGCAATATCTAGTGGAGCAGCGAGGAATCTGCTCCCATAACACTCTCTGGCAGCAAGGGGCAACCAAAACACTTCATATCGTCTGATAGCATTTTTTAGAGCCGAGCTCTTGTAAAGCGAAGGACATTCGTCCACCTGCTGTAGAAAATCCAGTTCATTTTGAGTGGACTGGACCAAGTCGAGGCCTAACTTCTGATAAAATCGTTCCCGAGGCATGGGAAATGGATACAAAATCGGTAATCAAGGCTTCTTTTTTTTTCTCTAAAAATGAAAAAAGTCACATTGATTGACATTGGGCTGACAGCAGCGAGAAAATACCTTTATTGCTACGAATTGGTATTGTAAAATAATCAACTCTTCAGTATTTTTCGACCCGGCCTAATTTGCTTTTTCTTGCAAGAAACCTTTAGAATACAATTAAACATGGAATTTTTTATCAAACGGAAGAAAAGAATTAAACTCCTTTAATGTGATGCAAAAAAGTTTGAAACAGAATAAGCTAAGACGTCCAAGTCACTCAGTTTGCGCTTTGATAAATGTCCTTAGTATTCCTGACTCTTAAAGTTGTAATCTTAAAGCCTCCTTACAGAAAACTGCAGTTAGTTAATATCATATCCAAACTCAGAATAACTTACACTGGCAAATATCACAGTATTTGACGTTATCTTTAAGGTGATGTTACAAGAGACGATTCATAACGATGATTTTTAGCGCAACATAGCGTTGCAACATCGTTGCGACATTGTTACGAATGTTTAGAACATTGGTCCAGTATTGCTACGCTGTGTTGCTCTAAAAGTCGTCGTTGCGAATCGTCCCGTGTAACATCACCTTTCGGGATAGGCAAGCAGGCATAGTACATCTAGCGGAGTTCTCGATCGCGCGAAGAGCGCGCAGCAGAGCACCATAGGTATCAGTGCATCCAAGAAATTTTGGTTGTGACACGAGCTCGTGAGGAAGGAAAGCATGACGAAGCCGGAAGAACGTCTTTCTTGAGAAAGACTTTCTTGGAAGTTCCCACGAAAGCTTCGATCGTTTTTTTCCTTTCAGTATATTTCGAGATGGCATCCAATGTCGAATAACTTTTGCAGCCATTTTTTTTTGGCCATTCAGTATGACATGGCATCCAATGTCGAACACCTTCTTAGCTGAGTTTTGTGAAAAGTTCCACTGAGAAAAGTAAGGTATATGAATCGCAAACTTAAGCTAGACAAATCATTTTTCTGAAAAATCTGGGAGCCTCACCTGTGCTAGGATCTCTTCTTTGAATGATCTTTAATTTTGGGTGCATTCGTCTCCCCTGACAGTCTCAAACAAAATTCAAACTGACTTGGGCAGGTCTACACGGCTCCATTTTCAATTAATTTTCTCACTCGAAATCAGATTTTGTTTTCGTTTAGCTTATTACACCATTCTAACGGTAAAGGTAAAGCAAGACACACTAAAGACAGTCGAGGCTCCCAAGAGCGACCAAAAGCAGGTCATGTTATAGCACTACGTCCACTACATATACCAGGCTGGGAAATCAAAGCAGCCAGTTACAATAGATCTGGCTGTCAGAATGGAACATGACGAACTTACCTTGTTGTAATAGTGCTGTAAGAACAGTCAGTGTCCTCACAGTATTTTAAATCCCGGTTTTAACTCGAGGCATTTACCACTTAAGCGAAGTCATTCACTTTGGTCCAGCTATATGGCCGCAGATATGAGGACTGTGTGAGGAGGCCACTGAACGTGTGGCCTACAACACGTCACGGAAGTCACGTTCTGCTAATAACCGGAAGTGATGCGTATTGCAATGGGGAAAAAGGGAACAAAACTCCTGTTCGAGACCTCAAATTCCGGGACGTCACTAGCCTGCACAGCAAGCGTTTCCGCGCGAGTTCGTCGAGAAAAGTTGGGACAAGTGCAAAAAAGAGGAATGAAGTGTTCTCGCTCCAACTTTTTGCGCAATAACTCGATTGGAAATGCTTCCTACGCAGGCTTGGACGTCACTGATAAATACCGGACCTTTCGTTAACCTTTGTTCTGTTTAACCGGAAAATCATTAGTGAAGCGCAATTCTCTTTACATAAACCTCCTATAATTATGCAACAATGAGAGGAAAACAGAGACCTCGCTATCAAGGTTTCTCCAAAGTAATCAGAAACCATGGAAACCCTGTGCAAAAACCTTTTCGCCAGGTTTGCGTCATGATGTGAACTATACGCTCTTTAAGAAAAAACGAATTTGTTTTTATCTATGTAGTCTAACTTGAAAGACAGGATATAATCAGGAAATGCATTTTTTTACCGTGCCCTAAAATTGTTGCAATGTTAGCGACATATCGGAACAACTAACATCAGGGAGGTGAAGGGGCAAAGCAACTTAAAAAACAGTACACAATGAGATTCAACTTAACATTCAAAAGACTGTTGACAACAAATCTTGTCACACGATGGAGCTATAAATTATGGGTGTTGAATATCAAGTGACATTTGACTAAAGAGCATTTTTGGCCATTCCTTTATTAAATTTAGTGAGTCTCATTGGCTACAGGTTTGCAGATACTCGGCTTCTGTACTTGTGGCTCTCGTCTCTATTCATATGTATCCGTTGGTTACTCGTATGTATGTATCCGTATGTACGCGTAAGTCAGTGGAATGTTACTAGAGTTCTCGTGTGTCAGTCTGTTCGTAACTAGCCTGTTCCAGGCGTTCAGATTGTGGGTCGGGACGGCGCGAAGAGAGGGATGAGAGAAGGGGGGTAGGGAGTGAAGGCGATGGAGCTATAAATTATGGGTGTTGAATATCAAGTGACATTTGACTAAAGAGCATTTTTGGCCATTCCTTTATTAAATTTAGTGAGTCTCATTGGCTACAGGTTTGCAGATACTCGGCTTCTGTACTTGTGGCTCTCGTCTCTATTCATATGTATCCGTTGGTTACTCGTATGTATGTATCCGTATGTACGCGTAAGTCAGTGGAATGTTACTAGAGTTCTCGTGTGTCAGTCTGTTCGTAACTAGCCTGTTCCAGGCGTTCAGATTGTGGGTCGGGACGGCGCGAAGAGAGGGATGAGAGAAGGGGGGTAGGGAGTGAAGGCAAAGGAACCTAATCTCTCTTCCTCTCCCTCCCCTCTCCCTATTTTTCTCCTTATATTTTTCCCCAGTCTGACTTCGCGCCACACTCAACCATCTGAACGCCTGGAACAGGCTAGTGTGTAACTCGTATGTGGGATGGCGTTTCACTCATTATCCAAGAAGACATCACTTCCACCCGAGGCTACGAAGGCATTTAGGGTAGCCGGAGAAACTACTGCATCCCGGGGGCGTAAGGCAATATGAACTGAATCTACTCTTTTTACAACACAAATCATGTTCATAGCAGCCTCTATGCCAGCAGCAGTCGCCGCAATACCACTTCCAACAATTACATCCGGGACCACACATTCCACGACATGTATTCGCCGTCGGTCTCGAGCAGCGCTTGTCACGGTCATTTTGGTCAGGCTCAGCTCTGAGTTCATCCGGAATCTCTACATCTGCGGCCTTGAGGAGGTTCAGACACAGGCCATGGAATGGTTCAAGGATCTTCAGGCGCGTCGTGTTGTCCGCCAACGCGGATGACACTCGCTCTAGCAGCCGCAATTCTGGCATACGGTGAAGCTCCGCAATAGCTGCTTGATAGACGCTTTCTGGAGATTCGTATTCATCGTCAACTTGTATGTCATTGGAAAAGGCTCGCAAAGCTTCTTGCGTGCGTGGAACGTCATCTGGTACGTAAATCATCGAAGCGCCACCGCTGAGAGACACAAGTTCGTAGAGAAATAAGTAAAGCAGGGTCTTGAAGGGGAGGGGAGAGGGGGGGGGGGGGGGGGTATCCTGATCCAGCATTCCCGTTTTTTTTCTCTAATCTCTAACGCTATACAGTTGAATCGCGATAACTCGAACCCTCGCTAACTCGAACCTCGCGCTAACTCGAACCAAAAACGATTTCCCCTGGATTTCCTTCATACATTTACCGTAATTTTACCCTCGGTAACTCGAACCTCCCGCTAACTCGAACCATGTTTTGAGCGCTTAAACAGTCGGGAAAAAACCGTGTAATGGCGTCCGAAACATTGAATTTTGAAGTCCTATTGACGAGTTGTAGACATATAGTTTACTAATGGAGGCTGATGTTTGTCACAAATCTAACGTGAACAGCTTTACTTCTCAAAACAGTAAAACGCATGCTCTATTTAGAGTTATTTAGGCTATGTTTTTTTATGTTAGCACATGTTACGTTGTGATTTTTACCTAAAAGCATCTTTCAATTTTCACTTAACATTTCTACAATAAAATGTGATTAAAATGTTCACGTTACAGTAAAAACTGTTTGTTACCTTACTTCCGGCTATTTTCTTCGAGCTCCCGATAACTCAACTCCCGATAACTCGAACCTTTTTCGATTTCCCTTAAAGGTTCGAGTTAACGAGAGTCGACTGTAGTTTGTTTTCATAGCAGGCACCATCGAAAAGCAAACGGATGCTTCGCACAGCACTAAAATTTTCTTGGAGCGACCACATCACAAATGGAGGGCGGACTGTCTGGGGCACCCAACGAGAATGTAGCTCAAAACCACTTAAACATAGCATTGTTAAACGTATTTCAGTATTTAAACGGCATATATAGGTATATTTTTATCCCCTAAAAATGTTTCATCTGTTCGGATTTCCTAGCTGAAAGTCTAGTGATCCGAAAATTATAGGGATCAAAACCTAGCTCCCGAAAATTCTAGGTGACCTTTTTAGGGTAATAATCCGTTAAAAATGGGCAATTATACCATTTATTAGATGTTCGAAAATCCTAAGAGAGGCAGCAAGCAAGAAATTTTACAACAATGTTCCTAAAATCCCAGATCTCAAATCGTCTTCCGAACAGATATTTTCCAAAAATTGACGTTGGGTGCCCCTGGATTGTCTATTACGCCTTTCTAGGGATGGGTTGTTACTCGAGTCTGAGGTCTGTGGATGGTGGGAGCACGTTAAATAAAAGTTACTGAGTGAGGGTACTTTCCCAGCTACTTACTTATTGAACAGCACAAGCTAAAAGGATGTACAAAGTGGTTTTAACTTCTGAATCCTTGTGGACAAAATGCTATGCGGAAACTTTTCGGAAGAATACTATCACATCCGGTTTTGAAAGATTTTCAAAGGCGAGGCAAAATTTTGTACTAATATTTCTAGATCTCAGATTTTGGCAGGTGGGCTAAAACTCTAAAAGAATTTAGAACCGCATGATTATAAACAACTTGCTACTTATAGGAAATATTTACCCGGTAATAAAAGCCTTATCTAAGACTTGATAGCGGAACATTTCTGGTCCAAGCTCTTGGTAGTAGACAATTCCTTCCCCCGAGGACTTCTGTATCTTTATGGAGCCTTTCTTCACATCAAAGCAAACTGCCAAGGTCTGATTGTGCTTGTAGCAGCCTCTTACCTCGTCCTCGGAGGAACTCTTTAATTGAAGAGCTTCCTCGTCCGCTGTAGAATACGATGAGAAAAGTGCAAAGATGAAAGTGATGAATATGGTTGGGTGATTCATCTCGACAGGTCTCGAACTGCGTTTCACAAAGTTGTATGTGTTCACTACGGAGAGTTGAGATTTATGTGCACACCGAACAGGAAATATTGGGATTTTGTTAAGCTTTTGGTCACGACTGTCAGATTATAATCACTAATTGTCTTTTTTTGGTTCATTTACTGTATTTACTTTCCTTATGTTAATTCCAATGATCTGACTTCTAATATCGTCAACTGTTGATACTGCTGCAGTTTCGTAAACTCGATGCTGACACAAAAAAATATAATAATGATGATAATAAATAACTAAAAAAATTAATAACAATTTGCCGCTAGTATTTGCTCCCTTTACGTCGTTTAAAATTAAATTTACACAGCGAAAATCGAGAAAAATTAAGTCCACCTGGAATCACTCGGGCAAATCTTATTGAATAGTTTCTCAGGACTGAATTTTATTCATCGCCTAAGTAGAATTTTCAAATGGAATAAATTTTGTCCTATTGTTGAACTTGTTCAATATCCAAGGTAGCCCTGTTTCTATGAACATTTTAAAACAGATTCCATACCAGATAATATAAATCTCTTGTTTACAATCAAGAAAAATGTTATGTTAAAAGTCGATGAAAATAAATTAGTTTTCATAAGATGTCATTAAAAGTTCCCGTGAAACGTGCTGCACACACAGGATGAGCTAAGCATTTTTGACTTTTTGGTTTAATATCGATTATCTTTTGTTTAACTTCCTGTGTATTTAAGAAATTAATTACTCAAACCTTATTGTGAAATCAAAACACTTCATACACTAAATTATGATCTAATCACACCAATTCAAAGATATTTTAAATTCCAAAATTCCGTATTTGCCAAATTGTACGCAGGGAAACGATACGCAAAAACACATGCACTCAAAAATGTATGCTACACACCCAACATGAATTCTGAAAACACTGAGTAAGAGCTACACAGTTAAGTTGCAGTAAATTTTAGTCAAGACGCGACGATTTGGTGCTGAATAACTTCCTGTTTTCTGGACAATGACAGAACGTCACAAGAAAAACGCATAAGCCAGTATAAAGTTTCATGGCCTTCTTTCTTCGGAATTGTTTAAAAATCATACACTTGTCGAAAAGCTTAATAAAGCTGGTCTATGATACAAATTAGTTTATGCTTTTTTTAAATTTTTAGAAATTCCAAAAATGTAAAATCATCGATACGTTAAATCAAGAGAGGATAAAGCTTTGTCCTCTTATGAATAAATAAATCTATCAATTAATCACTTCTAAACAATCAGCTGCCCATTTTGAGGAATAACAAGAAGCAGGAATAAATGTGAAGTACACAAATCCTCGTACGGTAAATTCTAAAATTTTTAAACTGTCGTTATAAGGTCTTATAATAAATCTTTCCCTGACGCATTTAAGGGAATTAAATGGATACTTGAGCCTTGCTTAAGGAAATATTTCATGACGGTTTTGAAAATTTCGAAATTACAAAGATTTGTATGGAAAACCATGCAGGGGTGGCCAGAAAATTATTGTGAATCAAAGCAAACCTATTTTAGTTATAGTCTCGATAAAGCCTTTCACTCGCCAGAGTCTCAGGCAAAATTATTTTTCACGGGAAATTGAGTGGGCGGTTTTTACTGAGACAGCCTCTTAATATGCTCTTTGAGCTTGGTTTAACAAAATTGAACTGTTTCCGTGTCTACCGAAAGTTGATCTCGTGATCAAGTCACGCAAAGAGCCTATTCAACCTTTCCTGAACGATTTGTGAACAATTTAAGCCAAAAAAGGCCCAACAAAAGCCTATTCCATTTCTTGGGTCCAAATCAGCCCCGGTAATTGGACTGTTTTGGGCCTGATTAAGGGAGCCACATTAAGCCCCTAAAAATAGGACTGTATTCTACTCACCAAAACGACGGCTAAAGCGGATCTTTCTGATGTACAGCGTGAATAAAGGCACTAGGTAATAACTTAAGCAAAGAATTGACCAAAAACACTGCAGCAATATTGATGACACTACGAAAATTCCGTACGGAAAACTACCAACGCGAAGTGAATTGGCCAGGGGCACCCAACGAAAATATAATTCAAAACCACTTAAACATAGCATTGTTAAATGTATTTTAGTATTTAAACGGTAGATATAGGCATATTTTCATCCCCTAAAAATGTTTCATCTGTTCGGATTTGCTAGCTGAAAGTCTAGTGATCCGAAAATTATAGGGATCAAAAGTTACCTTTTCGAAAATTTCAGCCAGAAAAAAGGCTCCCGAAAATTCTAGGTGGGTAAAAAATCCGTTAAAAATGAGCAATTATATCATTTTGCAGATGTTCGAAAATCCTAGGAGAGGCAGGCAAGCAAGAAATTTTACAACAAATGTTCCGAAACTAAAATTCTAGATCTCAAATCGTCTTCCGAACAGATATTTTCCGAAAATTGTCGTTGGGTGCCCCTGATTAGCAAGGATTAAAAACAGGAGGTCTGACAAGGTGAGGCAGGCTCGCCATTAGTATATACTCCGTGTTATTATCGGTAAATTCCCAGAAAGGCGCCCACATCGATAAGAGCGTGATGAGCTGCAGTGATTTGGAGGAATATCGACCACGACGGGATATGAAGTGTTTCATCATTTTATTGAATAACTCTACTTTCAAAATACCTCATTCAACGTTAACGTGTCTATGTTTAATTGCAAATTTAGTACAAAATGTTTAACCTTGTAACAATAACAAATTTTACCAATAAGTACGTACTGATAATTTTTTGAAAGATTATGATGTGTTAATGTCATTTCACGTTAAGCAGCCACAAATTTATTGGTTTTTAGGACTTAAACATTCCAAAAAAAAAGAGAGAGACGATCATGCTAGTATGATAAATGTCCCAGTAGGTAAATTACTGATCAAGACAGCAATAACACATGAAAACCAATTTGCAACTGAATGTATTTAAGCACTTCTTGTATCGTATCAGAAATTCACCGAGGTACTCTGTATTTAATGAATATTTGGAAAAAGTGAAGCCATATACACAATATAAATGATTGCAAATACTACATTCCTTTCGCGGATGGATTACCAGGTACTAGCTCGAACTGGCCACGAAGAATGAATTACTGAATTTTCATAGTTTGTCCTTTGTATCTCTTTCCGCCGCTAGCTATCCAAGAGCCTTTCACGCTGGTCAACAGCAGCTTCTTGGGACAAACGGCCCCGCGAGGCGGAGTGGTCGGTTACAAGTGTTACCTGGGAAAGAGAAAAACGAGAAATGCGATAAACAATGTTTGTATTTTTAGTGGAGAGCTGGAAGTAGCTCGCAGCCGAGGCTAATGTGGAAAATTTCGCTGCATTAAAGACGTTTGCAAGAGAAAAAGACTGCTACCTACGGGTAATTGAATTCCCTACTCGGGCTCAAATACAATGAACCTGACTACACTTCAAAATGTGTTCAAATACATGTCTTTTATGTGTGGCGTCAGGAAGACCTTTGCCGACCAATACCGACAGCGGTTCAAGGTTATGCGAAACACTTTAGAACCATGATTAAAAAAGAAATTCTTCGCTTTATGGTTAGTTGCTTCACAAAAAAAATTGATTTACATGTAATCATCAGCATTTAGACAAACCTTGTTAAAAACTCCGCGACCATAGTATTCTGCTACAACAGAAAATCCATCTTGAGCTCTTTCAAGCTACAAATTAAATCACAATTATTTGATATCAACATCCTATGGTACGACATCCAACAAAACATGGTGATTATTGAGATGCTGTTTATGTAAACGATAATCAGAAAATGTCCCACAAATTCCCTACGAAAACGACTTCTAAATCCAAGTCAGACCTCGCTGCGAGAATTGTGGCATCCTCTAGATATCGCGTTACATCACACGACCGCCAAGAAAAAAATTCAACGCCACTTCAGATCCGATATGAACAGAAGTTGTCTTAAAATTGTGGATTGGTTGAAACCTCTCGATCTATCAAAAGTCAAAACCAAAAACAATCGCGACTTGGTCGCGTGCGCTTTCTCGCGCTGGGCGCCGGTACAAGTCAGATTTGCTTCAAGTTCTGATCAGTGCACTGAATTCTCGACGATCGTTTTAATTGGTCAAACAATACGTCATTTCTGAGTTAACCCAAGCCTCTGTTTCAAAGCGAGGTTAAGTGCGTCACCATTGATATGAAAATGACTTTTTTTTATTCTCATGCATATAAAACTTGTTTTGCACGAAGCCTTGTGTTGAAAATGAGAGTTTTTGGAATTCGGAAATGGTTTATTGAGAAAATGCTCGAGACACCACGTCACCATTGGATTGGAATTAAGATGTGGTTGGGAGACCTCCACGACTTGTAACGACAAGAGTCTACGATGACTCGACATTGATATGAAGCGAAACGACTCTACAACAAAACGACTGTTTTTGGTTACCTGATGGTGAAACTGCTCGTGAATATCTTTTGCCTGCTCCTGTTGTCGTATAATATCAAGTACTTTCCTGTCAAGTGAACAACAAAAGGTTAAATTTCAATACTGAAGAAGACTCGACGATAAACAAAGAAAAAAACATTTGCTGAAGCTTGGCGGTGAAACAAACTAGTCTAAACTGCCGGCAGACTTGTAACCTGCGAGCAAGCTCTCCAAGTGACCACTCCAGAAAATACCAAAACATACCATAATGCTCTTTGTTGGTCACCCCAAAATTTTGCATAAGCATTGTCTTCAGTTTCTCTCGGGAGTTAACATGGCCCCAAGGGAAAGTGAAAACAATGCTTATGCAAAATTTTGGAGTGACAAACAAAGAGCATTATGGTATGTTATGGTATTTTCTGGAGTGGTCAATTGGGGGAGTCGCAAGAAGTCACGCGAGAGCCGCACGCGAAAGGAGCGTAATTGGAGACCTTGCTCGCAGGCTAGCAGACTTGGAGAGTAGGACTCAAATCACGCGACAAAGCTTCTTGTAAGCGAATTTAAGTAGTGAGCAGCATCAAAACTGGCCGACTGAAAGTCACGAACCATACACTACCAAAAGACGACAAAACGGATTCTTCCTGAGCATGTGTCAAATGCTCGACATACTGCTGACTACAAGGTAACGCAGGAACTTGTATTTGGAGTACGTTTAGTAAAGCTGTGTTGCACTGCATCACGAGTTACAAACCTCTGACGCGTGAGGCGCAAATGATCTCCACCTGTATAATAGCTTTTAAGCCAGACCAATCATACAAAAGGTTCCTTTTCATACACTTATTTTTTATCCACGAAGTCTGAATCTACGATTACCACTCCACTAGACTAGTCACGTTACTTAACCTGGTTTGATAATGGCTTAAATAGGGATTTACCATTCCCCTGGACTAATCTAAATCTAGTCTTACAGCAAAGAGCCCAAAAGTGTGACCTCCTTTAATTAACTCACATACTTTCATACAGATATTATCTAATCAGAAGTCGAGGACAGTTTCCAGCTGGCTTCTGATTGGATTAAATCTGTACGAAACAATGTGAATAAATTAAAAGCGGTCACACTTTTGGCATCCTTGCTGTCAATATTGTATGAACATAGATTACCATTTCACTTGGCTAGTTTAAATAGTTAACCGGGTTTAAATATCCGTGGGAACGAGGATCGATTGGCTGACTCCAACAATCAAAAATTTTTAAAGTACCTGTTTTCAGGAGCGCATATTGGACATTCGTTATCTGATTCAGCATATCCTTCAAAGCAGCTGGCAAAATAAAAAAAAGTCAGATATTAATATTCTGAAGGCACAGTGCGGAGACGCACGCCGGTACTTATGGCCTTCGTATTTGTGGAAGACCTTCAGAATAGGCAAAGCCTACAAAGCTATCTACGCAGGCTTGATCACACTTTCATTAGTTAACCACACTGCTGCGGGGAAAATGTCATCATTTTAAAACTGGCTAAGCTTTTGGCCCGTCAATTGCGAGATCTCAAGTTCAATGCGCTAAGACGACTGTTTTCGCATACATGTGTCCCAAGGCCCAACACCTTAACCCTTTATACACCATTTTTGAAAGAGGAGAAAAGCTGTTCCAAAGATTAATTGAACATGCGGATAGTTTGGGGAGCACTCAAGAAGCTGGAGTTATTCTCAGCGAACTCTTACGCTTCTCTCGTGCTTTCCAAACTTCCCGCGTGCATCAATAACTCGATATACGCACTCTAAGCATAAATCAGTTCTTAAATAAAGACCGTTGTACTTACATTTGGTGGAATGAATGCTGACAAAGGAAATGCACTGCTGGCAAGTCCAAAGGTCGAGAACACACACTGCATTTTGCACCTTGAAATATCTTTGCGCTGAAAACGATAAATGACCTGATTGAGAAAAACATCCCACCCACTACTAAGGGTGTGTTTCAAAACAATCATTAATTTTTCTGTCCGGGTTCGTGAATCACAACACTTAAAAAGGGTTTTTCAACTCCTGTCCTACAAATACAAGATTGAGAAGAGTGTAGCTTTGGAATTTCAAGTCGGTTAAATCCCTATCCATCCGGAGCGTTCGGTCCTATCCTTTCCTACAGAGTGATGTTGCCTCATTTTACAAGTGGAACTAGGCAAAAAAATCGATCTTGACTGGGTTGGGACTGTAATAAGAAACGTTCACGGTGTTTATCAAACCATGCTAATGATACTAAATAGATCAACTTATTAACGGAGAGCGAAAAATGTCCAAAAGAAGAAGTTCGTAGCTGAAATCTGCCTCCTACACAGAGGCTTACTGAAATGTTTTGATAAAGTCAACTCTATCTAAGACAGATACTTTTGGGACAGACACTATGGGTACGTGTCAGTGAGATGTCCATCTTAAAGATAGTCGACTTAAAGTAGTAAAGAAAGGCGGGGACAATCTCTAGGTGTTCGCTTTAGTCTAAGTGAAGTGTCAGTCTTATAGAGGTGTCCGTTAAAAGAGAAATGACTGTATCCGCTGCATAAAGCGACTACAGAGGCAGACAGACAGACACACAGGATTTCGACACGGAATTTCAACCCAGAAGCCGAAAGATCCACATTTCTCGTTTGCAACCACTTTTTACAGCCGATTGTCCTTACAACAAACAAGAAAGTGCGTTGGAGCCGCTATGGAGGAGAGAGAGTTGAAATACGGTTTTATACTCCAGAAGTATCGATGTGGTCTGCACGTAAACAAATGACAGCCGCACGAGTAGAAATTTAATCCTCCAATAAAGTACCAAAGACGCCGCAAGAAGCCCATAACCGAGCGATTTTTTCGTTAACTGTAGTAAACTAGCCCTACCTTGTCTTCAGTTCTTTGATTTCTTTTCGCATTTTGTCGGTTTCCTCCCGATATTGCCGTATGTAGCGCTCGTCCTGAAACACAATTTGGGTGGACTGTGTTGCACTTCATATAAAAGCGATATCTTGAGTGAAGTGGGTTATACAAAGAGACACATGTCCTCAAAAATTAGGTCTAAGATTAAAGCAGCGAGCTCTTTTTATTTTAAAACCTTTCAAGAACGTGCGTGGTTTAACCCTTTAAGTCCCAATAGTGCTCAAAATCAATTTTCTCCTAACGATATCCATAGACTATCATGAGCAAAGTCTATGAGAATTAACAAAATGATCACAAAGAGAAAAATATTTGATCTTTTACCAAATTCTCTCAACTTATTCTTCAAGGAAACGTATGGAGATCAGTTTGGAGAATTTGTATGTGGATATTGGGACCTACAGGGTTAAGAGGTATTTAGTGAAACTAAAAACACCACAACGATGTGAACTGTGCAGGGGAAGGGGAATGGGAGGTCCCGAGGGATGGCTACCATTCTAAAGAGATCATTTCGTTCTATTTAAGGCAAAAAACGGTAAAAAAATTAAATGAAGGTATGAAAAAATTCGGGACTTCAACGGGATTCGAACCCATGGTTTTTCCGTTAGCGCTGTTACACTTAAGCTGTGAATACCCATACATTGGGAGCAGGCCAATCTGTTGAGTTCATCTTAACCCGTTATTGGAATGAAACAATGAAAATGATGTTCACATCATCTTCATATATTTGTAAAAGTTTACTTACACTGGCGATAATCTCATCTTCTAGTTGCAAACGATGAATAATGTAATCCTAAAAATAGAAAATGCTGAATGATTACCAAACATGGTTCTCCTTTTAGTCTTCTTCCTCTTAAACTCATTGGTAAAAGGGAAGAAAATCTCCGTCAAAAGGACAAGCAGCTTCGGTGACAACAAATAAGTGTTTGTTACCTTGACAACAGCTAACGTCGCTGTAGAGTTGTGAGCTAGATTTTGAAGTACAAGAAGTGGCGACATAAGATTTCCACGGTCGATGTTTGACTTGTCGTTAAGGAAATACCGCTTGTATTGCACCGGTTGGTCCTTTTTTCGTTTGAACTATGGGGACCTTCATGCTAAAATATAAGTGAGACATTTTTGGTATTGCCAAAAGCAAAGACAATTACTTTAACATCAAAAGAAATGCTCGGATATTTTCAGTTGAGTGACCCAAGTAACTACGTAGATTGCTTTCACCTATACGTGACTGGAGTGGAGCGAAATTAAATTACAGTGCTTTGGGATTGGCCATAAAACTTGGAGTCACTTTCTTGAGCTCTTAGGAGTGAAAACAAACCCAGCTTTGGTTCGTTCAAAAGCGATTTACTGCACCTGGCACAGCTAAATGCACCTGTAAGGAGTTCTGTTTGGCGCAGTGGATATTTTCACACAGTTGTGATTGCCTTAAAGGTGATGTTACACGAGATGATTCGCGACGACGATTTTTAGCGCAACACAGCGTTGCAACATTGTTGCGACATTGTTTCGAATAGTGACAACATTGCAACGCTGTGTTGCGCTAAAAATCGTCGTTGCTAATCGTCGTTTGTAATTTTCTCGCGGCTCCCCTGTTTCTTTTTTGCGCGCAGCCCTAATCAACCGCAGGTCTGCTACGTGGGATATTAAGAGACGCACTTGGTTCGGGATGATCACGTTCATTACCAACTTTTATGCATCGCCTAGTTCAGTTAAAGAACGCGTGACTAAAGGAACCTTATAAAAGGATATGAGACAGCACCTCCATTATCTGGGACTTGCAATCTGTTTCCCGCCTGGCAAAATATGAGAGAGCCTGCACCCACAAACTTGTGTCTAAAGTGCTGTTAAAAAAGGCAATATGGCATTAATATCTTATAAACATTCTGAGGGTAAAGTTACCCGCATCCTACCTTGCATTGTCAGAGTAAGAGCAGTGGTCTTATTTTAGAGTGGTCTAAACAACTAAAAGATCAACTCGACATTATTGCAGCTTGACATCACGTATTTTTGAGAGTGTTTTACGAGTATTATCTTTTTGCAAACTGAGCTGAACACTAGGCCACCATAAAAAGATTTTGAAGAGTATCGCTCGAATATCCCTTACCTTGCTTGCGCACGCACGATACAGACTGTGCGCATAACATAACTCGATAAAGACCGCGTCTGGCTTGTCGCAACATAATGAACTTAAACATAGCGCGGGCATAACTTTCACTATTTTATAATATCGAGTACGGTTTAAAAACCACAGATTAACCTGGATTCATTACATGACCCAGCCGAAAAAAGATGCCAACCGTTTTCTAAGTTATGCACTTACCCATACTTTTTGCACGTGTCGATCACGTGACCGTACTCGTTCTGTTCCATGTGGTAATGAAGTATTTGTTGGTAACTGTAGGTTTTTTTTGGGAGAAAAAACAAAACAAACGTACAACCATTAAAAGGAAGCTCTTAGTAAGTTTGCATTAACACAAAACATAATTAATGTTATTTATAAAGAACATGCATTGTAAGGCAAGTGCAGTCAGATAACATCAAACAAGTGCCACAGGACACCTATCCACTACTCACAGTTTGGCTTTTTCATACAGATATAAAATTCCAGCTTTGAAGTGGTACATCTGTGCCAACACAAGGGCGTGGTCGATATCGTAGCATGCCTAAATGGAAGAGACGAAACGTAAATTCGGATCGCCTGCGCTGGACAATCGATGTTATTTACTTTATAAAAAAGCAGCAGGGTTGATCCAACGCGGAAATATTAGCCTTGTCCTTGTCTATCTAGTTTAGTAGCGGCCATCCTACTTAGACTGCTTTTGACTTTCCGAGTTACCGGAAATGGCGTGATACGTTTTGGGTTCTCAAAGTTTAAATAGCCTTCATCATTACACTTGAAGTCAGTTTTTACCAGTTATCTGCAACTGATGTGTCCAAATCGGAGGAAACAGCTGTCTGTTCAGTTGGGTTATTCTGTTGTGCTGTCTTCTTTCTATATCAGTATATTTTCTGGCTTCCTACAGAGCCTACGTACACAAGTAGCAGTCTTGTTCGCGGCTTTTGCTACGTACTTAACTATTTATTAACACACCTCCAAATTTGTCAGCAAATCAAGGGCTTTGCGTTCATGTTCAACTTGTGCCTGCAACAAAAAGCACCAGGTACAATTCTAAGACGATTTGGTGGCCATTAACTTAATTACCAAAATTTGCAAAGGACCTTAGGCATCTATTACGTGACAATAAGTTGATACTTGTGTGACAAAAGGTCACGTTACCTCTATATCCTTCTGACGTGCTGCGTCGTTAAGGTACAGTTCAAGAAGAGTATTGTACACAAGGTTGGTTGATGAGTGAGGTTGCACCTAACGATATAAAGCATAATGAGGAAGTTAGCCACTGATCTACAACCATAAAGCTGACACGAAGTCACCTCTCGAACAAGCCTGCATGTCTCATAGTTTTTTGTTTTTTTGTTTTTTTTGGCTTTTCTTTGTTTTCGCTTGTTCGCAAAATGATCGCAAAATATCTAGGATGAAATAAACCGCGGACACAGGATAACCAAGCTCCCCAGACTGACCTCGTGCGTCGCGCCAAGCTATAGCGCTCCGCCGTGCGATCCATTATTTAGAAAGGATTAAGCGATCAATTTAGGTTTCTCGGAAACTGCCCACCTACCCCTCCCCTAAGCCAACATTTTGCCCTAAGTGAGAAGTAAGTGATAAGGTTGGCTTAGGGGAGGGGTAGGTGGGCAGTTTGCCAGAAGCCTAAATTGATCCGAAAAAAAGACCCTTTGGCATCCAGGATAATGTTCACTTGGAGTTGAGTATGCCTTTTTGAAACGTTCCTTCCTGCAACGTTAATTTTTGACTTCTCTACAAAGCAGAATTCAACAATTCTGTGATTTTTAATTGTAACGTTACATGTTCCACAATGGCTACAAGTGCGCTTGCGATTTTCAGCGCACACTGGCGGCTCATCAAATCGTGCACAACCGCGCTCGCGGCAGCGTCTTCATCGCGGATATTATTTAGCTTTGTCAGTCACGTCCCTCTCTATTTACTCCACTAGGGATCTTCTGCCGTTCTCTTTCTCGCGCATTTCAGTACGAGAAAAAGCAGGAGAATAAAAAGGACAAAGAAGCGAAGGAAACGTTACCTGCACCATGTGCTCAAGAAATTCAATCAGCTTAGCCTTCTGATGTACGAAAATGTGGATGAATTCTTCGGCGCGTGCCTTGCGGATTTTCCTCTCCGCACTCAGGACTGGATCTAAAAAGCAAATAGTGTTAACGTAATGTTTGGCGTTCTCATCAGTTATCACTTTCATATAATTAATAATCATTGATTATAAAAAAAAGTATAATCCAAACAGAAAGAATGATAGCTAGGGCGGTGTTTATCAAGTTTAAGAGAGGAGCTGCGCATTAATTACCCCTAAACTTGAATTTTTTGCTATAAGTCGTTCTTATCTGTTCAAGGCCCAGTCAGCGTTTTGCCACTTTTTTCTCACATGTTTTTCCCCTAAATTATCAGCACTTCACGCCAAACCCTGTTACGGAGCATTTCATACAACTCAGGTGATACAAGTCACGCAACAAAAATACTTTGTAAGTAATAAATTATTGCTGACACTCAGCACTCAAAACAGGTGTTGTGGGACAAAACAGCAATGCCTGAGTTTGTCACGCAACACCCAAAACAGGTCTCGGGGGCTAGAAAACGAAGGCTTACCTAATGCAGCTGTCATGGATTGAAATACACCAGTGCTAACAGGGGTAACTGAACCAGAAACTGCACCTAAAAATCATCAGCAGCTGTAAGTTCACCATGTAAAAAAAATGATTTGTCTAAATGAAGTTAGGGGACGTTTCATGTGGAAAGAACGTTTACGTAGCCTGAGAAAACAGCCCACATTTCGCGACGCCACAACTGATTCTCCGCGAAATGACGTCTGAGAAACTGCCCACCTACCCCTCCCCTAACACAACACTTGCCCTAAGTGAGAAGTACGTGTTGATGTTGACTTAGGGGAGGGGTAGGTGGGCAGTTTCCCAGAAATCTAAATTGATCCGAAACGATTGCAAGAATCCCATACTGATCACGTGTCACTAGCCAGGTCTGAGTAGTGCTTCTGATTGGTTGAAGCAAATTTCCCTCGCGCCACGAACAATCAGGAGCATAATAAGCATAATACCCAGATCTGGGTAGTGATACGTCATCAGTACAGTCTAACCTCTCCTTACCGACACCTCTATAATACGGACACCTCTCTATTAGGGATAGTTCGTTTGATCCCAGAAATGCCAAAAATCATACATTCCCTACCTCTATAATACGGACACCTCTGTAAAGCGGACACTTGGTTCTGTCCCTTTGGTGCCCGTATTCAAGAGGTGTGACTGTATGGAGTTTCTGCACTCATTCCTCAGACGTCATTTCCCAGGGAAACCAGTCATTCCGTCGCGAAATGTGGGCTCTTTTCACAGGGTAGCGTTTACGAAGAGTTAGGCTATGAAAATAGATGGGCAAAGCAGCATAGAAACTGATGATTATAGTGAACACTGAATGTGCCAGAGCACAGTACATGGCGCAAGGTGAACGTTAACGAACAAACTTCACCCAAAATAAAAAGTTCTGAGTTTGACTTACGTTCCTGCAGGCGCTGGGGTCTGTAATCTGTACAAAGGACTTTTAATAGCTTCGTTGCTTCATCTGGGACAGCATTCACGAGGCTCTTACCGTACTTTTTCATATTGTCTTCGGCCTGGAAAGTAAAACATACCGGTTCACATTACAACTTGTTGGTTCAAGTGCCAGGGACTGGGTACCAGACGTGGAGGGGCGGGGAGTTACCAACCACAGGTAAACTAAGCTCGAAATTTGAGCATCGGCATTGTTGCGTTTGAATAAAAAAGCAAACGATTGTTTCTGCCGGTGACCTGCAAATGGGTGAAAGGATTAAAATAAAAATCGGCTAACCCAACTTAACCTGTGTGTCCCTTCTCATTCTGTGTGGTTCCCGAGCCGATTCATTGCCATTTTATAGGATTCATTGGAACAGTTTCAATGCCAGTCGAAGACAATCCTTTTGTTCTTGCACAATACACAACGCAACAGGTTTGAACACTTAGGCTATGTGCAAACTAAACCGGATAGATTTTCGTGCCGACACAGAAGGCTATGCTGTGTAGTGTGAACACCTATCCGATATGGGACTCATCACTTTAGAGATCGGGGTGACGCAGCTTCCATCCGTTTCAGAAATCGCGCCGAAATCACCGTTCCCATATTTGAACAGAAGCCATTCTCGGTATGGTTTCCGTGCCGGCGCAAAACTATCCGGTATTGTGTGAACATAGCCTTCGCGAAACGCCACTCTTAAGCGGAACAAAAACACGTCTGTGCTTATCTGTGGTCCATGTGCTACCTCCAAAACTTATTTTGTACGGAACGCAAATGCCTGGGGGCGGGGGGGGGGAGGACTCCCATATGAAACAGACGAGGATGCTCGTCGGAAATTTTGAATTTAACCCCAAAAGGAGACCAATCTGGGCGTGGCTTAAGCAAATTTTGACCCCTAAAAGAGACCGCTTAAAAGCACACAAATACGACATGCAATGAGTTTTAATGACATAAAGACATAACAAACAAAGGTAAAGAGAAAATTTGATTTCTGTTTCTCTTCGCGTAATTCTGTGTTTCTTCGCGGAACCCTAAACGAGACCTTGGCGGCTGAAAATATTGCCGCTTTGCCCGTAACACCCCAAGGGAGACCACCAAAATCCAAAATTTACACCCCTAAGCGAAACGACGAGCATCCCCGTCTGTTTCATATGGGAGTCCCCCCCCCCCCCCCCCCGGGCGCAAATGTACCTCATAAAAATCTAGTTTTCCAATGTACGACAAAGCTCTTTCATAATCTTTGAGATCCTCCAGTTGTATCTTTAAGTATCTGCAAATAAAACATTAACCATATGATTTTTAAGAGAGGTCAACGCCAAGGTATAAAAACCCCAAAGTCTGCTTTGTAAAACAGTGAAAAACCAAAAGCGCCTTGCAACAGTACTGCCATGGAGGTTTCACTTCAAAATTCACACTGGAGGACTTCTTCGATTTAATACATGCCTTTAAAAATCATTGATACTTGATGTCAACTAGAAAATTGCAACAACAATCTGATAATACTCAGTACCCAAGGTTTCTCATAAAACCCGCTTTCGTCTAGAAACATGACACTTTTTCAAGGTACCTCGTGGCCACGCGAAAATGTGGTCCTAAAACGTGTATCTGTGTTGGAACAAAATAGAGTTAAATTGGAAACACGCTGTAATTCTTCGGATGCTTTTTAAGCCTGACTTTTGGCTGATGTTTTGCGTTAAGAATTAAGAGTTCGATTTTTCTACGCAGCACTTACAAATCATGTTGATCATATTTTTCAGCCAAGTACACGGCATGTTTGAAATATCCAGCCTGACGGCAAACCTGAAATAAAAGGAATTCAAAGTAAGTTATAAGCTTAAATATCTTAGCTGCTTTTTTATGGGGTACAATCATCATATTTGTATAGGTAATAGAATGATTTGTAGTGATGTTTGGCATAAATACCGCGAGTGATATTTCGAAATTGTTATACGTAATTTCACGAGCCGTTAGGCGAGTGAAATTTGAGACAATTTTGCAATATCACGAGTGGTATTTATGCCAAATATCACGTACAAATCATGCTATTATTTGTTTATACTACTACCCACAAAGGTTTTGTAATTTTCACAAGTAGGTATTTCAAATTAAGCTGAAATACCACTGCTCTAAGCCAATCAAATTGCAGAAATTTCCCATGTAGTAGTCGTTCAAAACTGACTGTAATGGCAAAAGTATTCAAGACAATCATTATTATTTATTACTTGCCATCAACTTTACAAGAGCTCGCAAGTGTTACCCAGATTCAAACAAAGGCTGGAGATCTTAGCTAGCTTTTCTGAGCTATTCGAAAAAGATCCCCGAGTTTACAGTTTCAAGTGTTTAAGAGTAGTGGATGACTACAAACCTCTAAAAACTCACAGTATTCATATCTAAATATTCGCAACCCGATAGATGGCTTTGTACGTAAGAATGAAGGGAGTTTCTGTACATCATTCCCACCCTATTTTAGCCTGTGCCAGGCTCTCAGATAGTATAGAAGGAACGTATTAAAACGAGCAAGGCGAAAATAAGAGGCGCACGACTTGGGAAAGGGGGCGGTGGCGGCGGGAAAAATGGGTTAGAGAGGCTCTGCCGCCCTGTCTCTCCCCAGCCTCCGCGCGTTTTTCGCATTTCTTATTACTGAACGACTTTCCACCACCATCTCGGAGCCTGGAACAGGCTAACCCTATTTGTGTGTGTGTTTCACTTTTCTTGTGCTTAAAATGCGTTTTGGTGGTAAACTTTGCGCAAAATGCTTTAACAACTGTTTAAGAGAAAGGACCAACCTCACAACTACAACACCGCTACTAGCGGAACTTGGTACAGTATTACATGACCATAAAGAGGTAGCGTAAGCAACGACATCGGCGACGGGAACAAGAACGGCAAAAAAGCAATAGCCTTAGATTGGCAAAACAACAACTGCATCACGCCTTTTTGTCCACTTCTTTGCCGTCGCTTGACGACTAAACCGTGAAAGTGCCTAATTTCACGTTTTGCCGAGGACGTGAACACAATAAAAAGACTTTCCTTTTCTTTTCCTAATCTTTTGATACACTGTCTTTAGAATTCAACTCTAGAAAAATTTGCCAGCATTTGACGAAATGAACGAGATGGAATAAGCCCGAGAAAGTTTGAGGCAGCGCAAATTCACTTTAAGTGATGTTTCCGTAGCCGTCGCCGTCGTTATTGCTTAAGCTTCCTAATAATACTTCAAAAACTTCTCTATACGCAACTATACCTTGATTGCAGTTTCCACATCGAAGTTTAATTCCTTATCAGTCTGCAATAAACAGCAGATTCATCACTGTTTGAACACAGAGTGGTGAAGAATGTTAATAACGGTAACAAACGATGCCGTTTGAAACCAATGCACGCAATTTAAACACCCTACAGGCGACGAACTGTTACGACAGTGGCAACAAGAGTTTATGATCGGTCACTTTTCAATCCGTAACTTACGCGCGTTCCATTTCTTTTTTGACCGCAGGCTAGGTTTTCCATATGAAGAAAGCTCTTGAAGAGGCGAAACCGTCAATAAAAGAAACGCGCGGTGAGTATGAAGGCCCAGTGGTCACAAGACGATAATCTGATAACAGTAAAATTTTCTTTTTTTCGTTGAATTATTTGGCCTGTGTGCGAACATGTCACTCGAGAGTGGAGGAAAAGGATGGGTGAGGGTGAGTGGGGAGGGGGAAGAGGGCACTCTTTACACCATCTACCACCCCCTAGGAAGAGAGCTTGCTCGCAGGATATAAATCTGTACGCGCATACCATGATGAACTCATCCAGCATGGAGACGTCTTTGAGCTTCGTATAGCAATTGAGAAGCAGAGTAGTATGATCTGTATTGGCCAGTCCTTGTTTGTGCAGTGCCTGGCAAACCAAAACAAAACAAGACACTAAAAAGCAAGATATAATGATATCTTCAGCCACCATCATTCTCTCTTACTTCAGCCTGATATTAACAAACGGGGAAAAAATCTGTTGGTCAAAACGTGATATTCAGCGTGTCCTGGGAGTTACTGAAGAGATGCCGGGGCCAAGTTTGAAAACTCGTTTCGCTGGCTTAAGATCGCAGCAGTTGGAAGAAGCACCTGCTCAACAGCTGCCTGATAATCAACAATTATTCCTCGAGTCCGAATGGGCTCTGAGTCAATAGCCCATAAGGCCGAAGGCCGAATGGGCTATTGACTCAGAGGCCATGAATAATTGTTTTAGTAAAATCCAACTAGTTGGTCAAAAATATCGAGAATAAAAAAAAATTAGCTAGTTAAAGCTAGACTTTAATCCTTGTTTGCCGCCAAAAAGCCCGCGCTTTTCGCTACTAGTAGGCTATAACTTAGAGCGATTATTAACGAGTGGACTAGCCTCTCACGCATGCGTTCTTATGGCTTTGTGATCGTTCCTGCCGCACGCGTGACGAAGCCCTAAGAACGTCTGCAAAGGAGGCTATGAGTAGCCTGTACACAGACGTTGTTTTCTCTTTCTTTTCGAAAATCGACGAGCGCGCGGGAGCGAGCGCGGAGCGCGAGAACGAGGGCGTGACGCTCGCAGTCACGAAAGTCACGAAAATAGAGGGTCTGTGAACAGGCGAGACTATGAATGGACTGCTTATTAATTTAAGATGTTTTACTCTGACAGATGGTTAATATTTATTTACAAACCTGGAGATAAGCGGTGAGGTTGTGAATTCTTTGCGCATCCAAGAACTAAAACAGGGAATAATAATATTTTATAAAACAATTTCTACTGTATAACGTCCTCCTAGACTGTTTAACAGTCAAACCTGTATTAAGCGAATCTCTATAAACTTTCAACTACTTCAAGGCTTAAAGAAGGAAGAATATTGACCCAAAATCTTTTCCTTGTTCTCGCGCAAACTATACTTGAAGTGATCAAAATTCTTGTGCAGTTTCACCGCTTGAATTGAAACGACTTGAATCGAGACGACTTTGTATCGAAACGACCGGTTTCCCTGGAATCAACTAAATGAACTGTCTAGGATTAACATAGTAAGAGCCTCGGGCCTGTTTACGTGGAGGTGGGGGACCCCAGGCAGGTGAAGTAACCCGCTTAGGAGGGGTAACCTGCCTGTCCATATAATCTCGGATTTTAATTTGATCATGTTTACATGATAGGTGGGGTGACCGTATGAGAGATTGTATGGACAGGCGGGTTACCCCATGACCTACCTGGGGTCCCCCACCTGCATGTAAACAGGCTCTAAGTCAAGGTTAGTATTTAGTGGTGAGTTTCTCATAGTTGGCTAATTGCTGTTTGCTAACCTTCCGAATGACGTAGGATGGTTCCAAATGGCCAATGGTTTTGATGTACTGTTTTATGGCTCCATCGTGATCTCCTTTGCTAAAAAAATTCGAAAGCAACATATAAAACAAGCTATTTATGTGTTTGTTGTGAGCACACTTTGATATTATCTGTGATCTATACCTAAAGAGACCTAAAAACTTTGGTTATTGTGAAGAACAACTCCCTTAAACTGACTGTCGGCCAACAGTTTACCGAGTTTTCACACTACGAGCATTCCCCTTCTGTCCAACAACACTTGGCCGATAGCCGGCACAGATAACTATATAATTATATATTTTTTTTATCTTATAAGCAGGTGGAACATGATCTTCCTGATGACTATCTGTTCAGTAGCCATCGTCAGAGACAAAGTTTATAGTTGTATACCTTCAGTTGATGGTATTGAACCATAGTTATTGGAAAGTCAATTAAGTCGCAAGGGTTATCTTTCCTTATAGCACCCCCGGGCACGTGAAAACTCACTCAGTTGCCGCTAAAACCTGACAGAAGTAAATACTGACGAATGTACAAGTCGACCCTTCCTTTGACAGATTGCTGATAGGAAAAGCTTGAGAAAACAGCCGACATTTGGCGACTACTCAATTGGCTCTCCCGCGATATTGCGTCTGAGAAGCGAGCCCAAAAATTCCACACTGATGACGTGTCACCACCCAGATCTGAGTGGTGCTTCTGATTGGTTGCCCAACCACTTCGCGAAGAATCCAACTGTGGCCTCGCGACGAGTCAGCTGTAATTTCTCGCCCAACATTAGGACCAGCAAGTGCTATTGAGTAAATACTGTTTCATCTTTGAAAGGTGTCGCTGCCTTATTGAAGCTCAGAATAAACGACTGATGAACGGCAGGGATCAACTTTAATTGCCCATTATAGGTGCTGTTGAGACAACCGTTTTCTTACCTGTACAAGTGGTCTCCATACTGAGTAAAAATTTCAATCAGTCCATCAGAATAGTGCTGACTTTTTGCCAAACTTAGGGGGATGAAAAAAAAAAGCAAGACATGATTGTACATGTAATGTGTAACCAACAATAAAAGGCTTATGAAATTTAACCCAATAAGCCCTAGCCTGCGAAAACATCCGTTTCTGCTCGCTCTTCGCCGCTGGGTACGAAGAGCGAGGAGAAACGGATGTTTTCGCAGGCTAAATAAGCTCATGTAGTATGTGACCAGTACACCCGGAGGGGGGGGAGGATACTTGGGTTAATTTTTGCTACCCCATAATAGTCTATTCTGTGGCCATATTATAGACTCCACCATAGTCACTTCTGGAAAAAAGCAAATTTCGCAATCCCAACTTAGTCGCTTTCTGTTCATGTATCTACCTAATGAAGCCTTTTAACTAAATAGGTCATCCTGAAATAAACTGACACATTTGTTTTAAAATTTAATGTGGTGTTAATCCTTCTTTTCTTAAATGTCTACATAGCTGAATTTTCTGACCCCCAAAGTCCTGAAAATGTGCGACACTATTCTGGTAACTCTTCTAAAAATGTAGCCCCATAATAGTCAATCCAGAAATTGCTACCCCATCTAGTGGCACATACCCATTAGAGCCTACTACTAGGAAGTAACCCCCACCCCTCCCCGGCCAGTATAAAATTTCTCCTCATAGTTGTAGGCGTAATCAAGGAAAGAGATTAAAAGATTTAAGACAATGATAAGCAAAAACGTTTTGTATTCATCTTTGAACAGCTTTTCACAACTTAAACTACGGTAAAAACGGGCAAAAAAATACATATTTGCCTTGCAACATCACTGCAAAACAAGTTGAATGGCGATGTTGTGCGTTTTACTGCCCACATCAAATCTGTCTTGCAACAAATCAGGTTATTAACCCTTCAAGCCCCAGTATCAACATACAAATTCTCCAAACTGATCTCCATACATTTCTTTAAAGAATGAGTTGAGAGAATTTGATAATAGATCAAGGCATTTTCTCTCGGGTGACCATTTTATTTATTCTCATAACGTATCTCTTGACAGTGTATGGATATTGTTAGGAGAAAATTGATCTTGGTCACTATTAAGACTTAAAGGGTTAAGAGGTTAGAATGAGGGTAGTAAAATGTGCAACATCACTTTTCAACTCGTTTTGCAGCAAAATTGCGCGTTTTTTTTGTTGCCCGTTTTACTGAGACATTATCCTTAAAAAAATTGTGGAGGCATGCGATAAGAGGAATTTGTCACATTAAAAAAAAGGAAATGTAAGTTAACCACAGCATGACAGTTGATGTTTTAGTGACACACAATGAAAGTTTTACCTGATTGCCATTGCATAGAGGTTCTTCTTGAAAAGAATTTCTAGTTTGGTTTGCGTGTCCTTTTCTTCTAACTGAAAAATCTAAAAATGAAAGAAAAATAATATTATGCATCTGTCATAACCTCCCATCTTGAACATTTGCCGAGTTTGTTGATTGGAGAAGTGATGGCCTGACATGTGAAATTAGACCAGTGCTAAAATGCACAGAACACTTCAACTTTTCATTGGTTAGTAGGTATACCGGTACCTTATTCTCCATTGTTATTACAAATAAGCTTCCCCATTCACATAAGACATCAATTACTCCCTGGAAGGTCCCTGTAAAAGCTGTTGAATAAAATAAATCTACAAATTACAGAGAGCTTTGATCAGATAGTTCAACTTTTCACTTGTTATGGCAAGGTTGCCATGAAGAGAAAAGAGAGGGCATTGGGCTAAAAATCGAAAGAGGTCAGTTTTTAAAAACACTTATTGCTGTATGCAGGTTACCCAAACTTCGCTTAAGTTACACCGTGGGATAGGTCAGTGAAAAGCCACACTCAGGGAATTTTATTTTCTGGCTCACAAGTTTTCTCAAAGAATATAATATCCATTTTATTTGACAAAAAATGCTGGCTGTAAGGCAATAAAGATCTCAAGGCTCTTTGACTATCGGCTTTAATTTAAGCAAAAAATTAAATTAATTAATTATTAAGTACAATGGCACTGCATTTTCTTACCAATAAACTTGTTTTGAATGTCATATACAGTAACAATATTCATATTTCTTGGTTGAGAATTGCCTCTGCAAGAAAAAGTGGGAAGTGCATGTACTCTTAAATCTATGCCTATTTTAGGTCACATTTTAAAATAATTGCCACATAGTTAATAAATTAAATTAAACCTCTTGTTACATAAGCTTGGGTCACATACAGTAAAAACCCTTGAGTGAGAGCCTGTTTTCCAAGAACCTGTTAGACTAAAATTTGCCAGTTATGCATGCCCCCTCTGTGAAAGAACCTGTTCAGCCTTAAATTTGGAACAGGTTCTTATTTTTTAAAATCTTCAAAAATGATTCTGTACACTTGGGCAAATAAGATAAGCCAACATTCAGGATCCTCTTTAGAGTCATGGGTACCTTATCACTCCAACCACAATAGCAGATTTTGTATAAGAAAAAGATGAAAACCGCTAAATAATTATGGCTACAATAACAATGTATTTTTTCCTTCAGGAAACAAGAACCTATCTAAGTACCTGTATAGCCTAAACTTGTGCTAATTATTATTATATGTAAGAACCTGTCAAGGCTAACTAAAGAAAATCAAAGTTCTTACTCGTGGGTTAATTTACTGTTGTAGTCTCTCAGTTTAACCTCCCTGGTTGCTATTCAAACACTTAAAATACCTGAAGTAAATGACATCCTTGCCTTAGTTACAAGAATTTACTAAGCTTACTTACCCTACTGCTGGTCTCTGAAGCTGTTTATTATCTTGGCTTACTACGACAAGATAACCACGCCACCACGTAACCATTTGCTTCTCTCCTGGCATAATAAACATCATTAATAATAAAAATTCCTCCCATAAAAAGGACAAGTATGCTAGCTTGCTAAGGATCATTAGCCCTTAAGACCGTTAAGCAGAAAAGGCTATAATCACCTTTGCTATTTTTTTTTTTAACTATTTATAAAAATAATATAAACAGGTACATTTTCTAAGACACAAGAAATTTGAGTTCATTTTCATTTCCCCTTAAATTTGTAGGACATAATATCAGTAGCTCTATTCATTTTCCAAGGCCAAAATTCTCTGGACACCCAAAATCTAAAATGCTTTTAATTGCTACTTTCACGTGCAGTTTAATAGAGTTTTAAAAAGTGAACCTCAGCTTCATTTCAGACTATGATTAAGTATAGATGACTCAGTGACACTATTATTATCTGTAACAATAATACATTTTGAATACAAGATTAATAATGTAAATAATTATACCTTCAAATGCTAAACAAGGGCCCCGTCCATCAACCTGATAAAAGTAAAGTGCCTGCAATGAAATCAAGAACCTTAATGATTAAGGGCAATAATGTTGTTGTACATAAGGATTTTTAATAATATTAAGGGTTTGCAGCATGTACTTGGCACTCTTTGCATACATATCATCTTCATAGTGTTCTGAAGCAAAGAAGAAGGCTGACCTCTTTTCGAGCCACAATAAACTGGTTCTCCTGTGACGCATCACTCATAACAGAGCATCTAAGTTCACAGCCATGAGCATCTAATACTTCCTGGCAGTAAAAAGTAAAGGTTGATGAGAACAGAAAAAATAAGAAAATTCACGGTAAACTAGGACTGAAATTAACCCTAAAACTGGAAAAACCAGTATTAAAGGGACTATGTAACGCTATATGCCATCATTTTTCACTGTGCTTTTCAAAAACTTGCGAACCTTGAATTCAAAAGCCACCTTCACAATTGTGTTTTTCACTGCCATCAACCATAATTACGATCACAAGCGACGAACCTTGAAACACAGAAACACACAAAACAGATCAAAATCCAACAATCACAAATCACAAACCACGACCTTTTGAAACCATTGAAGAAAACTTTTGTTTCCTAAGAGGTCCACTAAGATGATTAATGGCAGCAAAGAATGCAAATGTCAGTTGGCTTCTGAACTTCAGAATTCGCATGTTTTTGAAAAGCACAGTACAAGCTAAATCTTGTCTTCAGATCAATTAACTTCCATGAATAATGGTCCAGTTTTGTTACTTAAGACAAAAAATAATTTTATGCATTGAAACTGTTTCCTGTTACCTGTTGCTACTGATAAAAAGAATGAACATGAATAGAAACTTGAAAAAGTTTGGACAACTTAATGTTAAATGTTATTTCTGCAAAAATCACCAATAAAAATCATTATGGTTAGTGTTCCATGATGAAATTTGTTTCATATCCTCTTCATAACTACAGTTGACTCCCGATAATTCGAACCTTTAAGAGAAATAGAAAAAAGTTTTCGAGAGTTATTGGGAGTTCAAGTTATCAAGGGCAAAATTACATGGAAAATGATCTGAAGGGAAATGACAATTAGTTCGAGTTGACAGGAGGTTTGAGTTGTAGAGGGTTTGAGTTACCGGGAGTCGACTGTACACAGGAGCATTTTCTGTATAGGTAAAGACACTAAGTAATAACATATGGAATTGACTGAAAACAGCAACATCCTAGTGACACAGCTCTTTTAAGTAACAGGGTAAAATTTCATGCATTTATCCCATGCCATAAAGAATATACAGTGTACAGCCAATCAGAGGGCTGATGCCATTGTATATTCTGATGAATCTCTCAGGTTGTATTCAACAGTAAATCAGGTAAATAGAGAGACAATCTGCACAAAAAAAGGCAATCTATTTGAAAAGTGGTCTTATTTTGGTCAATGTATATAAAGTCACCTTTTTATCAATAACTAATACCAAAATTACTGATACAAACTGGAGTGCATCTAGATTTTTTCCTGTATTTTTCTCTTCTCTTTTGTCCATCTTAACTATAACTTCTAAGCCAATAATTGGTATCAAGCATTGTTGTGTTAAATTCAAATATCTTTGAATAAGTTGTTGTTGCTGTTGTCGTTGAACAGTTCATATACACCTGATTGAAAAAATAAATTGAAAAAATTTATTGTCGCTTCAAAAGTATAAACCATGAACAATGGGACCTAATGGATTTATGGGTAGGACTTTATTAGCATTGCAAAGTTAATGTTCTTTTCAGAAATTTTTACATTTTCGAAGCTTTTCGCAACGATGCATTCCAAAAAATGGTCAAACGGATTCCAGAATTCAGGGCGAAAAACACAACTTCACCAGTGCTGGACACATAAGAGATTTCCACACTTAAAGAGCGTAGCCATATCACTAATGCACACTTGAAACTAATAAGATAGGACCTAAAAGCGTTCCTGGAAGACAAAAAAAGACAACAGCTTGCCTTAAACAAAGTACTCTAGGGATTTGCATCTACACGAGCATCTCATGACAATATAAACTTTTGTTGAGAGAACTTTGAATTTGCTTTGCTAATGAATGTATATACCCATAAACCCTTGAAACCTCATCGTTGGTTTACACTTTTTAGCGACAACGTTTTTTCAATCAGGTATATCCAAAAAGAAAGCATTGTATTTCTTGTATATTTTTTGATTATGGACAGAAGTAGAGTACATGATGGTGAAGCCTCGTCGACACTTACTCTCTTGTCTTTTGCTGAAGTGTTATAAGATAAAACAGCCTCTGTTGTTACCACAAACAGTACTACACTGTCACTGGTCTGTTTGAAGGCAAGTCCTGCAACAGATAGAATTATAAACATACTTGAGGTTAACGTTACCCACCGTAAATAATCCAGACTATAAGCACATTAACTTAGTCAAACTTTATTAGTAGCATGGTGCAATGAGTACATTAAATTTCTACCAATTAAATTAATAATAGTGTATTCTCAATAACATCATTCCATAACAATTTAAAATTAATGTGCAAAAGTCACTGTGAGCAAAGATGACAAGAAAATGTGATTTGTAACCCCAGAGTCAATTTTGGAGGCATAAAATGAGACAACTTTTAACTTTTGAGTCCAAGGATGATAAAGTTGCTTTTCAAGGAACGTGTTCTTTCACAAACAAAAAAGGCATATGAAATTCAAAGATGGACAAAATTAATTATAATAAGACTGTACCTGTCACAGGGTGCTTATCATGATGCACAATTCGCTGTTTTGTGTGCCTGCAATCAACAATAAAAGGAAAGCAGTTTTAGGCATTTACAACCAAGACTTATTCTATCAAAGTTTTTTCATTCCAATAACATTAAACTGTATAATTGCCCAGGAGTATTGGCAAAATCTCAAACAACAAAGTAAAGTTACAAATAAACAATTACATATTATTATTATTGTCAGTATTAAGACAACAACAACAACAACAAGTTTATTTCAAATTAAATATAGCTTACAAAGCTTGTGCCCGCAATTAGTGAAGGCTATTTGAGGCAGGTACAAGAGAAAAAAGAAAATTGTATAAATATATGTATGTTAAACGAACAATCCTAGAAGCAATCTAGTTTGTCGTTAAGCAACATAGCAACAATTCTATCAAAAAACTAGACACTTATAACAAGTGAATTTTTCCTTTCTATAATAGTCAAGGCTAAACAAAAATCCATTGAAAAATAATAAACAACAACATGATGATTTTTTTCTCTACTAATGAAAACTAGTTTGAGTAACCAAAGCTGAAATTTATAAAAATAATGACACAAGCAAGAATCAATGACAAAATTGTTGAGACATTGTCCTCAAAATAAAGGGGTAAGTTCGGATAACAAAAAAACACACCCCTGCCCCTCCCCTCTCCATTCAAAGTTGAGGTGGTTGTTGTTTTCTAACGGTAGCTCAAACAGCATCACAACATTGCATGGAGGGGAGGAGAAGGGGTGGAAAGCTTTATAACCTTCATGCCAGATTAAGTTGCAAGCCAAAAGTGCTCTTTTTCGGATTACTTTTGCAATTTTTATCAGTTTCAGCTAAAACTTTGCCTTAATATAGAAACTGACTTTTGACATAACGAGTCAGCAACTTTGAAAGAGTACTCAGAGGTGAACTGAAATGTGAAAAAAAAAATTTGAAAACCTCATTTAGTTGCAAAGAAATGACATTCTAAAGATCACTAATGTTTCTAAAAATAGTAACAAAATGGCGGGAAATTCGAAATTCATTGCCTTTAGGGCAAAACATCTCAACTGATTTTGTCTCCGATTTAGAAGTTTTATAACCTGTCTCTTGTGATGTCTCCTTTGTAAACAAGAACGGTGCCATCTGCAAATCCTACAGCCATCTGAGTGAGATTCTCCATAACAGCAAGACAGGACACCTGAGGTAAATATTATCAATTTAATTGATGCAAGCTCCCCTTAAGATTAGCAAACCCTTGGATCTCACTACAGTTGAACCTTCATTAAGCTGCCACCCTCGGGGTAGCATCCAAAGAAGTTTGTCATGAATTAAAATAATCTTTAGCAGAAACATTACTTTATTTTGAGACAAACACAAAAGAGGATCAGCATTACTGCTCCACAATCTGTCGTTACCTTGTATCTCAAACTGTATAAAGAGTTTTGGCGTTTGTCCCCAGATTAACTGTCTGGTTACATAAAGGCCCAAGCATTTTCAATTTACGCTTCCTTTTTTGTTTTTGAATTGGGACTCATTGGTTATGGACAGCCAGGGACTCATGATTTTTCACAAGATGAGTCCCAAGACTCACCATAACTATTTGTAACAAAATCACTATTTTAGGCATGGGCATGTGACATGACAAGCCAAAAGAATATCTGCACAATTAACCCTTTAAGCCCAGGTATCCACATAGAAATTCTCCAAACTGCTCTCCATACATTTCCTTAAACAATTAGCTGTGAGAATTTGATAATAGATCAAGGCATTTTCTCTTGGATGATCATTTTATTAATTCTCATAACTTATCTCTTGACAGTGTATGGATATTGTTAAGAAAAAATTGATCTTTGTCACTACTGTGACTTAAAGGGTTAAAGGGCTAGAAGACCACTTACCGGAACTGGCTTGTTTCCTGGAATAAGACGCTGCATGCAGCAACAAACAGGATTGCCATACTTATCAATCTGGATATAAAGTGATGATATTACCATTCAATTACATGAAATTACAACTGTGTACTTCAATAGTTATCTTGAGGTCAATTTACACGATACAACAGAGCGTACAACTTCATTGCATGCTATGCGCTTACGATACAGAGCTGTTTCTAAGATTTCAAGATGCTGGGTAAATAAACAGGTACAGCTGTAGGTGGGGAATCAAATTGCTATGTATGTTCCTATGAAAGTAGCTGGGGGTGGGGGGGGGTCACATTCATAACTAGCCCCAAGCCCTTAATTCATGAGAGCCCTACAATAAATCCAAGGCGTGGGTTGAAACATGTTATTTGCGTGCATGTGTTGCAAGTTTGATTCACATGACACAACTTCTCTTGTAAGCTTTTCAAAAGCATATTACATGTATGAAAGAAAAACACAGCAAATTGTACCTTGTCCAAATTCCAAACTCGAATTATAGGATCAACTCCATCAACTTCATCTTCCTAAATCAAGAGTTAGATGGATTAAAATTAATATATGAATTAATACAAAGCTGTTGCCCATAAGGTGATACCATAGGCAGGGCTTCTGATATTTCGCGGAAAAAAAAGCAAAATTTCGCGGGATTTTCAGGGGTAAATTCGCGGAAAAATCGGCCGATTTCGCTGGATTTTCGCGGGAAAAAAGTCAAAATTCGCTGAACAATCGGTCGATTTCAGGCGATTTTCGCGGGAGAAAAGTCAAAATTCGCAGAAAAATCGGCCCATTTCGCGGGATTTTAGCGGAAAAAAGTCAATTTTCAAAGGATTTTCAGGGGCAAATTCTTAGGAAAATCGGCCGATTTCACGGGAAATTTCGGGGGGAAACTTCGCCAAGGAACAATCAGTAAAAAACAGCCGATTTCGCTGGGTTTTTTATGGCAAATTTCGCTAAAATCGATCAATTTGGCGTCGATATGACCAGCGTTGGTGAACCTTTTTTTTAACAGGGATAATCATTTGCTCTTCAACAACAGTTCGCTCGAGAAATGAGCGAATGTTAAAGCTATAAACATTATAGTTAGTGCCCAGTTTTTCACAACGTTCATCTAAAAACGCCTGGTAGTTTTGGGACGTTGTTTACTCGTTGCAGTGACGAAGCTTCAAGCTAAATTTAGACGTTTGGGGTAAATAAAGCCGGTCTAATAGCCAAGATAAGTATTAAATATGTTTTGCCGACGTGTATTTGGAAATATTTCTGGCGGATTTCGCGGTATTTCGCGGTTTTTTGGGGATTTCGCGGGATTTCGCGGAAATACCTGAATTTCGCGGGTCCGCGACCGCGCGAATTATCAGAAGCCCTGCATAGGTTAATTTTGTAATTTTGTCATCACTACATCTGTTCATGTATTACAAATACTCTACTGTACAAATATTGCTGTTGTTGTTGTTGTTGGTTTTTTCTTTTTTTTTTTTGGGGGGGGGGGGGGGGTGAAGATGTGTATTTCATTGTTGGTGTACAGGTACAGGTACCTGCAGGATATCTCACTTTGAAGTTTGCTTGAAAACAAAGGGTAAAACAGCTGTCCATGCCTGCCGCTGTTCAGGTAATGTAGCTGTGTGTGTGTGTGTGTGTGTGTGTGTGTAAGGTAGTTGCCAAGCAGTAGGTTGGTGCACATCTGTCACTCGCTCTTATGAAGTTTGTCTGAATTGAAAAAGACTTGGTTGCTTTTAATACACAGGTGTCAAATGCTATTAAAAGTAACTTTAAAACTTACCCCAACTGTGAACAAAAAGTTTTGCTGTTTTAATTGATAAAAATGTGACACACGAATTTCATAGGCCTGGAATGATGTGATGGTTAAATCACGACCCAAAAAGTGTACAAAGCCAGCAGAATCTATGAAAAATTCAATAAAATAAGTAAATTTCTTATCATAACATTTTTATAAACTTCCAGAATATTAGACTAAAAAATTTGTGACACAACATAGAACTAACTCTGAGGTGATATTTAAAGTACCATGAAATTCCCACTGGCCATAGTTAAAGGAATCAGAAAACCACAGCAGAAAAAGCAAAAGTTCTTTAGATCTATATGAGCAGTGTGCAAAGGAAAGTCGTGTCCAATATTCCAGGGCTACTGGACTTTGGAATCCGGCTAATGAATTCTGTTCTTAACTTTCCCAAGAGGCCAGTGAAGTTCTTTGAATTATTCAAATTGCTAAGTACTGTAAGACAAATTGTTTTAATTCCTAATAAATTCATGTGTTTTTCAAGCTGATCAGACAAAATCTGAATACTGGATCAGTAATTAATTAATAAATAATAATGAACTGATTTATATCAATCACTGCTCATCAAAACAGTTTTTCGGACTGCTTTTAATAGGTGACTCTTGGGCTACTGATTTCCTATGCATCCTAATTAGAACTGCACCCACCACCTGCAGATTAGAACAACTATGCGTGCCCTGCCAACTGAGCTGTGAGGTCAGATTAGTAAAAGAGTGGGCTTTAGAACATTCATGGTTCTAAAGAGTTGGAGCCAGTCGTTTGAAAGGTGGATGATGGTATTCACTGAATAAAATTCTAAATCCAATGGATAATGCAATGGTTTCCCTAATAATTATCAGTTGGATAGAGGTTTATCTGGTGGATAGCGCTATCCAATGTTTGAACAACTGGAGCTTAAAAATGTGCCATAAAATTTGTTTTGTTTTGTTTTCCACTGAAGATCGAGATCACTTAATTGTATAATAATCGTTTGCATCCCAATTTTTTAATAGCTCGGATGACCATCTCAAGCAACCTGCTTGGTCATGTGGTTTTCCCTTTAAATAATGCACAATAATATTAATTGTAGAAACACAAGTTCAAATGCCCTAAAACTGCCAGGAACAAATTCTGTTGAAACATCTCTGCTTCCGCTTAACATATCACTGATAATAAATTACTGTTCAATTGACTTTCAATATGCATTTTCTGCAAACTTTTAGTTCATGATAAACAGCCTATATGGAGCTACAAGGTCAGGAAGGAGCACAAATGGTTTGGGGAAATGCCATACTCTACAGGCATGGCCATAATATTAAAAATGACATTACCTCCAATAACTAACTGGCCTCTTCCACTTGTACAAGATGTGATATCAACATCCTGTTCACAAGATCAGATGAAAAAAAAAAATAAAATAAAAAAACTTAATTCAAATTAGATGAACTCTGCAACACCATGAGTCACGCTATTTTGATAGGCAAACATTTACAGAGATGTTATAAAAGATGCATGCATTCTCACAGGAAAAAATAACGGATTCCCATTTTTGGATATTTTAGGGTATTTAAAGAATACCCATAAAAATCCCAAATTTGGCAATGTGAGACAAGTCCCAATCAGGGAATTCCCAACCAAGTTCCCTGATTGGGACTTGTCTCACTCTTCCAAATTTGGGATTTTTGTGGGTATTCTTTAAATACCCTAAAATATCCAAAAATGGGAATCCGTTATTTTTTCCTGTGTCTGAGGATGGAGCCACATTTCACATTTCTGCTTTTCTTTCAATTCCACCTGTTGAAAGCAAAACTGAAAGAACTGAATCACAAGTATCTGCACTTTTGTTTCATTTTCCATTCAGGTATTTAATTTAATTTAATTTATTCATTTTATTATGCATTTTATTTCATGCAAATTTAATTTTTTCTTAAGTATAAGGGGTCAATAAAAATTGTTGTTGTTGTTGTCATTCATTTATAAGCTTAATACATGATCACCGCAACAACAATAATCTTATCACTACTTGAGAAGGTACAACAAGAAGCAGCTGGCTTTGTTAGTGACTACCGTAGAGAGTCAAGAGTGATGATCATGATTAGTGACATCAGTTGGCAGTCGCTTGAGGAGTGCAGGGCAATAGGCTGCCTGGTGCTTATGTACAAAATTGTTCACGTTCTTGTCGATATCTCCATTTCACACCTCCTGCCAAGTTGTCGCCAATCTAGTCATACTTCTGAGCTGTCATATCTTTGACTACAATCCAATACCAACTGTTACCAATCTTCCTTTTTTCCACGCCCAATTCCTGAATGGAACTCATTACCACTAATTTTGTGCTATGCACCCTCAACCCAGTCATTTAAAAATGGCCCTCTCTAATTTAAACATTTCAAGGATTATTAACACTAGCCACTATTATAACGAATAGCACTGATCATACTTGTGAATCTTATATATCCCGCATGGGAGATTGATATGGTTATCAATTTAGATTTTAAATGTAGATAATATTCTTAATATTATTTGTAATAATAATAATTAAGAAGAGAGATAAGTCAAAAAAGTTTCACTTATCTTTATTCTTTAGGGTTTAAAAAATTTAATTTGATTTGTATAAGAATAAGAATAAGAAAAATAATAACAAAAAAATTACTACCAATAATTATTAATAATAATAATAATAATAATAATACAGGAAATCCATTTTAAAAAATGGCTGTTCTCTTGACTGTCTTGAAAATTGGATAGGATGATATGTGTGCGATCCATTGTATTCATGCATGCATATTCATTCTTAGAATATAATCATTATCACTGAGATACTGGCCTCTCCATAACCTACTGTAAAAACGTGAGCAATATAATATCGCCATACCTTTAGCGCGGAGAATGGTTGGTTTGTTCCGGGGTCTTTGAGAATTTCCTTGTCAAAAAAGTTGAACCTGCGCCACTAAAACAGAAAAAAAAACCCTTCTTCTTCAGGTTGTTATGCCGATAAACAAATGAAGCAATCCTTGTAAATCTAACCTGTAGCAGAGCCATGGCGTACACACAGCCCTTCTAAGGATTATCTCGTCCATGTTCCGCCATATTGTTTTCTTGAACCGAAAGGTGTGATGGGTACAAGACGTAATCACCATATTTGGACCATTTGATTGACAGATTGCGTAAATTTGGTGAAGTCACGCAAAGCACGCGCAGACGAACCACTGAAGGAGCGGCCATTTTCTTTTGTTCTTTAGCACTTCATGATCTAAACGACGTGGACGCGAGACATCGTAATTTGCGGAGTTTTTTGTGGCGTAGACTATAACATTCCTGAAGGGCATGTCAACGACTATTGAACAGGTAAAATTTCTGTTTATCTACATTTTCTTTCGCTGATCTTTACTGCCTGCGAAAGCAACAACGACTAATTCAAAATTCTAATTTCCTCTTGCATTCCTCGATTTGCGTTCCTCGTGTATCATCAGCGACCCAAGGACCACGGCGGAAAAGGTGGGTTATTTGCCATTTTATAACATTAGTTAGGCGTAACAACAACTACTCTATCTAATAATCACCTCACTTATCACCTTTAAAAATGTATTTTAGGTTACGTGAATAAAAACGGAGAGTTACAAAATGTCGCTCCCGAAGACCTCGATCGATACCTTCATCCGGGGACGAAACAGGTGAGATTTTTTTCGAATATTTGCTTTTGATATTATTTCTTTCTGCATCACTTGCGCATTTATTGCATCCCTCCGTTAATACCTTCTCGCAAAGTTATTAAGACTTATCTCTAACTGTTGCCATGTTTTTATTTCTTTTCCCCCGATTTCGCGACGACGTCATGGCTCCTGATTATCTTTCGCTGTCGATCATTCACGTTTAGGGCAATGACAAGCAGTTGAATTCTCAACCAGATAACACGAGTTTGCCAAGTCAATTAACGGACACTTATTTGCCTCCTTTTTACCCGAGTACAACCACTGGATCGAACACTGGATTGCCTCCGATGCCTTTTCCATATCTGAACGCGGCGGGAATTAGCGACGGCACTTGGTCAACCGGTGTGCCATCGTTAAATCCCAATACGCTATTTCCATCTTCGGGTTTCAGTGCGGTCGGAAACGGAGAACAGCTTTTACCCGATCAGATGTTTAATCACAATGCAGGAGTTGCAGTTTCTACAAATGCTTATTTAAGCAGTTTGGGACACAATTCCCAGGGAGCCCCGGCTTTGTATTTCCCGGGAACATCAACTGATATCTCGTGGGGAGAGCAAACACCAACTTCAGGTCCACCTTTGCTGCCGAATTTTTACCAACCACCACCACCCCCTACTTCGGAACATGGAACTTTAAATCCAATTGGGGTCAACATAGACTCTCTGAAGGGAAAGGAGTTTGGTTCGACAGGCAATGTGGAAAATGCGTTATCTAGTTTGGCTCTGGGTGTCAATGACAAAGGAGTTGAGGGATTGAATGATAAAAGCAAGTTGTCGTCTCAAGTGACTAGTGCATCAAGTGTTAGTGCTTCAGAGACCAAACCAAAATCTTGGGCTGCAATTGCTAGTCAACCAGCTAAACCCAAACCAAAACTGCCTCCTCCAAAACCTAAACTTCCACCTCCTCCTACCTCTCAACAAGCTGTTTCAACATCCAAAGTAGAATCTGGAGCATGGGGTAATGCCATGAAATCAGGGGCCACTAAGCCTGCCATTGGTCGCGGCACAAGGCCTCGACCTAATGCAGCAGGAAGCAATATGTCTGGAAATCCAGGACCTTCCAATACACCTGTGACTCCATCGGAGTCTGTGCCAATTCTTGAAAGGCTGAAGGCTAAGAACTGCTACAATCCGAGGGAATTTAATCTTGTTCAGAAAAATGCTCGTTTCTTCATCATCAAAAGCTACAGTGAGGATGATATTCATCGGTCTATCAAATACAGTGTCTGGACAAGCACAGAACATGGCAACAGGCGATTGAATGAGGCGTTTAAGGAGCAGCAGCGTGGCAGTGCTCCCACATACCTGCTGTTCAGTGTCAATGGCAGTGGACACTTCTGCGGAATTGCAATGATGATGTCTGAAGTTGATTTGGAGATTGAGACTGGAATATGGTCTCAAGACAAGTGGAAAGGCAAGTTTGAGGTGAAATGGTGTTATGTCAAGGACGTGCCTAACAATGCGTTGCGTCACATTCGTTTGGAAAATAATGATAACAAACCTGTGACCAATTCCCGCGATACTCAGGAAGTGCCTCCCGAGAAGGGTAAACAGGTTTTGAAGATCATTCATTCTTACAAGCACCAGACGTCTATCTTTGATGACTTTGGCCATTATGAGAAACGTCAGGATGAGGAATTCAAAAAGGTTTGATTTTTTTAAAATACATCTGCAATTAAATGTATTAAATAAAACTAAGTTTTTTTTATTAGTGGTATTAATTTTCTTCTGAGTTTTATATGTGCAGTATGTAAGTTGTTTTTGCAACTAAGTATTAAAGGCAAAGTCAAAGGTCTGGCCCCAGTTGTTCAAAATGTGTCTAGCACTAGCTAGTGGATAATGCAGTCATAGGTATTAATTTTTCCAATACTTATCCACTAGATAATGATTTATTGAACAACTGCTAGGTTGCTGCCTGATGGGTGCCCGGTCACCAGAGGCTGCCTAAAACTTATGATTTTTATGGCAATAGCCTCTATGCCTACTTCCAATGAAGGAACGATAGAATTCCCTGCTCATTTTGTGCGTTTGAAATGAAAACATTAAATGTGTGTTCATTGACGGTAGGCTAAAATTCCAGCTGATGAAAGTAAACAAACAAGCACTTAGCTGGAAATTCGAAACTCAGTAGGCTCCTAGAAATGTGGCTCGGGCTTCTAACTTTCTATTTTAGGAGCTCAAAGGGCTCCCAAAAAATTTTCTTAGGCAGCAGCCTTGAACTGGAGCCTGGTCACAATATGTCTTTAGGTAAATTATCAAACAAAATACTGCTTTACCAAAAACATTAAATATATCTTGTGGTGTGGTAGAAACTCCATGTAATAGACATTTCCACTGAAAAGTACCACTGTAGCTTTCTTCTACATTTGCTTAGAGCAAAGGTTTTTAGCCATGTGCAATGTACATGTAGGTACAAAAAAGTACACTTTAGAACATGCATTAGCACCTGAATGCACAGCATAGTAGCTGTCGAAATTTGAATGGTCACTTTTCCAGTAGCTTATAACTTTTTCATTTATGTCATTGATAGCACCAAAATATTTTAGTATCATTTTAATGTAGTTTAATGTAACTTTTGCAAAGTTAACCTGGAGCCAATTTTCCCAACTATACTTGGGGAAGCCCGATGCCCCTTAACAGGGGCACCTTGTGACCTGTATACACACTTGCTTGCAGTTCTTTGAAAAGTGTCTTTGATATGGCCTTTTTGCTTGCTTGCTATTCTTGTGCTGTGTTTTACTCTTTTTCAAGGAATGTTGTTTAGTTTTATCCTTCATTTAAATTTTAGCTCTCTTTGTTTATGTCTGCAATGAGATTGAAAAAATGAAATTTAAACCAAGAATAGGCCACGGAATGCATGTACAGTATGCACATATAATAATTGTGTAATACCGTACTTGATTCACAGCACCACTAGCCTTCAGTTTTGAAAACCTTTTTTTTTTCCTCTGAGTGAGGATCATGTTCAAGATTGTTTCTGGTTGATCATTCTCCCTAGTACATAAACTTTTTGGCCCTTTGCAGGGCTCTGAAAAGTCCCAGCGGTCTCCTGGGATGAGTAGATTTTCTTGCTGGGCTACTAACTTTTCAAGCTAACTTGGCCATTGGGCACAGGTCCAGGCAAGTCATCCTCTAACAGAATCTTTAACTACGACCAGCTGTTAGTTGCCCTGGGCAAGTAAAACATGAGAGTTACTTACCCAAATAACAATCTGGAATTCAACGGGGTTTTCGAGCCCTGCTTTGATAAGGAAGAAGTGAAATGTGAACTCTATCTGCATGTATTATATTGGTATGTTGTTGAATTCTTATGGAGTGATCATTCAATGGAAGTTTTTTGGCAGTTCTGATTGCATGGTACAATTTCTTTTAAGTATTTTGCAAAATGAAATCTGTGATTTAGTGTGTTTTGGAGAGTGAAAGTGCAAATTTTATCCCTAGTAGAAATCAAAACATGCAATGAAAAGAGTCTTTAGGCCTTGAAATTTCGCCCTTACTTGAATTTAGGATCCCAGTATACGATGATAATTTTTATTTGGTTGTTACTGTACAAAACCTCTTTGGCTCCTTGTCTTTGTATTACCAGAGCTGTCACTAAGATTTCAAGTTGCCAAGTAAATACAACAAGTAGGCAGTGAATCAAACTTCTAAGGAGTTTGGTTACATGTGTGTTATTTCTTCCATTTTCCCATGAAAATAGCCAGAGATAAGATGCTTTCAGCCCTCCTCTTTTCTCCTAGTCTCTCACTCGTTCACTTCTTCACTGCTCGTTTGCTTCTTTTGTTTGTGTGCACTGACAGAGAGCCTCTACTTATCAAGTTACTGTTACAGTATGTATTCACATGAAAAAGTAAAGTACTATTGATTCAAGTTCTCTTTTAAACTTCTTGGACAGGGAGGCAAGAAAGTGGTTGGAGTCAAGGCACCCTAGAAGGCGGCATCAGCGCTTAAACCATGAAGCAAGTGATATCATCCCTTAAACTTTGACTTTATATTATTCATTGTAAGTTGGGTGAAGGAACCTGAAGGATTTTGGTCATTCAAGAAGCAATGTGATATTCTTATAGTGTTGGCAATGGATAGCAAGTGAACTGATCAGAATAGACTTAAATGCTAACAGTCTTTGGCAAGCAACATTTACCAACTGAATGCAGTGTTTGGTTCATGGTGCTGTAGTCACAAAAATCTGTAGGTTTTTTTTTTTTTAATTATTTTCCTTTCTAGAGTCTGAACTGAATTTTGCCAGTAACTCTAACATGCAGCTTCCTTGTAATGTAAATGTAGAAGGGTTCCCATTCACAATAAACAACTATCATAACAATTGTGTTGATGTAGAATTTATTTTTGGGATCTTCAATAGATCTGAAAAATTAATGTAGATACCGTTAATGATATAATATTATTGACCCCCCCCTCCTCCCCGGCCCATGACAATTACTCCAACATTGCCAATTTTTCAAACTGAGGTACGAGACAGGTGCAGGTCTGATAAACAACACGAGAGCCACAAGGTCACACAGAGGAAACCAGATTTTAAAAAAACTCAAGTGTTGTGTTGATCGGGCCTAAATTAAACGAGATACAGCCATTCAAAAACTTGCAAATTCACTATTACAAATTATGTAGACTTTCCGACAGTGTGGCTGGCAATCTACAGCTGTATATGTCTCTTGGTAAATTTTCAAGGTTTGAAATAGCCGTATCTTGTTTGATATTGACTCCATTAACACCAAACTTAAGAATTTTCCTTACCTTGATGTGCTCTTTCTTACTTTGGGGGTCATGTGTTGTTCATCCCCATAATACATGGACTTGCATCCGGCCCTCCTCAAATTTAAATTAGGCAATGCCAGGATATAGCACAAAGGGGTGAAATAATTCCATCTTGCTTGATTTACAAAGGCATGCCTAGTGCTAAGCTGTTAGGTCTTGAAATTAATGCCCAACTTTTTGAATTTTTTCTTTTGGGAAACTTAGTCTAAAAAAGGTGATTCAGAGAACTGGAATATGAAATTAAGAAAGATAATATCTTCAGTGTCTTTCCATTAAACAAAAGCTATTGTATTACGACGGCCTGATAAGAAATGTATTGCATTATTTTAGTACACTTTGGAACCTGGACTTCTGCTGTAGTCATTGAAGCTGCAAAGGAGAGCAGTAAGCAAGGTTATTTTTCTCTTCATCAGGCACCTAGTGTTGAACAGTCTGCAGTGACTTCTTTTTATTGAACTAGTGAAAATATCTAATCGTTCAGTACGCCATATAAACGGAGCAATGGAAAAGTTCTGATAACAATCGATTTTGACATACATTTCAAAATCTCGTTCCCAGGGTCCTCTCTCTCTTGTCTCGGCGGCCGAGTAGGGAAAGACCCTGGGAACGAGGTTGTTAAGTTCCCCCATATACTGAAGCCTCTTTCAAAATTAAAAATCATTAAATTAACATTATGGTCATTTCTGTTGTAGTTAATTTTTATCTCAGGTAATTTTTTCTTTTCTTTTGTTTTTTGAGTGATAAAAAATTAACTACAACATATTCGACCAAGGGACGCTACCTTCACTGTATACTATTGATCTCTGAAACTGATTAAACAGATTGCACGGTAAATTCCCTGGTATATTTGTTGGCATTGACCATACATTTATTCCTGTGTCAAGGGTAATGACAAAACAATAATAAAATAGTTATAGAGCGCTAATTCCCATTGGTCCAGTAGCGCTTTACATGATAAAGAATACCCCTAACAAAAAACTAACAAAGCACGATTTACAAAAATTTTGTAAACACGAACAAAGCAGCTGCACAAAGTAAATTGTATTTTATTGTAAATATTAATCGAGAATCTGCTTGTTAACACTGGATTTAAAAGGACCAAGAGAGATGCACTGTTTCAACCCCCAAATGAAAGTGCCAATTTAGCCCACAAGGGCAAAGAATGATTCGGCCTCTTCATGGAGCCAGTTGAGCACAATTTAAGCCAAAATAGCCCCATTTAATGTTGGCTATTCCAGGCCAGGTTGCAGTGGGTCTCCTTCAGCCCGCTCTAGGCCTATTTGGCCCTGACTAAGCAAAGTACCAAGCTTTTCAATGAGAAAAATCCACTTTTCAGCATAAAACAACCGAATCTGGCCAAAATGTAAAATCAGGTGAAAAAATCGACAAAGGCGATTTTTTGGTTTTTTGATTAAGGAAGCAAAATTAGACCCAAAAATAGGTCAAAATAAGACTGCATTTCACTCACCGAAACGGTTTTACAGTAGTAAAGCGTGTTCTAAGTCACTTACTCAAGTCACCAAAAAACGTCGGTAAACTGATTTCACGTTCTTCAGTGTTTTAATCCAGATAAAAGAAATTTTGATTTTGTTAATCTTTTGGTAAAAGAGATTACAACACCGTGTACTCAAAGAAAACAGACTTGAAGCCATAACATTAGTTTGTTATTAATGGGCTGTTTACGTTGTTAAACGTTAGTAGATTACCGGAAAAGTCGGTAAATGACTAAAAAAAGGAAAACAGGTTTTTTCACGGTTTTGTTCCTAATCCGCTAAAAGGAAACGTAAGTTTGCGACACATCAGTTGTTGTTTTGTAAGGTTGTTTTTTTCCTTCCGAACGTCCACACGACTGCATGTGACTTGAATAATCAAAAACATTAGTGCTGATAACGAGTAATAATATATACTATGAATTTTACGGCTATTCGTTGATTTCCAATTAGAAAGCAATTAAACATAATTTTAAGAAATTAGAGAGATTTAAAATCACATTTAATTACGTCAAATTTAAGTTGTATTGCTCAAAATAGGAAATAAACTAATGAAAAACTGTCGAAACTAGTTCTTATATGGATGAACCAGCGTGAAACTAATTGTTTTGTAGAACAGAAGCATACATCCCCGGATTCATATGCTTCAGTGTAGATATAAAAAAGAGACAGGGGCACTCAACATAGCACGTTTAAGTGGTTTTGAACTATTCTCATATGGGTGCCCCTGAAGAGACACGGTAAAGGAAAAAACTTGGCCACTTGATCCAGATCTTCAGTAGGAAGGGGGGGGGGGGGGTAGCGGTCATCCAGACCCTGAGATAAGCGGGGGGGTGGGGGCGGTCTCTCGTCTTTTTTTAAACTTTATAGAAGGACATCTGTGAGCCTACCTGATGGTAACGACATTTCATTCTCATTGAATTCATTTCTTTTTTATTTCTTTTAGTACAAGTAATTTCAGTGGCTTAAGCTAAGATTGAGCGAAATTCAGGAGAACTCAATTTTTGTCCCGGCCCTTAGAGGAAGATATTGGAAAACCAGTTAGGACTGCAGTCATAAAATTAATTGCTAATTACCGAACATTTTTGACAGAATTTCAAACTGTCCTCTCCGGGAACGAAAAGAACACTAGAAATGGCGTTTTAGAGCATTAACCGTTAAAATTCTTTGGGGGAGCACGCCCCCATACCGCTCTGGTAGCTCGTGACGGAGCTACGGTTAAAATATATACTTAAAAGGTTGGACAGTCTATAAATAATTGGCAATTAACATTCATACTGGACGAAAAATGGATTTGGACTAATTTGCTCCCTGCAAATTTGTCGCAAAATTATGAAAACTGAGGAGTAAATCCGGGGGCAAAGATGGTAAATGCCACATTTGCCTGCAGGTCATTTACGCCACCTGTTTTTGGTATATACCTGATTGAAAAAACGTTGTCGCTAAAAAGTATAAGCCATAAACGATGAGGTTTCAAGGATTTATGGGTATACGTCATTAGCAAAGCAAATTCAAAGTTCTTTCGACAAAAGTTTACATTGTCACAAGTGCTCGTGCGGATGCAATTAAATCCCTAGAGTACTTTGTTTAAGGCATGCTGTTGTCTTTTTTTGTCTTTCAAGAACGCTTTTAGGTCCTATCTTATGATTTTCAAGTGTGCGTTAGCGATATGGCGACGCTCTTTAACTGTAGAAATCTCTTATGTGTTCAGCACTGGTGAAGTTGTGAGCCGTAAATACTGGAAATCGTTTTACGTTTTTTGGAATGCATCGTCGCGAACAGCTTCGTAAATGTAAACATTTTTGAGAAGAACTTTACATTTGCAATGCTAGTAAAGTTGTACCCATAAACCCATTAGGTCCCATCGTTCATGGTTTTTACTTTTCAAGCGACAACGTTTTTTCAATCAGGTGTATATGCAAATGCAGCATTTACCATCTTCGCCCCATAATTTACTCCTCCGTTTTTACATTTTTGCGACATATTTGGATACCTTGCAAGCAGAGGTTAGTCCTGGCTTTAATCCATTTTTTCGTCCAGTGGATCAGCAGGAAAAACAAATATTCAATTTATCGCACGTACTGCATTAAGGCATACATTAGGTTCATTTCAAGTGCCGCTTAATGACAGATATCAGTAGAGACCAAATGCTAATAAAAAGCAGATTATCGCTTTAAGTTACATTCATGTAACACCTTACATAAATCCCGACTTAACCATCCGTTGCACGCAAACCGAAATATACTAGACAACACTATTGCCAATTCGGGTAAGTTTGACATCTAGTTGAACGCTATAATTCGAATACTGACATTCACCCGACGGTTGAAAGTGGTAAGCTGTGGTAAGTATATTAACCCTACAAAATTGCAACAAAAACTTGGAAAAAAGCATTTAGCAGCTAAGTTAGATTTCAATATATATACACTAGTTGACTATTGAGTATCAAAGAACTCATTTTCATCGTTTTCCAAAAGGTGCATCCATCATGCCAAACCGGCGATCGGTAACAACCCAACGAACTTAAACCCGAGGAGAAAATGAAACGTCAGTCATCGTTCGATTGAAACAAAGTTTCTAAACAGACAAAGCCTTCCACTTTTTTCCATCAAACTATAAAATTACGTAGACTTCGTAGTGAAGTGGAACTGGAAACAAGAATTTTTAAAAATGGAACGGGAAGGTTCTGTCGGACCGTCTGACTAGTCGAAGAAGATCTCCTTTGGAAGTGATCTGTACTTGACCGCAGGGCGAAACAACTTCTCTCGACCAAAGCGTTCAATTCTATTTATTTTCCGACGGAAATTTTCGGAAATTCTGCTTGATGGAAAGCATCCTTACGCCAGTCCGTCGAGTGTATTCTTCCCCGTCCAGTTTTGCATTCCTCTTGGGAAGAATTACCGTCGAAACAGAAATTGCATAAGTTTGGGGAGAAAAGAAAATGTTAGAAAGAGCTGGGCATTAGTAATCTCGCTCTTGCAGGGGAAGTGATCATTTTTCCGATCGCTTTTTCAGTTTTAGTATCTCCAGCATTTTGCGATTTTTCCCTTTTTCCATTTGTTTTGTTTTTGTTTTGCCTCTTGTTATTTTGTCGCGTTTGGTTGTCGGTTTTCGACCAAAATAAAAACAGTAACGTTAATTATTCGGTTATGCAATCACAATTCTGCAGCCTTATTTAAAACTGACAAAAAATAAAATAAATCGGTTTCTTTTTGCCACTTATTGCAGATGCGACAGTATCGTATATGTAGTAAAGGAGTCAGGTTTTCGACGCATTCTGTGGCTGATTAGCTACAGTGTGAGACTTGAGTAGAAAACAAACATTTTCCATTCGATTAATCAAACAATTTTGCTAAAAATTTAAGTAACCGAGTTCCTTTGCTTCCCTTCCCTTTGTATTGCTAAACAATCCGCGCCTGAGTTGAAACAACCTTCCCACTACTTGATCGTGTTATAAGTTTCTTTTTTTCTTCATTTATTTCAATCTTGCTTTCTGTTTTTTTAGAAGGGTATGAATACTGCAGACAATTCTAGCCAGCCTCCATATCACCGCTGTTTGATTACCGTCCTCCCTGAAGAACTTCAGCTTCCAGCGAGAGATTTTGCCAATCATGTTGTCATTCCTGTAAACGTCGTGTTGATCACTGTGGCAACCCTTTGTAATGGGTTTGTTGTCATCACTGTTGCAAGAACCAAGTCTTTACAACGACCTTCGCTGCTGATGCTGTGTAGTTTAGCATTAACAGATCTACTCTATTCATTTTATTTCCTTTCAAGATGTCTTGCGTTTTTGGCGGACGAGTTTTTTTGTCCAAAACTTCCAAGTGTTGAAACAAGCGCGTTTTCCGCCCTCTGTCTCATAGCAACCCTTGGGACCTTGGCAGTCATCAGCCAAGATCGTTACTTAGCATTGAATAAACCCTATTGGTATCGCAATCACGTGACTACCTCACGTACATTTTACTTGATATGTGGAACTTGGTTGGCTAGCGCCACTATTTCAATTTTGATATACTTCTCGAGAAAGTTTGTTCTCCCGATTGCTATTGCGCAAATCTTTTTTCTTTTGTTTTGTGTTGTTTGTGTCTTAATGATTATCTTTTCATATCTCGGCGTGTTTTGCAAAAGAAAAGCACCTGGGAATGTAATTCTTATCCCCGCCATATTGAAAAGAGAAAAACAAATGGCTAACACTGTTGCGGTTATTCTTTTCCTGTTTTTAGTAACCTTTATTCCTGGTACACTTCTAGCATTAGTTCATGCTTTTGCCCAAAATGTGAATGTACAGGCTACTTTCCCTTTTTCTGGCTTTTTTCTGTTACTCAATTCGCTTTTAAATCCTTTACTGAACTTCGGACGGAGCAAAGAAATGCGACGAGCACTCAGGAATTTGTTAAGACGCCGCCAAGAAGTACAGCCATTAGCAAGGCTAAGTTTTGACACGACGAGAACAGAAAGAGATGGCCAATAAAAGAACCCGACAACAACAACAGCGACAGCAACAACAGCTGAAAAAACAACTAACAGTAGCATAGCAACAAAGCTGTAATAAGTGTGATAACATCAATGATTACTATTATTCTATGAAGAAATATAGCTAGCAAAATCAGCAAGAAAGGAAACATATACGCTTCTCTCAAGCCTGCAGTACAGGCGTATTTTGGGTGAGCGAAAGCTTGTTAATCGGATCGCTACGATGAAGCCGCCATCTTTGATTTTATGACAGAGGAAGATTGGGGAGAGTAGAAATAGTAACCCTTAGCGTAGGTGTGAGGGCGTAAAAAGGAGAGGGGGAAGGGGGAGGAAAGAAAAAAATACGCCTGCCCGATATCATTGTTCTTGTGGGAAACTCCGTGCGCTGGCAAACGGAGCTTCTGATTGGTGCGGCTTGGGGGAGTAGATTGATGCATGTCAATCAACTGTAAGTGTATATTGCATGTTTATTCCGTTTTCGTTTGCATGCATCTGCAGATCCTGCAATTACCTGTATAACTTATAAGAAGGAACTTATGTAGCTATTAGTTAATTACCGGCTATTTCCCTGCAGTGTATACTCAGTAGTCAATTCATGTACAACAGCCTTATATAACCGCTTTTCACGAGTACCTAAATTAGCTTTCGCCACTTTCAACCGGGTACTGAATAACTTAACTGAAAAATAAAGTGACCTTGCTATAGTTTGGTGTAGTTGGGTATAGCTGCGCGTTGTAGTTGGTATAGTTTGGTATGGTTTAGTAAATTGGAGGAATTGCCATTATTAAAATATTTATATCAGGAACCGATTATAGGAATTATAAATTTCGTATTGGAATAAAGGGACAGAAAGGAAGATTTTGTATAAAGAAATAGAACACTTGACGAAGCGTCGGTATGTTCACACTTAAGAATGGTGATTTTGGCGAGATTTCTGCAACGGAGAAAAGCTGCTCCGTGCCGATCTATTGAGTGAGCGTTACATATCGGATAGGTTCCGAGCCACACTCTGGTGCAGTGTAAACAGTATTCGGACACTAGAGGATTATAGTGAATAAGTAGGAGCGAGGACTGGAATCCACTGAGACGGAAGTAAAAATTCAGGAGTGAGGACTGAGATTTATTCACCAAGCCCTCTCGGCCAACCGCTCCGGCACGATGCTCGAAATGTGTGAACGACTTGTTCCAGGGCTGTGGCGTTAATAGACCTTGTTTCGACGCCATCTTGACGAGTAGGCAAGCGCGTGAGATATTACAATGATTGTAAGAGAATCTAATGTCCAATAATATCCTTAAAACGGCTGTTCTGAAAAAATATGATTTGTAAACTAAAGCTTCACTGCTAAGGATTCTCCTGAAAAAATTTGAGGGCGTTACAGGCACTAGAAGACCTAGAACCACTTTTTAAAATTTTCTATACATTTGTCAGTAAGAAAGTCTCGGGAAAATTACAGACAAATATATGGAAAAGCTAAAGAAAGCCTCTGGAGAAATTTAAGCACAGGTACTCCCCCCAATTTTTTTTTGGACCATCCATTGCTTTGTAGCTTTAGTTTACAATTGATATTTTGTTCAGAACAGCCGTTTTACGGAAATTATCCGACATTAGATTCTCATACAAACACTGTAATTTCTCACGCGTTTGCCTACTGGATCGTCAAGATGGCGTCGAAAACCGTGACAAGGTGTATTGCAGTTTCATACTATACCGGTTAGGTTTTCGTGTCGGCACCAAAAGCTATATGGTATAATGTGTACTGAACATAGTCTTAGTAAAGACAAAACGTTGATGGACACGATCGGTGCGAGCAGATTTAAAACCTAACTTGACCAATGGCACAGCGACGAATTGAGCGGCGGACCTTTTTCGCGCGCTTTCGTGTTCTTATTTGATGTTGTATTGTCTTTGCTAAATCTGCTTATCAAATTGCCGAAAACGTCGGTGAACTGACGAAAATTGAGGCTTTTCCCTAATTTCACGTTTTATATTTGGATAATCCACTAATGGAAAAGTAATTTTGCGAGTGGTAATCTTCGTAATATTTTAGATTACAACTTGGAAAAAAACAAAAAGGAAACAAAATTGATTTTTTTGTCGGTGTTCTTTTTATTGCCGAAGGATCATAAGATACATATTCGGTTATTTCAAGTTCTACAATCGGAACCGAGAAACAATTACTACATTGCGGATTTAATAGTTAAACGCTACATTATGTGACACATTTTATAAATCCTCGCCTCGTCCACAATCCATTTCCACTGATGTTCCAACCAAATACTGTTTCTGTTTCGGATTCTGACAAATTTTGGTAAGTTCCACCGATGTTAGCTTATTGAAAGGTGAAAATGATTACATTTTTTATTTATTTATTTTCTTTCCTTTTTTTAATATTTAATATGTAGTCTACCAGACAAAAAGAGGCTCTTAATAAGAAAGCGTGTGTTTGAGATTGAATACGAATTTGAAATTTTTAAAGTTTTTTTCAGGACTCGGTAAAACTAACCTACGAAGCATACGTAATCCGAACCCGGCTAGGTTTAGATTTTTTCTTAGCTATATTTTTCTGTGGCGGAGGCTAGGGTAAATCCGGCTTAAGTTCACAAGTTTCTGAGATTTTTGACAAAATACGTGGTAGAATCCTTCTTGATGTGCTCTTTCGTGTGTTTAATTTTTTTAAGCGTCTTTTAATGCCCTAACATCGTCGTTCATAACATGTTAAAACTTCAACGCCATCTTGACACTGAGACGTACGGAACGTTGACATGGCAATTTTATAATTTCACAAGTGAAATTATACTTAACGCCGGGCCAAAATGAACAAGTATTGTCACTCATGATATAAAGACGGGAAAGATGAACGATAATGAAATAACTTGTATGGAAATAAAACTTAAGACATTTTTAACTATCTTGAATCTATTTCCGTATTGTCTTTTCCTCATGCATTTTTCAGTTTATGGGGAAAAATCCCAATAAATAAACAGAAAACTGACCTTTCCAGGCAACTATTCAGGCTGTTTTCGACGTTTCTGCAAACCAAGACTGGATTGTAAAACATTTACATAGTGCTTATAAGCAACGACGACGTCGACGTCGACGGCAACGCGAACGGCAAAAAAGCAATTGGTTTAGATTTGCAAAACAACAATCTTTTATCACGCTTTTGTGCATTTCTTACCGTTGCCGCAGGACCACAACGTGAAAACGCCTAATTAAGACATTAGCGGCTGTCTTTTTTTCCCTAAACTTTAACAAACTCCTTTAGAATTCATCTCCAAAAAGAAATTAACAACATTTGACGAATTGAACGGAATGGAATAAGCGCGATAAGTTTGAAGCAGGTAGTCCGTAGCCGTAGCTGTCGTTGCTGCAGCGGAAGCTTCTTCCGTGTGTTACACGCGTATGTTAAATACATGGAGTGTTCCTTATTTTTCTCGTTTCTTTATTTTTTTGATTGTTTGCATTTTTTGTTTTCAGAGAAAATAACAATGACTGCAGACAATTCCAGCCAGCCTCCTTATCAAGCCTGTTTGATTACTGTCGTCCCTGAAGAAATCCAGCTTCCAGTGAGAGATTTCGCCAATCATGTTGTCCTTCCCGTGAATGTCCTTCTGATCGTCATGGCAACTCTTTGCAATGGGTTTGTTCTCATCGCTGTGGCACGAACCAAATCTTTACAACGACCGTCGCAGATAATGCTCTGCAGTTTAGCAATGACAGATCTACTCTATTCACTATATTATTTCTTGAAATATCTCGAAATATTTGCAGACGCGCACTTATGTCCCAAAAAATCAAGGGATAAAATATCCTTTTTCTCCCCCCTTTGTCTCCTAGCAACCCTCGGAACCTTAGCGGTCATAAGCCGAGATCGCCGTTTGGCATTGAAAAAGCCCTATTGGTATCGCACTCACGTGACTAAATCACGTGCATCTACGTTAATATGTGGAATTTGGTTGGCTAGCGCCACTGTTGCATTGCTGACACACATACCGTGGGGCTCAGATGTGGCGATTCTCCTTGGACGAATCCTGTCTTTTCTGTTTTATGTTATTTGTCTCTTTGTGATTATCTTCTCATATCTCGGTGTGTTTTGCAAAAGAACATCTTCTGTAGATGCACTACTCGCCCATGCCATATTGGAAAGAGAAAAACGAATGGCTAACACTGTCGCCTTGATTCTTTTGTTGTTTTTGAGTACATTTCTACCAGGTATTTTTATTGCACTAGCTCATGTCTTTTCAAAAGATGTGACAACACAGTCTACTTTTCCCTTTAAAGGTTTCTTCCTACAACTTAATTCGCTCTTAAATCCTTTGCTTAACTTTTGGCGAAACAAAGAAATGCGCAGGTCACTTAGAAACTTGTTGAAACCTAATCAAGAAGTGCTACCATCATAAAGCAAGTTCATTTCCACGTGACGAAGGTTGCGGGCAAGCCTGAACTGGAACACTGGGGCTATGGGGTCCAGGCTCCCCCTGGATCAATTTTTAGAAGAAAGACGCGAATTTACAAAATCAACTACAGCATAAACTAAGATACAGGAAAAAAGAAGAAGAATACAACTTAAATTACTCACAAGATTTACTTACAAGATAGGAGGGTAGGGGAATGAACACATAATTATGAAATATGTTGGTTTAAGGAAATTAAGCTCTAATATAAGACCTTTGATTTATTATTTAATATATAAGACCTTTGAAAAGATAGCAATTCCTTTATCTTCCTCAAGAACTTAATAGATTCCTCCTCCGTCACATTACAAATCGAAAAATATTGCTGAGACAAAAATCCGACTCAAAATTCAAAGTTCAGACCCAGAAGCAAATGGCATAAGGTGATGGATACCAAATCGGACGAAAACTGGCGCAAAAAGCAACAATGGCCGCCAGAAGTTTAGGAACAATTTCAACTTATCTTTCTTATTTAAGAAATAACTTAAAACTGATCCAGTAAGAAATCCACTTTACGGATGCCCGCTGCAAATATCAGGCGGACATTTCGATATTACGGACACGGTTTAATATAAATTCAAGCATTAGAGCTGGGCGGCTATAAGTTCAAACTCGCCGCTTGACAGGTATGGCATGTTAGGATAAAATGTGTTTTAGGAACTTACAGGGTTAAAGTAGTTTAGGTTTTATTAACAGCTTGGACTTGGGTTCTGCGGTTTCAGCAACCCTATCAAAGGACCAACCGGCCCAGGCTAGACTCGTAAGGGTAGGGGCTTGATCCCGACGATCTCACGGCGTCACGGGAAAATGGAGAACTGTGAACAGTCTATTTTACAGAAATTATCCTTTAATTTTATTAGATTTATGCACTCATATGGTAAACAATATTGTATAATTGTAATTAATGCTCAGCGATACATTGACTTAATACCTTACTGAGGTTCTGTCCACACTGTCGTATTCGAATTTTTTGAAGACGGAGACTTTCCCTCCGTTTTAGCTTTCCGTCCACTACACACGAAAACACCAAAAATGGTCCCCAGAGTGGAGTTTTATGAAAACGCCGGCTTCTCGTTTACGTTGGTGGACGGACGAAAACGGCCGAGGTTTCGAAGGCGATGATGTCATATATCTACTACCGAGCGTATGCCCTGTAACGGATGCTATCGTATTTCGGCCATCGTTTTAGCGTTTTTCTATGGACTTAAAATATCCGGATAGGTGTGGACAGGGGCTAAAATATGATAACCACAGATTAAGAAAAATTAGTTGTGACTAAATAAAATATGACTTAGTCAATCAATTATGAATAAATTATGAATAAATTAATTTTAAAGTTCATGCCCTCGTTCGTTATAATCCTCGTCGTCCTGTTCTGATGAGCTTATTTCTTGTTTCTCTTCTAATTGGCCTTCCTGTTGCAACTGACTTGACTGTTTTTCCATTTCCTGTTCGATTACCATCTCGTTCAAATAATCCCAGCATGCTTTGACAACTCCATGTTTTGTACAGCTCGTAATGCATACTTCGTTGCAGGTCGTGCAGCTAACACAGTCATCCCAGTCATCACAAATGCTTTGGCACATTCTATATTGACCGTCGCAATACTGGATACAATCTAAGGACTGGGCACCAGGTCTTCCCATTACGGAACTTGCGAGTATTATGATGAGAAGTACTGGGAGCGAGACCATCTAAAGTAAAAAAGTGACAGCTTTAACGTTTAGTACGTTGATCTTTTTATTGACTGCGAGCAGTAGATCGAGATCACTTGCGTGAGGGGCGAGCGGCTTTGCTGCGAGGAACGAGAGGGAAGAAAAAAATTGAGACTGCGATGGGAGCTTTGGCCTGGTGATTTCCTCTCTCCGTACCAATCTCTGCCCTTTAAAAAGAACTGAACTGAATTATGCGTGTTTTCTCTTTGACAGAATCACTAAGTAAATATTAATTCTTTTAGAATTTCTATACTATAGTGTGAGACATATGAAGATGAGTTCAGGTCGACATAATCTTAAATTTAGCTCAGTTTTGAACTCCAAAATGTGGAGCTTACACTAATCCCCGCAAAGTCATACTCTGGGGAAGCAAGAATCGATCCTTTCGATTTTTCGGCTGTCGCATCACTTTGAATTGAGAGCAGCGATTTAGGTTACAGATGACTTGTGCATTGTCTGTTAAGTCTGCTTATTAATTTCTATCCATCCTCTCTCTTGACTATGACCATAATGAGTCTACAATTATTATTTTAAAAGCCTGCAAACAGAACTCCAACAACAACAAAAATGCTCTGCTTTTAAAATTCGACTGAATACGATAGAAAAAGTGAGTGGATAGTACCCTGCTTACGGTTCAGATCGCGAAAAACTTCTGGTTAATACAATTCTTAGATCACAAATGAAGAATAGAGCTAGAACTGTGGCACATTTTACCAAAGTTAAGGTCTTTCAACTTCTTTTTATCCTGTTACAAACGGAAGAGCCAAACTATTTTATACAAAAGTTTGTTGGTTATTTCCTTCGTAGGATGGTCTTGTATGGTCTCTCATTTTACACCTTTGGGTTCCTTTGAATTTTTTCAATTACGTCCTTCAGAAAAAGTGAACACAAAAGGCTTCCCTTTTTTAAAAAGAGATTTAGAATCACGTTTACGGAAACGATAACGATTTGTGCCACACGTGACCAAGTTTTCAATTTACTTATCATTCACTGTCAGTTAGTTGACACAAAAATTATCAAGTTTCCACACTGTTTCCCTAATTTCGAGATTTTGTCAACTTGAATCTCGTGTTTGCCATCTTCCATAAAGGTGATCTTCATCTTTAATTTATAATTTGTGCAAGTTTATAATCAAAGTTAGGAGGTGAAAAGGCTTAATCACAAAAAAAGCGGAAAATTGTTTTTTTAATTGAATATCAAAACAAAAGTCAGTCTGTGGCAAAAAGAAATCACCCATGTAAGCAGAAAGCGATTTGCCAATAAAGAAACTGCGGCCGAAGTCCCTGGGCAAGTGTAACGCGAAAATTTCATGGTGTAAGCAACTTTTTGAAGAAAACATGGAAACTACCACATCATTTTCTTCTCATCTCATATGTTCATATACGGTTCCAAACACAAGGAAAAGACTATGTAAGCAAGTATTACGTGAAATATAAACGACAAGAAAAGAACGGAAGGAATATGCACAAATCGTAATTATGACAAAATGAAGAGCAGCATAAAGAAGTTTTAAAAACTAATTCCAACCCCTACAATTCCATCCCCTGCAATTCTACGCTTTCTTTTTTTTATTCTCTCCCCTTCCTTCCTTATACAAACAATCTACAGGATGTTCTTAGACAATAACTTAAATTTCTTTTATTAACATTTGTTTTTTAAGATTTTACAATTGTACAATCTCACACCTATATATCAACAACTGTTTTTAACACATCTACACCTCATCGCACACAGCAATACTATCAATAGTAAAAAAAAGACGAAAGTTATCGGTTAACCAGGTTAAAAATGGGGCATTGAAGATTTAGAAAGCGGATATGTTACGAAGCGCTATAGGAGCTATGTTACGCTATTTGTTATCTTTTTTAAAAAGCTAAAACCTCTTTTGCATCAAATGTATTCCAAACATAATGCATGTAGTCCCGTTTTGTTATTTAACACTATATTTAGGCATTGAAACTGTTTCCTGTCCTTTGTTGCAACAGATTGCAAGGATGGACGTGAATTAAAACGACAAAGTTGGGCCTGCAATATTGTGGTTAGACTTCCCGGATGAAATTTTCATGATATCTTCTTCATAACTCTACAGGAGTATTTTGTGTTAGGGTAAAGGCACCCCCCCGGGGGGGGGGGGTACTGCCATATATGGGCTATATAGGTATGTGCCACTGTGAAGGGTATGGTTTTCAAGCAGTTTACTCTGGGATAGGGTATATAAATCAAAGCGTTTGGGTCTAGAACAGGGTATCATTTTCCATGTAAACTGATCAACTGGCTGAAGATTTTAGTCTAGACTAAGGAAACCGGGAATTGACACTCAAAAATATAAAAAAATCAAATCGGTTTCGTTTTGGCTGGACTGTGCTAGTGACCTCAGTTGTTTCTGGAAAACAGCTACTCTACGATAGGGGGGGGGATTTGGGGAGTTTAGTCTAGTATAGGGTAGCAGTGTTCTATCTAGGGTATTTAAGGGGTAGAAGTTTTCCCCCAAAAATGCCTAGCTTCCCCCTCAAAAATATTGTTATCATTACAGAATATAAGTAACTGTACTGGAAAAAATCATCCAGGCGCGACGAGGTCAGTGCACGTGAAGTAAGTATTCCCCGTCTAATCACACTATTTGACAAGGAACATGGAGAATTATTTAAAACTAAAATACCACTGTAACATTTCTTAAAATTGTGTCTCAAAATGCACCAGATTGTATCTCAGCGCATGTTCATTTCAAAAAATTTCCGGGGGGCACGCCCTCGGAACCACCAGGAAACTCATGGCCTTCGGCCACTCGGCACTTCTCCTCCAAACAATAAATACTAGATAGAACCCTGGGTAGCAAAATTCACTTGAACTAGCTCTTGTATAGGCTAAGGGTTCCAGGGTCCCAGCGGCACATCCCCACCCAAAAAGTTCTAAAGTACCCTCCCCCGGAAAGGCACTAAGCAATGATTACAGTAAAGAATCGACCTGAAACAGCAATACACACATAGCTCCGTTAAGATCGAAAGCCTAGCTACAATTCACAAGTAAAATTAGCTCTATTTGCAAACAAATTAAGATCACTCTTGAAATATATTATTCATTTTAGTCCCAATTGAGCACGAAGACTTAAGGTACACATTATATCCTGTTTGGCCTTAAAAAAGGCCTTCCGACCCCTAGAAACCGTTCTCGGGCCGCTTTCTTAATCTTTTAAGGGGTAAACGTTTCAGGACACTTTATTTCAAACTGTAGTTTCTCAACTTGTGCTATTTAGCTGTGCGCGAGGCCAGAGATCCACCGCGGACTTATGTCTAAGGTGTTTTTTGTTTTGTTATATTTAGCTTGATTTTATTTGACATTAAGGGAGAATATAGGGAAGAAATGAGCTTTCTTTCCCTAAAACCCTTTGCGTCCAAGTAAAATTACGAAATGACAGATGGCGCCGACCAAGACCAGTTTAGTTTTAAACACAAGGAAGGTTTTTAAAAAAAGTTAAGTAAATCAGCAAAAGCTCAACATTGAGAACGACCTTCGTTGACGTAAGGGACTGCATAAAATTGCGAGTAACGCGCGAGTCAAGCGGGAAGCGCAAGGTGCCGTTTCTTGGCCCGCGTTTCTCGCGCGTCGGGTAAGTCTGTAATACGAGCCAGCCCTATACCACTTCTTAGGTTTACAATATTTATAAAAAAACAAAGGAAGAACAAGGAAGCAAAAGTGAAGCACTCACACGAACACCCGCTCAGAAGAGAAACGCGACATTTCACTAATGATTGGTTAAACACTTAAGGTCAGTATAGTTCTAGTAGTCAACCAAGCTCCCACTTTTAGAAGGACTCATTGACCGTGGAAATTCTCTCATGGTAGTGGCAAGCTTCTCGAACTCTTCCTATTTAATAGATTCCAAACCTCTCTGCATTCGAACTTTTGAATCGAGATGCGAGCAGCGGGACTCGGGTTCCTCGAGTCTTAACTTGAGTCGCTCGATTTCCTCGTCCCGCTCGTCAAGCTGCATGTGAAAAATAAAGAAGCATTATGATAAGGCGGGATGTCTCGCTTGCGCTCTATTTGAAAGGAGCTGCGTCACTAAATTTATCAAAATTCAAAGTGTGGGAACCTGCCACCGAATTGGGTGAAACATAAAAATAAAAACTCAAAACGTTAAGATAAGGTATGAATAACAAAGGAAAATACGAAAGGAAAATCGGAAGGACAGACTCAGAAGATAGAAATGGAATGCAATTGTGGTTTTATTGACTCATGTCACGAGACATGAGTCAATGTCTTCCATTAGCTGAATTTGAATGTTCTCTCAAAAAAAAGTAATACACTTTGTATTTGTTTTCAATTGAAATCAAACTGGTTCACTGAAAATTGCCGACTTGTATTAATTATGTAATATAAGACGAATACTTCTTTTGCCCTGGAACGAAAACGAGTTCTCATTTTTTATCAAGAGTTATCCTCTCTTGTTTTTATTTATTCATGTTTTTTTTCTTTGCAAACAGCAGAAACAGACAAGTTTTTACAAAAAAAGTTGCTCATGCAAACAACTTGAAGCTGCTAAAGTAAAGGTGCGGCCGGCTATAGTTGTCAAAAAAGGTCTTTTGTGGATGCCGGCCACATCAGGATACGAATGAAACAAATGAGAGACAACATTTAAGATTACGGCTGTCTAGACTACCGTGTGGCACGAAATTTTTGCGGGAGTGTATTTTTGGGGATTGGCGATTCTTTGTGTTTTGCGGGAACTAATTTTTGCCATTAGGACAGATTGGTTTTCCATGCTGGGAATTAATTTTTGCGGTTTTCAGAAAGTACCCAGTACCCAGCATTGATGATATTTTCGTTTTTATTGAGTACGTGCAATAGAAATACATATTTTCAAACAATAAACCAGTATTTCGTTGTTTTTGACAAGTTGTGATTGAACAGACACGATTTCTTAGTACTGTATTTTTGAAAAGAGAATATTTACTCTGGAGTAAATTTTTGCGGGAAAAATGTTTGCGGTAATTTTTATTCGCGGGAACTCATTAGTTTTGCGGATCGCTGGAAAAACCGCAAAAATCGCAAAAATTAGAACCCGCAAAAATTTCGTGCCACATTGTAGCTTGCCTACGTGATCAGACGCCTTTGTAAAATGGGGTTGACAGGCGTCCCAAGCTCACGTTACGAGGGTGTTATGTAAATTAACTTGCGCACAAGAGAGTCGGTGTCGCGTTACAAGCAACCGTTGATTCCTTGTATGAGAAATAAAATACTGAGGTCTGCGAACGCTAAATATCATTATTCTTGCTTATTTTTCTATAGAATAAATAAAGGAGACTTACCTTTGATGTATTCCTGTGTTTTTTGGCTCTGTAATAATATGAAGAGTGACAGGGGTCAATCAATAAGAGCCACAAAACTCTGACTAAATCCCCGGAGGGGAGGGGGGGGGGTACTGCCATATGTGGGCTATATAGGTGTGTGCCGTTGTGAACGGTATGGTTTTCAAGCAGTTTACTCTAGGATAGGGAATATAAATCAGAGAGTTTGGGTCTAGAATAGGGTATCATTTTTCAGGAAACTGATCAGTTGGTTGAAGATTTTATCTAGACTAAGGATTGTGGTAGAAGGTTTTGTTTTGGCTAGACTGTGCTAGTGACCTCAGTAGTTTCTGGAAAACAGCTACTCTAGGATAGGGGAGACTTGGGGAGTTTACTCTAGTATAGGGTAGCAAAATTCAGCTGAACCAGCTCTGGTATAGGTTAAGGGTTCCAGGGTCCCAGCGGCACATCCCCACCCAGAAATTCCTTAAGTACCCCCCCCCCCTCCCGGGACTAAATCGATGAATTCACACCAAAAAACACAGGAATACATCTCATTTTTTCTCTACATAAAGGTTTACCTGGACTGACTCCTGTAGATTAGATATTAATAAAGCGCTGGGTCTTAATATAGAGAGAAAACCGTTTACGGTACAACCCATGAAACAGCCATAAATCAGCTCATGGATCACACAGGAGAGACGTAACACACATTTTATGTAAGCTAAGCTGTATTTTTATTGAAATCCTTTCATTTTCGTAGGTTACGGAAACGATAGGTTTTTTTCCCATACAAATCCCTATATTTCGAATGTTATGCATCAATGTCGATGGTCGCCGATGCTTATATTTCGAACTTGGGCTACCTGTGCTAGTACAAAAAAACTCTTTGATGGAAACCCAGCTATAAAGTTCCCACCAGGAAATATGCTAATAAAAGAAACGAGGCAAAAGTTCAATTAACTCGTCTGGAAAACGTCTGGAGATTATGCAACTCACCTTGGTGATTGGTTGGTTAGCATTAATTTTGTCATATATAAAGAACCGCACAGAACCAAGCTGCATTCACTACAGTGTTCCGTTCAGAGACGCAGCTAAGCACAGTTTCCAAGTCGTTTATCGTCACTTCTTCATCTCCACCATGGTAAGAACATACAGTTCAAGTGAACCTTTACCAGCGATCATCTCCACCACATGTCGCTCTTTTGTTTTTTGTCCCAGCTAACAGTCCTTACATTTTTCTTTTGTGCTAATTTCTCTTGTCTACAACGCCCACCGGTCATTAACGGTGCAATGGCCACCTTGAGTGCTTTCCATAACCAAGAAAATCGGCTCTTCACAACGGCTAATCGAAAAAAAAAAAAAAAAAAACATGTACGAGCTGATACATTGTGCCTAAATTGTTTTGTTAATATTTTTGCTCTGATCACTTGGTTTCTGGTTGATTTTGATAGTGTTACGTAATACTACGCTAAGTCAAACTTTTATGAAACTACAAAAGTTCAATCTTTTTATGTGTTTCATGTGGTTGACTTGTTAATGTGCCCGAGCCTGAAAAAGTTTCCGTTTCTAGTTTTCCAGGAATTTTGCTTTAGTTGCATGAGCCTGAAATTAAATTGGATGCCTAAACAAGGAGGTTTTTGTAGTATTAAGCACTTTTGCACGTTACAACCGTTTTAACATTTTTTCCGCTGTCTTTCAATTTAACAGAGTGTAATTGCTAACCAAATGACCTACAAGGTTCATATGGAGGGCACGGTCAATGGACACGCCTTTGAGGTTAAAGGCGAAGGACAAGGACAACCCTACGAGTAAGTTAAATTTCTGTTTAGTATATCTCGCGTTTTAGCAGTCGAGGCTATTTTCATTTCCATGCTTTTCTAAAAATTGGGGGAAGGAAATAGAATTACGGTTAAACCAGGTAATAAGAACGGCCTGTGTTCCTATTTTTTCAATTAAAGAAGGTCCTATATTACCCGAGGCTCAGAGAGGAGCAATTTATTTTTCACTGCTCTTATAATAAATATAATAAATATAATAAAATCTGAATTGCATAATGTCCTACATGGAATCAGAGTGCGTGTAAAATTTTGTTCGTTCGCTCTATTGTGTAATGGTCAATAATACATTTACATTAGACTTGCACAATTCATTAAATATGAAAACTATATAAGCATTGTCTTATCGTGTACTTGGTTCTCCAGTGAACACGGTATGGTTTTCAGGGCCTTGAGAGCGAATAGAGGTTTCCCGATATTTGGGACGGACAAGCCATTTCTTGTCTTGAACAGGGTCACGAAATGAACGATTTTTGTCTTAAAAAACAAGTGAGTGGCCCCATCCTCTGATTAAGTGGAGTAGCGCATTCCAAAGTGGTCTTCCTAAATCTGCGCCCTTCCCAATCGCAGGATTGTAATTTGAAGATCGGTTCTTAACGAGAGGGAAAAACTTGAGAACCGGTAGATTTTTTAAGTGTGACTGATTTTTTCCAAGGTAAATTACGTCGGAAAAATTTTGTCGTCTGGGTCTTGGATATGTCTCGAGAACAACAGAGTTTTCTTTGACAGCTACCCCAAAGCGATAAATAGCGAAAAATGAAATACCGGCGAAGGTCTTGATGACAGAACCGGACATAGCTACCGCTGTGAAAGAAATTTGGGGGGCACGAGTCGTCTACGTCTTTGCCTTTCTTCACCTTGCACGTTGAATTTGCGTAAGAAATAACAGCGAGATAAAAGAAAAAACGTCTCTTTGATCAGCTAAATCCCTGCGCATCTTGCCTAATTCTTGAATTTATATAAACGTGTCTCCAATTTGTAATGCAAACTATTTTTTCTTCTCAGCGGTGTGCAGACCGTAAAGCTCACTGTGACCAAGGGAGGACCTCTGCCGTTTGCTTGGGATATTTTGGCGCCACAGACTCAGTATGGAAGCATACCATTTACCAAGTACCCTGGCGACATCCCGGACTATGTAAAGCAGTCATTCCCTGAGGGATATGCATGGGAGAGGATCATGACTTTTGAAGATGGTGCAGTGTGTACTGTTATCAATGATTCCAGGTACTGAAGAAAAAGATAATTAAATCAAAAAGTTTTAAAAAAGCAATGAGTCTATCAGTATAGGAAGCATGAGTATTATTAAGTCTACCATCAAGTTTTTGCTCCCTAGAAAAAGCTAATGGACCTAATGATAAGGTGGTAATGAATGTCGGCGAAGCAGACTTGGTTATTCCCAACCACTAAAGTTTCAATTATTGAAAATCCGCCATATCGAGGGGCTGCCCGCACGCTCACTTGGAAATGCGCCTGCACTTATGAGAAGCGGTATATGATAAATATCCACCACCTTTCCTTTGTAACTGTCTTTATTTTCTCTTTACCAAAAGAATGGACGGCAACTGTTTCATCTACAACGTTAAGTTCACTGGGGTGAACTTTCCTCTCAATGGGCCTGTTATGCAAAAGAGGACACAGGGCTGGGAACCGAACACTGAGCGTCTCTACGCACGTGATGGGATGCTGATAGGAAACAACTTTATGGCTCTGAGGTTGGAAGGTGGTGGTCATTATACGTGTGAATTCAGAAGTACTTACAAGTAAGTTATCAAAATTGTTATTTATCCTATTATCGAGGGTCCCCTAGATGTAGGTTTTTCGCAGCCCACGGTTCGCAGTCGCTGTCTGCGATCGCTTGTCGGCCCTTGCCGGGAGAGTTCGCCTATCAAGCCCGGTATTAAACCTTCGCTTTTCACTCGAATAGCGCAAACTGGCCTGGGGATGAAGCTGGGTTTTTCGGAAAATACGGATTCGGGAAGTTACTGACTTGTGGGACGAGGTTCACTTCAGGAGTTGTTCAGTCACGAGAGGTATACGGGATTTATATTACATATAGCCATTTTACAATGCGTGATACTGCAAAAGTTGTTTTGAAGAATTAGCATCCGGTAGAAACGATTAAATAGCCAACGAGGCGCGAATTAAATAATAGTTTTATTAAAGCCAAAACGAAAAATGTCATGTGATTTTCCCTTGGTTTACCGGAAGTTACATTAGTCCTGTCATTCATTTTGTAATATTTAAAAATGAAATTTACTAAAATTCCGCCGCTTTGTTCGAGAGATATTTCGTTGTTTTCCATATAAGGTCAAACTAAGGTATATGAGCTGATAACCAAGATTGAGTGAACCAATCAGAATGCTAGAAATGCCGCAATATCCGAGGTTGAAAATTTAATAAAAACAGATATTCATGACCTAGCCTGAGTATCAGGCTTTCCTAAGGGGCTAGGGGAGAGGAGATTTTTTTCCCCAGAAACGCCTGATACTCAGGCTATTCATGACCTCATTTTCTTTTCTACCCAAAAGGGACCCTCAAACCAACTTATTAGAGCTGATTCATTCAAGGGTTGATATATTGCCATGTTATCTTACTGCAATTGCGTCTCATTTACATGATGCGTGATGGCCAATTCCGTTTTCCCTGTGATGGTGATCCCAAAAAAAGTCAGCCTGATTCGGGATAGGTACCTCTTTCCCTTTGCCACCGTATTTAAAGGTGTACAATTTCTTTCAATCTTATTCATTTTATGACCTTTTTTTTTCTCTACTTTAAAACCCCCTCCTTCTTGGTTTGGATTTTCTGTCTGTTTTTAGAGAAAATTGTAACTTGTTGTCTACAAGAGGAAAATATATATCTGTAATCATGATTTAATTTTGCCTCATTAGGATCTATGCAGAGCGTTATTGAGTTTCTTTTTCCTTCTCTTTTCGTTTTTCAGGGCAAAGAAGGCAGTGACGCTTCCAGGGTATCACTTTGTTGACCGCCGACTGGATATCACGAAACACAACAAAGATTACACAAGTGTTGAGCAGTATGAGATTTCTATCGCACGCCACCCAGCACCTCGCTGATCTTCCTTTATCAGCTAAATTAGGGCAGGAATACTCAGTGGCGAAGAGATTTTGATTTCAGCCAAAGAAGTTGAAAGAAATGTAAACAACAAGCTTAAATGATTAAACTTGTGAAAAAATGTTAATTCTTTGTCACTTTATGTTCATTGTTTATCGATTGCTCGGCATCTGAGTAGGTTTAGGTTGATGTGCGTTCACTGCCCGGGGGGAGGGGGGGGGGTTACTCCCATACATTACCTATACGGGTATGGGTCGCCCAACGGGGACGTGATTTTGGAGCTCCTGATTTAGAACGGGGTATCCATTTTAGAGGCGTTTTCTAGAGCAGGGTATAATATTTCGAACGCACGAATTGAAAAGCTCCAGTGCTCCGGATGACTATGAAGAAGCATTTATTTGATGTATAAGTCGAACAAATAAAAAAATATCTTTTTTAAAAAACAGGGCTGTTTCAGTTTACAAACTTTCTTGAACGGAGTATAACGAATTCGCCCATTTCTAGAACAGGGTATCAGTTGTAGGACGAAATCTAGAACGGGGTATAAAAAATTGGCCCATTTCTAGAACGGAGTATCAATTTTAGGGGAAATTTATTTTAGAACGGGGTGCCAATTTGGAGTCCCGGGCGGCACATACCCACCCAAAAAATACCCAGGTGACCCTCCCCTCCCCCCCCCCCCCCCCGCACGGGTTCACTGACCCTTTCACGGTTTTTCAACTTTTGACTGAATCCGTCAAAACGGGTAGAAAGGACGTTTTAAAATGAGTAAAGATGCTAAAATTGAACGTGATTTGTTGAAAATTAACGGAAAGATGGCTCCTCCTTAAGTGGCCGAATTTTAAAGACTTTCTTATGGTGGGAGGCAAGTTTGTGCTCCCGGCCATACAAATTAACGTCTGTAAAATTTCGCGACTGTTTTTTTAAATTTAAACTTGGCAAGTTTCCTAAATTGTAAGGCGCTCTTTCTACCAGTGTTAATGGATATTCGCCAACTGGGTACTCCTATTTTCGTGTTCGCGCTTTCTCAACTATCTCGGAAGTTAACATTTGCTTCCCCAGCTGTATCCAAATGCTGCCACCTTTTATTTCTGAACAGACGTCTTAAGCGAGTAGCCTTTTTACAGGAAACGTTTTGTTTCAAATTTACACGCTTTGTTACCTGAAACAATCTGTATAGAAAATCCAGCTAAATCGTTTTGTCAGTACATTTAAAACATTACGTGTAACTATTTAAGCTTCAATACCCAAAAACAAATTTGATTTGTTTGATCTCCCTCTGCATTTCCTTAAAAAGAATTCGACAAAAAATCAAAGCATTTTCCCTTTGGTTAACATCTTGTTATCTTAATGATGTACATATAAATATACACCGTAAATATGATCTAATAGACACCCGGGCTGTCTATTTAATTTTAGGATCCCAAGCGTTTAAGAGAGAGGCGTATACAACTGTATTCTCAGAACTGTAGCAAGCTCAACTAAACTATACTAATATGCTCTCGGAGAATATATCAGTTTTTAAAAAAGCAGATAATCCTGTCCATCCGCTGATACGTCTAACCTGCTTAATTGTTTTTTAAAGCTCAAATTCGATCTCAAAATCTTTGCTTTGAACTTAAAATTGAACAAAATGCAAACTAAGCGCAAACACTTGTGATCCTGAATGATTTTGCTCTCTTTCGCTATTTCCTAGCATTTTAGCGAGAACCCTGGGAACGAGGTTGGTATTTTAGAGCAAATGCACGCAGGGTGTGTAATAAACAGCAGGCATTTATTAGAAAGGGGAGTCCAATACAAACTGGAAAACGTAAAGGGGGCGTTTATTAGACAAGAAAAAAAATGGAAAATGGGGAACTGTGAAGAGTCTTTTTAGGAATCGTCCTTTAGTTTTATTATATTTATTGGAAGGTGATGACGTCATACATTATATACTTTCGAGCGTGTGCCCTGTAATGGATGCTTTCGTATTTCGGCCATCGTTTTAGCGTTTTCATGTGGACGGGCAAAAACGATTCAAACTCGCTACGTGTGGGCGCGTATTTTAAAATATCCGGATGCGTGTGGATAGGGCCTGAAATATGATAATCACAGATAAAGAAAAAGAAATTGTGACTTAGTTAATCAATTATGACTAAATTATGACTCAATTAATTTTAATGTCCATGTCCTCGTTCGTTGTAATCCTGGTCGTCCTGTTCTGATGAACTTATTTCTTGTTTCTCTTCATCTTGGCCTTCCTGTTGCAACTGGCTTGACTTTTTTTCCATTTCCTGTTCGATTACCAGCTCCTTCAAATAATCCCGGCATGCTTTGACAACTCCATGTTTTGTGCAGCTCGTAATGCATACTTCCGTACAGGTCGTGCAGCTAACACAGTCATCCCAGTCATCACAACTGCTTTGGCACATTCTATACTGACCGTCGCAATACCGGATACAATCTACGAACTGGGCACGAGGTCTTTCCATTACGAAACTTGTGAGTATTACCATGAGAAGTACAGGGAGCGAGACCATCTAAAGAAAAAAAGTGAAAGCTTTAACGTTTAGTACGTTTATGTTTTAAGACTGCGAGCAGTAGATCGAGAGTACGCGCGTGAGGGGCAAGCGGGGTTACTGCGAGGAACGAGAGCGAAGAAGAAATTTGAGACTGCGACAGGATCTTTGATCTGGTGATTTCCTCTCTCCGCACCAATTTCTGCTCTTTTTATCATTAATTTGCATAATTTTACTTTTTCGCTCGCCGCAAGTGGCTTTGAGGGAAGAAGGAGCTAGACGACACCGCCACTCGCGGTCTATTTTGTTGTTAGTGTTGTGTAATTTAAATGTTTTGTGTTGGACTGGATTTTCAGCAATAAGTAATCTAGAATTTTTACCCGACTGGAAAATATTTCTCAGAAATGTCATATTTTAGAGCAAGTAACCAGGTGTTCTAACCTGCTGCTCAATAAATTAAAGCCTTGAAATTAGTTTTGGGTGTTAAAGGTATAGAAATTGTCCAATTACTATGAGTTCTAATTTGTTTAGCTATTCCTTATGCAAGTGATCAGAGTTCTGCTTATATATGAGTGACTGAACTAGCAATAAAACAACTTGTTGCATAATAAAAAAATATACTGCTGATACTTTAATTTGTTTTAAGGCCGATTTGGGCTGGAAGCAGGGCACGTCACGGCCACGACCCGTAAACCGAGCTATGCGCCGAGCTAACAGAGAACTTAAGGCTAGCTTAGAAATCGCTTTCTTTTGTTTTCTGTTTTAACCAAAGGACGACAACAGACGCGGAACGGATATTTGCCTAAATTGAAAAAAAAAAAACATGCCCAAAATAGCAGAAAAGTTAAAGGGCAATGTTTTCCAAACAAAAGCAAGCCTGTATGCCAGAAATCAGCCATTTTTGTTCCAGCAAAATGAAAAAAAAAGGACAAAAAAGGAAAGAAAAACACCCTTCGCCCTCCACCGCGGAAAATAAATAAATAAATAATAATTAATAAAATAGGAGTCACGAAATGACAGGGTTGAACTAAATTATGCTTGTTTTCTCTTTGACAGAATCACCAAGTAAATATTAATTCTTTTAGAATTCCTATACTATAGTTCGAAAGAAGGTGAGAACTGACATAGTTTTAAATTTAGCTCAGTTTTGAACTGTAAAATATGGATCTCTCAATACATAGCCCCCGCAATGTCATACTTTGGGAAGCAAAAATCGACCCTTTCGATTTTTCTGTTGTCGCATCACTTTGAATTGAGAGCAGTGATTTAGGTTACAGATGACTTGTGCATAGTCTGTTAAGTCTGCTTATTAATTTCTATCCATTCTCTCTCCTGACTATGACCATAATGAATCTACAATTATTATTTCAAAAGCCTGCAAACAGAATTCCAAAAAGGTACAACAAAAAAGATGCTCTGCTTTTAAAATTCGACTGAATACGATAGAAAAAGTGAGTGGAAAGTACGGCTACTTACGGTTCAGATTGTGGAAAACTTCTGGTTAAAACAATTCTTAGATTTTAAATGAAGAATAGAGCTAGAACTGTGGCACATTTTACCAAAGTTAAGGTCTTTACGGCTGCTTTTTATGCTGTTAAAAACGGAAAAGCCAAACTGTTTTATACAATAGTTTGTTGGTTACTTCCTTCGTAGGATGGTCTTGTACGGCCTCTCATTTTACACCTTTGGGTTCCTTTTAATTTTTTCAATTACATCCTTCAGAAAAGTGAACACAAAAGGCTTCTCTTTTTTAAAGAGAGATTTAGAATCACGTTTACGGAAACGATCACGTATACGATTTTGTGCCACACGTGACCAAGTTTTCAATTTACTTATCATTCACTGTCAGTTAGTTGACACAAAAATTATCAAGTTTCCACTGTTTCCCTAGTTTCGAGATTTTTTCAACTTGAATCTCGTGTTTACCATCTTCCATAAAGGTGATCTTCATCTTAAATTTATAATTTGTGCAAGTTTATAATCAAAGTTAGGAAGCGAAAAGGCTTAATCACTAAAAAAGCGGAAAATTGTTTTTTTAATTGAATATCAAAACAAAAGTCAGTCTGTGGCAAAAAGAAATCACCCATGTAAGTAGAAAGCGATTTTCCAATAAAGAAACTGCGGCCGAAGTTCCTGGGCAAGTGTAACGTGAAAATTTCATGGTGTAAGCAACTTTTTGAAGAAAACATGGAAACTACCACATCATTTTCTTCTCATCTCATATGTTCATATACGGTTCCAAACACAAGGAAAAGACTATGTAAGCAAGTATTACGTGAAATAAAAACGACAAGAAAAGAACGGAAGGAATATGCACAAATCGTAATTATGACAAAATGAAGAGCAGCATAAAGAAGTTTTAAAAACTAATTCCAACCCCTACATTTCCATTCCCTGCAATTCTACGCTTTCTTTTTTTTATTCTCTCCCCTTCCTTCCTTATGCAAACAATCTACAGGACGTTCTTAGACAATAACTTAAATTTCTTTTATTCACATTTGTTTTTTAAGATTTTACAATTGTACAATCTCACACCTATATATCAACAACTGTTTTTAACACATCTACATCTCATCGCACACAGTAATACTATCAATAGTAAAAAAAAGACGAAAGTTATCGGTTAACCAGGTTAAAAATGGGGCATTGAAGATTTAGAAAGCGGATATGTTACGAAGCGCTATAGGAGCTATGCCACGCTATTCGTTATCTTTTTTAAAAAGCTAAAACCTCTTTTGCATCAAATGTATTCCAAACATAATGCATGTAGTCCCGTTTTGTTATTTAACACTATATGTAGGCATTGAAACTGTTTCCTGTCCTTTGTTGCAACAGATTGCAAGGATGGACGTGAATTAAAACGTGACAAAGTTGGGCCTGCAATATTGTGGTTAGAGTTGATGAAATTTTCATGATATCTTCTTCATAACTCTACAGGAGTATTTTGTGTTAGGGTAAAGGCACCCCCCCGGGGGGGGGGGTACTGCCATATATGGGCTATATAGGTATGTGCCGCTGTGAAGGGTATGGTTTTCAAGCAGTTTACTCTGGGATAGGGTATATAAATCAAAGCGCTTGGGTCTAGAACAGGGTATCATTTTCCATGTAAACTGATCAACTGGCTGAATATTTTAGTCTAGACTAGGGAAACCGGGAATTGACACTCAAAAATATAAAAAAATCAAATCGATTTCGTTTTGGCTGGACTGTGCTAGTGACCTCAGTGGTTTCTGGAAAACACCTACTCTACGATAGGGGGGGATTTTGGGAGTTTAGTCTAGTATAGGGTAGCAGTGTTCTATCTAGGGTATTTAAGGGGTAGAAGTTTTCCCCCAAAAATGCCTAGCTTCCCCCTCAAAAATATTGTTATCATTACAGAATATAAGTAACTGTACTGGAATAATCATCCAGGCGCGACGAGGTCAGTGCACGTGAAGTAAGTATTCCCCGTCTAATCACAGTATTTGACAAGGAACATGGAGTATTATTTAGAAATAAAATACCACTGTAACATTTCTTAAAATTGTGTCTCAAAATGCACCAGATTGTATCTCAGCGCATGTTCATTTCAAAAAATTTCCGGGGGGCACGCCCTCGGAACCACCAGGAAACTCATGGCCTTCGGCCACTCGGCACTTCTCCTCCGAACAATAAATCCTAGATAGAACCCTGGGTAGCAAAATTCACTTGAACTAGCTCTGGTCAGGAGCCCATAACCCGGAGCTTCTAACTTCCATACTGCGCCTATGCAACGGCGTTTTCACAAGTAGGTTTATTTTTAGATAAGCTTTTCCCGCGAATTGCTTTCGAAAAGCCAATCACAAGCAAGTGCGTGATCAATAATAAACGTTTAATACGTAATCAGGACAACTCCTTCACATTGAAAAAAAAAGTATGGCGGACGCACTTGAGGAATCTTCAGAGGATTCTTCTGACAGTACTTCAGGCGACTATTTTAGTATTTACACGGAAACTAGCAGTTCAGAGGAAGATCTGCAAAACGTAAAAGAGACCGGGACGTCTACTTCATCGGCGACAACGCATAATTCACGCAAAGGGAAATCGAAATCATCTCCGAAACAGCCGACTGTGAAAAGGTCCAAGCGACAACAGTTATTTTTCGCGGGAAAAGCTTATCTAAAAATAAACTCACTTGTAAAAACGCCGTTGCACGAATTTATGGCAGTTGCACGCTCCGGGTTATGGGCTCCTGCTCTGGTATAGGCTAAGGGTTCCAGGGTCCCAGCGGCACATCCCCACCCAAAAAGTTCTAAAGTACCCTCCCCCGGAAAGGCACTAAGCAATGATTACGACAGTAAAGAATCGACCTGAAACAGCAATACACACATAGCTCCGTTAAGATCGAAAGCTTAGCTACAATTTACAAGTAAAATTAGCTCTATTTGCAAACAAATTAAGATCACTCTTGAAATATATTATTCATTTTAGTCCCAATTGAGCACGAAGACTTAAGGTACACATTATATCCTGTTTGGCCTTAAAAAAAAGCCTTCCGACCCCTAGAAAACGTTCTCGGGCCGCTTTCTTAATCTTTTAAGGGGTAAACGTTTCAGGACACTTTATTTCAAACTGTAGTTTCTCAACTTGTGCTATTTAGCTGTGCGCGAGGCCAGAGATCCACCGCGGACTTATGTCTAAGGTGTTTTTTGTTTTGTTATATTTAGCTTGATTTTATTTGACATTAAGGGAGAATATAGGGAAGGAATAAGCTTTCTTTCCCTAAAACCCTTTGCGTCCAAGTAAAATTACGAAATGACAGATGGCGCCGACCAAGACCAGTTTAGTTTTAAACACAAGGAACTTTTTTAAAAAAAGTTAAGTAAATCAGCAACAGCTCAACTTTGAAAACGACCTTCGTTGACGCAAGGGACTGCATAAAATTGCGAGTAACGCGCGAGTCAAGCGGGAAGCGCAAGGTGCCGTTTCTTGGCCCGCGTTTCTCGCGCGTCGGGTAAGTCTGTAATACGAGCCAGCCCCATACCACTTCTTAGGTTTACAATATTTATAAAAAAACAAAGGAAGAACAAGGAAGCAAAAGTGAAGCACTCACACGAACACCCGCTCAGAAGAGAAACGCGACATTTCACTAATGATTGGTTAAACACTTAAGGTCAGTATAGTTCTAGTAGTCAACCAAGCTCCCACTTTTAGAAGGACTCATTGACCGTGAAAATTCTCTCATGGTAGTGGCAAGCTTCTCGAACTCTTCCTATTTAATAGATTCCAAACCTCTCTGCATTCGAACTTTTGAATCGAGATGCGAGCAGCGGGACTCGGGTTCCTCGAGTCTTAACTTGAGTCGCTCGATTTCCTCGTCCCGCTCGTCAAGCTGCATGTGAAAAATAAAGAAACATTATGATAAGGCGGGATGTCTCGCTTGCGCTCTATTTGAAAGGAGCTGCGTCACTAAATTTATCAAAATTCAAAGTGTGGGAACCTGCCACCGAATTGGGTGAAACATAAAAATAAAAGCTCAAAACGTTAAGATAAGGTATGAATAACAAAGCAAAATACGAAAGGAAAATCGGAAGGACAGACTGTCTAGAAGATAGAAATGGAATGCAATTGTGGTTTTATTTTTTTATTGACTCATGTCACGAGACATGAGTCAATATCTTCCATTAGCTGCATTTGAATGTTCTCTCAAAAAAACATAATACACTTTGTATTTGTTTTCAATTGAAATCAGACTGGTTCACTGAAAATTGCCGACTTGTAGTAATTATGTAATATAAGACGAATACTTCTTTTGCCCTGGAACGAAAACGAGTTCTCATTTTTTATCAAGAGTTATCCTCTCTTGTTTTTATTTATTAATTTTTTTTTTCTTTGCAAACAGCAGAAACAGACAAGTTTTTACAAAAAAAGTTGTTCATGCAAACAACTTGAAGCTGCTAAAGTAAAGGTGCGGCCGGCTATAGTTGTCAAAAAAGGTCTTTTATGGATGCCGGCCACATCAGGATACGTACGAATGAAACAAATGAGAGACAAAATTTAAGATTACGGCTGTCTAGACTACCGTGTGGCACGAAATTTTTGCGGGAGTTTATTTTTGGGGATTGGCGATTCTTTGTGTTTTGCGGGAACTAATTTTTGCCATTAGGACAGATTGGTTTTCCATGCTGGGAATTAATGTTTGCGATTTTCAGAAAGTACCCAGTACGCAGCCTTGATAATATTTTCGTTTTTATTGAGTACGTGCAATAGAAATACATATTTTCAAACAATAAACCAGTATTTCGTTGTTTTTGACAAGTTGTGATTGAACAGACACGATTTCTTAGTACTGTATTTTTGAAAAGAGAATATTTACTCTGGAGTAAATTTTTGCGGGAAAAATGTTTGCGGTAATTTTTATTCGCGGGAACTCATTAGTTTTGCGGATCGCTGGAAAAACCGCAAAAATCGCAAAAATTAGAACCCGCAAAAATTTCGTGCCACATTGTAGCTTGCCTACGTGATCAGACGCCTTTGTAAAATGGGGTTGACAGGCGTCCCAAGCTCACGTTGCGAGGGTGTTATGTAAATTAACTTGCGCACAAGAGAGTCGGTGTCGCGTTACAAGCAACCGTTGATTCCTTGTATGAGAAATAAAATACTGAGGTCTGCGAACGCTAAATATCATTATTCTTACCTATTTTTCTATAGAATAAATAAAGGAGACTTACCTTTGATGTATTCCTGTGTTTTTTTGGCTCTGTAATAATATGAAGAGTGACAGGGGTCAATCAATAAGAGCCACAAAACTCTGACTAAATCCCCGGAGGGGAGGGGGGGGGGGGGTACTGCCATATGTGGGCTATATAGGTGTGTGCCGTTGTGAACGGTATGGTTTTCAAGCAGTTTACTCTAGGATAGGGTATATAAATCAGAGAGTTTGGGTCTAGAATAGGGTATCATTTTTCAGGAAACTGATCAGTTGGTTGAAGATTTTATCTAGACTAAGGATTGTGGTAGAAGGTTTTGTTTTGGCTAGACTGTGCTAGTGACCTCAGTAGTTTCTGGAAAACAGCTACTCTAGGATAGGGGAGACTTGGGGAGTTTACTCTAGTATAGGGTAGCAAAATTCAGCTGAACCAGCTCTGGTATAGGTTAAGGGTTCCAGGGTCCCAGCGGCACATCCCCACCCAGAAATTCCTTAAGTACCCCCCCCCCCGGGACTAAATCGATGAATTCACACCAAAAAACACAGGAATACATCACATTTTTTCTCTACATAAAGGTTTACCTGGACTGACTCCTGTAGATTAGATATTAAGAAAGCGCTGGGCCTTAATATAGAGAAAACCGTTTACGGTACAACCCATGAAACAGCCATAAATCAGCTCATGGATCACACAGGAGAGACGTAACACACATTTTATGTAAGCTAAGCTGTATTTTTATTGAAATCCTTTCATTTTCGTAGGTTACGGAAACGATAGGTTTTTTTCCCATACAAATCCCTATATTTGGAATGTTATGCATCGATGTCGATGGTCGCCGATGCTTATATTTCGAACTTGGGCTACCCACGGGCGTAGCCAGGATTTTTCAAAGGGGGGGTCACCATCCGGGGATCGCCGACTATATATGGTTTATACCGCTGCTCTCCCTCGTGTATCAGCGGGCCCAGTCGTATTATCGTGGCATGAAGGCCCATATTAACTAAAGACAAGAGCCGTTGACGAAAATACTTTACAAAAAAACAAATTTTAAAAAAGTGGGCTTTTCAACAATGGCTTTTACGGCCAAGATATTGTCATGGCGTTTTCACCACCTGAATATTGTAGGTTGTTTGCTCAAAAGAAGGCCTACCAAGGGGGGTCACGGGCACCCCAGGACCCCCCCCCCCCCCCCCCCTAGCTACGCCCCTGCTACCTGTGTTAGTACAAAAAAACTCTTTGATGGAAACCCATCTACAAAGTTCCCACCAGGAAATATGCTAATAAAAGAAACGAGACAAAAGTTCAATTAACTCGTCTGGAAAACTGTCTGGAGATTATGCAACTCACCTTGGTGATTGGTTGGTTAGCATTAATTTTGTCATATATAAAGAACCGCACAGAACCAAGCTGCATTCACTACAGTGTTCCGTTCAGAGACGCAGCTAAGCACAGTTTCCAAGTCGTTTATCGTCACTTCTTCATCTCCACCATGGTAAGAACATACAGTTCAAGTGAACCTTTACCAGCGATCATCTCCACCACATGTCGCTCTTTTGTTTTTTGTCCCAGCTAACAGTCCTTACATTTTTCTTTTGTGCTAATTTCTCTTGTCTACAACGCCCACCGGTCATTAACGGTGCAATGGCCACCTTGAGTGCTTTCCATAACCAAGAAAATCGGCTCTTCACAACGGCTAATCGAAAAAAAAAAAAAAACATGTACGAGCTGATATATTGTGCCTAAATTGTTTTGTTAATATTTTTGTTCTGATCATTTGGTTTCTGGTTGATTTTGATAGTGTTACGTAATACTACGCTAAGTCAAACTTTTATGAAACTACAAAAGTTCAATCTTTTTATGTGTTTCATGTGGTTGACTTTTTAATGTGCCCGAGCCTGAGAAAGTTTCCGTTTCTAGTTTTCCAGGAATTTTGCTTTAGTTGCATGAGCCTGAAATTAAATTGGATGCCTAAACAAGGAGGTTTTTGTAGTATTAAGCACTTTTGCACGTTACAACCGTTTTAACATTTTTTCCGCTGTCTTTCAATTTAACAGAGTGTAATCGCTAACCAAATGACCTACAAGGTTCATATGGAGGGCACGGTCAATGGACACGCCTTTGAGGTTAAAGGCGAAGGACAAGGACAACCCTACGAGTAAGTTAAATTTCTGTTTAGTATATCTCGCGTTTTAGCAGTCGAGGCTATTTTCATTTCCATGCTTTTCTAAAAATTGGGGGAAGGAAATAGAATTACGGTTAAACCAGGTAATAAGAACGGCCTGTGTTCCTATTTTTTCAATTAAAGAAGGTCCTATATTACCCGAGGCTCAGAGAAGAGCAATTTATTTTTCACTGCTCTTATAATAAATATAATAAAATCTGAATTGCATAATGTCCTACATGGAATCAGAGTGCGTGTAAAATTTTTGTTCGTTCGCTCTATTGTGTAATGGTCAATAATACATTTACATTAGACTTGCACAATTCATTAAATATGAAAACTATATAAGCATTGTCTTATCGTGTACTTGGTTCTCCAGTGAACACGGTATGGTTTTCAGGGCCTTGAGAGCGAATAGAGGTTTCCCGATATTTGGGACGGACAAGCCATTTCTTGTCTTGAACAGGGTCACGAAATGAACGATTTTTGTCTTAAAAAACAAGTGAGTGGCCCCATCCTCTGATTAAGTGGAGTAGCGCATTCCAAAGTGGTCTTCCTAAATCTGCGCCCTTCCCAATCGCAGGATTGTAATTTGAAGATCGGTTCTTAACGAGAGGGAAAAACTTGAGAACCGGTAGATTTTTTAAGTGTGACTGATTTTTTCCAAGGTAAATTACGTCGGAAAAATTTTATCGTCTGGGTCTTGGATATGTCTCGAGAACAACAGAGTTTTCTTTGACAGCTACCCCAAAGCGATAAATAGGGAAAAATGAAATACCGCCGAAGGTCTTGATGACAGAACCGGACATAGCTACCGCTGTGAAAGAAATTTGGGGGGCACGAGTCGTCTACGTCTTTGCCTTTCTTCACCTTGCACGTTGAATTTGCGTAAGAAATAACAGCGAGATAAAAGAAAAAACGTCTCTTTGATCAGCTAAATCCCTGCGCATCTTGCCTAATTCTTGAATTTATATAAACGTGTCTCCAATTTGTAATGCAAACTATTTTTTCTTCTCAGCGGTGTGCAGACCGTAAAGCTCACTGTGACCAAGGGAGGACCTCTGCCGTTTGCTTGGGATATTTTGGCGCCACAGACTCAGTATGGAAGCATACCATTTACCAAGTACCCTGGCGACATCCCGGACTATGTAAAGCAGTCATTCCCTGAGGGATATGCATGGGAGAGGATCATGACTTTTGAAGATGGTGCAGTGTGTACTGTTATCAATGATTCCAGGTACTGAAGAAAAAGATAATTAAATCAAAAAGTTTTAAAAAAGCAATGAGTCTATCAGTATAGGAAGCATGAGTATTATTAAGTCTACCATCAAGTTTTTGCTCCCTAGAAAAAGCTAATGGACCTAATGATAAGGTGGTAATGAATGTCGGCGAAGCAGACTTGGTTATTCCCAACCACTAAAGTTTCAATTATTGAAAATCCGCCATATCGAGGGGCTGCCCGCACGCTCACTTGGAAATGCGCCTGCACTTATGAGAAGCGGTATATGATAAATATCCACCACCTTTCCTTTGTAACTGTCTTTGTTTTCTCTTTACCAAAAGAATGGACGGCAACTGTTTCATCTACAACGTTAAGTTCACTGGGGTGAACTTTCCTCTCAATGGGCCTGTTATGCAAAAGAGGACACAGGGCTGGGAACCGAACACTGAGCGTCTCTACGCACGTGATGGGATGCTGATAGGAAACAACTTTATGGCTCTGAGGTTGGAAGGTGGTGGTCATTATACGTGTGAATTCAGAAGTACTTACAAGTAAGTTATCAAAATTGTTATTTATCCTATTATCGAGGGTCCCCTAGATGTAGGTTTTTCGCAGCCCACGGTTCGCAGTCGCTGTCTGCGATCGCTTGTCGGCCCTTGCCGGGAGAGTTCGCCTATCAAGCCCGGTATTAAACCTTCGCTTTTCACTCGAATAGCGCAAACTGGCCTGGGGATGAAGCTGGGTTTTTCGGAAAATACGGATTCGGGAAGTTACTGACTTGTTGGACGAGGTTCACTTCAGGAGTTGTTATCACGAGAGGTATACGGGATTTATATTACATATAGCCATTTTACAATGCGTGATACTGCAAAAGTTGTTTTGAAGAATTAGCATCCGGTAGAAACGATTAAATAGCCAACGAGGCGCGAATTAAATAATAGTTTTATTTAAGCCAAAACGAAAAATGTCATGTGATTTTCCCTTGGTTTACCGGAAGTTACATTAGTCCTGTCATATTGTAATATTTAAAAATGAAATTTACTAAAATTCCGCCGCTTTGTTCGAGAGATATTTCGTTGTTTTCCATATAAGGTCAAACTAAGGTATATGAGCTGATAACCAAGATTGAGTGAACCAATCAGAATGCTAGAAATGCCGCAATATCCGAGGTTGAAAATTTAATAAAAACAGATATTCATGACCTAGCCTGAGTATCAGGCTTTCCTAAGGGGCTAGGGGAGAGGAGATTTTTTTTCCCCAGAAACGCCTGATACTCAGGCTATTCATGACCTCATTTTCTTTTCTACCCAAAAGGGACCCTCAAACCAACTTATTAGAGCTGATTCATTTAAGGGTTGATATATTGCCATGTTAATTTCTTTCAATCTTATTCATTTTATGACCTTTTTTTTCTCTACTTTAAAACTCCTTCCTTCTTGGTTTGGATTTTCTGTCTGTTTTTAGAAAAAATTGTAACTTGTTGTCTACAAGAGGAAAATATATATCTGTAATCATGATTTAATTTTGCCTCATTAGGATCTATGCAGAGCGTTATTGAGTTTCTTTTTCCTTCCCTTTTCGTTTTTCAGGGCAAAGAAGGCAGTGACGCTTCCAGGGTATCACTTTGTTGACCGCCGACTGGATATCACGAAACACAACAAAGATTACACAAGTGTTGAGCAGTATGAGATTTCTATCGCACGCCACCCAGCACCTCGCTGATCTTCCTTTATCAGCTAAATTAGGGCAGGAATACTCAGTGGCGAAGAGATTTTGATTTCAGCCAAAGAAGTTGAAAGAAATGTAAACAACAAGCTTAAATGATTAAACTTGTGAAAAAATGTTAATTCTTTGTCACTTTATGTTCATTGTTTATCGATTGCTCGGCATCTGAGTAGGTTTAGGTTGATGTGCGTTCACTGCCCGGGGGGAGGGGGGGGGGTTACTTCCATACATTACCTATACCGGTATGGGTCGCCCAACGGGGACGTGATTTTGGAGCTCCTGATTTAGAACGGGGTATCCATTTTAGAGGCGTTTTCTAGAGCAGGGTATAATATTTCGAACGCACGAATTGAAAAGTTCCAGTGCTCCGGATGACTTTGAAGAAGCATTTATTTGATGTATAAGTCGAACAAATAAAAAAATATCTTTTTAAAAAAACAGGGCTATTTCAGTTTACAAACTTTCTTGAACGGAGTATAACGAATTCGCCCATTTCTAGAACAGGGTATCAGTTGTAGGACGAAATCTAGAACGGGGTATAAAAAATTGGCCCATTTCTAGAACGGAGTATCAATTTTAGGGGAAATTTTTTTTAGAACGGGGTGCCAATTTGGAGTCCCGGGCGGCACATACCCACCCAAAAAATTCCCAGCAAGCTCAACTAAACTATACTAATATGCTATCGGAGAATATATCAGTTTTAAAAAAAGCAGATAATCCTGTCCATCCATTGATACGTCTAACCTGCTTAATTGTTTTTTAAAGCTCAAATTCGATCTCAAAATCTTTGCTTTGAACTTCAAATTGAACAAAATGTAAACTAAGCGCAAACACTTGTGATCCTGAATGATTTTGCTCTATTTCGCTATTTCCTAGCATTTTAGCGAGAACCCTGGGAACGAGGTTGGTATTTTAGAGCAAATGCATGCAGGGTGTGTAATAAACAGCAGGCATTTATTAGAAAGGGGAGTCCAATACAAACTGGAAAACGTAAAGGGGGCGTTTATTAGACAAGAAAAAAAATGGAAAATGGGGAACTGTGAAGAGTCTTTTTAGGAATCGTCCTTTAATTTTATTACATTTATTGGAAGGTGATGACGTCATACATTATATACTTTCGAGCGTGTGCCCTGTAATGGATGCTTTCGTATTTCGGCCATCGTTTTAGCGTTTTCATGTGGACGGGCAAAAACGATTCAAACTCGCTACGTGTGGAAGCGTATTTTAAAATATCCGGATGCGTGTGGATAGGGCCTGAAATATGATAATCACAGATAAAGAAAAAGAAATTGTGACTTAGTTAATCAATCATGACTAAATTATGACTCAATTAATTTTAATGTCCATGTCCTCGTTCGTTGTAATCCTGGTCGTCCTGTTCTGATGAACTTATTTCTTGTTTCTCTTCATCTTGGCCTTCCTGTTGCAGCTGACTTGACTGTTTTTCCATTTCCTGTTCGATTACCAGCTCGTTCAAATAATCCCGGCATGCTATGACAACTCCATGTTTTGTGCAGCTCGTAATGCATACTTCGTTACAGGTCGTGCAGCTAACACAGTCATCCCAGTCATCACAACTGCTTTGGCACATTCTATATTGACCGTCGCAATACCGGATACAATCTACGAACTGGGCACGAGGTCTTTCCATTACGAAACTTGTGAGTATTACCATGAGAAGTACTGGGAGCGAGACCATCTAAAGAAAAAAAGTGAAAGCTTTAACGTTTAGTACGTTTATGTTTTAAGACTGCGAGCAGTAGATCGAGAGCACGCGCGTGAGGGGCAAGCGGGGTTGCTGCGAGGAACGAGAGCGAAGAAGAAATTTGAGACTGCGACAGGATCTTTGATCTGGTGATTTCCTCTCTCCGCACCAATTTCTGCTCTTTTTATCATTAATTTGCATAATTTTACTTTTTCGCTCGCCGCAAGTGGCTTTGAGGGAAGAAGGAGCTAGACGACACCCACCACTCGCGGTCTATTTTGTTGTTAGTGTTGTGTAATTTAAATGTTTTGTGTTGGACTGGATTTTCAGCAATAAGTAATCTAGAATTTTTACCCGACTGGAAAATATTTCTCAGAAATGTCATATTTTAGAGCTAGTAACCAGGTGTTCTAACCTGCTGCTCAATAAATTAAAGCCTTGAAATTAGTTTTGGGTGTCAAAGGTATAGAAATTGTCCAATTACTATGAGTTCTAATTTGTTTAGCTATTCCTTATGCAAGTGATCAGAGTTCTGCTTATATATGAGTGACTGAACTAGCAATAAAACAACTTGTTGCATAATAAAAAAATATACTGCTGATACTTTAATTTGTTTTTAGACTGATTTGGGCTGGAAGCAGGGCACGTCACGGCCACGACCCATAAACCGAGCTATGCTCCGAGCTAACAGAGAACTTAAGGCTAGCTTAGAAATCGCTTTCTTTTGTTTTCTGTTTTAACCAAAGGACGACAACAGACGCCGAACGGATATTTGCCTAAATTGAAAAAAAAAACATGCCCAAAATAGCAGAAAAGTTAAAGGGCAATGTTTTCCAAACAAAAGCAAGCCTGTATACGAGAAATAAGCCATTTTTGATCCAGCAAAATGAAAAAAAAAGGACAAAAAAGGAAAGAAAAACACCCTTCGCCCTCCACCGCGGAAAATAAATAAATAAATAATAATTAATAAAATAGGAGTCACGAAATGACAGGGTTGAACTAAATTATGCTTGTTTTCTCTTTGACAGAATCACCAAGTAAATATTAATTCTTTTAGAATTCCTATACTATAGTTCGAAAGAAGGTGAGAACTGACATAGGTTTAAATTTAGCTCAGTTTTGAACTGTAAAATATGGCGCTCACAATACATAGCCCCCGCAATGTCATACTTTGAGAAGCAAAAATCGACCCTTTCGATTTTTCTGTTGTCGCATCACTTTGAATTGAGAGCAGTGATTTAGGTTACAGATGACTTGTGCATAGTCTGTTAAGTCTGCCTATTAATTTCTATCCATCCTCTCTCTTGACTATGACCATAATGAATCTACAATTATTATTTCAAAAGCCTGCAAACAGAATTCCAAAAAGGTACAACAAAAAAGATGCTCTGCTTTTAAAATTCGACTGAATACGATAGAAAAAGTGAGTTGAAAGTACGGCTACTTACGGTTCAGATCGCGGAAAACTTCTGGTTAAAACAATTCTTAGATTTTAAATGAAGAATAGAGCTAGAACTGTGGCACATTTTACCAGAGTTAAGGTCTTTACGGCTGTTTTTTATGCTGTTAAAAACGGAAAAGCCAAACTGTTTTATACAATAGTTTGTTGGTTACTTCCTTCGTAGGATGGTCTTGTACGGCCTCTCATTTTACACCTTTGGGTTCCTTTTAATTTTTTCAATTACATCCTTCAGAAAAGTGAACACAAAAGGCTTCTCTTTTTTAAAGAGAGATTTAGAATCACGTTTACGGAAACGATCACGTATACGATTTTGTGCCACACGTGACCAAGTTTTCACTTTACTTATCATTCACTGTCAGTTAGTTGACACAAAAATTATCAAGTTTCCACTGTTTCCCTAGTTTCGAGATTTTTTCAACTTGAATCTCGTGTTTGCCATCTTCCATAAAGGTGATCTTCATCTTTAATTTATAATTTGTGCAAGTTTATAATCAAAGTTAGGAGGCGAAAAGGCTTAATCACAAAAAAAGCGGAAAATTGTTTTTTTTTTAAATTGAATATCAAAACAAAAGTCAGTCTGTGGCAAAAAGAAATCACCCATGTAAGTAGAAAGCGATTTGCCAATAAAGAAACTGCGGCCGAAGTCCCTGGGCAAGTGTAACGCGAAAATTTCATGGTGTAAGCAACTTTTTGAAGAAAACATGGAAACTACCACATCATTTTCTTCTCATCTCATATGTTCATATACGGTTCCAAACACAAGGAAAAGACTATGTAAGCAAGTATTACGTGAAATAAAAACGACAAGAAAAGAACGGAAGGCATATGCACAAATCGTAATTATGACAAAATGAAGGGTAGCACATGTCTTAAGTTTTAAAAACTTATTCCAACCCCTACATTTCCATTCCCTGCAATTCTACGCTTTCTTTTTTTATTCTCTCCCCTTCCTTCCTTACGCAAACAATCTACAGGACGTTCTTAGACAATAACTTAAATTTCTTTTATTCACATTTGTTTTTTAAGATTTTACAATTGTACAATCTCACACCTATATATCAACAACTGTTTTTAACACATCTACACCTCATCGCACACAGCAATACTATCAAGAGTGATAAAAAGACGAAAGTTATCGATTAAACCAGATTAAAAATGGCGCATTCACGATTTAGAAAGCGGATACGTTACGAAGCGCTATAGGAGCTATACCACGCTATTTGCTATCTTCTTTAAAAAGCTAAAACCTCTTTCGCACCAAATGTATTCCAAACATAATAGTCCCGTTTTGTTATTTAATGCTATATTTAGGCACTGAAACTGTTTCCTGTCGTGTGTTGCAATGGATGGCAACGATGGACATGGATTAAAACGTGAAAAAGTTGGAGCAACTTTTGCAAGATTTAATGCTATGCCTGCAATATTGTGGTTTGTGTTCCCGGATGAAATTTACTTGATCTTTTCTTCATAGAGTGGTTTTCGTTTGAGTGTCGTAAAACCAAAACCAAAGTAATTACTCTGGCCAATCACATAGGACACAGACAATACATTGAACCAATCAAAACTCGAAGTAATTACATGTGGCTGACGCAAAGCGCGGGAAAATGCATGCGAGCGCGTCACAATTGGCTTTGGTTTTACCTCTGATTGGATGAAAAGGTGGCGCGAATCTTTTAAGCCAATCGCATCGTGTAGAAAGTGCAAAACCAATTACTTTTCGACACTCAAATGAAAACCGCTCTAACTCTACAGGTCACAGTTTGTGTATGGGGTAAAGGTACTACGTAATGACGTCAGCACAGAATTGACCTAAAACAGAAACACACTCATGATATAGCTCCTTTAAGATCGAAGGCCTACAATTTACAAGTAAAATTAGTTCTATTTTCAAACAATTTAAGATCACTCTGCAAATATATTATTCATTCTAGTCCCAATTGGGTGAGAAGACTTAAAGTAAACATTATTTCCTGTTTGGCCTTTAAAAAAGCCTTCCGACCCCTAGGAATCGTTCACGGGCCGCTTTCTTACGTAAACATAAACGTTTCAGGACACTTTATTTCAAACTGTAGTTTCTCAACTTGTGCTATTTCGCTGTGCGCGAGGCAAGAGATCCACCGCAGACTTACGTCTTAGGTTTTCTTTGTTTTGTTATATATTTAGCTTGATTTTATTTAACATTAAGGGAGAATATAGCCAAGGAATGAGATTTCTTTCCATGAAAACCCTTTGCGTCTAAGTCAAGTACAAAATGACAAATGGCGCCGACCAATTAGACCAGTTTAGTTTTAAACAGAATGAACTTTTTTTCAAAAAGTTAAGTAAATGATCAACAGCGTATTGTTACGACATAACTTTGAGCAGAACCTTCCTTGAGGACAAGGGACTGTAAAAGCGCCAGTGACGCGCGACTCAAGCGGGAAGCGCAAAGTGCTGTTTCTTGGCCCGCGTTTCTCGCGCGTCGGGCGAGTCTGTAAACGAATCAGCCCTATACCACTTCTTAGTTTTACAATATTTATAAAAAAACAAAGGAAGAACAAGGAAGCAAAAGTGCAGCACTCACACGAACACCCTCTCAGAAGAGAAACACTACATTTCACTAATGATTGATTAAACACTTAAGGTCAGTATAACTCTAGTAGTCAACCAAGCTCCCACTCTTAGAAGGACTCATTGACCGTGAAAATTCTCTCATGGTAGTGGCAAGCTTCTCGAATTCTTCCCATTTAATGGATTCCAAACTTCTCTGCATTCGAACTTTTGAATCGAGATGCGAGCAGCGGGACTCGGCTTCCTCGAGTCTTAAATTGAGTCGCTCGATTTCCTCGTCCCGCTCGTCAAGCTGCGTGTACAAAATAAAGAAGCATTATGATGAGGAGGGATGTCTTGCTTGTGCTCTCTCTTAAAGGAGCTGTCACTAAATTAATCAAAATTCAAACTATGGGAACCTGTCACCGAATTGAGTGAAACATAACATAACCGCCCAAAACGTTAAAATAAGGCTGCATAAATAACAAAGCAAAATACATTAGGAAAAAGGGATGGACAAACTAGAAGATAGAAATGGATTGCAATCGCCCACGTTCGATATATTAAAATTCTAACTCCGAGCCTTTCTGGTCATTTTTCTCTGTTTGGTTTGGTTTTCTTTTGTGCTCAAGTCTCTTCTGGAAATTGCGAGACAATGGAGTCGTGAAAAATTTGCAATTTTGACCCCAAAACCTCGGAGTCATGTTAGAATTTTAATATATCGAACGTAGGCTACTGTGAATTTTGAAAATTTGTTCGCCTAACAGTTTTTCAAAATTCATTTTTGGTATTTGTAGTAACAAGTTCAAGTTCTGGCATTATAAACAAAATGAAACAGTCAGCCGTGACACAGCTTGCCCACCTACCCCTCCCCTAAGCGAACATTTTGCCCTAAGTGAGAAGTAAGTGCTAATGTTGGCTTTGGTGAGGTAGATAACAAACACGCGTGACGATCAACAAAATGGTCAGAGAAAATATCGTGACGAAATTGGAGGGGATGGGGGAATGAGAAAACATGGCGACCAGATGGGAGGGGGAGTGAGAAAACATCACGACCAGATGGGATGGGAGAGAGTGAGGAAGCTTTTTAAGGTGGCTCCCTAGAGTAAATTGGCCGTGCGCAGCCTGAGCACTAGTATGGCGCGAGCTTTAAAATCCGCGCGACGTCCACGCAAAAATTAAAACAAACATGGCCTCTCAGTTTCGAAATATTCCCCCCAAAAAACTTTATTAACTTTCTATTGAAGCTCATTGTGCAAAAAGTTTGATTAGTGTAGGTCACACCGGTTACAAGTCACTATCGATCTCCAAAAAAGTAAATTGTATGTAAAAACAAGCAGAAATTTCTCAAATACATCAATTCTTTCGCTTCAAAAGTAGACAAACGTTAAATAGACGAAGTAAATGGACAATGTTTTTGCACAACGAGAAATAATTTTTACTCACAGACTGACCCTTGACGAAAGCAATAGTTGTCCGTCGAGACCTACGGTCTTGTACATGTAGCTGAGGACATGATGTACGATTTATAGATCGGCGCCATCTTTTACAGCAGACTTTTAAAGAAAAACTTCGCCGTCGAAATTATCCCTAAAGAAGAACAAGGTTGAAAAAGTATCCGGACGTGGGCTAACATTTGAAGATCTGCAAACAGTGTACAGCAGATTAGGAAATGAAGGGCTTATTGCAATCCTTGCACAACCACCGTCTTCATCGCCGACGATCGCCATCCTCAGTGACCACCACGCTTCGAATTTTAGCTGCAATAGTCAAGTACTTCGAAGAAAACATCCTGTGTTAGGTATAAAATTGATTCCGCTATCTCTCCTTTTTCAACTCGCGAGATATCACCGTAATGATACTAATAAACGGCTTCAAAACAATGGCTTTCGTACTCTTCAAAGAAACCACATGTTTTCAGTAGCTTTGTGCATTATGCGCATGCGGGCGTGATGGCTCGCGCGCGTATTTTGCTCATACGACCCCGAACCACGCGTGTTTTTCGGATTTTTGTGACGTCAACGTAGTTAATTAACCGTGAATTTCTCGCGTTTCCTTCGGTAAATTTTTTTAAAAATCGCCTTATTTCTTGATAGTTGCAGTACCTTTGTACTGACCTATTTTTGTTAAAATCTGTAAGAGCTAAATTCCTCCATTAAGAAAAATTACAAATTTCAAAATATTGGCAAAACCGTCTTAACGACCCAATGTTTTTTCCACTTTAAAATGTTAAGCAATATCGTTAATATAAAGTGGCAAAGTTTAAAGACATTTCACCGTGGGAAATAAGAAATATTAAGAAAAAATGATTAAAAGTGACAAAATTACTGCCTGCTAAGGATGCGATGTTGCCATGGCAACGGCCTTAATCCAGAAAATGAAACTTGATAAAGGAGCCTTCTTATATGGGTAACCTTAGCGGTGAATCTCGTGAACAAAATCGCAAGGACAAAGTGACTAGATTTCGTTCTGTAACGTATGCTAGATAGCTTGGGTTATTAGTAAATACTCTAGGGAGCCACCTTTACAACAATTTCACTAAACGAAAAGACTGTGGAGGAGGCAGCGTGGCGAAGTGGTCAGCGCGCTGGACTCGCAATCCGGCAATTCCTGGTTTGAGTTCCGCTTTGGCCACTTGCTGGATTTGTTCTTGGTCCTTCCGAGTTCAAATCTTCGGCCTCGCTTGTAAAAAGTCAACTGGTCGCCTACTACCAGTTGTTAAGTTCTGTTTGAATTATTTGTTCCTAATGATTTGAGTGAATATCCTTAGCTCATCCTAGCTGGATAAGCTAAGTGCAGTTTCCACTTTAAACGACCCTTTAATCTTTTAAGCTTTTTTAAACGAAAATGTATCTTTCTATACCTTGGCGTTCAAGTTTGCCACTTCGTCAGTAAGGAGGAGCTTGTCTCTCTTAAGTGCGACGTTTTCTGAGTTAGTCGAGTCGTGTTGCCCTTCAATCTCGTTCAACTCACTGCGCAGCTGAGTTCGTCTTAAATTGGCTGCAAGGAAAATTTAGTGCCATTCATTTAAGAAATAAACTTAAAAACGCAGTGTACTGAGACAATTTTCATCCACCTCAGCAAGCTATAGCTATTTGAAGGTGAAATAAATTATAAAAATGTTGACGATGACGATGCAACCTCGTTTCCAGGGTTCTCCCCTACCCGCCTGGGAACCAGGTTGATGACGATGCTGCTGATGCCAATGACGGTGTTGTTGATCATGATGTTGATGATGATGATGGTGGTGATACCGATGATGATGGCGATGGCGACTATAAAATTAGGATATTCCGCTCCCGATTCTGCCTCCCAGTGTTAAATGTTGGGAAAAACGTATCCTGCCTTTCCCTCTCATACGTTCCACCTATTCGAATTTCAAAATATCCTGATCAGATTAAGGCAATTCACAACGAATTTCAGGGCCGCTTCAAATCACGACGTCTTCATAAGCCACCAATTCCTGTAGGGCTGCCTTTTTTCTTCGTTAAGGTGTCATTGTTCTGGTAAGTAACACTCTTAAGCAGCCATTTACTTACGGAGAAGAGGACTATACCTTGCCTTTTTTGTGCTTGGCTTAAAAACTCCTGTTACGCAGGCTGGAGGTAACATTAACATATTTTCAACACAAGGACATTTAACACCTCAATTATCAGGAGTTATGTGTGAAAATGCTTAATCTCTCTTCTGCAATTCAAATGTATGAATTTCATATTATTCTTTCTCACAGAATAATTTTAGATTAGGCTTGAACTTTACCTTCCAAGGACGCTTGTTCCTCTCTTGACAACTGAAACAATAAATAAGACATCAGGTGTTTGTCATTGATGAGTTTTAGTGTGGACTACAGCCCCTGGTTGTTCAAACGTTGCACAGCGCTATCCATGAGATAAATCACTATTCTGACTATCCAGCGGATAATTATTTGGGAAATACGTTGCGTTATCCAGTGGATAGCGTTACGCATCTTTTGAACAACGATTAAGCATGAGAACGGATTTTCAAACAAAGTTCGCACGCTTTAGATTTAACATTGGTTACGCCAATAATATCCCTCGTCTTTCTAGAGAGGCCCTTTACCCAGTAACGACTTACAGTTCTTAAAAACAGCGGTGCCGCGAACTTTCGAGGAAGTCACTAACAATAAACAAAAGATGATAGTGCATTTACATGGCTCACACATCCTCTAGCTGCTGGAAACACTTCGCGAAAAGTATTCGCCGTGCTTAAACTTGTAGTTGTGTATTCAACCAACTGACCACTGCCAAAGATTTTATGCACCAATGCCGTTATTTCTTTTTTTTGTCAAGATTACTGTAAAGTACCCTGAGTCAGATATGACCGCGGTTCGTGTTCTCCGCCAGGAACTGGAACTAGTCGCATGTGTGAGGATGCATCCTAATCTGGTGTTCCTAAGGCACAAAGGCTATCACCGGCGACTACTGATTAGCCGCCCCTATTAATTTTATCAGGGGCACCTCGGCCGGGAAACTGGACTCCTTTCAACTCGATTTCGTCCCCGTGAGTGACGAACGCGGACCCGTAATCAATGATTACCTCTAGTATTTTTTGGAGGCTCATACAAGGGAAACAATAATATTTGCATGTGAAATACGATGTTGAAAGAAACTCTTAAGAGTCAATATTAAAAGCAAATTTAATCGTTTTCTGTCAGAGAAAGTGCACCAAGCAATTGCCCAGTGCAAAGTTGGTCACGGTTGACACTTGTGATGCAAGCGCGTACTTAAAAGTACCGCTGATGAATGCGTGAAACGAGGGCGCAAGGCTAAGAGGAAAAAAAAAACATGAAGAAGGAAAAAACAACAGCATATTGTGGGGAAAAGGAAGAAAAGAGGAAAATGGTTAGAATTGAAAAGAGAGTGCTTTTAATACCTTCTGCAGGGTTTCCTTAAGATTATGTTGTTCAAGTCTTAATAACTCTTTCGTCCGTTCTAGCTCCTGCTGTAAATGTTTCTCACTCTCTTTCAGCGTTACTAGTTCCTGGATGTTGGCCTGTCGACGGTAATCTTTTTCGTCCTTGTGGGCACGATCCTGTCAAAATTAAAACGATACGAGGATGAAACAAGTAAACTATACACATTTTCAGATTCAGTTAACCCAGACGGTTCGTCTTGAGGACTGGAAGAAAATGATAATGATAAGCCTATGCTTATGAGGCAAAAAATGTAAACAAGGATTCGTCTCCGTGACAAGGAAAGGCAGGGTAGGGAATTCTGCACAAAAAGCGTGATGGGGACCTTAAGATTCAACGACGCCACGGCAACGAGAACGTCTAAAAAAGCAATAGGTTTCATAAGCAAAACAACAACTTTGCACGATTTTTTTTACATTTCTTTGCCGTTTTTGAACGACTATGACGTGAAAATGCCAAATTTCGTGTTTTATGGAGAACGTAAACAAGCAACGGCGAAATTTTCTTTCGCATCCTGACCTTGGAATTGAAATGCAGGAGGGTTCGCGTATATTTGACAAAGTAAGTAATTAGGAATAATCGCAATAAAGACTGCAAGAACGCAAATTCACTTTTTAAGCGACGTTCTCGTTGCTGTGGCGTCGTTGGATCTTTATAGCCCTAATGTCGAGGGGAGTTGGCTGTTATAGACTTGTGAAGGTATCTATGTTGTGGAGATGTTGCTGTTGTAGCAGTGAGTAGAGGATGGACTTAAGCTGACACAGGAGGCTGCCTAGTAAGCACCTTGCTACATAGCAATATTCTTAGGGAAATTTCTTAGAAGACAGAAGAATCATTTTTTCAAGCAATGCACCACGCCATTAACGGGCAAATCAGGACAACTCACCATATCTATTTGTTTTCTGAGTTCGATGACTTGAGCCGATATAGCAGCATTCTCTTTAATTAAAGCCGTACAGTCATCTTGGATCTGAAATCATAACAGGTTTTATTAGTTTTAAATTTATCGTTTATTGATTGATTGACTAATCTTTATAAAAGGACTATCAAACCCCTCGCAGTCATTCTCATGCAGATTCCCATTTCCTACTATGCGCGATTCACAGGGCAGTAAGAGAGGCGACCAGGTGAGATTACTGACTGTTTCTCTTTGCTTCTCAGTGGACAAGCTCAAGGCGTAATGATCTTCCTTATGTTGCTAGTGGCCTAATGAGGTTTTAGGTTACGTAAGATGAGTGTAATATTGTACAGACTGTATCTCCAAGATGACTGGTTCCGTGCGCAACATAGAGTGCAAGACATCCATACCTCTGCGTTGGTCAACTGGCCAAAGAAAAGGTCTGGCGGCGCGAGGGAGTAAATAGGAAATGATGTTAAAGGCACGTAAGGGTCACATGCTTCCCACGCGAGAATCCTTATTTTTGGGGCTTACCGTCTTACGAGCACAGGTTAACTTTTACTAGAAAGAAACAAGCTGTTTTGAGAACCACTCGCAACATTTGCATGGTTCCCTGCTCAGAGACTATTGGCGGGAAACAATTTTATTCTTTGATGTCACGTGACCTTGAAATAGTTAATGTTAGCAAACCCAATATTTTCATGCTCATTATTCTTGAGGAGAAAATCATAGTTACATGTAAGTGTAATTGTACCTTGTTTCTGAGACTTCTATCCTGTTCAGCGTTAATTTCTTTTTCTTTCAGCTGAAGTCGTAGCTGTCGTATTTCTTCCTACATAAAAGTTTTCAAACAAACAAAAAATTCGTCAAAAGTGTGCAATTTGTTTGCTGTTGGTGCTAACTCCATGTAAGTCACACAGTGTGTGATGCCTTACCCTGAGTGCCCGGCCAATTTCTTCTTTTGTTTTCGCTTGAGAGTCAAAGAACTTTTCATCCATTTCTTGAAGCTGGGTCTTGAGCTTCAAACACTCCGCTCTCTTCTCTTCCAACTCTATTCTGAGATTGTTGAAATCCCCAGTCTTGCGGTCCAGCTAAATATAAAAAGGAAAATGGTATCCTTTACCAATAGAAGTAATTTATAAGCCATAAAATTCCTATACAAAGTCTGATTACATTCTCGGCTTTAAATATCACTCTTAGACTAAACTCCAGCGGATCAACTCATCGCAGAAGTGAAACTCTCTAAATATCAATAGCCCTTTTTACAGTCACAGTTGAAAACGAGACTGGAGTTGGCCTTGTTTTGATACAACCCTTCTTGCTTTATTATCCAAACCTGCTTTAATTATTATGCTTTAAGCAAAATTTCCATGAGAAAAGGAAGGAGGTTTGTATCAAAACAAGGTCAACCTCAGCCTCACGTTCACTCAAAGGCTAGGACACCAAGCCGACAACTGTAAAATGGCCTAATTATTTCAGTCTATTTGAAAGTGAGGTACCTCTTGAGTCAAATTTGGCGCCCTGTGTTATCCCGTTTTGTTTTGCTTTGTTTGTCACTTTGTTCTTTAAGTTCTTTTTTTTCACAAACTGAACAAACTGAGCTAGACAATTATTTTCGTCTGTATCAAGAGCACCATTTTTAACCTGGCAAATTCATCTAAATCAGTTACAGTTCCGCGATTTTCACATAATATCCACCGCAGCTTCTTTCAGCGTTTCGTTGTTGCATGGGTCAAGTTAACTATAAAATTTATTTTAAAAAAGCATTTTTCAGCTTGTGTGTCTTTTTCTCGCGGGACAGGATTCTCGTCTCGAGAGGCGTTATTCCAATTTCGCGTGAGTTTTAAAAACAGGTAAAGCCACAACGTACCTCTACTCTGTAATTCTGTACTTTTCTCTCAGCGTCCTGTAATGCTGTTAGTCCTTTGTCAGCCTCACTCTTGTACTGATGCACTTGTAGATCTCGGCGAGCACTATCACGATCGTGAAGGTCCGCCATTTTTTTCAGCGACACTATTTCATTCACCAGCTGGCGTTTCTCTGCCGCATGGGACTCTGCAGAAACATTTTTGTTCTGTTTTAGACACAATGGCCTTTCCGCTAGCAAACAGCTTAGGTGATTCGTTACATTTCAAAGATTGCTGATGAGCGGGTCTACTTTGTGCTTTGTGGTACCAACAACAAAGAAGCTAATTCCATGATGTTAGTTTGAAAATAGCTTGAGAAAACAGTCGACATTTCGCCACGCCACTACTGGTTTCCCCGCGAAAAGACGTCTGAGAAACAAGCGCAAAAATTCATACTGATGACACATCACTACCCAGATCTGGGTAGTGCTTCAGTTAGCAAATTTCCCACGTGGCACGACCAATCAGAAGCACTACCCAGATTTTGTAGTGACACGTCATCAGAATGTAATTTCTGCGCTCGTTTCTCAGACGTCATTTAGCGGGGAAAGAAGTGGTGGCGTCGTAAAATGTCGGCTGTTTTCTCAGGCTGGTTTGAAATTGCTCAATTCTGTATGCGCATCAAATGAAATGAATCAGGATCATCAAAAATGGTCCTGCTCTTGTCTGAAACAGGGAAGCAAAATAAACGATTTTTGTTTTAAACAGGCTCAGGGTTTGAAGTCCTCGGTAGCACACCTCTACCCAAACTTCCCTTAAATGCACCCCCCCCCCCCCCCCCCAGGATTGCTCGATAATGATTATCTCCTGCACACTTTTTTAAACGCCAGCACAACAGCCTAAATTTTTAATTTAGCCAACCAAGAAGAAAGAAAATGTCAAGCGTGAGATGAAAGGAAAAGAAAAAAATATATTTATTTTTCTTTCCTTCCCTCATCTCGCATGTCGCCCTTTGCCTCTCATGCTCTTCTCACGTCAGTCTAGAACAGAAGCACACCTGACACTTGTAGCCACCGGAGGTCTGACAATAAATGCTAAATACTTCACCTTCAGCATCCCTGAGTCGTTTTATTGCTGAGTCTTTCTCTGCCTCCAACATGTGCATCTGTGATTCCTTTCGTGCAACTTCTGATGCTCTCTCATCCACCTGCCCCTGCAGATCACGCAGCTTCCGCATCATGCGATCTGCTTCCTCTGTGACTCGAGGAGGAATGGCTATGGAACAAAACAACCAACTTACTAACAAGTTTTGATCAGTTTTTATGGAGAATTACCAAATGATGACTGTTTTGAGCTACCGATGTAAAATAAACTTCCTTTACCTTCCATCTTTATTTGTCAGGGGAGGAATAAAACTCAGACCAGAGCAACTCATTTACATATGGAGAAAACAATGGGTGTTATTGTCAGGTAAGTATGTAAATAAGGTTATCCACTTTGAGTTTTGTACGCCCTAAACTGTCAGGCAAGGGGACTTTGCAGACTTAATTGAGAGCTTAAGCAAAATTTAAGACTTTTTTGAGCGATGCATGTCAACAGGAAGTGGATGTTTGTATTCTTGGGCCATGGTTTGGCCAAATTATTGGGCAAATCATCTATAAGAGTAAAGACACTTAGCAATACAAATTTGGTAGCATGACAAGGCATATAGAAGAGAAGAAGCCTCACTTCCAGCTGACATGCATCGCTTAAAAACACCTTTGCTTAAGCTCCCTACAAATGCCTTTCTAAGCTCCCTAATATTATTGTATCTGTTTGGAAGTAGAAAATTACACATCATGTACACAAATTTGTTGCCCTGTGAAGAGCACCTGTCAAGAGCAAAGTGGGTTGTCTGTCTCAGTATTGTAACAATGCTGGTATATAAGTTGCCTACAGATGAATTAATTAAACTGTCTTTAAAAACCTCTTTAATTTTATGTTTTAAATTAGGCTCACCTGAAGCTTTCCGAGCCTGCTCTCGTCTGGTGATAAAAGGGTCAATCAAGGAAAAATCATGAACACACTGGATATTGTCATCACATTTCTTAAAAGTTCCTCAATTATTCACCTCCAACCTACACTGTACTGCTAACTCTTGAGTCGATTTGTGGACAAAATTCTATGGTGTGACCATGCTTTTACATGAAATCTCAAAAGTTAACTTTCACATGGTACTATTTATTTAGGATGCTGTTCTAACTTTTAAGTTTGTGGATAAAATCCCACAGTGTGATCTTTTAAATGAAATATCTTTGAGCAGTACTCTCACATGGTAAAAAGTCCGTGGAAAAATCTTATGGTGTGACCATTCAAATGAAATCTCTTCAGCAGCACATTTCGCATAGTACTTTTTGTTTTTTTGCATTTATATTGAACTTCTGGGAGGTTAAATTTTATGTTGATCATACTAGTCAGCTCTTGTTATTGTGGGCACCCTGAGTAGGACCGAGATCTGGTGTCCTAAACAACAGGAGACTGTGGTGATAGGTACACTGTATAGCGAACTTTCAATCTGCCTTCACTTACGAGAACTCATTCTCGTAAATGACTAGCTCTAGTTGCGACCATTTTATAAGGTTCCCAAGGTGTACGGTTGCTTAAGAGAGCCTCAACTGTTTATACAAATGTGAACACTCAAGTGCCTGAGTGCCTGAGAAGGGGGAGCATTGATTTGAAGAGGGAGCATAGTAATGTTAAGTTGAGGAGACACAGAGGGAATCCTTTTGATCTATCCCCATTGATCCATTAAATACCGTATTTCCTTGAATAATAGCCGGGGATGATTTTTTTTTTTTTTCGCAGAAAAAGGGGGCGATTATTCGAGGGAAGGCAATTATTCAAGGGAGGTGATTATTTCAAATATTGCTGGCTGAAAGTCATGCCCTAAACCTTATGTTTTCAGTTTCTTATTAAATCAAAAAATAATCACATCAAATAAACTGAACATGGGCTTTTTAATTAAGTGTTCCAAATTTAGTTCCTTGTCTGACTAATTTTCAGAGGTTGAATCACCACTGATCAGTTTTGCTGGGTCACATTGCACTTCAACTTGACAGGGAGGGGATAAAAGGAAGAGAAGATGGCGAGAGGGGCGGGCGAATCATTATCTCAAGGGAGACGATTATTTTTGAAATATTTCCGTCAAAGGGGGGCAATTATTCAGGGGAGGCAATTAATCAAGGGACAGCTATTCTTCCAGGAAATATGGTAGCTTTACCGCAGGATTTTTCTTGCAGTGGATATTTCAAGTGCAATCTTTGGTTGAATTAGATAAACTAACTGGGCTCAGTTTGATAAGTCCAAACTGTTACAGAAAAATATGCAGGTTTTAAATTATGGCTGGCAAAGGATACAGATAGTTGGCTTCCAATTCAAGGAAATAAATCTGTTGTTGAAGATTCCTGATGTACTCATTTTCAATATCTCCAATTGCAGCATTAGATGTGGAAGATCTGGTATGTTTTCTGAATAAGAAGAGAAAACAATAGAATCAGTAATGAAATCCTGTATTCCTCCCACTCACTGCGGATAATTAATTGAATCAATAAAAAATAATTTTGCAAGCTTGCGTTAATTTGCCCTAATAAACTCGAAATCGTCAGCTGCAGTGAGGGTTGTGTTCCCTGTAATTTTTAAGCTCAATTTGGGATTTAAAATTGTTGTTTACTTTCGCAAACCTGACAAGGATTAAAAGCGCTTTTGTTGGAAAACAAACACACAGTTTGCAGTTAAAATCAGCCTTGCAATTTAGTAAATACAAATTCTTCAGCGTTTTGTGGTATGTTTATACGATTACAGTTATGCACAGTGTAATTTCTTCGAGTTTGCACGCACGGGCATTTTGAAAGGATCGTTCTCCTGGGATAAACAGCTCTATACCAAACCAGCACTATCGTTTCTTAAACTTTCTATTCCTTGATTTAATGAAGGCATACAAAGAAATCCGTTTGGGTGAAATTGTGAACGATACCAAAGATCGGCGAAGACAGTTGTAGCAACTGGGGAATGCCTGATATCAGCGTGCCAAACTGCCGCGTGCATAAACAATAGCGTCCCCAACTTTTTTATTGTACCTCGATAGAAATTAAGTGAAAATCACTTTAGCCACAGTAGCACCTGGTAACAACTGAAGGGTATGTACTTAAAGAACTTACCCAGTTTTTGAGTCAAACGATGCTGCTAAGTGCAAACTTCTACTACCCGATTTTCCAAAACTACCAGAACGCCGGAGATTATCCGGTGCACTGCTCCGAAGTGGAGAGGCTACGACGGATCAAAAGTAAACATAATTAAACTAGGAAAACACTGGACCTGCTTTAACAAAATATATTCAGCACAGCTTACCAGATCTGGTTCCTTTCGTCCTTGAAAACGATGCCATTTTCGTGGAAACGTCTCCAGATTGACAACACGAAAATGGCGTCGCGTAACCAAAGAAATTTTTGCCGCTGAAATAGTCCGCGGGCTCAGTGTTGCCCCATGATCCTTACCTCCACACCAGTGATCGGCCACTTACACTGTCGGGGGGAGGCTAGAGTCAGTTGTGACGGTCACTTCTCGTTAGCAAAAATCTCGTTGGAAAAAGGCCTCAGCTCAAGGAAATCAACCGTTAAATTCTTTCGCTGGGCAGCCTTCACGACGCTTTCTAAAGCCATAGTATAGAGGAGGCTGTCACTTGGGCCGAAACGGCCTACCAATTATTTATCTCGGGCTTGGGTTGACGTCTAACAAAAATGATGACTGCGGAAAAAGTTTGAGCTAAACCCCTCAATTATGGACAAATTTTATCTTCAGGATACTTGGGTAGGTTAATGAATTTGGAAAAGCCCCAATTCCGTACACCTCGCTTGCGAAAAAGCTCGCCTGAGAAGTACTAACAACCCACAAAGTTTTCTATCATGATCATCAAAGTCGAACGGTATTGGTTTACTGACATTCATTTTTCATTTCTTTCATGTCATATTTTTAAAGCAAAAATATTTCCCAGTTGGACTAGGATTTTTACATTTTTACAAGGCTCTGTCTTGTATCTTAGACCAGAAAAAAAACAAGTCTCGTCTCGGATAAACCTCGGATGAACAAGTAAGGGACTCGCCCAGCTGTCTCGCCAAGTCTCGCCATACCAGTCATACCAGCAGTTATTATAGCCCAATCGCGACAAAACCGTGAAAAGGCCTCATGCCCGGCCGTTTATGATCTATATTAGCTGTTTCACCCCATTATAATCACCATCGGTAATACCTATCATATCCAGCATGCCAAAAATGCTTTGTCACATTTTTAAGGATTCAACATGGCAAAAAGTGGGCCTTATATGAAAAATCAGAGAAGTTTTCAAAAACAAAAGGAAAAGAATTACTCGGCTCCACTGTTATTTTGTTCTTATCATATCTGTAACAAAAATTATCCCCAAGATCCATCCAATGACTCGAACGCGACAACCAGAGAACAATTTAATGGGGACAGACAACAATCACCCGAATAGCCCGGGGAAGACTAAAGTCGCGTTTTGCTTTCATGATTTACCAACGCAATATATTTAGCAGCTTTTATCTCCTTAGACGGGTTCACAAATTGCATGTAATTAACTAAAGTTTAAAAATAGCCATTCAGTAAGGCATTTTCGTTAGCGAAATTATCAGTCTCTAAAATAAATTGCGTATTTCTGTCCTCAAGTTAAACAGGGATATTTAGGTGCCATTCAAAGACACTTGCACCTGGCATGAGCCGAGCTAGGTCAGGCTGGCCGCGGCGGATGTTTCAGAATAATTTTGGCCAAAGTAAACGCATGTCGTGCCAAGTCATCGCGTCGTTTTTCTACAAGATCAGCAGAGCACGTTTCTCGTTTCGGTTTGCAAACAGAAAAAAAAAGATAAAATGTTGTAATGGAGAAGCTCTGAGAAATGCGTGCAGACGCCGATTTAAATTCGATCCCTAAAGCGCCTCAAAGAAACAACTAAAGTATACAAACCGAGTGGAAAGAAAACTTTACGCTTAATAAATGTATATACAAAAAGCAAATAGCCAGGCACAATATTTAACCGCTCAGTATTGTTTACACGGATTTTATCCACAAACCATGCAGACACAAATGGAAGTAAAACGAAGAGACAATTAAAGAATATTACAGTCTTTTATTTGTGTATAGAAAAAACCTCGTCGACGGAAACCTTAATCCAATGGCAGACTGAAAACAAGACTTTTAAATGCCTAAGACTATAAGATGCCTTGAGTTGAATCTATAAAATCGCGGATGGTTGAATACTTTTTTAATTTTTCATAACTTTCTTGTCTTATCTTTTCCCTTCGTATTCATTTGACAACCGATGCAATACCACGCATGCGTGTGTCACACGCTTCCGTTGAAACCTTTGAAAACGCTGAAAGCGGTAACTACCGCCAATCTGTTGGAAAAAAATTATCCGGAGCGATGAATAACAATTTTAACTCGCCGGTCAAGCATGAAATTGCTCTTATTAATGGAGTTGCGACAAGAATCGCGAGTGCGAGATCTACCGAGGAAAACCTTTGCATTGTGGTTATACCCGGCAATCCTGGTGGAATCGGATTTTATGACATCTTTATTTCGACAATTTTTCAGGCTGGAAAAGGAAAATATTCCGTTTACGGAGTCTCCCATGCAGGTATGGCTTTCAGTACCATTTAAACGTAATAAGCATGAAAACAGACGAGATTTGACTTAGAATTGATAGAAAATATTTCTCAATCAGCAAGTTCAAAGAAAACAAAGCCTAAAATTTCTTGATCTCCAGTGGTGTTCTCGCGTTTGATGTTTCTCTTTTCTCAATTCATTATTATTTTTTTTTTTTAAGTTTAAATATTATTTAAAATGGTTTAAATATACTAGCTACTTTCGTAAATACCAAAAGGAGATTTTGCGAGGGCCAAGCCATTTTTAGAACTATCGATAAACTCATTGTTGTGTTTATAAATGACTGCATGAATAAGAAAATTTATATGGGACCATCTGCTCACAGAGACAGAAAGCTAGTACAGGCCGATTGCGAGACAAAAACCCACAATTACTATAAACGTTACGCTATTCGCCGAGTTTGCGCCACGGAAAAATTAAAATCGGATAGATTTTAATTAACAGAAGTGTCACCATACTTTCAATGGAGCGATTTTCCTTTTTGGCTGCGACAATTCATTTTCTCATCATTTATTTATTACTGAACCTGTAAAGAACTGTATATATAAAAAAATTAAAATAGCTATTATATTCAACACAATCTGGTTTTGAAATTCAGACTGTTATTTTAATGTCGAGTCGACCCTGCCGGGGAAAATTCTAATTTGATTAATTTGAAAAAAAAAAAAAAAACATTTTCCTGTGTTTCCCGATGTATTGCAGTTTCTATTTTATTAAGAAGACTCCTGCAGGATTTATGATCCTGCAGAGAGGGGTCTTTAACCTGTAAAACAGCCCGGAAGAACGGCAAGCGCTCTTCAGTTCAAACGATTTGATTTGGCGTTTTGCGTCGCGCCTTACGAGCAGGAGTTACCAAAACAGAGCAAAACATAACTCGAGTTTTGCCTTGTAGCAATCGTAGTTGGATACACGGCAGTGACAAAATGTTACAAAGGGTGTTAAAAAGGTTAAAAAAAGGGCGATTTGTTAGAGCACTATACCCTGCCTTAAAACATTGAAGTGACGCAAGGCTTTGATTGGTCAGAAATGGCAGGAACTCAACAAGATTATTTAAAGCACCTTGTTATATTCTTGCTATACGACATTACAAGAAATACGAGTGCCCTACGTCACAATACACGACATTCCCGGTCGCGTTAGTCTCGCAGACACTGGCAAACCGGAAATCCAGATTGTCTAGGATTGCTCCAAAATAAGGAAAAATGTCCCCTGAATTTTTGGACAGAGCCATTTTTGAAATATTTTGAAAAATTTCCAGAGGGTGTTTCTGTTTTTTTTTTTTATGATTGAAAGCCTTTTAAAAACAGGTCCTCTGGTCTGTCTCCTGACTACTCTAATAGAAAAGTGCTCTTTAACTGAGACTTTCGTTCACACGGGAGTCACGGTTGTTGAGTCATTATTCTTCGCATTATAACACGATTTTAAAACTTCTTTCGATCTTTAATTGTTCTCGTATCCAGGACATGCTCAAGTTGACGACCCCAGTGGTCCATGCAAATGCAAAAGCGAGAAACAGTGGGATCAAGAACAGCCATCGTCTTTCACTCTCAGCGATCAAATAGAACACAAACTCGCCTTTCTTGCTTACTATATCCCTACGCATTGTAGGGTGATCCTTGTGGGACACTCCATTGGTGCGTATATAGCCTTAGAAATGCTGAAACGATACCACGACAAGGAGAAAGTCCTCAAGTGCGTTTTGCTTTTTCCAACGATCGAGCGAGTTGATTCAGCTCCGAGCGGCAAATTCTGGAAGTTTATCTGCCATTATTTACATTGGCCTTTCCTTATGGGAACAGCGGTGGCCTCGTTTTTGCCTTCGCTTCTTCAACGCTGGGCTGTAGGCTGGTGGATGTATCTGAATGAAGTCGAAAACGAAGAATGCATCAAAAACGCCGCGCAGGCTATGTTAAATTACCAGACGGTTAACAACGTCCTGGAGATTGGGCGCCAGCTTACCACGATAAAAGAACTGGACTACGAGTGCGTCCGATTAAACCTGGACAAACTGGTTTTCTTCTACGGGTTGGGTGACCCGTGGGTACCACAGGTTTACTACGAGGACATGAAGGAGAGGTTCCCGGATGGAGACATCAAGCTGTCACGTGATAAGGACATTAAGCATGCGTTTGTGCTGGATACCTCTGAAAAAGTGGCAAAGATGGTGTGGGAATGGATCGAAAACCATGTGAACGAATATGAGCTTGAAGACACAGTTACCATTGTCAAACCTTGTTAGTACTTGTTAGTACTTGACATAACTTGGGCCACCGTGAGAAATTTAAAGAACAAATTGAAGAAGTTACTTTATTTAAAAGTCAAAAATGACACAATATATATTGTAAAATACCTATACAGTTATATTCGGCATCGAAGTGTTCACCGACGGAATAGCCCTCTTTAGCTTGTATGTTTCCCAATGTTGGTCTCCAGAGAATTTGCCCCTTTGTCTTTTCATAAATTATGCGTACATGTCCACGTGAGTAAGACAAAATTTGTAAGAAACAGTTCTTTAGGGCCTGTTTACATGGAATGGGGGACCCCGGTCTAGTGGGGTTGGTTTTTTTTGTTTTCACGCTCTGAAGGACACAAAACAAAAGAAACCTACCCCACTAGACCGGGGTCCCCTACTCCATGTAAACAGGGTCTTAGAGTATCATCACATGACCTACAGTGGGAAAACAAAACATACAAGCTAAAGAGGTCTATTAACGAAGGCTGCGTGGTAGAAATTTTTTAGTGTGAGACTATACGTAACATTGGAATACTCAGATATCCAGTGACAAAATTCTGGCCAAGGGCATCGTGGAAACGCATCGGTAAGTTGTTGGTGAATAAATGTTCAACAGGAGAAACAAAACAAAAGCTATTTTTAGCATGTTTTGTCGAGCAGAAAAAAAAGTTTAAGCTTTCTTTGTGTCCTTTATGTCCCCTGGACCTATAATGTAGTTAGTTGGCTTCGAAAGTAGCTTATTACTAACAAAGTACGAAATACATATATCTCTTGATGACTGGTAGTAGTTACGACAAGACGTTGCCCCGCCTCCATTTTCAAAATAGCCTTCCTAGTTACATGATACTTCACAACTATAAATGTGGGACTCCCTTAGAAATGGTCTTCTCAGCGCTCAAATCGAAATAAAGATTCGTAAGTTTACAAAGTCTTTCACCGCTGTTTCTGTTTTATTTGATAACGCAAATTCGAGTAAATGCTATTAAACTAAGGGTCTACCAAGACAATAAATATTACTGACTCTTTTATGTTTATTCCTTGCTTATGGAAGTGAAAATTGAATTCTATAAACTTTTTAGTTAGGACTTAGCGGATTCCTTCCATCAAATTTAGAAACTTGCAAAGTTTCGGTCCCGTAAACACAGTGTTCCTTTGTATTCGAACGTATCAATTCCAGATGTCAATCAATTTATACTTGCTATGTTGAGTCAGAGTCTTCTCCGCTGTTAAACCGAGCAAATCCTCGGCCGGCAGGCGCTCTTCTTCCTATAAAAAAAATAGACAATCAGATATTAGGAAGATATTTTTCTTGGACCGCTCATTCGGAAATAAAATGCGGCGTCTACTCTCTCTCTCTCTTGTCAAATTCTTACAGAAATTCGTCTCCTTGGAAGGGAAGTGCGCCCTTTATCCTCAATGCAGATTTTTAAATTCCTCAATTTAAAGGGGCTCTGTCACAGCTGTCTAGTTTGTTTTGATTATCATGTCAATAGAGAGGAGAAGTGTGGTGTCACGTTACTATGGTAGCAAAATTTCTGGATCACAGCAATAGGGATTTTTTGCAACAGCAAAAAAGCAATAGGTTTAGATTGGCGAAAGAACAACTTTGCACGTGGATCACGCTTTTTTGTACATTTCTTAGCCGCTGTTGCACGACTGCGACATGAAACTTCATAATTTCATTCGCCCGGACGGCGGGTTATCGAGTAGGTGAGCACAACCCCGAAATTTTCTTTTCGTTTTTCTAATCTTCGATACGGTCCCTTCGAATTGAACATAGAAAATTTCGCCAACATTTGACAAATTAAATGAAATTAAATGAGATCGATGAAGTTTGAAACAGTGCGAATCTTTTTTTTAAGTGACGTCTTGATTTGTTGTCATCCAAAAATTTTGCTACCATGGCAAGTGACGCAACGGCTTTTTTCTCTATGATGCGCCTTTGTTCGCCATTGAACTCGAGAAATTCCTTGTGAATGACAAAATCACAGCCTCGTGTCAAACCAACATGTCTCCCAAGTATTACATCAAACGCTGAAAAAAATGAACTTTGAAATACTGATAGGCTAACAAGTTTCACAAGTCAAAACTGCAATCCGTTTCAATCTTCTTCAAGCTTGCCCATCTGTGCCTCCTTTGCATTTGCTTTGCTATTTATACATTCTTTTCATGTTTTGATCAGTTATTTTCTTTTTTCACTTAGTTTGGTGGCTTTTTCCACTGTTTGATTTTTGCTAAATACTTTCTGCATGACACAGCTCCTTTAACTTTCAAATTCAAAATACTACCCGTCTTACCCAGCCTTGGTTCCCAGTCCGTCTCGCTGCCGCTCTCCAAAGGTGTCCGAGACCACGGCCGACGTTCTCCTAACTTGGGGGTCTCCTCTCGATCAAAATTGACTTCCGTCTAGATTTATAACAATAACAATCAAATTAAACCAATCATTAGTATTTGCCACATGCAAGACAGCCTTACCAAGTGAAAAGAGGAAACAACAGCAAGCAGAATCAGGGCCTATTTATATGGAGGTGGAGGACCCCAGGTAGGCGAGGTAACCCGCTTAGGTGGGGCAACCCGTCTGTCCACATAAGCTCTAATTTTAATTTATCTCGTTTACATGATAGGTGGGGTCACCATATGAGGGATCATATGGACAAGCGGGTTTCTCCACCTCAGCAGGTTACCTCACCTAGCTGGGGTCCCCTACCTCCATGTAAACAGGCCCTTAATTGCCCTCCCTTCAAGTTTCATTTCGAGTGAGCGGGCTTACGTCTCGGCGGCGCTTTTAGAATATCACGTCACGATCATGAAAGCCATCAAAGGCCTTCAGTCACAATTGCAAAACTTTATCAATGACGCTAGCCCTGCGGAAATTTGTGTCCGAGGGTCCAGAATTGAAATTTCAACTTGCGATTGTGTTCACTTTCTCGGACTGTTTTGGACTACTATTTCACTGAATAATTATCGACACCTGTTATAAATTAAACATGGTGGAATATTTTAAGGCTATGTTCACACCGTACCGGATAGCTGTTGCGCGGGCACGAAAATCATTTACTGAATAGGGATTCTGTTCATACATGAGAACAATGATTTCGACGCGATTCCTGTAACGGAGCGAATCTGCGCCGCGCCGATCTCGATAGTGGAGTGTCACATATCGGCAAGGTTCTGTGTCACACTTTGGTGTAGTGTGAAACGGGTATTCGGACCGTGGCGGAAGTGAATGGAACCCACTGAGACAGAAGTAAATATTCAGCAGTAAGGACTAGGATTCAGACAACTACATCCTCTCGGTCAACCACACTGTATCGGATTGTCCGCACGAAAAGCTGTCCGGAATAGTGTGAAAACAGCCTTAAAATGAACAAAAGGCATTACGTCATTGTCTGACGAGTATCCATCGAACTTCCACGATTTCTGTTGTCGTCCTGAGTACACCAAGTCACTCCGGCTCGAAGATGCCGTTTGGGGCCTGGAACTATCTGGATGGTCATCTGTAAACGATCCCCCCCTGGAAAGCAAAATGGAAGATTGAAATATTAGCACAAAAAATTGACGAGTTTCATATCCATGCCTATAACTCTCACTTCGCTTCTTCGCCATTTGGCCCAAAACAAAAACTTGAACCCTACCTAAACATGTGCTTTCCTTTCGCTGGCGGTCTACTTGTACTCTGCCACATGTGGTGACCTTTACGCGGGCTAGAATCACCTGTGGATCAGAACAAGTAAAGGCATTAAAACCCAGTTTAAAAATAACATTTCATCTACATTTTTTTTTCAAGACACCATATTACTTCTACAACACAAATATAAAGTAACAGTTAGCAACCTTTTTATGAATCAAGTCATGCACTGGTTTTAACAAATTATAAGGATGAAGGAAATTTGAACTAACTTCAATCTTATATCATAAAGAAATCACCGGCGGACATCATGTACATGCAAGATATGATCTTTGTTCGTGACTTTAACTATAATATCTGGCGTTCTGAAAACATCTTGCATGTACCCAAACCAAGGACTGACTATCTTAAAAGAAGTCTTGGGTATTCAAAGACTGTCCTTTGGAATGGACTGCCATCCGAACTACGTAAGCAGTTAACCCTCACAAGGTTCAGTAGTAAAAAGGGAATTAACGACTTACATTAACGGGCACCCACACGGCAAACACGTAAGCCAGTACTTTAGATTTTAATTGCCATTTTATACCGATGTTTTAACCGTGTTTGTCTAAATATCTAAAAACCTACATGAACGCTGTGTGAAGATGACTCGAATGCTCACAAGTGTTTTTCCCGGTTTATTTGATTTTTACCGAAGGCTTAGATTGGACTGTTTTTCAGTTTTGCTATCAACAGCCGTTAACGAATATCAGTCATAACATTTTGAGACAATGCTCGTTTAGATTATTATAACTGCGGTCACACAAGGAAAACTTCATCGAAAAGTAAAAACTTTTAGATCTCTTACTCTCTGAATCAAATCCTGAAGGCCATACAGGGGGTCTCCTAAGCCCAGTCTAAAGAAAAAACATAAAATGGTGTCATTACACATACTACAAGCAAACCAATCGTAACCAAAGATGGCCATAAAACAAGGAACGGGCATGATGCAATTATAGAAGTAAAGAGCGGGAAGACGGAAAAACAGTCTACATCTGCTGAAAGTCGTGCATGTATAAGCCGCAAAGCACATAAAAACAGTTCTGCAGCGCGGGAAAACATCAGAAGTTTTAGGTTAAAAGCGCGGGAAACAATGAGACCTGTGCTACACAGGGAAAAAGCAGAAAACACGCACAGAGCGCAAATGGCAGAAACACGAATCTGAGGCAAAAGGAGGGAGACTTAACACTATACAACCGGTCCAAACACTGGTAAAGAAACAACAAAAGTCAAACAAAACAGAAAAACAAAACCCATTTTTGGCCAGTAATTTGCTACAAAAGTGAGTTGATTTCTCATTTTCTCTGATAATTTGCAAGCACATGAGTGCATGACGTGAGCGCCGCAGGCAGGCATTCTTGGAAGAGTTGTATTTCCTTCCTCCCCACAAGTGACGAGGGAGAAAATATGACATCCTCGAAACGCCTGCGTGAGAGACTAGCATGATATAGCCTGTGCCAGGCTCCTAGGGAAGTCGCGAAAATATAACAAGCAAGCGAAAATAAGACGCGCGCGACTTGGGAAAGGGGGCGGCGGCGGTCCGCTCCCTCCCCAAGACCCACGCTTTTTTCGCATCACTTTTTACCGAGCGATTGCACTACTGTCTTGAAGCCAGGAGCCTGAAAAAGGCTAAGCATGACGTAGAATTCGCACAATATTTAAAGGAAGTTGATCAAAGCAAAGTGACGGAATCAATGCTAAAGTCATACCGTACTCCCAGCTTGAGAAACACTGTCAAAATTTTCGTCAACTAAGACGTGAATAAAATAGCAAATAATTTGTAAGTGTACAAGAGTTATGTACAAGAATAAGAACTGTAAAATTCATCAAGGCAAAGAAAATGAAACAGTAATGTTTTGTAAAGCCTGATAAGAATGCGCAAGAAGAAAGTGGTGCTGGAAATAAAACGTGTTGCACAAAAATAGGTTTGAATTAAGAATCTGAACAGAAAAGACAAAATAAATAGGAAACATTGACCCAAAAAAAGATAAATAGAGATCTATCAACGTTTTCTTTTATTTTTCCCTCGAATGCAACCAAAAACGTTTTAAACATTTCAATGCAAAGTTTCTCCGAGGAATACCCCTGAAAGTAGAGACCTGTCCATTTTTCCTGCTCACAGAGTCTATGCCAGAGAAGTTTCTTTCTGCGACTGTCTTCGCGATTTAGATAATAACTTAACAAACTTACATTCAAAGACATGCATTACAGTCTTTTTCAACAGCAATAACAGCTTGAAAACCTTAAATGAAGTGTTCTTACCTTCACTTCCAGAATAAACACTGCCAACTGAAATAGAAGAAATTGAAGTTTCAAATACAAAAAATCTTCCTGATGATATACTTTCTAATGCAGCCGTTAAACGGTAAAAAAATTCTTACCTTCGGACTTCCGATCGCTCGGTTGGCCACTGATAATTCTACAAGAAAAAAAAATGGCATAATCGGCGCTTGTATTGTATAGTTTTTACACACTTCTGAATGGTGATTCCAAAAATAGAACTGAAATCCGAACCATGGTAACCTTATACGAGAAGCACAGAGGGCCAAGGCTGGATTGTAACCCAGTTTCTTGTAACACCAAGAAGTTTTAGGTAAGAGTCTTGCTTCTCACCACTGTTGACCAAATAACATGTAATAACTGCATCTGAGGGATATAGAGATATCTGGGTTGCTGATACCCTTTTACAGAGGATAAAACGATTTAAATTAGCTATAGCTTGGAAACGAGGTTGATCGAAGATATATTTTACCTGAAAACGAGGCTGCTTGGGAAAGAATAAACTTTAAAAACTGGCGTTCATGGCTTTCCGAAGACCAAATACTAAAAACCGCGTAAATCCTCCATAGATTTACGGCCTGAATTTCTGACTTAAACTGAACGGAAGAAATGAAAGAATACCAAACACATCAAACGGGAGGTTGAGGTTGTAAGTAGGAAGGGCGGAGCTGACCGCGAGGGAGGAGGACCATGGCGCGCGAGGAGAGAGGAAGAGGCCTCCTCTCTTGCGCGCGCTCCTGCCACGCAGGGTAGTAAAGTCCTGGAAGTACGATTAAACATCTCGTTCCACTTACCTGGCACATCTTGCGCATATACTGACTCGTATAGATTCTGATGTGGGCATTCCTTGTTTCATAGACTGGAGGCGTTTGATGTAAAGACAATGAGACAATATTATTTGGGGCAGAAAAGAAGGCACGGCAAACAAGCACTACCCCGGGTGCCAGAGACTTTTCATGCGCGGTTTCACGTTTCGGTTACGTCTTTTGAATATCGGCTAAATTTTCAAAGTATCTTTTTGCAAAGTTAAAATTCACAGTGCTCTTTGCAAGTTTTGCCAAAGTTTTGAAATGTTTTTAAGTAATAAAGATGCATTCAGCCGCACGCGAGAAAAAACCTCTGGTACCCAGGTTAATCATGATTTTTCATAATATTATCCAGGTTCTTGAAATAATGACTGCAGCAGATTCCAAAACCACGAATTACGTAAACCAAGGAAAACAAAGGAGTCAAAATTACTGAGCCTAGAATAATAACAGCGATAAAACAAAGAAATGTTACAGGTTTTGCACCCAGGTCAGGTCACAATGAGGTCAAAAACTCTTGTCACACTAGCATGGCTTACAAGAGCTCAAACAAAAATTTTCACTAGGACTGGTAATTGATGGTCGATCCTCAACATTTCATAAGTTGCAGGCTTAAGATTACCTTGTGCTTGATTTTCATCTCCTTATGAGTAGTAAAGCAGAAGATATTTGTTCTATTTTGCTCCTTAGGCTCAGCCGAAGAAGTTTCATGTCAATTTTGCAAGGGGAGTTGACCCCATCTATGAATGTCAACTTTAATTATTATAACTACAAGAAAGTCTCTGCTCTTGGTTTAGTCATTGCTTCTGGGTCATAAACAGAGTACAAAAAGACTTCTTGTTGGTGGAGAACGAAGTGGAAGATTGTTTCAGCTGATCACAAAGTATAGGAAAGACTTTAAGCAAAAACCAAACAAAAACTACCTTGGATAACTTTGTTCCAGTGCTGCTCATGCTGGACACACCTTCATCTTCTAACTCATCCACATTTTCTAGAGCATAGAGAAAAAAGCTTCATACCACTAAATGATGATTTTCCAAAAATTTAACACTTTTGTCAAACTACCCAAAAGGCCAAACAAACTTGTCCCCTTAAAAGAGGAGTAAGTTAATATTATCCTAAGAGTATCAATACATCATCAAGAGAATAGGTTATGAGGACTTATAAAATGGTCACTAAGGGGGAAATACTTTGATCTTTTATCAAATTCTCTCAACTTATTCTTCAAGGAAATGTATAGAGATCAGTCTGAAGAATTTTTATGTAGATAATGTGTTGTGTCCTCTTATAGCATGTGTCACCTACATGTACTTTACAGCACAAAGTTTCCTAGTTCATATATTTTCCAAAATATTACTGTTTTTCAATGCAAGATAATGTCAGAAGAAAGTGCATTTTTCATGCATACCTAACAATTCAGTGCCATTGTCATGTAGGTCATCAAAATCCATCCCATTAATATCACGCCTCCCTGGATTCTTATTTTGAAGAAGAGCCTGTAGTTGTCGGCGATGCTCCTCAGCAGCATGCCGGGCCTTTTGTTTCCGTGATCTACTAGACCTACCATATGAAGCAAGTATTAAATTATGAAATAAGGCAACAAGGCAAGGCAAGTGATCACTCCATATTTTCCTGTGAGTACGAAGAGAATGTTCTAGCCTGCATAGCATGGTAGTTTTTTTGGGAGCACTACTGAGTGGCATAGCAGCAAAATGCATGCAAATTATTTGCAAACGAGCGGCAAAGCCATGCGCCTTCTCTGCCCTCACCCGCCTTTATTACTTTGCCACCCAACCAAAACTGCCATGCTATGCAGTCTAAGAATTTTCAAAAACCATGTGCACAGCCAGGACGTACTAGCCCATAGAATGGTGGTGTGCACTGCTCACCTCTGCCACCCCCCACCCCACCAACATAAAAAAGATGGTGCTTCATTTAGCCTCCTCTCTATCACTATTGGAAAAAAGGGTAACTGAGATGTAAATATCCCAGCCTGTGGTGCTGTTTGTCCAAAAGTTTCATGCAAACAAAATAATTAACTTTGATCTTATTTTCCAGAGGCTAAAAAATTGAGGGCATCAAGGACCCCTAGTAGAGGTGGATCCTCAGTGTGTACACTCACTGAGTCTCACTGCCCTCAGGTTTGAATTTAAAGCAGGGAGAGAGAAGGCTGTCACTAAGAATGTAAGTTGCTGGGTTAAATACAACAAGTAGGCGGGGAATTAAACAGCACTGAAAATTTCTTTGGTTCTATTTTTAGTAAACTTTTTGAAAGTAGCTAGTGGTAACCTTCAATGGTAGCCGGGCCATTTCCCCTGCTTAACAACAGCCCTTGGTGCAGGTGGAGCAGGCTAGTGGGGCAGGCTTAAAGAAACGAAAGCTACAACCAGTTGCAAAAATACTTGAGACACCGCACCTTTTTTATGCTTTACTGACCTGCTTGTGGTCCCCTCCTTCCCTTTATATCAGTTGCTAGCAATAAATTGACCATGCTCAAAAGTTGGAGAAACATCTTTAAATGGAGGAGAGGAGGGAGGTGAGTATAATATCTCACAGAGGTAACACAAAGCAAAATATAAACATACTCATGTGATATCACTGATGGTGTGTTTCTATCATCTCTGATTTTATCATCTCTCCCCACGTAAAGCTCTTCATCAAGATCATCATCAGCATAACTCCCAGGGCCTGTTACTGTTGTTCGTCTGTTGTAGATCACGGTTCTTTCTGCAGGCATTTCCTGTGAGATAGTTATATAATTGAAAGTGGAATTGTTATAGATAAAATCTGTTCTCAGGTTAAACCAGAGTTTTCTTTATCTCCTATGAATAATTAGGGCTAGGAAACAAAAGAAAATTTTGAATCAAACTAAGTTAAATACTACTTCAACCTGAGATCAATTTTACCTACAACAGAAACAATATTCACCATACGCCTGTTCCTTACGCAAAAAGTATTGGATACCACTTAAACAGTACCAGAAATTGATTGAGAAGGAGTATGAGAAAAATAGCTAAAATAGAAGGCCTGAATTGAAAGACACAATATTAGACCAAGATATTATGCATAGAAATTCTCCATATATTTCCTTAAAGAATTACTTAAGAGGATTTAATAAAAATCAAAGATCACAGCATTTAACCTTAGGTGATCATTTTATTAATTCTCATAATCTTTTATGTTAGAAGAAATTTGTTGTTGATCACTCTTGGGTTACAGGTTTAAGGGGGTGTTTTGGGTTAATAATTAATTATTATTAGCCTGGGAAAGCCTGGAGAATTTTGGTGCTTAAGTCTAGAGTAAGGTTGCAAAGTGCAGCTGAATATTTCTTTTTATGACAGGTGCAATGGCTGTACAAGAAATGAGCTATGTTTTAATTTTGATATTAACTATGATGTTATTCTCACCATTTCACCATTTTGTCCCCATGAAGAAGCTGAAAGGAAAATACAGTTTAAAATAATATCAGCTTACAATCGGACAACATTGATTAGCATGACAACCAAAACAAAAGTAAGAGGTAATTAATTTACTTCCCACTTATTAACTGTCAGTCAGTTTTTTAAGATACTGTCATTAAGTATTTTCCCTTTTTTTATACTCATTATAGCCTGAGAAAATGGCCAACATTTAGTGACGCTACCATTGGTTTCCCCAATGATGTCTGAGAGACGAGCACAGAAATTTCATACTGATGACACCTCACTACCCAGATCTCGGTAGTGCTTCTAATTATTGGTCGTGCCATGTGAGAAATTTGATTCAACCAATCAGAAGGACTACCCAGATCTGGGTACCTAGTGATGCGTCATTAGTATGGAATTCTACTGCTTGTTTCTCAGACAAATTGGTGGGGTAAGCCAGTAGTAGCGTTGCCAAATGTCAGCTGTTCTTTCAGGCTATACCAAATAAAGATAATATTTTATTAAGAGTATGATTTAGAAGTGGACACAAACTGGAACTCAACGAAAACTCACTGGAAAACATGTTAGAAGTTTCCAAGCCACAGCACAAACCTATTTATATTCATGCTTTAAATTTATTCATTATATAGTTAAGTTCAATGTAGGTTACTTACTCCCTTGGTAACCCAGGGAGCCCTCATCAGCAGTCCTGGTTGCCCTGTGCTGCATATTGAACCACTCATCAAAGTCATGTGAAGGAACAGCTGTTTTGCTATTCCACGGAGGTCGTTCGTTGTTGCCCACTACAATCAAAAAAGCCAACATTAATCTTACTGTTTAAATATAAGATCCCCATTTAAGGTGTTTCAGTGCAGTTTTTTGGAGACCATACCAATGTTTTTCAATCAAGGTGACCTTAAGGTGATTCCATAGTAAAAGAACCTAACATAGATTGTAGCTGAAACTTGGTACATTGATGTAACAAGTCAAGAAGATGATAAAAAAGTAATAAAAAGTGGGGGTCACCGTGCTCGTTTTGACGTCACAATGCTGACAAATACGGCTACTTAGGACCCTGTTACAAAAACCGCGGGCAGCCCAAAACTAGACAAAAAGGAGAGATTTTTTCGATGATGCATGTGGCATCACACAGAATTTGACTTTAATGTATTGTTTATCCACTTACGTACCAGAAAAATGCCTTTTAATGCCCTTGTTTTTACTTTACGTTCCAAAGTAGAATTAAATTGGACACGCGCTTTTCAACCCGTGATGGCTCAATCCATACAATTTAGTAAAATTGCCAAAAAACTGAACATAGATTTGTGCCAATTTTTTTCTCATCGAAAGGAAGCACTGTCCTTATTAAAATCATGAAATAAAAAATGGGGGTCACCGTACTCGTTTTTGCGGTAGAGCTGCAGAAAGTGCGCACTTAATGCATTTTCTCCGATTTTTGAGAGAGGACTGGGGCGAGTTTTAAAATAGAATGTACGTGAAAGGGGGAAGAAAGTATTAAAAAAGCCGTTTTTACAGAATTTACATTTTTACAGATATCACATTTAGGACACAATGTGATAAAGAAAGTGTTTAAATGAAAATCAAGGTGAGTAAGCACAAGTTAAACATCCACTATCGAGGTTCTCCGAGAGGAGGTCGAACTCAACAACACGCATACTGCTTACGTTATGCACATTCCCAACACATTGAGTCTCACCTCGGCAAGAAACAACAGCAAGCAAAAATTCCAATAGCTTTTCTCTTCAGTCAGCTTCATTTTAATAATGTTACTTCACATGCTCTTTTTTACGGCGGCCATCTTGTTATGCGCAGTAAGAGATGTGCAGTGCAAAACTAGGGAATCACCTTAAAAGTGGTCTACGAAAAACTGTATCAAAACAAAATAAGCTATATACTGTAGGCCCAATATTTAGGAATAACCTCAGGATTTCGGACATCTAAACATTAACATCAGTCCTGTCAGTATACCTGTTCTAAGTGGTCGCATGTTGTCCTTCTCCACAGCTCCACCACCCTTTCCAGGTTTGCTTGAACCACTCAACCAGGGTCGTGGGTAATCTCGACCAGCTTTGGAGGCACTGCTAGGTCGGTATTTTGATCCCTCAGTATGGATATCTGGCCCTGCCCAGGATTTGGCTAATGCATTTCTACCTTCATCAAATGAATACCTCCCCACTGATGTTCCCGTAAGGCCCATTGATCTTGTAAATGTTGCCTTTGATCCTGATGGTGGGAGAGATGACCCAGGACCCTGCATAATCAACCGAAAAAATGATACCTTAATGTAAAAATCCAATTTATTAAAATTATCTTTAAACAACCTGTAATACCACAGTAAATAATAGCATTGTGTATCAAGAGTTGAGTAATAAAAACATGTCATCTAACATCTGCAAAATACTATAATTTATTGAAAGCAAATTGAAAGAAACAAATAAAAACAACTGTACCTTAGAGCTCCCTTCAGCATACATCTTTTTTAAGACTTTGATAAGAAAAGGAACTGGTTCTTCAGGTGTATCTTTGATGATTTTTGCCATCAGATCCTGAAAAAAATTCAATAACCTTCTTTCAGTATCATTTAGGTCCAGTTGAAACACAGTACAACAACACCCCTGTACTGGACCAAACTTAACAACAGTTTTAGTTTGGTTTAAATGAAGATGTGATTGTCACAGTGGTAATTGCAATTTAAGCAATATATTGCAAATTACCATATTTCCTTGTACAAATAATAGCCGTTGCTCGATTAATCGCCTCCCTCGAATAATCCCCCCCCCAACTCCCATAGGTTACCCACAAAGGATACCCATAGTGTTAAACTTGGAGGATGAAGCTAAAGTGGAGTCTGATTCAGCAAAACTGATCAGTGACGATTCAAGCTCTAATGCTGAGGACATTGACATTGAAAATTAATCAAGGAACCAAATTGGGAACACTTAAAATGCCAATATTCAGTTTATTTCATGTGATTCCTTTTTTTTATTTTATGGAAAAATAGAACAAAATATTTAGGGCTCTACTTCTAGTGAGCTATATTTGAAATAATGGCCTCCCTCGAATTATTGCCCCCTTCTGGTGTGAAAAAAGAAATAATCAACTCTGGCTATTATTTGAGGAAATAGAGTCACCCCCAAAAATTTCAGGACTTCAACAGGGTCTAGCCCATGGCCTCTACATTAGCGCTGCAGTGCTCTACCAACTGAGCTATGAAGACCCAAACATTTGGGGCAGGCCAATTTGTTGAGTTCATCTTAACCCGTGAAAGGAATGAAACATAGAAATAAAAGAATGAAGATGATGTGAACTGCGGAAATACACATTTGTAGTTTGGTGTGTAGCACACGACATTAACTTCAGCAGAGGCTGTCATTATATTATAATATCACACTCTGGGGTTTGCAAATGTCATTGTGCAAATACCCAGGGGTTCCCTGGGTCAAACCCCCAGAACAAAACTGATAAGTGCATTATACTATTATTACTATCAGTATCATTATTATTATCATTATCATTATAATATTATTATCATTGTTATGATTTTCTTTAATAAATCTTTATTATTATAATTATCATCATCGTCATCATCATCATCATCATTATCATCATCATCATTATTATTGTTATTGTTGTTATTGAGCCTAACATTGACATAGAATTATATTTTTTTAGCGACTAATATAATTTGCAGTCTGTCTACTTTGAATAGAATTGGTATTAACTTTACTTTTCACAAAATATTAATATACAACAACGATGACAACACTGCAACAAAAATCAAAGTTGTTTGCTGCAAGATGCTTCCCAATATGTTTGTGTAATTATAAGACGAAAGAAAGAAAGAAAGAAAGAAAGAAACTGAATATATTTTAGCACTGATCCCCATGCCAATAAGGTGAAATTACGAGTGTAAGGCTCTATGTACGACAAACGCGGTAAAATTTTTAAACTTAAAGGTATTCTAGTTGCATAATTTAAATTATGTCATAACAATAAACGTAAACAGTAAAAGGAACAGCGTGACGGTAAGCGTCGTGAACATTGATAAGCAGTAAAGCTCAATATTGTTTCGAATTAAATTCCCACCAAACAAACCGTAGGTTTTTATTTACGATCTTAAAATCGTTACCTCAAATAACGCTCCAATGTGATGCCTCTCTAAGTAGGCTTGTACTTGCTTAGCAGCCATGCTTTAAAATAAATCACACGCACTCTAAAAAGCAAATGTTTGTTTATGAAAGCTATGTGTTATTTTCCGCCATTTTGTATTTCCCCGGTAACCCTTCCCAAGCTTCCCTGCTGCTTTGAAAGTGACCGCTAAGAGCTGTGGGAGTACGACATTTGAGAGACACTTTGGTTCAGCATATATGACCAAAGAGGGGGTATTGGTGAGTTTCGGCCGGGTAGTGCGATCGATACGTGCATGTAGAAGTGGACGATGTTGTCTGCCCGAAAAGCGGTTAGTATCCTAGGACGAAGAGGGCGATTTGCAGCCCTGAGGACAAGCGTCTGTGAGCTGCATTCATTGATTCAACGACGAACGGTTGTAGTTTGTTGCCCGAGGTAAGTTTGATGCAGATAAGTGGCGACCGCCATACATGATTCGATCACTGGATGTTCTTGTACATTTAGACTTCGATATTGCATGAATAACCTTTAGCTTATATGCGAGCGTAGATGTCAGCAAATATGTACGTAGATCTGATTTTCTTCAGTTAAACTATTAAAAATTTGAGATAAGATTAAGATCGTTGGGTTTTTGTGCAAGATATTTTGGTGGTAATTGGACTACAATCAGTGTAGTTAAGCTTAGTCGACCGTACCGTGCCTATACAGTTCCGATTATATAAGAGGTGAGCATGGGTGCACGCAGAAGTGATATGTTTCTTCGAGTATTTAATTTGATGTGGTAAGATTCCCGTACAGTCCCATACATTTATCATGCATTGTTTCAATTCCAATTCATATTTGTGCGAAAACGTGTGAAGTTGTTGCATGCACAATAAATGTAGGGGGTTGTACGGAAATCTTACCCCTAGCAAATCGCATGGCTTCTGGCTATGTGTGTTATAATCTATTTTGTTTACATGTAGAAGCCCTTCAAATGATCCAGCAGGGCCAACCAGAAAGTGGCAGAGATAGACTGCCACATTGGGGATACAGGGGTACATGTATATCCCCAACTCTTTAGAACAGTGTGTGGGTTCTTTAATGTCCCATACAATTTAAGTGGGCCAAGGTTGTGAGGCGGGATCTACAGTTAATCCAAGAAGATTAGAGGGTCTAACCAGGGTTCGAAAAGAGTCCCATCCGTTAGCCTGAGACAAGTAGTTTTTCTTGCGGGGCAAGTAACTTTTAAAGCTTACTAATTCTTAATGCACAATGGGCAAGTATTAAGGGTCCAGGCAAGTAATCCTTTAACAAGATCATTAGCTAAGACGAACAAGAAGTGACCTCAGGCAAGCAAAATGTGCAAACATCTTGCCTAAATGACAAGCTGGAATTCAAATTTATTTGAGTTTGAGTGGGAGGGGGAGAGGGGTGGGGTGGGTGCTTATCCGAGGCTCGGCGCTTATTCGAATAAATACAGTGGTTAAGACCCTTAGCATTGGTGTCGGTCTGGCCAGGCTCTGAACTCATAGCCTCCTGCTCAGTAGACTGGCAATCAACCATGGATCCATAATAACCACAACCTCTGGTCATATTTATAAATCTGTTAATGTTGCTGAAGGTACATAAAGATATTACCAGAGATGCAGACTTATTTTGATTTTGTTATGTAGATTCAGTCAATTTTTAGGAAAAGACATCTCCATGATAGCCATTTTTAAAAGTTTACATAATGTATAAATTTCTTCTTTTAGGTATTCAACTGGCTCTAGACAGGTGTTATCTTCAAATCTTTCAAGATATGGCTTTCGGTGGCTCAGCTCAGAAAGTGAGTTTTCGTTGAGTTAATTGACAGTGTGGTTGTGTGGAAATACATGCAGATCTCTTCCAGGGGGTCTAGGAGGCTAGTTGATCTTAGGGTTAAGTTTGAACCATTAACTTGTCACTGGAATAAAATGTGAATAAAGCACTTCTCCTGATATGGGTTTAAATTTCTTCACTGTTAGCGTACAGGTATGTGTCTGCATCACATCTGAGTTGTCACTTCCCTCCGACCTGCACTTTAGGGTTAATTATGGGTTTGTGAAGTGTCATGCTAACTTGTAGGTCTTTGGATTGCAACACTTTAAACCCCAATATCCACATACAAATTCTCCCGCCTGATCTCCATACATTTGCTTAAAAAGCTTGTTGAGAGTTTGATAGAAGATCAAAACACTTTCCCTTTGGTGATCATTTTATTAAATTTATTCTTACCAGTAGACCAAAAGAACTCCCCAGCTGTTTAATTTCCCCTTTCTAATAATATTGATTTACCCAGCAACTTGAGTGGCAGCTCCGATCTGGTCCACCTATAAGTGAAACAACTTTAACAGTACTTTCAGTTGTTGCCACTGATTTTTTAATACTTGTTTAAACTATTCACAGTCCCCTATTTTTCTGTAAGATTGTTGAAATCGAGCACTTTGCACAATTACTAGCTCTCTTGGTTTCAAATGTTTCAAGTCTAGCCCGGGATGAGTGTCAAATCTGCTTAGGGGATGAGCAACGGTTTGGGAGGAGACAAGAAAAAAAAAATTTGCCTCTCTGCCACTACTTTATAAACCCCCGATGCTAATCCCCTTTGTACATATGAAACCAAGATGGCTGCCCATAACTCATAGCTCTCAAACTCGATGATCTTATGGGGAAATAAGGGGAAATACTCATCATTATCTCACGAGTCAAGTTCTAATAAAATTCATACATTCCCTCTTTAATAACAGGTCTCCCTCCTCACACAAATGTACCATTACCAGCACTGTCTCCCACAATGGAGATGGGGACAATTGTCAGCTGGGAAAAACAGGAAGGTGATGAGTTAAGTGAAGGAGATCTTTTAGCTCAGATCGAAACAGACAAGGCCACAATGGACTTTGAGACCCCTGAAGAAGGCTTTCTGGCCAAGATTTTAATTCCTGCAGGAAGTAAGGATATTCCTATTGGCAAACTGCTCTGTATAATTGTGGAAAATAAAGATGATGTTGATGCATTCAAGAACTATGTTCCTGAAGAAGATGGACCAGGTGCACCACCAGCTTCAGTAAGTAGTGCAATCAATATTTTCTTTTTTTCCAGCTCGCAGATTCAAGATACTGATTGTAAAGCATGCTCCCTTGTCCCCTGTTTTCTTATGAAAATACAGTCATTTAAGACAATTTTCAAGTCAGGTGTAATATAATTGTTGGCATGTGCATACTTTTCAATACTTTTAGCACTGCATATAGTTATAATATACTTTTACATTTTCTCTACCTCAAGATCACCTTTCTTCAAATGTTAATAATAAAACCAGCATAAGTGTGATGTCATGAAACCAAAGTACAGTGTACGTATAAAATAATTTTGAGAGATTCAGAATATAGATAGTCTACACCAAGTAACCCACTATCTGATTAAAAAGATCATAGAAGTGTTATTGAGTAACTTATAAGTAAGTGTCATTGTTTCTTCATAATTATTTATCTTTTTTTTTTTGTTTTCAGGAGAAACCTGCTGAGACCACCACCCCACCCCCTCCTCCACCACCTCCTCCAGCTTCATCTGCAGCCCCACCCCCTCCCCCACCTATGACTTCTGCCTCCCCACCCCCTCCTCCCCCACTTGCAACTGGTGGGAGAGTGTTTGCCAGTCCATTGGCAAAGAAGATTGCTAGGGAAAAAGGCATTGAATTGGCTGTAAGTATTTACTCTTCTTTCCTCTTTAGGAAATTTTTTCAGTTATTTAACTAAAAACCGCAAATCAAGCTACACTGTAAATGGGAGGAGTAAGGCCCCTAATGACTTATGATGTGATCATGTCACACTTTTCTTTTGTTTGATTGTGATTTACATTCAATTTGAATGGAAAAGGAAATGGTACATTATAATTAATCTATATATAATCTCATCTAAATGTGACAAAAAATGTTTCAAGATTGCAGGTGAGATTGTGATGTAAGATTGTAAGATTGTACTATGTCTTTGGAACACATTTTACTGTCTATAGGAGAGAAAGCAAAACATTTCTGTCAGCACTGGTGTTGTCTGTATCTGTTTGTAGGCTCTACAGGGTAGTGGTCCCGGTGGCCGAGTGGTGGCACAAGATGTTACGGTGGCAACACCTGCTGTTGCAGCAGTGGCACCCACTCCTGTGGTTGCACCTGGTGAGTTTTGATTGGCTAGAATGTGTTGTGTTTAGCAGACTCTCCGCTTTTTATTTGTTTGTTTATACTTCTATGCTATTTCTTCAATGTGCGTACCATTTTTTGACTTCATAACATGGTGATGACACTGTTGTTCTATTAATGTCATTTACAAACATGAAAAGAAATAAAGCAAGTACAAATGATAGTCATGAAATTCCTCATTTTTCATCATTGATCTTGAATGTGAAAATCCTTTTATTGTTTTACAGGAGCAGATTTTACTGATATTCCTCTTACAAATGTCAGGAAGGTGGGTTTAATAAACATGTGTTCTCATTAAGGGATGTCAATAAGATTTCAAGTTTGCTGAGTGGGTAGATACAAATAGTAGGCGGAGAATTGAACTGTTACAAAGTCCTTTTGCTTTTAGTTTCCCTATTAAAGTTTCCTCTGAATATAGCAAGGGATGCTTATGGTAGCCAGGGTAATTCCCAGCCCTGAAGACAGCTATAGACCGCTCAAGTCTCTCCATTTATCATTTCATCAAATTAAAGCTTGAGAAAATAGTGGGTATATGAAAGTAGTCCTCAGTAGCCTTCTAGAAATCTCTCTGAGTTACTTTGGTGGCGGGGCAAACCATTTTTTGCCCTCCTGCAAGAGCGCCTTGGAGAGCTTGCTAGCAGGCTACCACAACAGTAATTATATCAAAAGTATTGATAATTTTTCTTCACCTACACTGTATTGTAGGTCATTGCTAAACGGCTCTTGGAATCCAAGCAGACAATTCCTCATTATTACCTTTCAGTGGATATCCAAGTGGATGATTTGTTAGAGTGAGTGTATTTCTCTGTTTACTGATAATAATTTTACAGTGAAAAAGTTGTTTTATTTTTATTATTGCATTTGAGAGCCACCTATGAGAACCGGCTTGAGAGGGGGGCTTGTCATAAAGAGCTAGAACATAAAGTGGAAAACCTCAAGCACATGTAGTTGGAAGTCATGCAGCGAGAGATCAAGAACAAATATGAACTTCCGGCATATGAATAGCCAGACTGGATCAGTCTATATCATGTGCCTTTGAGTAATTCAGTCTATCATTTATTAAGGAGGGAAGTGGGGGGAGGGGGGGGGGGGGGTGGCTTGAACAAGGGGGTGGCTTATTAACATTGTTCCCCTTTAAGGGTGGCTTATTAGAGAGGGGAGTTATATTTGAGAGGTGGGGGGCCTAATAGATAATTTGGGGTACAGATTTGGGTCATATTCTTGTTGAAATCAGCAAGAATTAAATCAGGGATATTAGAGCAGGGTGTATTTGGTCAACTTTTTCAGCCGGTCAGAAATTTGTCTGGGGCCATATGACCTGAGATCCATTTTTCCATACTTTTAAAACTCAAGTGATTTTCTTTTTTTAGAGTTCGAAAGCAGCTGAATTTGGATTCAAATGGTGCATACAAACTGTCAGTGAATGACTTTGTACTTAAGGCCTGCGCTCTAGCTTGTAAAAAAGTTCCCGAGGCAAACTCTTCGTGGATGACAGACTTCATAAGACAGTAAGTGTATCTCCAGAAATAAAATAATTTTTATATCCTTCTCTTTCCCGGCGGCAGCATGGTCGACTGGTCAGTGCGTCAGACTCGCAATGCGGTACTCCTCGGTTCAAGTCCCGCTCTGGCCACTTGCTGGATTTGTTCTTGCTCGTTCCAAGTTGAAATCCTCGGCCAAGCTTGTAAATAGCCAACAGGTTGCCTCCTGCCAGTTGGGGCTTTAGAGGCTGGCTTGAGCTTCCTTTGACACAATAATAAAGTGTCTATCTAAAATGCGGTTAACTTGTATCCCTACCTATTTCAAACTGCCAACCAACCTTTAACTTGTTTTATCTCGATAAATTTTCTTATGGTATTAATGAGGAGCATACCCTTTTGCAGACACAATAACGTTGACATTAGTGTAGCTGTCAGTACGGAATCAGGACTTATTACACCGATTGTTTTCAATGCAGATAAAAAGGTACTGTACTAAAATGTTGTATTGTACATATTTATATTTCGTGCTGCTTTGTAAGAATGGTGTACACAATACTGATTCAGCTGAGCTTATTGTTCAAAGAAACGCTGTGATTATACTCGATGGGTGTAAAAATCAATTTAGCCCAAATCACCTTTAGAACAAAAAGGCTATCTCATTTTGTTGCTGACGTCTTGAAAGCAATACGAACAGTTGGTATTTTTTTTTTTCGGAAAACGTGTTGATACATTATGCTACCACTCAAACTCAACTTTCTCCACCGTTTATTTAACTTTGTCCAATTACTTCTGTCAGGGTTTACAAGACATAAGTGCTGACACCAATGCTCTAGCAGAGAAAGCGAGGGATAACAAACTTCAGCCTCATGAATTCCAAGGAGGAACAATAACAGTATCAAATCTCGGCATGTACGGAGTCAAGAACTTTTCTGCAATCATAAACCCACCTCAAGTAAGTTTGCAAATGTGCGGTATTTATCATGAACATGCTGGGAAAACCTGAATTTCCGGTTGAAAAGTCAGACCAGGTCCACACGAATCCGGAAATTGATGAACCCGCATATTTTTTTTTTTAACCGGATTCTTAAACAACTTTGGAGTTTCTCTCCTCCGCAAGGGACTCTTTATGTTGTAGGGAGGCTAGGAAGAGGGAAAAATAATCGCGTGCGGAGGACGTTCCCGTGCTAGTCTCTTTCACAGCCGCTCGGGCCGGAGTCACGCAATGGGGGCGGGGAACATTGCGTGACTCCGGCCTGAGCGGCTGCGAAGGAAACTATTCCTGCGCTTGCTGGTTTTTTTTTTTTAATTACTGCTACAACGGTTACTCAAGGCTCGGTGTTTTACAAGTGAGAAAATTCCTTAAAGAGTAAACTCCATGATACATTTTCGTTAGTCGTTTTGTTTGGACGAAACCGTGCTTCAAACCATCATCATCACGGCCCTGTTTTAGACTAGTAGTATTTCGTCCGGATGGTAGTCCTGCCGAGCCTCCACTACTCTGGGTACCACAGGCTTTTTTTTTTCTTGCAGACGGCCGAATCCTTTGGTGTCGGCTAAAAGCCGAAGCCACGACCGGCGGAAAGTCCGGGGGTGCGGGGTTCTCAACAAAGTTAAAGTTTCATACTGGAAGGGTCCAACCCCTTACCCCAGCTATGTACCATTTTTGATAGCGAAGGTACCCCTTTTTGTATCTCTTTCATTGACAAATACCTAGTTTAGAACGTCGTTGCATCCCTTTTAACTGCTGTAGATGCACTATCTTTAAAGTATGAAAAAATCACAAAACCAATACATTTTTCGACTTTTTTAGAGCCATGATTTCTTCTCTTGGCCCTCTTAGGCCCAATTCAGACGCCGGACCTAATTCGAATTAAGGCCGACCCAAACTATTAAGAACGGCTGAATAGATTCAGACGCCGATCTTAATTGCAGCTGAAATAAATTCCGAAAAGGAGAAAAATGCTCATTTCGGTCAAACTGCTTACAAAATACGTTTTAATGATTTATGCATTTGGTTTGGTACATGAACAGTTCGGCGTCTGAATCAAAGGCGTTCCAAAGTCGCTCCAAAGGCGAAATTCCCGGCCGGGCTAGGCGAAAAGAACGGCTGAGCCGTTCCAAATTGAAACAGGCGTTCCTAACTGATTCAGACGCCGAACTTTCCATGCACTTAATTCAATTTATTAGGTTCGGCTCATGAAAAGTGCGGCGTCTGAACCGGGCCTTGGGTCTTTTTGCAGACGGAAAGACAAAATACCCTACCATTTTTACCATTAATCTTCAACTAGTGAAATCCCAACCTCGTTCCCAGGTTCTCTATCAGGTTTGTGAAATCCCAACCCTTTCATATACCAGAAGCCTGGAAAAGGTACCCCTTTCGGGAGAAGCCTCCCCCTATAGGCCATTATAGGGAGTACCCCCCCCGGGGCGAAAAGTCTCGACCATGTAGGATAAGCCTCGACTCGATTGACTGAAAGAGTCTGCTCGCAGTCTTACCCGGTTAAAGCAACGAAGGCTGTCTTTCGATGATATAAACAAGCTCCAGTACATAGATACAGTGCATTACCCGTCCGTTGTCGTTTTTCCCTTTTCATAGGCCTGCATATTGGCAGTAGGAAAAGCAGAGAAGCAAGTCATAGTAGATGAAAATAGCGAAAAAGGGTAAGTTGGTTAAACAAGTTTATAGCTTTCAAGAAAGTTTTGTCCTGATTCAACTTGCGCTAGAGGCTCATCTGCGGCTCAGGAATCGGCTACATAATCCTTAACGTAACACAGGGAACCCAAGAAAACTGACCCTTTTTGTTTTTGCTTTGGACTAGCCGCCAGCTAATTAGAAGTTGTTGTTGTTGCTCACCCTAGTCATTGTCGGGGACTCTCGCCGATCTCGTTCCCATTAGAGCTCGCGTGTTTTATGCGCGCGCGCACGCTTTGCACGTCTGTTACTCATCTGACTACAATTCTCAAACGCTCGGCCAATAACTACAGGTTTCCTTTTGTAGAGCGGCAAGAAGTTATTCAGGCCAATCACACTTCGTGCTGAAATTGAAATAAACCAATCACATCTCGAAGCAAACACATGTAGCTGTTGTCAATCGCGGGCAAATGCATGTGACCATTTTTTTTTCTTCTGATTGGTCAAGTTTTTGACACATCAGAAGTTAAACATTTTCCCGCGCTTGACGATAGCTGCATAGATTTGCTTCGTGATGTGATTGGTTCAACTCAATTTCTTTGAAAGGCGTGAGATTTAATAGTCAATCGCAATTGTATCGACGGGCTCAACCAGTCCGTGTGCTGATAATCTGTCTTCTTGTTCTCAACAGTTACACCACTGGAACAGTCATGTCTGTTACTCTCAGCTGCGATCACCGAGTTGTAGATGGCGCCGTTGGAGCGCAGTGGCTGTCCGCTTTCAAAAACTATCTAGAAAAACCCCTTACAATGTTGTTGTAAAATACGACTTGAATACAGCCTATCGTAGTTCTTCTGAATTTTTATTTCAACTCGAGTAGAAAAATTGTTAACACTGCTGGAAAGAGAGCCTTAAAATAGAAAACCGTGTGTCTTGTTTAGAAGAGATGAAGTAGGTAAATTTATTTTTGTATGTTTGTATTTTTACAGACGTATACGCGGTGTTAGGACTTTTTTCTGTTTGTTCGTGCCTTTAGAAAGCAAGCACTTACAAATTCTCTAGGCCTTATCCGTTGTTTTTACGATGTTTTGAAGTCCATATTTGCAGGGTCTTCATATTTTAGGTAACTCTTTCTAGCTGTACTAATGGTCTCTCTAGCCGAACCGAACATTAACAATTTAGGGAAAAATACCATGCATATGAGACACTGCGTTCAACCGGACTGGTAATCCTCGAATGAAAAATGATTAAGGTTCACGGCAGCCTTCTGTGGGCGCAAAAGATGCCAAGACCTATACGGTAAGAGGTTTGAAATGATTACTGAGTCGATACTGTGGCGTTTGGGAACAAAATTGAAATGCTTGAAGTGGAAGGCAAGACAGTCTATCGCGATTGATAAGTTTAATCAACCAAATGTGTATATTTTTAACCAGATTTGGGCAGAACAAATAAACATAAAAAATGCCTTGAAATGTGGCTTGCTGACATCACGGTCTCCTCGTATTCTTTATTGCTACTTTAACTACTATTTTCCGCAAGAGAAAGTCTTCAACATGAACTGAGGCGCGGAGTCTTTTTCAAACCACTGATGTTTAATATGTACAACACTCAATCGATATTGAAGGTAAAAAATAGGATTTCGTTACGGCAATTTTGTTTTTGTGTGTGCTTGTTGGTTTTAGAGGTTACTGAAAAAGATACCACTCAACCGTCGCTGAGTTTAATAGGGACTTTTAGCACCGACGGTTTTCAGAACGGCTACGGGAACCGCGGAAATGAAGTCAAACTCTTTTGCGCGCGCGAGTGTCACCCTCGGTCTCTTGCCGCCGTAGCGGCCTTCCCTAGTACGTCAAACCGAGTAGTCTGACGTACTTGCGACTAGGAAGTTTTAGGTGAGTGTTTTTCAACCTTTTAATTGACTTTTTGTCTTATAATTTGAAAAAACAACTTCTTCTCCCTTTCTTCATAAATTTTGATAACTTTTTCATAAATTTTGGCCAGTTTTCTTGAGAATTGGTTTGACATTTTTGTTTTATTTACGCTTTTTTCACAGGTGTTGATAAGACATGTCGGTCGTAACCTGTACGAAAGTCGAGGAGGGTCTTCGGACTTCCGACTTCCGATATCCGACTTCCAACTTCTGACTTCCGACTTCCAACTTCCGACTTCCGACTTCCGACCTACATAGCAATAAAAGGCGGCGGTAGGCCTACGCTACTTTTACCTTATTCCAAAATGCTGCTTGTTTTAATAACGTTTTTTCCTTCTGCTGGGTAGATTATGCCATGGAAGGTTCTACATTTTTTACTGAGCAAATGTGATTTTAGCCGCTTGTCTCACACTGAGAGGTCATGGCACACATCGATTTACAGTGGTTTTTGTTTCTGGTCGGCAGGATTTGCCTCCTGATGAAAGAGCATTTTCTTTGACCTCGTTTAAAGCGTAAGGCTTTTTATTACTGCTGAGTAAGGCTCTAATTTTTCTCCAAAGTACCTTCTGGACCTGACTAACTAAGCGATTTTTTTTAGTCCGTGAATCTGCAATGTTTTATCACGCTGGTCCCAGCTCGTTAGTTTTCTTTGCAGAATGTTAAATTATATCACGGATAGTGATTTACAGATCCAAAGTTATAAGAATGAAGTGCAGCTTAAAATGAAGGTGCATCAACTATGGAGAATTGCATTGTGACTCAGTATATTCCAGCTTAGTGTTTTTCTAGTCTTTTGACTGGAGCGGGTATTTCCTTCCTTGGTAATAGTTTTTTGAATAAGTTTAGCCTGCATAACAGGTGCTTTACGAGCGAAGCGCTTCACACTCGTTTCGCGCTTCGCGCAAAATGCCGCGTTCGCCTAGCTTAGCTCATAAGGCGCCTGTTATGCAGGCTAGAATAAGATTAACAGCTAGTGTTTGGACGGTTTTGTTATTGCCACTTTGTGATCAGGCAAGACCATGGTTTCGGTTCTCCAAGCGAGCTTCATCACTTGCCGGGTTGGCTTTGTGCTTAGTTGTTTTTTCAAGAGCAAGTTTAGTTGTTCTCTTTTGTGGCGAGAACGGTACAGCCGTCCTTTCCACTGAGCTTTGACTTTGAGCATTAATACCCGCGTGGTGGATCGAGGGGCAATCGAGCCTGACAGAAGAGTCAAGTCAGAAGTCGGAAGTTAGAACTCGGAAGTTGGAAATCAGAAGTGGGAAATCGGAAGTGGGAAGTGGGAAATCAGAAGTCGGAAATCGGTGGTCGGAAGTCAGAAGTGGGAAGTTGGAAGTGAGAAGTGGGAAGTCGGAAGTGGAAGGTCCGAAGGTCTAGCCATTTAGCTTCGAGTCTGAACGGTCAGAAATCAGAAATCCGGAGTTCGAAGATCCGAAGTATGAAGTGTGAAGTGTGAAGTCTGAAGTCTAAAGTTGGAAGTCGGAAGTCGGAAGTTGGAAGTTCTGAAGTCAGAAGTCGGAAGACCCTCCTCGGCTTTCGTAAACCTGAGATCTGTAAATAACATTCCGGCGGGCAAGGCGAAACGAAAAGAAGGCCTGGTACAAACCTTCTACGAAACGTCTGCCGCCCAATTTTTTGATTGATTGACATTTGCCGAATCAGCCAACCAAAATTACTTCCGTTCCTTGTTTTTTTAGTATGCAAATTTTCCATACGTGGGGAAAATGCAGGCTCGCTGACTAAATAGCTTTTACCTTTTAATTTTTTCAACTAAAAATAAAACAGTCAGCACAATCGCATTTAACTTCTTGCGAGATTAAAGGAGATTTCGAAGGTTATTTCTATTGGCGTAGAAGGTAAAAAGTTTTCGAAAAGATGGCGACACCAGATGTTCTAATTTTAATGTTTCGGCTAGGCGCGCTCGAATTTAAAATACTGAAATTTCTCTATTCCTGTTGCCTTTATATTTTCCTCGGCAATTTTCCCCGATTTTCAGTACATAAATCTTTAAAAATCTTGGAGAAATATATCGCGAACTTTTTAAAAGGATATATAGATTATCTCAGAACACGAAAGCACAAATTTGAAAACGTTTTTGAGTTGAAAACTCGACACAGTTACGTTATTTACACATTCCCTCGTCGGCTGAAACTTGGAGAATCTTCGGAAACATGCTTCGTCAATTTTTTTTCGCTTAATTAAGTTGATATTTTAAGCGAGAAAAACCCGTATTTTTGAAAGGCATCTTTCGTGATTAGCTCGCCAAAAACAAAACAGTTTGGCGCCACAACCATGTTTACATACTCCCATTCAAATACGCCCTCTTGGCCAATCAGAGCGTGCGTACTATCTTATAAACACGAGAGGGGTTTAGTTTTCAAAAAGGGTAATCTTGCACTGTATCAAAGCAATTCGCATGTCTCTTTAGAGCTTAGCGATAGTTACGACTAAAAGTAAGGCAGATAATCGGATTGATGGCACAGTTTTTGATAGCCAAAAAGTAGGTGATAGCAGCGTATAATAAAAAATGCGAGACGAAAAAATTGAAAACTTCCGGTACATAAATGAAAAGTAGCGTGGTAGTCTGATAGGGCACCCAACCAATCACAAACACCAACACAATAGCAATGGCCATCTTTAGCACGTTCTCATTCCTTCTTGGTCACTGTTCTTCGTTGTTGGATGACTGTTCACCTGACTGGACGTGCTTTTTAAGTTTGATCAGGATGATGGAGTAAAGTATCACCAACAGGATAAAGGGGATGTAGAAAAACACGATAACACCTCACTGACACCTGCAAGGAGGTATTTTGCATATGTTTAAACGATGACTTCATCTCCAATTTCATGCATCTCCAGGTTTTTGGCATACAAGTTTAATTCATGTCCCAAAATGTGATCAATTGTTTATATAACCATTCACTAGTAATTAAAAGATAATTTGTCCATAAAGGCACCGCTCACCCGTGGATGTAAGTTCAGTTTCACGAAGAATTTACACATGATGTCGAATGTAAAGTGTATTGAGGCCCATGTATTTTACTTTAATAACCGTTTTTCCAGATAGTCCTAAGATAGTTCTGTTTCGGAATTTTGTGGAATGAAACCCGGGATGAGATTCTTTTGTTCTGAGCTGAATTGTGACAATTTTTCTTGCTACAATAATCTTTGAAAAGGCTGAGGTATACAATACTTTGACCGGCCAATAAAAGTCTTCATCAGGTTTATTAGGAAAAACCACGAATATACAGAATATATACTACTGTAAAATAACAAACGGAAGTTACATGGTATGACGTGGTAAGGTGTAGCTGCTAAGAAAAATAAGCCGAAAAAAGATAAAGATTACATAATGCCCATAGTTGGTCACGTTTGTTCATTCCCAGAGGCTCGATGGTTTTGGCTTAGACTACGAAAGGTCCCCCATTTTTCCTCAGGGATAGTAGAGCGAGCGAAACGCGAGCGCGCGTGAAAATCACCCCACGTGAGAAAAGGCGACACGCGGGGGGGAGAGCGTGTCGCCTTTTCTCGCGTGGGGTGGTTTTCACGCGCGCTCGCGTTTCTCTCGCTCTACTATCCCTGAGGAAAAATGGGGGACTACTCGTAGTCTAGTTTTGGCTTTAGGAATGAGGTGCGCCTCACGTGCTTTCCTGAGACAATCTCGTTTAGTGTTTCAATTTGGATAAGTAGCATATGGGAAATAGAGTGGCTATTGCTGAGAAAGTGTTCTGAAACTGCAGTGTGTTGGATTAACTACCGGAGGGGTTAAGTGTAGGGCGTCTATGTTCATTAAAACGGCCGTCCTTGAGACTGCGTTTGGCATGGTTTCCCCAATATATTGCAAATTGCAAAGGACCGTTTTCGTTACTTGGAATGTTTTATATAATGCTTATTACAATAAGTTTAGATTTAATGAACAAGAAACTGATTTGTCGTTTACAAGTAATTTATTTGTAAACGTTAAGTTCCACAGTGCATAAGGAAATGTACCGAATCTACGCAAATTAGCGACTCGGCGCTTAATACCATAGTAATACCGCTTGGTACTCATTTATGAAATTAAGCGCCGCGACGCTTCTTAACTATTCCCCCTGTAAATGCGAAGCTTATTCGAGTAATTACTGTTATTGGCAACTTTAAAGGAGTTTATTACATTTGAGGCAAATTGTTATTACATTTAGGGTCGTTTAAAACATTTAGGCCTGTGCAACAACTGCACACGGGAGATTGCGCCTTAGCTGAAACTTATGAACTGTCCCTACAATAATTTAAGACCGCGGTTTACTCCCGGGGGGGGGGGGGGTACTCCCGCGAATTTTGGATAGGGGTGTGCCGCGAAGGTTTGTGAACCCTAACCCTATTTAAGGACTAAGAAAGCGAAGACTGATACCCTTTTTAAGGCCCAAAGCCGAAAAATGACACCCTATTCAAAGAAAAAAACAAAATTATTAATGGCATGAAAAGGAAAACTTTATTTCTTCTCTGTAACATTGGATGTATAGCAGCAAGCATAAAATACTAGAATAAGCCTAGTTTAATAATATGCAATCATAACCATGATACATCGTTCAATACTTAGGCGGACGTTTTCACACTCCAGTATTAGATAATACCATTAAGCTACCCTATCTAACAAAAGGGTCAAAAAAGATACCCTATTTAAGGACCAAGAACCTCAAAAACCATACCCTATTCCGCGGCACGTACCTATATAGCTCATATATGGGAGTAGCCCCTCCGTGGGTTCACTGGCCTCTTCTTTCACTTCTGCTGCTTCCGCTGAAGTCTTCGTCTCGGTTCTACCTGCTCTCTTTGATTTAGTTTCAAATTTCGCGCTTGGATCTGCTATTATACTGCTTTCTTTGTATTTGCTTTCCGGGTGGTGCGACAAACCATCCAGAAGCTTTGTTAGCGAAGATAAAAATAACAGCCTTTTCGGCTTATCATATTACAGTAAAGTTGTTTATTAATGTCGGTCGTTTTTTTTTCTCTCTGGAATCGCTTCAGAACTACCCTGGGTGCCAGAGACTTTTCATGCGCGGTTTCCGGTTTCGGTCAAGTCTTTAAAAGTGACCCGCGCGAAAAGCGTTTTTTCTCGCGGCTTCGCCACTCGTGTCTTCGGCCGAAGGCCGAAGACGTGTTGGCCTGCGGCCGACGAAGCTCCTCGTCACACGCGAGAAAAAATCTCTGGTACCCAGGGTACTTCAGAACAGGCAAAGCTTTTAGTCCTCAAAAAATTAATCTTGCCCTGTATTACAGCAATTCTTAAGTCTCTTTAGAGCTTGGCGATAGTTACTACTGAAAATAAGGCAGATAATCGGGTTAATAGCACAGTTTGCCGAAGCCATAAACAAGGTGATAAGATTGTACAGATCAAAACTACAAGAAATGAAACTTTTTGGTGCACTTAAAACGGATATAATCCGACTACTGAACCGTGGTATCCTGCAAATGAAAAACACTACAACAATAGCAATAGCCATCTTCCGTACGCTTCTGATTCTTCTTGTCCGCTGTTCCTCAGCGTTGGCTGATGGCTCACCTGGATGGGCTTGCCTTTTAAGCTTGATCAGGATGACGGAGTAAAGTATCGCCAACAAGACAAAGGGGGTGAAGAGAAACACGATACAAAGTACTAAGATGTAATTTCTACTTGCGTTTTCTCCGAAAGTTTCTCTCAACTGAGTTTTGCACCTCATTCCTCCAGGGTATTCAACAAGTTTTTGAGCAACAAGAAATGGCGAATGAACGGCCATCGCGATTATCCACGTAGCGACAATGAAGAATGGACACTGCTTGATAGTTATGAGAGGGGAACGAAGTGGAACTACAACAGCTCCAAATCGATCCACTGTGATCAGAACCATACTCTGAACAGATACTAGAAAGGAAATGTATATACCGAAAACAAGTAGCTTGCACAAGGCTTGACCAAGGTTACCACCAATAAGCCACCGGCCAACGTGTAAATTTGCCAGTTGAACAGGGAACATGAATATTGGAAAGAGCAGGTCGGACATGGCCATATTTGCGATCAACATATTTATCGGTTTTCTTAAAGTTGGGGTTTTGTAAACAATTAATACGATGAGGAAATTTCCAATCAGCGAAACAACAAGGAGCAAACTAAGAGCAACTGTTGCTCCAATTTTTCCTGCTTCTGGATTTATCAGACTGGAGCAGCTCCAGGAACTTGATCCATTTACTGTTGTGTTCATGCTTCTTACTGTTCGGCAGGTCTTTTCTCTTGAAAACACCATCTGTTCTTTGTCTTATATAATCTACCAAATTATTATTTAAGTAAAGCAGTTAATAAGTGGCGGGGTCGAGATATTGAGCACGCGGGAAGTTTGGAGAGCACGAAAGAGGCGAGCAACTCGGTCCTGCCTCTTGAGTGCTCTCTAAACTTCCCGCGTGCTCAGTATCTCGACATACGCACGCTGACGCATGAACTAATTGTTAACTAGGGTATCTAAAAGATAGTAATGCTGCGGCACATTCTGTTGATACTGGCATTAATTAGGCGGTGGGACTTAAAAGAATCGAAAATGACATTGAATGTCCTATTTACTTGTTGGAAAGTACTAGAATAATTACTATCAGTCTCTATAAAGAACTCCTGGGAACGTTGTTTAAAAAATGATCAAGTGGTTATCAACTCTGGTTTTCCCACAGCAAATTGTAGGAAATGATAGAAATTCAGATTGTTTATCCATTTTAATATAGGGTGTACTATCTTTTCTCTGGAAACATGATACTTTTCTTGCTGTTTATTGCACTTTATTGAGTAACAGTTATTTAGCTATATATTTATAGAAAACAACAACAAAAAAAAAAACAGAAAAAGAGAAAGAAGGAAAAAAAGAATTCGGTAGGACTCGAACCCGGCACCATCGACTCGACGCGATGATCGCCAGCCGCATTAATCGAGCTATTAACAGCAAAAAAACAATGTAAACGCATATTCCATGGCAACGAATGAATGCAAAAACATAATTATGCTTTTCAAAACGCCGATACACGTCCTTGTCTGCAACGTAGGACACAAAACATATGTTTTGTTATCTCGATTTCCGCTGTTATTTTGAAGCGAATGGTCAAAATCAGATCCATTTTCGGCTCATACAGGTTCTTAAGAACAGCATGGCATGACATTTTCTCACTTTCACATCACCTTCTAGCAAGCTGGAGTTTGTATATCCCCCGTGTTGCGGAGTCGAAGAACAAATACTCATCTTCTCGTCAGGTTTAACACCTGGACGAGTCGAAGGCTCTTGAATTGAAATCCAATCCCCAAGTTAACCATCGTACTCATCTGAAAGACTCCTGCGTGTCTTAAATTTGGTAAGACCTCTAACCGTACTGTAGAAAATTTGCTACAAAGAAAACTTTGAGTCTGGGTAGCGAACGGATGCGAACTTCCCCGTGTTTGTATTTGACTTGTTCGTGGCGCAACGCACTCTGGTTAAATGTAATGCATTGTGGTAAAAAGTGTGGTTAAATGCAATGCATTTTGGTAAAAAGTGATGAATTCGAGAATTCGTCGCCCCTTGTATATTTCCCTTAAATCCTGATTATGTTGCTGCTCACTCCCTACGGTCGCTCCGCAGCAATTATAACATAGCCGGTAGAATATTTCCGTAATCAAATTCAATAGAGCGAGCGTGCTTCATATTCCCATTGAGCACGCTGATGACGTCAATAGAGCTTACCCGCACCAAATCATGCGATCAACTGTATATTTTAAGGTGGCCCGAACCTATTTATTTGCGCGTTGGTTATGTTTTTGAATCGGGTTTTTCGGCAGGAATGATTGAACCGATTTCTATGATTTTTGGCATCCTTAATAAAGAATGGTCGAAATTTAAGAAACCGTTATATATTTTCTTATAGGTATGAAAACACTTGAGATATCGGCATATGTTTATAACCGCATTTTTACAAAATACGTCAATAATTTCAAAACCTTAAGACAGATTTTTCTCTAACTTCGGCAATTAAGCCTCAGAACTCTCTAGTTTTATATCTGCATGTTTGAAGTCAATCGTGACCGTAAAACTCGCTGCACAAATAGCTGGTCAAATTTAACCTTAAAACGCAACGCTAACACATTTGTGAAAGTTGACACACAAATAGAGGACAACTGCCGACGGACTACCTCCTATCTGCAAGGGTATTCTTGCCCAAAGCTTTAGTAATCAGAAACAAACGGCAAATACGGTTCGCAATACAAGAAGAACAACTTTATGCTGAAAATAGAAACTAAAATTGCGTTAGAACCTTGAATTGTATTTGACATCTATTTGAATAGTATTTATAAAATTTTGCCAGGTTTTCCTTGTATTTGAAACTGACATATTTACTATCAAAACTACATTTTAAATACAGTATTTAAACTATATTCCGTTCAGGAAGAGAGTACTGGAGGGTGCATGGCTAAATTTTTTTCAAATACCGCGTATTTAAACTGCTTTTCGGAAAGAAGAACCTAAAATCAAAGATTTAAAAAGTAGTTTTTACAAGTAAAGTTCAAAATCAGCTTATAAATAGCATAGTTAAAACATGTTTAAAAAGGTTTAAGAGGCCGTTCAATTTAAATTGTGATTTGAAATGACCAGCACCTTGAAATGTCTCGAAACAGGATTAAAACTGGCTGTTTTTACAGTACAAGTTTCACAAACTACCCTCATTTGAAAGGTATTTAACCTGTTTCCAATCCTAGCTAAAACAGGCTATTTATAGGGTGTTTTGACAGTAAAACCGGCTGTCTCAATGGTAAAAAATATACTCCAAAGGAAAAAAGAAATTTCAACCAAATTTATTTTCAAACAGACTATAAATACTGTTTACGGGGTATTTTTAAAAATAGATACCCACAGTCACGGAGTTGACTCTATAGATGGCTTTTTTTGGCAAGCTTTTGGCGCAGTGATTTCTGGAATCGTTTGGGTGGACGAGCGTTAGTTGTGATTGGTGGATGATGATATTCAAGTCAACCAGTAACCAGTCATACGTAACGCTTTTCAACCCAAACAATCCCAGAAATCGTTGCGCCGGAAGCGATATCGGTAGAAAGGTCTAATGTTGTATTGCAGTGGTATTGTTTTATTCTCAAGTTGACTTCAGGGGCTCCTTTCTCGAAAGACCCGGTAACTTTTCGGGTACAAAGGCAAATTTTGAAATCAAAACCTGTTGAATAGTAGCATAGTTCCTAGCCCACAAACCGGTCAATTTTGCTTTGCTAACTGATAATTTCATTGTATCATTTTTAAAATTATTGAAACTTTGATCATGAATGCAAACACGACAAACATAAAACAGGTTTTCGGGCCCGAAAAGTTATCGGGGCTTTTAAGAAACGGGCCTCAGGACCGAATTGAGCCTCGATTCAAAATCGTACGGAAGAAGATCGATTATCTCATCAAAATGCAAAGTTGTTTAACTGTGTCCGTACGAAAGTAAACAACTTTTTCAACGGAATCACAGGTTAAAAGTGACCACCGTGAACTTTTTTAGGTCCTCGGTCCTTGATCTACCATCAAAACAAAATTGACTCGGGTCACTTTCCATTCGACAGAAACTGAATTCCTCCTCGACATTTCATTCGTTGACAATTGAATTCGTTGACAATGGAACTCCTTTTCGGCTTTTTCAAGACGCAAACCCAAATTTTCCTAATTCTGATTCCTGAGGAGGATCGTACTCATCTAAGGATGAAATAAATTAATATCCCGTCAGAGTGTAGCGAATTAGCAGAACGCTGGGCACGGGATCAAAACTTTGGGCTTCAAAATTCAGATTTTTTTTCCTATCAATGAAATTTGAATCTATACAAAGAATTCTGACCGACACCCTATCCGTCAGAAAGTGAAAGAGCTATATTACAGCTGTATTACTAAAGGCTTTAAATAAGCTTTTCAACGTTTGAAAAATAATTCTTGAGTCACAACGTCCTTGAGTAAAGTTCTACCGTATCTGTCACCATCTTTGTTCTTTCTCCTCCTCCCGGTCTCCACGTTCTTCGTTGAAAGGTAGCCAGGTAAATTTTCCGCTTTGAAACAGAAGATGATCTCTGCTGTAAGTTTCCAAATGCTGCACATTTTTTCTGACGTATTTTACCATTCGAGCCAGTACTTCAGCGTCGGTTTGTTTTTTGTTATGAAAGAAATTCCTAAAAAAAATAAATAATAACAATTAGTAAGAGGAATTATCAATTATTGGATTCGCTTCGTTCGTAAGAAACACAAGTATGAAGAATTATTCAGATGGAGGAGAGTGTTATCTGCCGAGGCCTCAGCCTGTTCTAAAACTATCAGAAAGATAGACAAGACGAGCCGAAAAGGTGAGTAAAAACAAATCAACGGGCGAGATAAAATAAGTGATGCTACAAAACGATACGCGCAAGTAGACCCGAGAGCGGGGAAGAAAGACAGCTCTCTCCTTCTTCTCTGCCCCAAGCGGCACCGTCGCTCGCTTGTGCATTCTCGCCAAAACTTAACAACAAATTTAGCGAGTTAAAAACATCACGATTACGTCTGCAATATCGCGATTATACTTTGTCAGTGAAGTCTTCACCGCCGTCGTGGTAAAGGATGGATATTTAGGGAGAAGGAATTATATATTGAAAGTTCGATTCCCGGGGCCGGACCAATACTCAGGGTCTTAAAATGACTGAGAAATGAAGGTACTTCCTTTGCACTGCAATACGCTAGACCCTCGCGTGGCTCGGATGACCACGTAAAATGGCGGTCCCGTCTCCATTAGGAGACGTAAAATATAGTGTCCCCAATTAGCACTTTCGTGCTAAATACATTGACACTCAAATAAAAAGTGCAAGTGCAAGTGCATGTTACACGTTTATTTAATGTAAGAACGCCGTATTGTACCTCCACAATGCTGCAGCTAGGACGTTATCATCACACAACAGTCCCTGAAAAAGTAATTATGGTATTAATACCTATTCCAACCCGTTCTCGAGAGAGGAAAGAGTGGAACATGGGGAATTCTTAAACGGCGGAAAGCGGAAGAAATTAGGGGAAACAGGCCACTTCCAAGTTCCAAAAACGCTCACCTTCAAAACAAGTGCAAAACCTTTCTTGCGATCACGAGTTTGAAATGCATTAGAATAAAAAAAAATCATTTTCATCTTAATGGCTTCGTCCTTACCCTGCCTTGGAGCAACTCGGAAATGGCCTATTACGAGACATTGCTTAACAAAAAGGTGAAAGGGAGGAAGCCAAGAAAACAAGGCGGGAACTGAGAATGCAACGTATGGGAGGCGGGAGATTTGGACCCCTACCCCTCCCTCCCCCCTACCCCTCCCTCCCCCCCTCCCCCCCCCTTCCCCTTCCTCTCCCCCAACCCCCTGACAATGTACTACTGTGTATGCTAAGGAACAGTTTCACTTGTTTTATATTATATATGATGTCTTACTCGGAAAGTACATTTTACACTTAAAATTACACAATTATTTGGCATCTTACCTCATCAAATGCTATTGTCAGTCCATAAAACTGTTTGGTCAACATTCGTAAATTATCTCTTACAGCAACACTATCAATTTTCTGCAAGAGAAGAAAGATTCTTGTTTATATAAAAAAACCAACCTGTTACCAACGTAGAAGCTGGTTTGGGCCACCGGCCAACAGCGAGTTTCGTTTCCACAATGGACAACAAACCCGCCAAGAAAGAAAAATGAGACAAAGAGGAACTAATCTTAGACCATTAGCCGGGATATATGAATTTCACTAAAAAAAAGTTATTTTGGGAGTTTGAACATTTATTAAATGGAATTCTAACTCCTGAGACATTTGGCACATTTTAACCGATTGTTTGAAACGTCATCAAGTCCCCACGTGAACACCTCAAAGCAAATAATGCAGAACATTGTCATAGCCACTACTGAATTATTTCTTGACAACACTGAATAAAAGTTTGCAGGGCTCTCCAGAAAGCAACTTCTGATTATTTCAAGCATTTACACTGCAATAGTATTATTGGTCTAAGAATACCTTAGTGAAACTCATATACAGTATCGCAAGGGTTAGACTGGGAATTTTCTTCTCTGTCCAGTTATTCTGTCTTGAATTTGCTTATAGGGCATGGCCTAAGACACGTTAAGGTTCACAAGAGATCATGCCAGATAAAAAACATTAACATGTAGATTAAAAGAATGAAAGATAAAAGAACAAAAGGAGTGGACTTTTTTCAATATTTGACTCAACAGAAATAAGCACTTTTATTTATTCCTTTTTAAAACCAGAAAACTGGGTTTTAATTTGCTCCACCACAAGGAGATGGATTATATCTCAGTTACGCCTGACTCCAGTTCTTTGCCGCCCTTCCATTCCTGGTATTTTATGGACCACCATCCCCTGAGCTTTGCGAGTTTCTGTGACGCAGGCATATTACTAGTTCATAAACATGTAGTCATAACTTTCTGTCAAGACAGTGAACGAACTCTCTAGAACCTCTCAGGGGCTCAGAGGCATGGCCAGAGCTAGAGAGCTTGTTGAAGCTGGCTAAATTTCATCCATACCCCAAGATTCTTCATCCTTTCCTCAACATCATGCCACATCATTTCAACAAGTTTTCTGTACATGTAACGACCATCCTTGCCTTCAGCCTTCAGCCGCACCAAGCACATCCTTCAAGACAAGCAGGAAAAAATCACACAACAGGAAAAAAAAGGATAAAAGTGTTTTATGATGTGATTCAATAGCACGGCTAGAAAAATAAACTTGAATTACAGCTCCTAAAGGGAAAATGCTTGTCACGTTAGGTGACAGATCTTTCTCTGCAGCTGCCCCATATTTAAGGAATAGTTTGCCGGCTGAGTTACGTGATATTCAATCATTACCTATTTTTAAATGTAAGCCGAAAACTTATTTATTTCGTGCAGCTTTTACAACATAACCTGTTTGACATTCACTTTATTAGTATTACTACCGGTAATTACATTTATTATCATTATTATAAATATTCTATATTATTACTATTAATATACATTGTTAATATCCAGGTACATGTAATTAGTTTTACAAATTTGAACTTTTGTAGTTGATCAGTGAATGTAAATAGCACTCTAGAGGTTATTAAATAATTATTATTAATTATTATTATTACTTGTCCTTTGGGTTAGCGGCTCTCACGTTTTCCTTGCCTGGACCACTTTTTCGCTCCTCTTTTTTAATAATTTTGTTAGCAAGAGGATGACTTGTCTGTACATGTACCCTTGCTCATTGGGCAAGTACATTTGTGTAAGCTTAAACATCCACTTGTCCCAGATTACTGGACGGAACTTGTTTTGAGCCCTGAGGAGTTGATTATTACAGTAAAACTTGTAAAATGGAAGACTAACTTACCATATGTGAAGATGAAGGATGATAAACCATGACTGGAATGTATCTGGCAATTCACAATCTATGGAACGAGGCATAAACAGTTACACACAAAAATTAATGGTTACAAAATTTGTAACCATTAAGCATGTATTTAATACATGCTTATGTTTTCAAGATTACAACAGCATCTTAAACTTAATTAGTGTTGTGAAATTTAAAATTTTGAACATTTTCATCGCCATCATCATCACATTAATGTCATCTCTATAATCAACATCATACATAAACATCTTTACGTTGATCACAAGAACCCACATACAAAATTATTTAATTAAGACCAATATTATCTTATTACTTTATGCCTGTAAAATATTTATTTCTATCATATTAAACAATCAGCCACAATGATCATGAATACCGTAAAATTCCAAAAATAAGCCCCTCCAAATATAAGCCCCCCAAACTCGTAACGCAAAAAAACCCTCCGTTAAATAACCCCTCCGAATATAAGCCCCCCGGGGGCTTGTACTTGGAAATTGCCCTCTAATACAAACTAAAATAAAGCAAAAACAGTCAATTTCCTTCCAACTATAAGGCTTGCCCAATTGATTTTGAAACGTAAATTTCCCTCCATAGATAAGCCCCTCCGAATATAAGCCCCTCAAAAAGGGCCTTTGAAAAAATTAATATAAGCCCAGGGCTTATTTTTGGAATTTTACGGTAGTTCCTGTGGAGTAAAGTTATCTGGTATCTGGATGTATCATACAATTCCGTAAATGTCACCTGAATACTTTTCAGTAGGAAGAGACAAACGATGAGGGAACATTTTTAAGGGAGGTTAAACTCTTCTCTTCTGACACTAAGTCTGCCTAGCATAATGTTAATAAAATAATGTATGACTATTCATTATATCTCTTGTGAATAAAAACAAACCCTGCAGTAATAAAACTCATGCCATGATAGCAGAGTGTTCTTGTAAATTGTAAATATCTTACTATCCATTCCCCTCATGGCTGCTGTAGAATAATTTACAACACTGGCTGGGGGACTTATGCCAGACTGCATATCATGCAGTTTACGAGTAATGAAGTAATGGGTAATGATCCCCCCCCCCACCCCCCATGTGAGCGTAAATTTGTGATAGACCACCACACTGGGGACTACGTTCCTTACTCTTTACAAACAGTGTGAGGGTTATTTCATGTCCCTCAGTATATGTGCAAGGGTTGTGAGACGGGGCCTACGGTTTATTGTCTTTATCCCAGAAGACTAGAAAGTTTAACCATCTGCAGATGTCATTATGAAGGCAGCACTTTCTCCTCAGTTATACAAGGACCCGGTGTGTTGGTATGGCAGGAGTTTCAACCAGTGGCCTTTTGCACAGCAGACTCGGGCTTATCCAATTGCACTACCCCAGCAGCCGGAAGATTCTGTTGTAAAGGAACAAAGTACGCACGCATCAAGCCAGCAATAGTATTGAGCAACCTCACCTTCAAAGAATTCTTCAAAGTTCATTCCTTCAACACAACACTCATACATGGTTCTTGCACTGCCTACTAAAACCTGGTAGGAAATATAAAAGAAGTGAACTCAAGAACCACTTGGTTCTTAAAGTCAGTCCTAAAATCAGTGACTTGCAGTGATTTTGTTACCCCTGCTTCCTGCACCCCTAATGCATAAAAATCTCCAAAGACCCAAAAAAATTCATAGCATGTTTCTCATACATGTAGGATGCAAAGATCGATCAATCGATCTGAATATAATGATCTGAAGGTGTTTCTGTAGACTATCTTGTTTGTGCTATTTTTGTGGCATTTTATGTGGCTGTTGTTTAAGGATGCATTCTATTTATTTCAGTCTCTTTTATGCTTCAAGTTGAAGGACCATATTCTAATTTCAGTAAACTGTAATACAGAGTTTTGGAGTCTGCTTCAGATGAACTGTCTGGTTTCATAAAGGCCCAAGCATTTTCAATTTAGGACTAGTTCTATTTTGAAGTGGGACTTGCTGATTCTGGACTGGGACTCATTATTTTTTAAAAGATGAGTACTAGTCCCAGGAATCACCATAACTATTTGTAATTTGATTGTAACAAAATCACCGGACTCGTATACAAGCCTATGAACACATAAATAAAACATAAAAACAATACCTCAAACATATACAACAGTAAGGTTAGACATTTGCAACAGCAACAATAATAATTATTGTTTGATGTCCGTCCCCTTTGAATAAACTATATGTAACAACAACAAACATTGTTTTCAGAAGTAGAAAAAAAGGAAACAAGCATATGGCAAGATTCATGGAGTGACACAGACTGATATCATAACACTTACAGTTCTTTTCACCAATGGTCCAGCAATTACTCGTAAAACTTTTATGCCTCTATCTATCAATGTTCCTCCACTCGACAATTTTTCTTCCATTGCATCAACACTGCCCTCTGATCCCTAAATAGAACCACAAAGAAAAATTAAGAGGAAGAGGTCATAAAAGAATATTTCAGAGAGATATCAAACAATATTTGATGATAGCTGTAATTACCACTGCATTACTTGAAACAAGCTGGCTATGATTAAGACCCTGATTGAGTTTTTTTTTTTAAATAGAGTGCATAGTTGTCTCCTTCATCCTTCTCTTGAACCCAAGCTGATTTTTGAAAGGAAAAAAAGGGTTTAGACTGTAGTAATTTAGATCATCTTCTCGTGGGTTAGTCAGCAAAGAGCCTGTTTCAGACCCACAGTAATTGGCACTAGCTGTTGTCGGGGCTCTGCTATACCTGTGCTGTTGACTGGAACCTGGCATTCTGAAGGGAGGGATGGAATGATGTGTATCTAGTCCATTTACCACTGGAACCATATCCGTTACGTACCAGGCCACAAGCTATGCATCTCACAGGAGTCTATTGAGGTAACAAACCACTGCATTGATCTTTTGCCAAAAGTCAAGTAAAACCTTTGTATAGGGAATGGTAGGTTCTGTTTTTGTTTGTTTGTTTGTTTGTTTGTTTGTTTGTTTTTTTCAAGATTTGATGAGGCCAAGTTTTCAAATATCCATGGAAATTTCAAATAATAGTTTAAAGTTTAAAAGTCATACGCTTACAGACATTTATTAGGTGGGTGGCTCAAACTCGCACTCTACGGTACAAATGTCTGTAAAATTTTGTGTCTTTGCGAAGTTTTATCCTTATTAGTTTTCAGCCATATACTTTAATCTTGGCAAGTTTGTTAATTTCCAGATCTAATCCTAATCCTTTTTCCGGCAGTGTTAATGGATTTTTGATGACTGCTCCACGTCAAAAGTTGAAAAGACAGTAGAAGGGCCTGTTTCGCGACTTTTCTTGACAACAGCCAGGAACCCGTCACCAAAGAGTCTCCTTTCAACTCCAAGGTTACAGACTGTTACATTTTCAACTTTTTTTTCTTTTTTACATTGTGCCTTGTTCTTCAAGACTGGAATCACCTCACTTGCTACATCTTTGAACTTGACAATGAACTTGAAGACTATCTGATAAACATTTTAATTAAACTACCTTCGCTTGACAATTTAAGGCTCAATACAAATGTCAAATTTCAAATGCCAAGTCTTATTCAAGAATTTACTGCATGTGAGATGTTATGTCTGAATCAATTAAATGTGACAGTTTTAAATTAAATCATACTTTGTGGAATCTGTGACTGAAACAGTCAACATTCGACTTAGGTTCCGCATTTAATTCAGACGTCACATTTCACATAGGCAGGTACAAAAGTCGGACCGGATCAACTCGGATCGCCAGTCCGGGTCGGATCAACTCGGATTGACTCGGACCAACTCGGATCAAATAAAAAAATAAAAATAAAATAAAATTGGACTCGGATCAACTCAGATCATTAAAAAAAAAACAACTCAGATTATAAAAAGAAACATAAAATCAGTCGGTATCACTTAACTTTCACCCGCCATTTTGTTTTTTTTCTCACGAACTCGTGGTTGCGTAAATCAATTTTATTTTTATTAATTTTAATGATACACTAGTGAGCAGCACACATAAATTTCCAGTAAACATTTTCAACTTGGAAGGAGGAGAAACCATGCTCGCCCGGGACAAAGGAAATTTCCATGCCCAGGCAAGAATCGAACTCGTGACCATCCCGGTTCAGTGGTTGGAACGTTCGATAAACATGTAGTGTTCAGAGGGTCGTGAGTTCAATTCTCGCCCGGGGTACGAAAATTTTCGTTGTCCCGGGCAAGCATGATTTCTCCTTCTTCCAAGTTGAAAATGTTCACTGGAAGTGTACGTGTGCTGCTCACTAGTGCATCATTAAAAACAATAAAAATAAAAATAAAATTAATTTATGCAACCACGAGTTTGTAAAAAAAAAAACAAAATGGCGGGTGAAAGTTAAGTGATACCGACTGATTTTATTTTTCTTTTTATAGTCCCAGTTGTTTTTTTTTCATAATCCGCGTTGTCTTTTTTTTATTATGATCCAAGTTGATCCGAGTCCAATTTTATTTTATCTTTATTCTTTTATTCGATCCGAGTTAGTCCGAGTCGATCCGAGTTGATCCGACCCGGACTGGCGGTCCGAGTTGATCCGGTCCGACTTTTGTACCTGCCTCATTTCACATGCGGCAAAATATAATGCATTAATAATATTATAAGAAACTATTATCCATATTGGATTACAAGTTGCCTTGTCTGATTCACGTCTGAATCAACTGTCGTATTTAACTATCTAGGATTTAAATTCGGCACATCAATTGGTGTTGATTTGATGAAAATTCTACATTGCTCTTATACACTGGCTTAAAGTTATCCGGTTAGAAACATAAAATCACTCTTCTGAAGTTGCTCCCCTAATTCACTACGGTAAGTTAAATCTTACCCAAGAGATACAAGAGGTTTTTTTTATCATATATAACAACGCATAACTCGTAGCTTCAACGAAATGTGTTACGTTATGTAACACGGAGTGAATGATAGCAAAATCAATCGTGTGTATTAAGCAACCTATTACTCAGTTACCTGAATAACCTTGGCTGTACAAGAGGGATTCAATAACCACAATCGTCCGAAGATGCCGGTAGATCGGTACAAAATCGTGTTGGCCATGTAGAATTGCTGTGCGATTTGGAGTTCAGCAGTTTGTCGATTAAAGGATCGAAGCTAAACTTCGACATGCACAATCTCTTCCACCTACAAGGGCGCAACAAGATACAAACTATAATCAACCAGCGGCTTGAATACATGAAATTCCAATAGATAGTCCGGTCAAATATTTGACGATATGGATATTTAGGTGTTGAGCAAAGAAGAAGAAACTTACACTATTGCGTAAAACCCGGTAGTTCGGCCATGTTGTTCAATACACTTGAGCCCATTGACTTAAATGTCCAGCGGGAGCCAGTTGAAGTGTGGATCCGTCATGTACGGGAACATATCTTGTGCAAAGATGGCAGCCATATCCACGACAAGTCTTGTTAAAGAAGTTGTCATTGTTGATGGCTTGCCAACGGTTGTATCGAAAATTTTGCCAAAGAAACGTAATAACAAGTACGTAATTGTTGTGATCCCTGGAAATCCAGGTTTGGTGGAGTTTTATGATGACTTTGTGACCACCTTGTTCAATTCCCTTCACGGGCAAAGTCCGGTGTATGCTATTTCACATGCAGGTAGGTATTGATTGAAAAATTAAAAGCTTAAGGTGTTTTTAAAGTAGTTGAAATTTTGACAGAAATGCTCTCTTCCTTTTCTTCTATATTTCTTAATTCTTCTTATTATTATTTATCATTATTATTATTTTTTGCTTTCCCTTTTTTCGCTTCTTTATGCACAGTGATTCTGTAAGAAATAACTGAAGTCCCTATTGGGCTTCAATCACAGGTAGACAAAGTTTCCCTAGTCATGTTTCTCTTATAAAGTATGAGACCCCGGGTTTTGAAGTGCGCTCATCTAAAAGTTTTTTTCCTGCCTCTGTTTTAAAATCCAGGGCTCGAAATAATGGCCAGTTAATGGACAATGTCCAGACTGATTGGGGAGTTGACCGGTCAGAGCCTTTCATCTTGCCAGTCATGTTGACCAGTCACATTCGATCTGGATTGTATTGAAAGTGAAATAAATTAAAATTTCCATGCGGTTCAGTTGTTTCAGTTGTCATTAGTGTGTGGCGAGTTGCTGTGTATTGCAGAACTTTGATCTGAAATCCTGGGTGAAATGCAACTAGAAACTTTGTTTACAATTAGTGCATTGAAACATACATCAGGGTTCACGCACTTCCAGTCACAAAATTAAAAATATTTTCACTTCTACTAGTTAAGCAACAAACTTTTAATTTCTGGAAATATATAATGCCAGTTTTGGTTCATGCACCCTTGTTTTAAGAGTTTTAAGAGTTATTCATTATAAATTTGACTGTTCAGAAATGATATGTGACCGAGCTAAAATGAACTTGGCTGGTCCTTATGTCCAGAGACTCCGGAAATTATTTCGGGCCCTGAAATCAAAACATATGACAGATTATCTGTTCCAAAACATTGTTAACCCCTCTGCCTGTTATGAATATTTTTTTAACTTACGTAATTCTCACTTTGTTTTTCTCCTCTTAGGTCATTCACCAGCAGAAGATTACTTGGCAAACCCAGATCAGAATTGCTTGTCAGTAGATGACAATGAAACAAAAGAAGCAAACAGCCTTCCACTGAGCCTTAAAGAACAAATTGCTCACAAAAATAAATTCCTTGAGGGCCACATTTCCACTCACTCTAGAATAATACTTATTGGGCACTCTATAGGAGCTTATGTAATATTAAATCTTCTCAGAACTTGCCAGAGGGCATCAGACATCACCAAAGCATTCCTTCTTTTTCCAACAGTTGAGCGAATGGCCATTTCTCCAAGTGGACGATACGTCACTCCACTGGTGACATATTTTAAGTGGTTGGCAATTGCTTCAAGTGCTGCATTTTCAATTTTGCCTGCTTTTGTCAAAGAGTTCCTTGTGCGTTGGTGGTTGAATGACAGAAAGCGACTGAGTTTAAGCTCAGTGGAGTCTATCCTTAAACTGCTAACTCCTCAGTCAATTGATGGTGTTTTTACAATGGCGCAACATGAGATGAAGGAGGTGGTTGACCTTGATGATGAGGTACCTATCATGCAAAGTATATACACTGCAATAATATTAATGAATTATTTGTTGAAGCCACTTACATTGAAAAATTGCAGAATTTCGCTCAATTCAATCTAGGTGGCATTAAGCTTTAAAATTTTTCTATTTATTGCAATTGACATGAAAGAACGCCCTTCTTATACAGAGTGGAGTGAGTTGTATGGGACATCTGGGTGACCAAATGACCAACTTGGCAAAGAAGAGAGACCCTAGAATTAAGCTCTGATTATTACTAAACAAATACCATAAAATTCCGAAAAATAAGCCCTGGGGCTTATATTTTTCAAAGGCCCTTTTTGAGGGGCTTATTTTTAAAGGGGCCTTTATTCAGAGGGGCTTATTTATGGAGGGAAATTTGCATTTCAAAATCAATTAGGCTAGCGTTATAATTGGAAGTAAATTTACCATTTTTGCTTTGTTTTACTTCGTATTTGAGGGCAATTTTGCAAGTACAAGCCCCCAGGGGGCTTATATTTGGAGGGGCGATTTAACAGAGGACTTTTAACATTACCCATTTGGGGGGCTTATATTTGGAGGGGCCTATACATGGAGGGGCTTATTTTCAGAATTTTACAGTACAGTATGTTGCCCAGTATCCAGACACTTCAGTTTAAGATTGCAATAACCTTCCTTTGTTAATCGTAAGAGCTCTGAAATTTGGCCCAGAGAAAATCTATCTAGTCCTTAATATGGCGAAAGACAGTTTAACTTTTTGGCCTTTGTTTCCATCGCGAAATTAATATTTTTGCAGAGCTCCTATGTTGCCCAGTATCCGGACAGCTGGCCCAGTATCCGGACACAACAATAACAACGTAACTGTACATAAATTTCGACAGGCAAGCGACTTATAAGCTTCTCTTGCACTTGCAAAGTAGTCTGGCAATGGATTCCAAAGGGAGGGAAATGGAGAATTCACCAGGCATGAGAGTACGAGCAGTAGTCTCCTCCCCTGCCACTTGGGCTGATGCTCCCTGCCTTTACATAGTGAGCATTGACTCCAGCCCAAGCGGCTGCAAAGTAGTTTGGAGCACAAGGGTGTCTTTTAATGCCTGCCATGCAGGCTATAAGCCTGATTGTGTGGATCACCTACTGGCATTGGGAGCCTATGATATTTAGATAAATTATATATATATATAATAATATATTTTTTTATCAGATCAGATGAGTATATTGACACAGAAAACCAAAAATCTTTATTTATTTATCTTAAAAATGATACTGGGGGGTACTCCAGAGTTAAACTGATGAGAATGGTCGAAGTATTTTCTTGGGGTTTTGTTTTTTTTCATTTTGTTTTGGGGTAGAAAATTTGGCACGTAATTTTTTGGGGACCTTGATTTAAGTACAGATTTTTGGGGTCTTCAAAACAGTCTCAAAGTTGGCTAGTACTGCATGCGTAAATGTGGATTGCATAGTTGTGGACTACCAGAAGAGGAAAAGATAAATGCGAATGGTACATTGAATAAATAACAAGAAACATCTCTTTAATCTTGCTTGTAATGTCTGTAACTGATGACTTTAATGTTGTTCTCTCGGTTAGGTAATAGAACAAAATTTAAAGAAGCTGCTATTTTATTATGGAGCCACTGATCACTGGACCCCAATCTCGTATTATGAGGACATGAAAGAAAAGTTTCCTGATGGTGAAATTTATTTGTGTGAAAGGAAGTTTAAACATGCATTTGTTTTGGAGTCTTCAGAAGAGGTTGCAGAAATGGTAGCATCTTGGATACAAGAGGTAATTGCATAAAAAGCTGGGACATTTTAGATATTTTATTGTGAGGCCCTGTTGGTGTTAAAAAATTTCGGCAAGCAACATGGCCTGGAAACAGTGATCCAGGACAGCAGAAATGGCTACAAACAACACATAGATGGGTTAAAACTGTGACAGCAACAGAGAAATACATTAGTAAAATACTGACTGTAACATAGCATCCTCTTTTATATGTGAAATGGTCAACAGGTTTTGAAATTCAGACTAGGGACATATGTAACCCTTTTAACCCTTTAAGTCCCAATAGTGACCAACAGCAATTTTCTCCTAACGATATCCATACATTGTCATGAGATGAGGTTATGAGAATTAATAAAATGATCACCTAAAAGAAAGTACTTTGATCTTTTATCAATTCTCTTAACTAATTCTTAAGGAAATGTATAGAGATCAGTTTGGAGAATTTGTATGTGGATATTGGGGCTTAAAGGGTTAAGAGGGCCTCTCTTGTCATTTTTTTTTGTTCCTAAAATAGCAGAGACAAATTTCTTGAACCCATCTGGCAGAAAAACATGCTCTAAAGAACTACATTTCCCAAAAATCTTTTGAATGATCAAAAATCTTTTAGCTCTGTATTTATGATCATCATTTTTAAGATACACCATAACAAAATTAGAACTCACAAAGAACTTGAAAGTTTTCAGTTAAACACCACGTTCCATTACAAAAAAGGTTCATGAAAACTATCATAACTGCTTCAGCATTCTTTTACTCAAATGAACAAGGAAAATAACTGAAAAGTAAAAAAACAAACCCCATAGGAATGAAGAAAATACTATTAAAAATGATATTTTTCAGAAAGCATTTTAGAATAAAAATGGGCGATAAAAGCACTGAAAGATGGCGTTTTTATCACTCGCTTTTAATCTAAAGTGCTTTACAAAATCGTTCATTATTAGAATATCAGAGGGAAAATTGAAATATTACGTGTGTAACTGATATATAGTAGATAATGATATGTATTACAGAGCAGGGTATCTGGGCAATACGGCTTAAGGTGGCCGTCAACTGAGTGAGATTAGTTCAGACTGAGTGTAGCTGAGTGAAATTTTGAAGACATATATAATTGAGGTTTCCCAATAGAGTTCTTCAATCCCGTAATCCCGACCCCAAATTTCATTTAATCCCGTTATCCTGATGGTTAACTTATTTTTGGCAACTCACATCCCGCGCACAACTTCAAACCTGAACTTCGTCCCACGTTTTGCTTTAAAATCCCGAATCCAGAGTTTCAAATAAGGGAAATCTAGGATCCTGAAAAACCTTTTGGGGACCCTCATATTATAGCAATATTCATTATGTTTTTATATATAATAGACGTGTTTTTTTTCGTTTTACCCCACAATAAACCTGTTAAGCAAAGTTCTGTCAACGCTTTGACATTAAGGTACCATAACTATGTTATAACCTGTCTAAAGACCTTGTTAGACCCTCGTTTTTGGCTTGCCAAAGTCTGAGAAATGCGTCATTTTTAGCTGGGGGCGCATTCCGGTCAAATTCCTTGTCTAGTTTAGCAGTTTTGTCATTATTAAACTTGCCAACATTTTATTGGGTTAAAATGCCTCAATGAGGCTGGAATCCTTGGCACTGTAATCTTTAAAGTGTGGATAATTTTTAGAATGAAATGGGTGTAGGGTAGTCAAGACGGAGTGAGACAATATTTAAGATTTAATTGTGACTCAAAATTTAAATTTGAAGAAAAGACTGAAAAAAAGGTAAAACAAGACATTCACCGTACTATACTATAGCCTGCGAACGCAGACGTATTTCCGGTTGCCGCCTCCGTCTTCGCAGGGAGAGGAGACATCTGGAAATACGTCACCGTTCTCAGGCCACCACACCAAGGTGCCTTTGTACCCATTGGACTTACTGGTTGGTGTGTATTCTCTTTCACTGTGAATTTATTCTCATTTCCAGCGAAAATTCAGCTAGAACGCCGTAATTCGTCCTTATGTTTAAAATTACATTTACATCGAAACTAGAGCGAGGGAGGCGTAGCTAAAATACATTAGTACGGAGCCAAGCAAAGACGTTTTTGAGCGACCACGTCAACCGGAAGTAGTTTTTTTGCATTCTTATGCAGTGGCAGTTGTAGTAGACTTGTTGCATTCCTGGGCGGTGGTTTCGCCCAAATGTTCGGGCAAATCGTGCCTATAGGAGTTCAAACACTGCGTCAAGATCCGTCAAGGCATGTTAAAATGGAAATGACCTCAGTTCCGGTTGACGTACTTCGCTCCAAAACGTCTTTGACTGCAGCCAGCCATAGCTGAGTAGGATTGCGGGCGGGCATCGGCGAATGAGCTCGGAACTAAAGACCGTGGAGGCTGTAGCTAGAAGATCAACTGCGGGCCGACATTAGTGGATTGTTTGAGAGCTTGTGAGAAATGGATTGTATTTGGCGGAAAGGAATATAATCAAAGACTGAAGATCTAATGCCATGCATGAGGCACTTATTAGAACCTCAAGGGTAATGGGCTCCTGTTATTGCACGTCGTAAATAAAGGGGCTTTCTGGGTCACGGTTGTCTGTAATTCATTTTGTTGATAATCCCAACTTTGCTTCCTTATTCGCTGTGGAACTTGAAAAAGTACTTGGGAATTAATGACAAAGTCACAGCTTCGGTGACAACTATATGTTTCCCAAGCCAGTGGCGGATCCGGGGCAGGGCCAGGCACTCCCCCCCCCCCCCCCCCACCTCCCCTTATTTATAGACCAAACTGAGGCCCAAAGAGCCGGAAAAAAATTTTGGAGACCGGCAGAAGCGTTCAAATTAAATTCTTGAAATGGTTGCTAGGTTTAAATAAATACTGCAGCAACAATGCATGTAGGGCTGAAACAGGAAAATTCCTAATAAAAATCGAGGCGCAATGTTGGAATTTTAAGTTTTGGCTAACTCTAACCCAAACGCCCAAAACACAAATTATCACACGTGGTTTATAATGATATGAAGTCGAGAATGAATAAGGAATTATGGAGCCAAAAAATCAAACGCGTATTCAGACCAAATAGGGCTGGGATACCTCTGGACAAAAGCACATGAAAATGACATAGGAATCTTGAACATTATCAAACAAACACTGAAACACATCGAATTACAAAGATGGTTAAGTGACGAAAACAATGACGTAAGAAAAGACGCCAACCAAAAGAACAAACTAAGAACCTTCCGAAAATTTAAAACAATATAAAATTATAAATGTAAAGATTATCTCCGTCAGGTCACCAACATCCGACACCGGATAACTCTAACTAAACTCCGTCTCAGTAATCACAAATTGGCGATAGAGACAGGTCGGTATGTAAGACCTTATAAGAAACCGGAAGAGAGGATCTGTCCTATCTGTAAAAAAGACGTAGAAGATGAAATACTTTTTAACTCTGTGCCCTCCGTATCAAGAAAAAAGAAGTACTTTATTTGAATACTTAAACAAAGAATACAGAATATCAGTAAACAGAATGGCACCAGCTGATGTTTTTCTTTTGTTAATAAACCCTCCGAGCACGAACAAACCAGTGCAAAAGTTGATTGCGAAACACGTATTCGACTGCTATGAGAAAAGAAGATCATTAGTTCTTTAGGTTAACATTGATTATAGTTCCACTAGTGTACAATCTGTGTTATGATTTTAAGTTATTTGGATAAAGTCGATGTACATAGGACTGTATAAGACTCCAAATAAAGTATTGTCTTTTTTTGTCTTGTCTTGGATCCGTCACTGCAAGCATTAGACCAAAAGTTGCAAAGAACAGAATAACTTTTAAAAACTGTCAACTGTTAGACTAACAAGTTTTGTAAAGCCACCCTGATTTGCAATCCGTTTCAATCTTCTTCAAGTTTGTCCATCCGTGTTTTCTTTTGTATTGGCTGTGTTTTTATACCTTACTTTCATCTTTTGAGCAGTTATTTTTAAAGTTCACTCAGAATATGGTGGTGGTTAATACATATGATAATAAATTTATTATTTCTATAGCGCTAGTTACACATATAGATCAGGAGCACTTTACATCGATTGTTAAATTATCTATGAAATATTAAAATACTTAAGCGCAAAACTCATAAAACAAAACCTAACGCCTAATAATATAATAACTCATAACTCAGACACACCTGTGACTAGCATCAAAATCAAAAAATTCACTTCTCAAAAAATTGTTTAAAAAGGCGTGTCTTAATTGAATTTTTAAAAGTTTCCAGAGATTGTATATTGCGTAAATGCTAAGGCAGCTCATTCCATAAATGTGGCGCCGCCGCCTGGAATGCACGCTTGTCTAGAGTTTCTATCATCTTACCCGTGGGTGGCTGTGATAAAATGCCCGAGTCGGATCTAAGATTGTACAGGGACTTTCTTTAAAGGCCTGAAAATTACTGATATATGAAGGTGTGAGACCATGAATGGCTTTGAAAGCTAATAAAAGAATCTCAAAATGCATGCGCGCCTGCACCGGTAGCCAGTGTAATTCATGGCGTACAGGAGGGATAGAGGAAAAATTAGCTCCCTCTCTTTGAATTTTGATTCGTGTCACAGCTCCTTTAAGTTTTTTTCTACAAATGAAACGAAACAGGATATTTGGGAATTAAGAGATAGATAGATCTCGACGGAAGGATTGGCAGTTCGACTGTCAAGTAATCAGAATAACAATTGTAGAAAAATTTTAACCATTTAGTAGTTGTTCTGTGCCTTATGTTAACGTCAGTAACGTGGGCTAGAAAATTCTAATCTTGTTAATAGCGTCGTTCACCCCTTTAAGGGATCAGGTCACGTGACAGAACAATCGTGTCATAGACAAATGAAATATTCGGTAATTTGTTGCAGCGGAACTTTATCAGACTCGATTTTCAAACACAGCTGTTGTCCAGCTACTTTGTGTATTATACGACAAGTCGTAAACTGTCAAGACAGCTCGCGTTCAATCTCGACTTGAATTCAAACGGGAGAAGAGACCAAATTGAATTAAGCCCGGTCCAGAGAAAGATTAACTGACTTTTTCGCCACGCCAAAAATTCTGATCCCAATCTTGGCTGTTCTTCGAGTAAATCTCTATTCAAGAACGGAAAAAATGTCTGGAAGTGGAAACGAGTCGAGCTCCGCTCTTGATTTTAAGACGTATTCAGTTGGGACGATCGATATAGTTTTTGCGGTTTTATACGCGTTTGTGGTAACAGTCGGTCTTATTGGAAATAGCCTGGTTATAATTGTAGTTCGGAAAAATAGATCAATGCATACAACGACGAATTTTCTACTTGTCAATTTGGCCGTCAGCGATGTAATTACTTTGCTTTGGTGTCCGAGAACTTATAGTTTCGCGTTCTACCCCATTCATCCGATGGGAACGTTGGGAGACTATATCTGCAAGATTTTCACTGGGAATGCGATTATCAGTGTAGCAATTGCAAGCTCTATACTGACACTGACTCTTCTTGCAACCGAGCGGTATCACGCTTTGATGAAACCAATGTAAACTGAACTTCGATTAACCCGCGAACGTGTTAAATATGCTATCTGCTGTATATGGCTGGCCGCTATTTTAATTTGCCTCCCCGACTTCGCCGAAAACCAGTACAGCGTGCATTACGGGAGATGCTTGTGTCCGTTCAGTTTGGAACTTGCTTCGGCATTACGGGTACATGTGGTATGCACCATAACATTCCTTGGCTTTGTGCCTTTCACGATCCTTGCGTATTGTTATTTTCAGATTATCCGTGGTTTGTTTTTCAAGAATACTGTTTGTTCACGAGCGCCTTCGGTAAGGGAAGACCAGCAAACCAAAAGGCGACTTGCAAAGCTCCTTATTAGCGTAACAGCGGCTTTCTATGTGCTGTATTTGCCATACGGCACGTTTATTTTATACATCTCTCTGCAAGACCGCAGGAAACTAATGTTCCAACAAGAAATTCTGTCAGTGTTACTACGAGTGTTTGAATTGCTTGTTGCTTCAAGCTCATGTTTGAATCCAATTCTGTACGCGTTTCGAAGTTCAAACTATCGAGAAGGCTTCAAGAAGGTATTTTTTAGACACAACGCTGTCGATACAGGCAGGAGTTTATCGATGGTTTATCGGGAAAGTCGCGGACCAAAGCTTTCCACTGTATATCTTTAGCGGAGATGTGACTCAATATTTGCCGTGGAATTGTCCTGCAATAGTTGTTTGTTTAAACCTAAGATATGTTTGTGATATCTTTTCAAACGCCTGTTCATTTTATTCTGAGACTTTCACCGCCGATGTGTAAATCGGCGACAGAGATGAAGGTCATTTTATAAATCATGTCTACGAATAAAGACGGGCAAAATGTTGTTAATTGGCTTAAGAATATTCAGGATGTAAGTTCTTTATTAAATGTGAAAATTTAACACTTCTATACTCAAACGAACACCGAAAAGCGACGATTAGCTTGGGCCGAAAATGTTCTCCTTTTGCGGAGATAAACATCTCTCATATAAAGGCAATTGCACTTAGTGATACGAGACATTCTTTTGAAATCTTGACATTTAATATTAATAATCTTGTGGAGTTCAATAGTCTAGCTACTTTTTGGTGGGATTTAATCTTGAAGTCAATGATAATCTTCACATGACGTCGTTTGAAATAGCGTTACGAATTTGAAAAACGAGCCAGGTAAAAAAACAAGGGGGATAAAAGAACTCTTTTTTGAAAAATAGCGTTTCTTTTTGTCTCTCTCTCTCTTTGCCTACTTCTAGGCAATTTAATACTGAGATAGCCTTAACAAACTGCAAAAACCGTTTAGAATTAACTGTCACAATTCTAATAAAAGGTCTCTCAATTTCCTGAAATCTCTTATCAGATGTCACACCAGATCGAGATGAACTGAACTCTAAGTGAAACGTTAGTGTTGACGTTAGGTTGGGGGAGAAAGTGGCAGGTGGGCAGTTCTTTAATTTGAGGGGGGGGGGGGGGGGTGTTGGAGTAGGGTTTATGCAAGAGAGCAATTTGCAGATACTAAGCAGCGAATTTAGGTTTTCGTTTTTACTGCATGTTCATGGTTTTCTGCTATGGTATGCCATGTTCATGGTTTTCTACTACCGTATGCTAAACTGTTCGAAACCAGTTCTTAGCAACTGGAAACCGTGGACTATTAAAAGCGGCATTGGTGGAACAATTTTGTTAGGGTGTGAAGCAGTTTTAAAGTAAAGAAATTTGTCATTTAGAGATATGAAAAGATATTTACATTAACTAAATATTGTTTACATCCTTACTCAATTTTTCTCTTCACAGCAAATAAAAATCCCATAAAATGAAAGGAAGAAAAAAACGTCTCAGGCGTATCGCCTCGATAGAGGTTCATACAACCGGAGCTGATACCAACTTTGCCAAGCAATCATGGGGGTTAACAGCCTCCATCATGAAAGAAAACTAAAATAAAATATGTTAAGGCACCATTTATCTATTCGGATTTAACATGCAAGGCCGGCGATATTGCTTTTTCGCGTTTGTGTACCGTAGTTAATTGCAAGAGCTCTTGCGGTGAATGAGAGCATGTCTTTATACATTCACCCATTCATGATGATAAACTTATTTTTTAAAAGGCAGGTGTTATGAGTCTGTTCATCTCCAGAAGTCCGATTACCTTTTCTTGGCCTGTCGGTAGTTAATAGATTACAAAACCATTGCGAACCAGTTAAATTGTACAAAAAGTATTATTACAAGTTTAATTCGGGAATTGAAATTCCTCTTAATCAGTCTTTAGCATACATTCAGTAAAAATCTAATGTCGCTTTTAAAACTAAAAGAAGTAGGACTCTTCTAGAGTGGCTCGTAAAAGAGCTATACGAAAAGAATTTATCGCTTATAATCTTGTGTCGCGCCAATTGTACGTAAATTCAACTGGAAATTGTGTCTAGAAACTATATCCATCTCGTTATCTGCTTAGCGAACAGGCATGCAGTTCTCAGCTGACTTCACTAAACTTCTTATATCCAAACGGATTATTGAATATGATTATTCAAAGCCTCTCTTTTTCCGGTTTTCTTTATTATTTATGTAAAATTCCCACGTTTCCTGTCAGTATAATATATAGTATATTGGGAATATTGCGTTTTAGTACTCTCCTGGTGGCTAATTTTTCCATAATGCAAAACAAACACAATTTCATCCATATTTCGCTCTGTTTATGCATCTATATTGGCTGGGGAATGGGCTTTCAATACGAACATAAATTGCTTTAAAATGTCAGCTCTTTACCCTAATTCAGGTATTTCATTTCGCTATAACGAAGATAAACGTTCTCAATTTCTAGCCTTCAAAGACGTCAAGGACCAAACAATTCTCTTACGCAGACGATAACGAATCTAATATTCAAACATTTTGGCCTTATTTGTGTATTTCCTGTTTTCTCCTTACTTGCTTCCTCAGAAGGCTCAAAGACGCGCCGCGCCAATTCTGGCAAAAAGCCGACTTCGTTGTTTAAATAATCTGAAATGAATTCTATACCGACGTTTGTCTAGTATTTCCTTATATTTTTGTGTTTTTGCCGTTAGCAGCTTGTGTAATTTTCGTTTAGGAATAATGGAATTTTGTCCGTTTACGTAATTCATGTTGGGTGACCACTTTTGTCGCTATGAATCAGTTTGACAGTGGAAAGTCAATTTTCATGTAGAAGAGTACATAATTTATCGTTCTTGCTGGGATTTTGGAGCTACTCGAATCCCATATGCATCGGAGTACGAGTCTCAATAGAATTATATAAAATTGGAAAACGCTCCCAACATGAGCTTTAACCAGGGGCGGATCCAGGATTTTTTTTTTAGGAGGGGGTGCACTCGTCTATTGCTCTACTTTAGCACCAATAAACCACATAGTTTTTTTTTTGCAGAATACCAGTTGTATTAGAAAACCGCAGGTCATCTCGGGGGGGGGGGGTGCGCACCCCCTGCACCCTCCCCCTAGATCCGCCCCTGTTAACTGAAGTCTAGCGTGGCCTAATGTTCACAGCGGCCAAACGAGTGAAATTTGGAAAAGTTAAGCGAAATACTTCAACGTTAAGGTTGCTACTTTCGCTATCGAAAGTTTAGGGTATTACCAACATCCTGTTAGTTTACTAAACTTTTCAAAAGTTTACTAAAAAAGTTCTAAGTGATTGAAAACAGATGCTGACGATATTATCGGCGCCATTTTCAAACATGATTCTCTTTTAGCGCGAAGCGTTTTCAGCGAAAAAAGCTCAAAATTTTGAGAAAAATGGAAAGATAGTTATGTTGACTAACTGATTTATACATCTTTGCCCATTTTTCTCTAACTGGTAAATGAAATCCCAGCAATAAAAAACAAAAATAACGATTTAGACGTTTGACCACGGTGGTGGCCTAATGGGTCTTATTAGACTGCGAGTTGTCTCTCGTTTTCTTCAGATTTAGTGAGAGGAGTGCGCGCAAACGCGAGCGTCGAACGGCGAAGATACGAGAAACGAGGACAGTCATTTTCGTTTCTCGCGCGTTTCGTTCTTCGGACTAAGGAAAAAAGAGAGACCGCTCGTAGTGAGAGTATTGTGTACAGCTAAATGGAATATTTTTTACTCAAGTGCAGGATGTAATTTGCCACCTTGCTTAGTCCCGTCAGAGGCGGGCGGTTTTGTCCGTTGAAGACTGGAATTTACCCATCCTACAAAACGGGTGCATCTCCAGAATTCGCCTTTTAGCCTTATCTGCGTCAACTAACTTGGAATCAATTGTAGTCCTGTCTCTAATTTTCAATGGCCGTAGACTTTTTTTCAGCCGGCTTTTATTCTACGACACTCTTTCTAGAGTCATCAAGCTTTACATTTATTTTTTCAAAACATGATTTTATTTTCCATTATTCTTTCACACAATCAATTCTGTTTTCGTGGTTTTTCTCCAGGAAAGGTTTCTGCGTCTTGACTTAGGAAGGGCGTATCATCTTTTCACCTGAAAGAATGGAAACACATGGTACTTTGGTTGTATATTCCGCCATCAATTACCGTCACTGGGTTTAATATAGAGTAGAGTGTTCATAATGTGCTTAGAGCAAAACTCATGTTGGTGAGAAATATAATGTAAATGACGACTTTGAACAAACGTACAAGTGACAACTGTAGAGCGATTTTAACTGAGGTTCAAGACAACAACGTGATTATACCCTTGGCCAATCAAAACACGAGCTGACAACCAAGAAAACCAATCATTTCTCAAGGCAAATGTTGTGAGAACCAAGGGCGGGAAAACATGTGTAAGCGAGACACGTTTAGATTTATTCTGACCAATCACAATTAGAATTGACAATCAAATGAACCAATCACATCTCGAAGCGAGAACATGTATCGAGCGCCAAACAAAGGAAATGAATATGAGCAAATAATGATTAGTTTTTTGTTTTCACTGCTGATTGGTTAAGAAGGTGGTGCGAGGTTTTTTCAGCCAATCATAATAAAGCAAAGGAACGCAATTCTTAGTCTGCATGGTTTGATTACTTTCCTGACTTTCACTTATACTGAAAACTGCTTCGTGCCTGACCCTGCCAACTAGTAACCAACTATTATCCCTAACTCCAAGCGCATTTTCCTGATAATTATTCACGATGAAATTTGTTAACAGTCATTTAATGAGGCATAACTATATTGCCATACCTTTCTATTCCTCTTCATCATCAGATGTCTGGCTTCCCTTGCGACGAGAAGGGCGTCGACGGGGTCCATACCTTACCCGTGGGAATGGTCGGAACGGTCCGAATGGTGGAAATCCCCCTCCCCACGGATTCATGGGTCCTTTCCCTTCATATCCATATCTGCAGTAGCATCGCTTCTTACCATACGGGCTCCAGTGAGGATCCCTAATATTAGAACAAAATATTACATACTGATTAGCCTTAAATCGTCATACCGACAAGTCAACTCCTCAGACTATTCAGACTACGTCGCAGGTTCTGTATCTTGAAAAAGGTCAGTGTTATTTAGTTTTTCAAGTTTCGGACATTTGTAATCGTCAATCTTCCCCCTCGTAACTATCCTTAATCCTTCGGTTATAGTTTACTCTATTTGTTCTTGTTTTTCGTTTGTACTTATCTAAAACACTTGGTGGGGTTTCGTTAACTTTTTATCAATTTCAAGATTACTTTTTACGTTAAAATTACTCGAAATACCTTGCAAAAATAACACTAATTTTTTTTAATATAACGTATTAGTCTCTAACGGTTTTAATTTCATCCTAGCAATTATGAACAGTTTTAAAACAAAGCAAAAGGAATAACTCTTTCAACTGAAGGATTTCATGCAAAGACTCAAAGTTTGAACCATCTTGTACATTGTAATAAACTTTACCCGACAAGAATATACTTCAAATGCTCAGTAGCTTTCGAAAAAAATTTTTCCTCAAACGTCAGTAAAAGTTAGAACGTCCACCTTCCGTTGTACATTGTAATAAACAATGCCGTGAACACAGGAAATATTCATTGGTCTTATTGTATTCGTTAACAGACTCAAAAACTCTCTGTAACTACGTCTACAGTATAATAAAGGCAAGCACAGGAAACCCTGGTACCCAGGGTAAAGAAGAGGTAAAGATAGTATTGAAAAAAAAATCATTATTAATTTAGTTTACCTGTACATTTCCATGCCAAGTTTCTCCAAAAGAGGTTTCCTGTCCGCTAGACTTTCGTCATTTTCATCAAAATCCGATAAGCTTTGACAGAAGGAAGTTAATGCGAGAATAATTACAAATCCTATAAGAAACCCGCGCTCCATTTTGTTCAACTATGACCTACGCCTAAGTTCGCTTCAAGTTGTCGAGAGCTTTAATTCATCCCACTTTCGTCGTGATTTTGTCTTTTTTTGCCATTTATATATCGTATTGTAGGCAAAATGGATAATATTCCTAATATCGGAAAATAAACAAGCAATTCCGAAAAAAATATTTCCGCGATTCTTATGTGTGTTCGTTTTAATTTCAGAGTCAATATGACAATAGCACTTACTTTTACGCGATTCCCAGTAAGTCACTGATCGATTGGGCCAGTACTAGAACTCGCCGGAGTGGTGATCAGAGTGCAGGTGATATTGCTAGCCCTCACTGTCATGGCGGAGTGACTATTGATTTGCACAATTGCAACGTCGGTTCAGTTTAAATTAGGCGGTCGAAAAGTAAAATCCATAAGAGTGACCATCAAAGTAAAAACCTACTAGGCATCATTTTGGGATATATAGAGGTTGCTGTATTGTACAAGTTGGTTCTAACTTTCAACTCACAATATCATCTTAAGTGTGACGGGATCATTCAATTGAAAACGGCTGTTTGAGTTTGTAAATGAAATCTCAGTCCTACATCCTACTGAGCAATGCTTTCCACGGTGAGGCTTTGGATGCTGTACAAAGTAGTTCTAACTGTTGAGTGTATAGAATAAAGCCACTGAAAGGTACTTTCGTGAGGTACTGTTTAGTATGCTGTACAATGTGGGTGTAACTTTTGATTTTTTGTATGAAATACTGACATGCAAACATGGTGGAAGTATCGAGAGGTAGATATGGCTTGAGGCGTGAATTCCAAGTGTTCCCATACCCCCGGCCCATACCCCTTACCATGGCATTAGCCAACATCAGAGAGGGGCTGCCGGGAGTAGGAAATTTGCGCGCCATCGTAGATGAACTATTCAGTAAAAATGCAAACTACATCCCATATTAAGAGCACATAATTTGAAAGTTTGTCGAAGAAAATTTCCAAATTAAGTGGGAAAGTGCAAACGGGGCCATTGTTGAAGATATTGGAGAGAACAATAACCTAATGTGGAGCCTGAACATGGTAGTCGCCATGCATGCAAAAGGTCCAAATAAAGGCGATTGAGTCTGACCTTTTACGATCTTTGACATAAAATTCAGTTAACAGGTCTTAGTCCCCTAGTAAAAAAGTTCCTTCACGAATTTTTCTAAAGGGCGATTTGAGGCTTCGGATAAGCAATTATTCCCTTGATATTGTATACAGTATATTGTTTACCTGTTTACCGTGTCATTCTAGGCAGTGAGCGAAAAGGTCAAACGGCAATGAAAACCTTACTGAACTGATAATGTTTGGGAGACAACTGCTAGGAGAGATCAGGCCATCTGTCTTACGATAAAAAAAAAAAAAAAGGTTGAACAGTTGATCCATTTTGATATAATCCTTTAAAAATCCCTAAAGCGTCTGGTGTTATATCCTATCATCAATTTATCTGGATATAGTTTCCGAGGAAATAAAAAAACTAAATATAGTTTACAAGATCTTGAAAGTCATTTAAACTTGGAAGCATGGAATTGTTTTTACCCGATCTCCGTTTCTAGCGCTCAAGAGTCCTGTCTCTTTTTTTTTTTCTAACTAAAAGAACATGATTAATCAATTTATAGAGTGATTAAATTCTAGCAGGAGGCTCGATTCTGGATTTTAAGGATGATGTTACTTTTTGCTGAAAGGTTCTTTCATAAAACTATCCCGCTTCGTTGGAGATTCCATACAGTAGCTATATCACGTTTGCTTATGATGGATCAGTGATATTGGAAAAGAAAGCTTTGCTATTAAGCTTTCTACTTCAGGTTAAGTAAAAAAGATAAACCTACCACTTAATACGCTCCAGGACATGCTGAAATGTGATTGGCCAGTATGATCCGAACGATCTCAATATTATTCTAAACTGATAATCAATTAAGCCCGGTGAGTACAGGAACAATTAGCTAGTATTGGTCTTTGTTGTTGGTAAGCAATCTGAAGAGATCACGCAGGTAAAATAATTCTATGAGCAAGCTTTCTAAAGTCGATCCCAGTGATCGAAGGAAGAGGTTACTGGCTTTTGTGCGATTTTAGCTGCAATTTTGTGACATTCAGCGGTTCTATTGAGTGCATGGAATGAAAACTTTAATCGCCTCAGCTCTGTTTTGGTAAGTCATGATCAATCTCACCCAAAAATCACCCATAAAATCGCCTATAGTTTTCAGCGGCAAAGAGCTTTGAACAAGCATTATTAAGTAGCACAGGAACTCACTTCTTCCCAGTTATTAACCATCATTTCCACCTAATTATTAATCACAACGAAATCCTTAGTCTAGTATCAAAAAACTTATTTAGTGAGGAACTTAGGAAAAATATGTTTTTCTTTATCGCAAAAAGTGGAGGCCAAGGCTCCCGAGACCCTTCCCCCTGCGCGCGCGGCCCTGACTTACCACGCAGGTTTTTAAACACTCCAGCTAAACTCCGTTTATTAACCGACCCGAAAATCTAAACATATTCTAAACGGGGCCGACAACGAAGATTATATCTTAGCGTGGCTTTTTGTTGTTCCGTTCTGTGAGTTTGTTACTTTGTTTTGCTTCTGATTGGTTTAAAACTACGGCGCGAAAATTTTGAGCCAATTGAAAGACGAACTGAACGATAGTGAACAACGCAGAACCACAGCTATGGCCGCCAAATTGCTTTGAAGGCTCAATTGGACAGAACTCTATCGAACAGAATATAACATTAAAATTGTCAGCACTCAATAGAGAGCTGCTCTACTTCTTCTCTTCCAAGAAAATAAAGTGTTAAAGTGCGCATACAAGCAACCCCCAATGTCCAATATTGTATAGAGAACCAATTAAGGTTTAAAAATAACTGTGACAAATGATTTGAATATGACAGCACCAAAACCATCGTGTATGATTTTACTGCTATAGCATTTATTCCAAAGCACAGTACAGTTGAAGCGTAATCAAAAAGCTATTTACATTTCTTGGCATTGCATGCTCGCCTTAATTTCTTAGTACATTTCTGCCTACTATCTGTTCTTAGATTGTAGGATTTTATAAGAATGTGAACAAAAATTGAATTGAATTGAAAATTGAAAGAACAGATTATTGCATCCAGAAGTCTTCCATGTTCTCTGCAGTGTTTTCATCCCTCTCGATTTTCCTTTAAAAAGAAAGAAAGGAAAGAAAGACAAAGAAAAATGTAAGAAATTGCAAAGCTGAGGGAGTCTCCTTACTATTATGTTGATTTATAACGGAAATTGAACTGAGTGGAGTGTAATATGGTCTGAAATCATTCGCCTGATTTTCAATCACAAGTACGATATCAGACCAAAATTGCACGACACAAAGTTAAATTATCACTTTGTTGCTTCGTATCAGAAAACGGAACGAACAAAAAGTCATAGCCGACTGTTTAACAGAAAGCGAGATCTTGATTAGGCTTATTACGGATTTATAAATCTTTCTCGCTTAAAAGCTCAGCCAATCAAAGCAGTTCTAGAGGGTACGATTTTTTGAGATCAGTTAAATAAGTATCGGTTGAAACGAGTTTCCTTTACCAATGAAGCCTAACGCTGAGGATGCACACAACATTCAGTATCATTCCAGTCACTCCTAAAACCAGTTAAATACAAATTTGTGACAATCTGTCGGTGCATTCTTATTCTAAAATTCAATCGATCATACCCACCGCGATACATTAAAGTTGGCGTGTTCCGACGTTTCCGCACGATTTCAGCAATAAAGAGAGGTGTGACGTCAGGTTTCCATGGTAGCATGATTCCTGGATCTCAACGATCTTTTTTGACAGAGACGGCCATTTTCATTGTCGAACAATTGGGAGAAAAACATCCTCTACCGTTTTGTTCCTGAGTGCAATCATGCATAGGAAAGTCAAACATGTCAGTTTAGTCTTTTTTTTCTGCCATATTTGCATATTTGCATATTTGTCGAGATCCAGAAATTTTGCTACCATGGTAACATGACGCAACGTTGCCATGGTATTAAAATGTGTTTTTATGTTTGTCTTAGGTAGCTACCGAGTTTTTCATGTCAGATAATAAAGAATCCACATTTTTATGCTGCTGCCACGACTCCTGAGACACTATTCATGATTGAGGGCCATAGTGTTATTGATTCGGAAATAAAAATACCTTAGGCTTCCGGGAACCAAAAGGCAAGTGCTTTTTACAAACGAAGCGAACATTTTCCGTTAATAAACTGAGGCTGTTTCTGCGAGAAAGATATAGTAGGGTCTATAATAAAGATGGCTATGTTGATGAACACCAAAATGAGCGCTGAAATATATATAATTATTTGACAGGACTGGTTTGGTTCAAATTGTGCTAATATGGCTCTACTCGACAACAGGCTGAATCACAAAGTATCCACAACGGATTTGGAGTGTAACAGTCCTTATGAATTTATACAGTATAACCATTTAAACGAGAATAGACTGAGAAGGAGTAGTCGTTAGGCCACGTTGCAATGATAATATTAGGCTGATTTAGCAACACAACGGAAACGTCAGTTGACGACGGCGCGCGCAAATCAGACAACTGGAATGACCAATCGCAGAAAGGCAAATTGAGTACCCGAAGTCGCGTTTAGTCCTTTCCGCACGCTTTCCCGTCGTCGATTGACGTTCCCGTTCTGTTGCTAAATCAGCCTAACTTAGCTGACCCCACGCCATCAATCTTCGTCTTCGAAGGGTAGGCGTTACTGGTAAATAATATAAGTAACAAGACAAGTATATATATTTAACTGGTTCACACGTTTAGGCTGCTCACAGGTCGACCCTATTTTTCTTATTAGAGATTGCACAACAATCCAGAGGGACCACTAGCAATCTATCAGAAGGGCTAAATGTCCTCTTCAAGAATTTTAAAAAAAATTGTCGCATTTTGTTGAAAAACTCAGTCCTTAAAAGAGCGGAGAGGAGTTGAATGGACGAAATTAAATGGCCACCGTAAATAGCTCTCCTCTTTTGGTTTATCGCTCACACCAGTTTCGGTCTACCTTTAGTTCTCGCGCGATTCTGAAATACGTAAAATTGGATTGCTCAAGAGAGAATCAGAGAAGTTGGATTAGATAAGTCTTCTAATTTTTGAATGTGCTGCTTGCCATCGCATCAAAGGAGACAAAGGACTTGCTTTGCTACTTAATTATTGATGAATGAAATAGCCAAGGCTAGCGTTTAAGTGTTTGATAAAACGGTGTAAAATCCAGGGGTAAGCGGGACTCTCGTTTTACCGCAATCCAGGCATCAAGAGTACAAAATATACTTGTGAAAAATTTGCGACCCACCTCAAAAACTTTTGTCTTTTGATTTCGGACTCGGTGAACACGAAAACGGGAACCAAAGACTTGATCGTTCCACGGCGGCAGGAACGAACTTTTCTCCTGTGGGTTGCTCGACGGCATTTTGGAATACGGCGAGGAATCAAAATTCCTGTGATTTCGTGGCTTTCCTGGACAAGGGACAACAAGACCAAAAATGCTAAGAAAAATGCTATGCGGATCGCTCTCCTTTTCATTTTTCTGCCTGTTCCGGACTCAGTTGTGGAACAATCCTGGAATCGCCTCAAACAACCCAATTTATGGTAGTTCGATCCCCTAAAATGACCAGCGTCTTTAGAACTCGCCGAATGATTTTTATTGGTCGCAATCATGCCATAAAAGGTATTGATCACGTGCTGAGCTTCTAATTGGTCAAATGAACACGGAATTTTCCCTTAATCATAAACTGAGGAGATTATTATCGAATTCCTTGGACACATCTACTTCGGAATCCACATTAACATCTATACCTATATCAATAAATTATAAAAATTCCTAAGAGGACGTATGGCAACTTTCTAAATAATATATACGGCAGAAAACAAAATACAAAAGGCTTTCTTCGAGTGCGAGAATTCTGACGTACTGGGCGTTGTAATGTTTATTTTTCTACGTCATTTGAAGGGCTCCGGCTTCCTTTCTCCAATGATCCCCTTTGGTTCTGGCCTGCAATCCTTTCTCCTTTTCTGCGCTGTAAACAACTGAAATAATTCTTACGGCCTCTGAAGCATTTATCTTAATTAAAACGAACAATGAAAAAATTCTTTGAGGTCATAAAGTTCGGTTTGATTTAACGGGGTATTCGTTACTTCAAGACACCTCATACGCCACGTATATACAGCTATTTTGAAAAAGAAGGTTTTCGGAAACATGAATAAAGAAAAGCATAAAAGTGCTTCTGATAACAGACTCGGTAACCCAGGCCAGGCTCTGTGATAGTGGCCACAGCTCGATTCCTCAGTAAAATTGCAGTGTCCGTATGGGTAAAGTTACGATAATTGTTGTGTGATGTTATTTCTTAATTTCTAAAATGATATGTCAGTGGGCAGTTGTTCGCCAGAATATCGTTCCTGCAAATATTCATATAAATTAGCATCAAACGCACACCCTGCCCTTAAATTGAATTCTTGAGGTTGAGGCTATATGTTCACATTTATTTCGCAATTATTGAATGAGGGTGAGTAGGATGTAAAGAATTATATCATCGATGATGATGTTATCCACCGAGGCTGAAGGCCGAGGTCGATAACATCGTCCTAGATGTGCTCACATCGTTCGACGGAAAGCTGCCGAATTCAATAATTGTTTTATTATTCATTTAAAAATTCTTAACAAGCTTACCTCCTCCGAGACTTGCTACATTTGTACTAAACTTTGGCCCATTTCTCGGCGCCGTTTCACGATATAAAGTAGGATATTTATGACACATATGCTATATCTTGCAGACACTTCTCAAAAACGTTGATCTCATTCATCGAGCAATACGTTTGGCGTACTTTCAAAAAAAAAAAAAAGCATTTTATTAGGGTGTCAATGTATTTAGCACGAAAGTGCTAATTGGGGACAGTATATTAACGTCTCCTACTGGAGACGGGACCGCCATTTTACGTGGTTATCCGAACCACGCGAAGGTCCAGCCGCATGCAGGGCAATACCTTCATTTCTCAGTTATTTTAAGACCCTGAATATTGCTCCGGCCCCGGGAATCGAACCTGCGACCTCCCGCTCTGCAGTCAAGCGCTCTACCGACTGAGCTAATTTTAGGCCTAAAGATGTTATTAGTCATCATCAAAGAAAATTTCTCAAGGGAGTCCGAGAAAATGAACGTCAAATTTCACAAGAATTGTGAAAACACAGGTAAATATCTGAAAATTTCATGTGGAACTGAAGATGTAATTTTGTGAAATTTGACATTCCTTTTCTCGGGTTCTCATAAGAAATTTTCTTTGGTGTTATTACAGATGATTTATTACATTTTAGGTCTTGAAAAATGTAAAAAAGAATCAGCAATATGTTTTAAATTATTCTGGTACAAGATTTTTCTCCACTGAAAATTAAAAAAACTCAATTTCATGGTGGATTCCATCTTAATATCCTTTACGCTGTCAAAAACTTACGAAAGATACGATTGACTCATGCAAATAACATAACATTAAATGCTAAAAAATCTAACTATGTCATTTTCCGGCCCAACAAAAAAAAAAAAGTCCATAATGATAATGAAACCAATAAAAGTGTAAATAGTCTTGAACGAAAAGATTGCATAAATTATCTTGGAGTCTTAATAGATGAGAATCTTTCTTGGAGAAAACATATTGTCACAGTCGGCCACTAAGATAAGTAATGGTATGCTATCTTAATTAAGACACAAATTTGTACCTTCTTCTGTTCTTGTGAGCATTTGCAATGCACTGATAACACCTTCCTTAACCTATGGTCTTATCTCTTAGGGAAACGCCTGTAAAACGTATGATCGACAAAATACTCAACCTGCATAAACGTGCACTACGCTTAATTTATTCTTCAAACAGACAAGATCATGCTATTCGTTTTTTCGTAAACTCTAAAGTTTGAATCCGTCTTAAACTTAAAGCACGACATAGACGAAAGAAATGCACCGATAAATATTTTGAACTTTTCAAGGACATCAAATTCACATCCCTACTGTACACACTCATCAGCTTCATAAAATTTCTACATAAAAAAAATTTAGACTCTCGTGTTGGCGCAAAGATATGGAATGAGATGCCAAATAACTTTAAAAACATATCAAAGAAGACCTTCAGAAAAAAATCGTAAAGGAGCTTTATTAAATACTAAAAAACGATCGAACGGTCAACTATATAGATAACGACAAAATCATGGCCAGACTTAAAAAATCATATTAACTTACAACTCTTCTCTCTATATACATCTAGTACCTATCATCATAGTAGTTTGTTACTTGTTTTCCTATAATTACTTTCCTTTTTTGGTTTAATGTGGAACCACGTTACTTATACATTTCTGTCCTTTTTATCTAAAGAAAACTCTTACTTTGTTAATGTCTTTTTTTGACTTCTGTAATATTTTAAAACTTTTGAGACTGACCTGCCTCGATTAGTTTTAGCTACCTGCAAGTCAGTCAGATTTCGGATTGTCATAGTTTTATATAAAATAAATAAACTTGAAAACTTGAAACTTGAAACTTGAAACTTGAAACTTGAACATAGCCCCAAACCGGAGGATTTTTAGCTTAGGTCCCGTCTACACGAATCTGTTCAGTTCAATTTGAAACTGCATTTCATTTCAGTATCCATTTTTGTGTGGAAGGGGCCTTTTTCCATCCAATATGCCTTGATGCTTCAAATTTTTTTTTTTTGCTAAGTGTCTTTACCATGCATTATATTAGAGACCTTTAGCATCAGGTAAACCGCAAACCACAAACCGCAAACCGCAGTTACGCGTTTGCAGTTTCGCGTTGCCGAGATTTCAAACTTTAGCAAGGCGTTCAGTTCGATTTGTTCAGTTCACTTCAGTTCACTTTTATTTAGCCAAAATACAATACAATACAAGAATACAGATAGGAATTGTAAGGTTGCAAGGGAGCCCAGAAGAAACCAGAAGGCTTTATGAAGCCTGAGCTCCCCAGTCTAAAAGAAATAAGCAAAATAAAATGATATTCACGGAGTGATACGCGGGTACGTTCAAAAAAGGAACCAGACAGAGACTGAGTTAAGTTATGAATTTAGTAACAAGACAAAAAAAAAAATTTAACTCTGGATTGGAACAGAATACTTTCCATTGTTAGTACGGCAGAAAGGAATATAAAATTGACTTGAACTACGCGTTCATTGTTTATGGCCGCCATGTTGTTTTCATCAAGTCGAAGTGCATCACTTTAATCGCCCAAAAATCAGCAATAATTCATTGATTCGAGATCAAAAATCCAACAAACACATCACAAACGGATACAAAAAACTAGTTCATACCTTTAAACGCGAGGCTGTACGATTTTTTGTGGCAAAAAACCTTGCCGTAAATCACTTACCGCAGGAAGCCCTTCCTGCGGTTCAAACGTGAACTGCAAACTGCAAACGTGACCGCAAGGACGTGGTCACGTGACATTTTGCGGTTTGCGGTTTGCCGTTTCCCACGAAAAACCTGATGCTAAAGGTCCCTATTATGAGACAATTCCCCCCACCCCCCCCCCCCGCCAGAAAAAGGGGCAGAACCACTACCAACAAACTTACAGTTAGCCTCCGAACTGGCGGGTCGCCGCTCGTGGCGGTCATTAAAGTACCCCGGGCACAACAACCCCACCCGAGCTACGCAGGCTAACTTACAGATGAGGCGCGTTACAGTAATAAACGTCCGTTGCTTAAGCTCCCTATTATCACCCCTGAAGAAACACGTATGGTTGGATCGAAATATTTTTGGTTTATTTTACAAAAAAAAGCATGCAATGGTGCAAGAAATCCTTACCTAAAGAATGGCTTAAGGTTATTTTCCTCTCCATTGATGCCTGTCCGGCAGGCTGAAGTATAGTAGTTTCAAAGGTAATCACAAGTTTGGACCCTACTGCCCTTTTAATCATGCAAAGACGCGACTAGATTTGCATATCTTTAGAATGTAAGAAGTGAGCAACAAAGAAAACAAATAGCTCTATTGTGTGTACATACTAATACCTTCCTGTAAATAAAAGGACATGTATTGTTTGCTCTTGAATTAAGCACTTCTATCCACATAACTCGCATACTCAAAGAACTAAGAACAACTTACCGAACACGAATAAGTTTTGCTTTCAGAAAATCCTTCTTACTGCAGTCAACCAAAAAAAAAAACCAAAACTACATTTTTAGAGTTAATACAAGAGGACCCCTCTGTTCTGTTCTGTTCTTTTCTTTTTTAATGGAAGTTGACTTTAGTATACAAACTGATTCAGTTTAAATTAACTTTTCACAATCATCACTTCGCCGGGTACCGGTAAGCAACTGAACCTGATCATAGTAAAATCTCTTTCGCTCGGTCTATTTTGAATCTTTTCCGATTCAAAAGCTCACTCCTGAAAAAAGGAACCAAATCCCACGTAGTTAAGTAAAAACTGGTGACGTGGAACTAGACTGAATCGCTTTCGATTGAGCATGACCAGTATCGCTTTGCTGCTTTGCTGTGACATCTCGTACAACACGGCAGTCGATCTCATTGGCATTCAGTAGATCAGAGATCGATGCAAATGTAGCATGCCAAAGGATCCAATTGTCAACAATCTTTCTTTGCATATTGCTTTTCCTGGCCTAAGATAATCAATACACCGAAGCCAGAGAAGAATTTTTACAGCGTAGATAGTTGCAACTTGAAGTTCAGCTTCTCTATTATTCAGAAAAAAATACAAAGCTCCTAGATGTTCATAAGTTTCGATTTCCGAGTAATGGTTGCTCTAAGGAAGTTTGTTTACAGCTTCAAATATGAAAGTCAACTTGAACAGGTTTATAACAACAGCACTGTACGTTGGATCACTACAATCTTGCCAATTAGCTTCAAAGTCAAACAGTCGTTCAAATCATGCATGCAGTAGAAGGAGAAGGGAAAGATCCAGCGCTACAAGAAAATTAAATCCATAGGAAGACAAAAATGGTGAAGAGAACGATATTTGTGTTCTTCACTTCAAAAAAATGTCTCATGATAACTGAGAATTCCTGGAGATGGATTCCAACTCATGAGACAGCTCTCAGAATAAAGCAGTTTCAGAATAAGACACATTTACCGCCAGAGTTGCGGAACGGGTTATCGTGAGCAGCTTTGGGGCTGACTAAAGGATCCACATTTCCTTGTTGTTCACAGTACTGTATCAGTTCATTGACGCATATTGAGAGTTTGACTCTTTGAACTGTGAGTTCGCGACGCAGTTGTTCCACAAAGATGCGCTGCGTTTGCAAATCCTTGCTGCTTTTTCCTGAAGGAATAACGGCTGACATATTATTGAACCCTATTTCTCTTTAATTCTCCTGTCCGGTTTTGCACCGTGAAAGAGTCAGTTTTTGCAAAGAACCTCCGTCAGTGACTCTTTATTGAAAATGATGGAAGCGCTCGATCTGAATATCTTTAATAGCAAGCCATTAACAAAGAGGGATACAATATAATTATTAACTTGTCAGTGCATTAGGCTTTTGTTAGCATGGCGGTTTCCTATTGGCTACCCGGGAATAAACTTCAAAGGGTCGGTGACGCTGCTAGGTCATAAAACGATCTTAAATGTTTCGGCGTTCAGTGGTTCCCGAGCTTCTTCCAGGCTCTGAGATAGTCGGGGCTGCGAAATTAAGAAAGCGCGAACACGAAAACAAAACGGGAGGAAACCCTTTCTTAGATCACGCGCTCATATTTTCGCTTGCCTTGCACTTACGCGTCATCCTCAAGGGCGTATCCAGGATTTTTCAGAGGGGGGGTCACAGAGGCTACTCACCAGATTGTCATGTCCACCTCCACGCCGTGCATGTTTTACTTAATATTGATGAAGGCCCATATTAACTAAAGACAAGAGCCGTTGACGAAAATACTTTACAAAAAATAAATTTTAAAAAAGTGGGCTTTTCAACAATGGCTTTTACGGCCAAGATATTTTCATGGCGTTTTCGTCACCTGAATATTGTAGGTTGTTTGCTCAAAAGAAGACCTACCAAGGGGGGGTCACGGGCACCCCAGGACCCCCCCTAGCTACGCCCCGTCATCCTAGACTTGCCTACAAGTCGAGATCATAGACATGGTGAACATTCTATTTTCGCGGGAAAAAGTGCCCTTAAATGTGTTTAAAAATAAACTGGTCCGTAAAAACGCCGTGACATAGGCCTAGTAAGGGAGCTGTTTGCTCCGGGTTGCTATCCGGTATGATCCTGTTTATTGTTCATTCAATATATTTCTCCGTTTCTGAAGAAGAGTGATGCACGTGCAAAGTTATTGTTTTTCTAATCTAAACCTATTCCTTTTTGCCGTTCGCGTTGGTGTTGCCGTCGCAGTCGTTGCGTAAGCTCCCTAACTTTGCTTACTAGCGGAATCAGAATCCGGCAACTTTGTTTTCTACTGTAGCCCTGTCTATCCATTTACAGAATAAATGCGCACGTTACACGCGATCGCGAACTGCATAACACTGTGATTAAGGCCATGAGTATATAAGCGCAGGCTGCGACACTTGACTCCACCCCCCACCACCCCCCTGCTACAATCCCACAATGCAGCTCATTCTTAAATCTTGGAGGTATCCATGTTTTGCCTGGGTGCACTTTGTAGATTCTATCGATGACATCATCTCTGATGTACCTCTTTCCTTGTATGCTCATACTCACCTTTTTGTACTCCCCATCCCCTCCTCATCTAGATCCCACTCTCTTGTTACCCAGTATTCACTACTGCACTCCATTCTGTCCGTCCTGGCTCCACCCTCTTCACTCAAAGATGACGCCCCTGTCTCTCATGTCCCACCTCCTTCTCACCTACAATTGTAGGCTGTATCCTTTAATTCTCTCCTGGTTTTCTTGCTCTTCATCTCCTAGGCAGGGCTTTCAACTCTCCCAGATAACCCTGGAGACTCCAGATTTTAAGCCATTTCTGCTGGTCTTCAGATTAGAGTCTGAAATCTCCCGGATATTTTCAGTAGTCTCCACGTGAATATTTCAAACTCGATCAAGTCTAAAATAACAGGTATTTTTAGACATAACAGCAATATTTCTGACCTTGGAACATTCACACATAGTGATACATACCGGCTAAGTACACGAAACGTTCTTCAAAACTAGATGTGTGCTGCAAAATTAATGTATCTCGAAGCAAAAGCTTATGCCCCCAGTTCCCCGGCTCTGCTGTCTTTGTACTTGATAAGGCGGCGTCAAACGTCAATATGTATTAAACACGTATCACCAAGGTCCCCCAAAATCGTTTTCCCAGTCTTTCGTTTTTTGAGACTCCATTTGTCAAATCCGGAACGCCTATTAAGGAAATATCTTCAATGCTGGGATTATTTTGACTACATACGATACTGGGTCACTAGGATATACTTGGGCCACAACATTAGCCACTTAATTATTAATTCACAACAGGACTATCCCCTTTCGAAAAGCAAACTTTGCAATTGCATCATCCTCGGGTGGAGGCTTTCAAATAAACTGACAACTTCTTCCAGATCGATAGGTATATCTTACTTGATATGCATGAACGCCAGTGAGGAGAGGCTACTCTCGCCCATGGTACATCTTTTGTAATTGTTTAGCCTTCTCATTGTGCTGATCATGTGAACGCTCGCACTCGCACGATTTCACGGGAAGAGTAGCCGCAATCTTGAGAAGAATGTACTGGTTAGGGAAATCATCAGGATCACATGCTTTTAAGGACGCAGCGCCTAAAATCAGCCGTAATTATCCTATCTTGCACCTTCATCTTCCAACACTCAAATTCGGCCATGAAGAGCTGTGGCGAAGGCAGATCATCTTTGTATAGATGTACTAAAGTCAGTTAGCTGCTGAGCAGTGATTTGGCTTTCTTGGTCATGAATTACAGATGGCACTAACTGCCCGAGCAGCTTACTGACCATCATGTTTCATGGTTAAACCTGAAAACTGGCAATCTATATAAGTTCTGAAATAAGGTGATCAAGAAGAGGGATGGACTGCGACGTTAACCCGATAGTAGTAGGGGCATTGGCACGGTAGCATTCAGCTCAGACAAGAGAGAACTCATTCTCTCTTGTCCAATCTTAACAGTTACCAGGGCCGTAGCTAGCATGAGGCAAGACGAGGCAGTTTCGGCCTTTTTTTTTTAAGAAACTTCAGCTCACTGAGAAAGCTTAAAACCTGGTCCCGACCAAGCATGGCTAATGCGAGGCTGAACGGGCTTGCTTTAGCGTACAGTCATAAACCAACGGAAATAGACAGCAGTGAGATGGGATGCCTCTGGCCACAGACAGATTGCCTTAGCTTTCAGTAAAGAATAAACGACGGGCAAAAAACTTTCACTTTTCTAACTGTTAAGGGAGAAGTTTACTACTCTTACTCGTGAAAGTTAGTGACTTCTTAGTCCTACAGGTATAAGAGATGGCAATATTATGACATGGCTGTCTCAAAGTTGAAGAACATAAGCAAGAGTGTATCGCCCCATATGGAAACAGATAATTGAATAAGTGAGCGTGATTCTGTATATCATCTAAGAACTAACTTCAAAAAAACTGTTACATAAGACTTCTTTTAAGTATCTACAGTATAAAATCCATAAACGTTGGCTACTCTCCTGGATTCATTTTATTGTTATAACACGTGTTACAACATTTGAATGCATTAAAATGCAGATGGTCATTAACTTGGCACCAGTATCACTAAGCAATAAAAAAGTTAACTTCTACACTTGCCCAAGATTGACTTTCTGAAGAAAAATGCCACGGAAAATGCTTACAAGAGCATTTCTGAGCCTCTAGATTTCAAAATTTTCTTGCGCCTTCGGTGCTCGAAAATTGCCTCGTCTTGTTCTGAAGTTTGGCTACGGTCCTGGGTACACCTACGCCCGGACCCAGTCAAGGGCTTAGCCGTTTTTTACAGCAAACGAACCACGGCTAGCTTAGCGAGGCTTTCTTCTTGTTGATACTTGCTATTGTGTACAGCCTAGATATCCACGTTAAACGATCGATGTTTAATACAACACAACAGTACAAGGGCCTAAACGCACGCTTTTGTGATCTAACATTACGAATTTTAGCCTAAAAGGTATAAAAGTTTCATACTTAACAATTAGTTCATGTGTCACTCACTGAGGGTATATCGAGATATTGAGCACGCAGGAAGTCTGGGGAGCAAGAAAGAGGCGTAGCCTCATGAGTGCTCTCCAAACTTCCCAAGTGCTCAATATCTCAACAGACGCACAGCTGAAGCATGAACTAATTGTTTAATAACATTATCACGGTGATCAATGCAGTACTAACTTAAAGTTTTATTATTGTAGCTCGCCCTCAAAGCAGTACGCGTCAACGTCTACGTGACTATATTTTTTTTTACCTGACCGTGACGTTTTTGTGTTGAAACTGAGAGAAAGTTTACTCAAGTAGCTTAAGATAACATTAAAAAGATTGCAAAATCCGGAGGTGCCGGAAAACTATTAATTCACCGGAAAATTATTTTTAAAGAAATAACTTTGCGAAGAATGATTTGCACACGCCATAGCCCGCAATAACGACACTCACCTCTTTTCCCTCAAGTACTATCGGGTTAACAAATTCAAAAGTTTTCTCTTAAATTTAGGTTATAAAACACATGGTTAACGCTTCATCGTGTACTTTTGAGTTATGGATGCACTTGGGAGACGTCTTGGGAGGATTGCTAAGCTCTCAAGAACTCGAGGTGCATTAGTTTATTGACGTCTGTCAGCGTAATTAATGGGGAGCTTAAGCAAAGACGTTTTTGAGCGACGCACGTCAACCGGAAGTGAGCCTTTCTCCCTTTTTATATGCCTTGGCACTAACAAATTTGTATTGCTAAGTTTCTTTTCTCTTATAATGATGATTTACTCGAGAGTTTCAACCAAACCACTGCCCAATGATGTAAAAGGTCCACTTCCGGTTGACGTCCGTCGCTCAAAAACGCTGTTGCTTAAGCTCCCTAATGGGAATAATAAGCACGCTCGCGTTATTGAATTTGATTAGGCGAATATTCTAGCTATGCTATAATTAGTCAATTACCTTTGAGAAAATAACGTAAAATACTTGCTGATCCGTTTCGTTTAGACGTCATTTGTCAACACCAACTCTATACTTCATGTAAGTTTTTCGAATTTCCTTTGTACTCAAACTCCTAACAATTTTTATTTGTGCCCATAAGACTTTCCCGATACTGTTAGAGTTTTCTTGCAGGGTAATTTAAACTGAGTTAAAACACTCAAAGTTTGTTTTCCAGTCCTCCACTATTTGTTAAGTATAGGTAATAGCATGATTTGTAGTGATATTTGGCATAAATACCACGAGTGATATTTCAAAATTGTTATACGTAATTTCACGAGCCGTTAGGCGAGTGAAATTTGAGACAATTTTGAAATATCACGAGTGGCATTTATGCCAAATATCACGTACAAATTATGCTATTAATTGTTTACACTACTACCCTTAGAAGGTTTGTAATTTTCACATGTAGGTATTTCAAATTAAGCTGAAATACCACTGCCCTAAGCCAATCAAAATTCAGAAATTTCTCGTGCAGTAGTATAAAGGCTGAAAATTAACAGCCTGTCGGTTTAGTCCCTCCATCATTGACCTGCAAAGGGGGTTCGTTCAAACCCCTCGAACTCCCCCTCCTACGCGCCTAAGCGTCTTGTACAGAAAAAAAAAATACCAAGCTTCTAGATGTTCATTATTTTTAATTTCCGAGTAATGGTTTCTCTAAAGAAGTTTGTCTACAGCTTCAAATATGAAAGTCAAGGTTTATAACAACAGCACCGTACATTAAATCACCACAGTTCTTGTCCATTCGCTTCAAAGTAAAACAGTCATTCAAATCATGCATGCAGTAGGCGGAGAAGGAATGATCCGGCGCTGTAAGAAAATTAAATTTTTCTAGAGAAACCTCCACATGGGGTAAAAACCACAAGAAGACAAAAATGGTAAAGAGAACGATATTCTTTGTTTTTCAAGTTCAAAAAATGTCCCACGATAACTGAGAATTCCTGGAAATGAATGCCAACTCATGAGACAGCTCTCAGAATAAAGCAGTTTCAGAATAAGACACATTCACAGCTAGAGTTCCCGTGGTTGCGGAACGGGTTATCAGCTTGAGCTTTGGGACTGACTAAAGGATCCACATTTCTTTGTTGTTCACAGTACTGTATCAGTTCATTGACACATACTGAGAGTTTCACTCTTTGAACTGTACTGAGTTCACGACGCAGTTGTTCCACGAAGATGCGCTGCGTTTGCAAATTCTTGCTGCTTTTTTCTGACGGAATAACGGCTGACACATTACTGAACTGCATTTCTCTTTAATTCTCCTGTCCGGGTTTGCACCGTAAATGAGTCGATCAGTTTTTGTAAAGAACCTCCCTCAGTGACTCTTTATTGAAAATGATGGAAGCACACGATCTGAATATCTTTAATAGCATGCTATTAAGAAAGAGGGGTACAATATAATTACTAACTTGTCAGTGTATTAGGCTTTTGTTAGCATTAAATCTGTTTCCTATTGGCTACCTAGGAATAAACTTTAAAAGGGCCGGTGACGCTGCTAGATCTTAAAACGATCTTAAATGTTTTCGTTCAGTGGTTTCAGTAGCTTGCTCCAGGCTCCGAGAAGGTCGGGTCTGCGAAATTTAGAAGGCGCGAACACGAAAACAAAACGGGAGGAAGCCCTTTCTTGTCTTTCTTGATCACGCGCTCATATTTTCACGTGCCTTGCACTTACTCGTCATCCCTACTTTCCGAGGGCCTGCTACTGGAACAAGCTATCCAAGAGTGCCTGAGGCTGCCAGAAAAGTAGCAGATAAACTCTTATCTTCATATATGTTCAAAAGTTACAGCCTCATTGTACAGCAAATATGTAATTAAGACGGAATCCACCAGGACACCCATCGGAGACCTTTAGATCCAACGACTACGAGTACGAGATTTGAGTTAAAGTTTTTTCGCGTATTCTCAAATTATAGACTCCCCGGAAAGCTTCATTTTACCATTTTTCACTAGAAAAGTTAGCATTGTTACCTTTAGTGAAGGAGGTTACACCCACTCCCATCGCAAAATGATAAAACTTCTCACATTTGATAACTTGCTTCCGCCACTTCGACATCCTCGCTAAAACTAGTAGTCGGGTGACGACGGCTACCACATTTTCCCGCCAGAATGACGCTGGTACTCGTAGTCGTACTCGTCTTGTCTTAGAATCTAAAGCTATCTATTGAGTACTTTTGATTTTCAGTGGACAAAAATGATCTTGTACCAGAACAATTTAAAGAAAATTGCATTCTTTTTTACATTTTTCAAGGGCTAAATGAGATGCAATAAATCATCTGTAGTAACACCAAAAATAATTTTTCATGGAATTCCCAGAAAGAAATGTTAAATTTCACAAGAATTGTGATTATAAAGGTAAAATTCCAGAAATTCATCTGTAAGATGTAATTTGGGGAAATTTGACATCCATTTTCTCGAGCTGCAATATGCTTTAAGTTTTTCTAGTACAAGATTTTTGTACTTAATATCCTGGTGGATTCCGTCTTAAACAGTATCAGCACGGGAAAGCACCGTTCTGTAGCTTACATTTGATTGGTGTAAAAGTAGCACACACTTGACCTATCGCGGCATGTACCTATATAAAGTTTTAATTGCTCTAAAGAGATATCAAAAGTCATAAAGAAGAAGAGAAAAAGGACGAAACTCGGGATTTCAATGTGGCACAAATTCTCTAAATTTTTCATTTTGGGCAAAATCAGTAGGTGCTGATAACGACAAGGGTTCTGCTACCGCAAAAATGTCGAGTTAGTAAGGCCACTCAATGTTATTCATTCATTCATTCATTCATTCATTCATTCATTCATTCATTCATTCATTCATTCATTCATTCATTCATTCATTCATTCATTCATTCATTCATTCATTCATTCATTCATTCATTCATTCATTCATTCATTCATTCATTCATTCATTCATTCATTCATTCATTCATTCATTCATTCATTCATTCATTCATTCATTCATTCATTCATTCATTCATTCATTCATTCATTCATTCATTCATTCATTCATTCATTCATTCATTCATTCATTCATTCATTCATTCATTCATTCATTCATTCATTCATTCATTCATTCATTCATTCATTCATTCATTCATTCATTCATTCATTCATTCATTCATTCATTCATTCATTCATTCATTCATTCATTCATTCATTCATTCATTCATTCATTCATTCATTCATTCATTCATTCATTCATTCATTCATTCATTCATTCATTCATTCATTCATTCATTCATTCATTCATTCATTCATTCATTCATTCATTCATTCATTCATTCATTCATTCATTCATTCATTCATTCATTCATTCATTCATTCATTCATTCATTCATTCATTCATTCATTCATTCATTCATTCATTCATTCATTCATTCATTCATTCATTCATTCATTCATTCATTCATTCATTCATTCATTCATTCATTCATTCATTCATTCATTCATTCATTCATTCATTCATTCATTCATTCATTCATTCATTCATTCATTCATTCATTCATTCATTCATTCATTCATTCATTCATTCATTCATTCATTCATTCATTCATTCATTCATTCATTCATTCATTCATTCATTCATTCATTCATTCATTCATTCATTCATTCATTCATTCATTCATTCATTCATTCATTCATTCATTCATTCATTCATTCATTCATTCATTCATTCATTCATGGTCTATTTATTTATTGCATTAAACAGGCAGATCTATACCTAAGTAAATTGAAGCTAATGCTAAGGCCTTCACTGACTGGTAGAGATATTGAATCAAAAAAGTAGAAATTATTTTACGTTAGAAAACAAAAACAAAAGAGAGGACTTATGACAATAATTAACGGAAACAAAAATCCCTAAATTTACAGGCTGGGATGCTGCAACTTATTTATTTCACATACAGCGTAGCCTGCGTAGCAAGCGTTTCCGCTCGAGTTCGTCGAGAAAGTTGGGACGAGAGCAAAAAAAAAGGAATGACGGGGGAGGCGAAGAAGGGGGGGCGGGGGGGAGAGAAGAAGGAAACGCTTGCCCCCAAACCTCAGGATTTTTTCGGCTACCAAGGTTGGGCACTGGCTGCGAAGCGGCCCGACTGGTAAACCTTTCTATATAGAGAGAAAACCGTTTACATAAAAACCCATAATAAAATAAAACGACCATAAATCGTCCCGTGGACCACACAGGAGAGACGTAACACACATTTTAAGTAAGGTAAGCTGTGTTTTATTGAAATCCTTTCATTTTCGTCGGTTACAGAAACGATAGGTTTTTTTCCCATACAAATCCTTATATTTTGAATGTTACACAACAATTCCGATGCTCGCCGATGCTCATATTTCGAGCTTGGGCTACCTGTGAGATAAGGCGACAACCGTGGTGTATGCTGTCCGTTTTAACGAAAAGAGCAATAAACAGCATGAAAACAGGTCAATTTATACCAAACTCACAAATATATGCACAACGAGTTCCCCCGTGGATCCCCAGATACGCTGGAATTCTTGAAATGCCCGAGAAAAACAACAACCTTGAAAGAGCATCACTCTCTTTTGAAGATTTCTTAACCGTCACTGCACGACTACGACTGGGGAAGTTTCTAATTTTTCCGTTTAATTTTATGGAGAACGTAAACAAAAGGCAACGATTTTCTCTTTCCTTTTCTGAACTTAGATACGGTCCCTAAGAATTCAACTTCAGACAGATTGCACTATCTTTGACAAACTGAACCAAACGGAATGGCGGGAAGTTTGTAACTGCAATAATTCACTTTTTAGATGAAGTTTTCACTGCTGTCGCTGTCCTGGCTGGGCCGAAGCTTCCATGGCCCCTTTTGTAAAAAATCAGCGAAAAAAGCAGGGCTCGGAGACTTTAAAGACTTTAAGTTATGAGATTATACTTTTTTCCAATTTCGTCAGGCATGGTCTGATTTTTTCAGGGAATGACTAACCAAGAGAAAGTTTAGGTTGCAATTTAAACACCATGAAACAGGAGGATAAAACACGTTGTCAGCTTAGTCGAGTCATTTCCTACCGTATGTTTTCCATGTTTTTTTTTTCCTTTATTTCCTGAAGACTGAAGTCAGGCCGTGTCTGACGAAAGCAGTGTTGGAAGAAAATCTAATCCTATAGCCTTACAGTCATCATGGCTTTTTCTCCTTGCTCGCATCTATTTTTTCTTATATTCCAAGGTACTGTAGCCTCCCCGCAGACGTCCTTTGGGGTTCGTTTGTCACGCATTCATTTCTCCCCCACGGATGAATGCGTGACAAACGAACCCCAAAGGACGTCTGCGGGGGAGGCTAAAGGTACTTGCGTTATCTCTTGAAATTAAACAAGCTTACGATTGCATTGTGTTACTTAAAGTCGGTAAAACTGGAATGGTTTGCCGACCTCAAATGCCGTTGTATGTTGCCTGCGTAGCAAGCGTTTCAAATCGAGTTATTGCGCGAAAGTTAGAGCGGGAGCAAAAAAAAGGTGGAAGGGGGAGGGGGAGGGGAGAAGAGGAAACGCTTGATATTTCATGTTCGGTTCATTTGTAAAATGACAGCTCGTCAAAATAGAATTATAACGAACAGATTACCCCTGGATCACCAGATTTGAAAAATTACTTTCCATTCGCGTGTGTTTATGACTTACATTCATCTTGGCACTCCGTATGGAGATTTGATTTGTGTTCGTGTGACGATTCACTTACGATTCTTTGTACTCTGTAATCTGCGGCTATGTACAGATGTTATGAATGCGTCACTGGTCATCACGTTAGAGTGCCCTGTGCTTGGTCGAGTAGTTGACAAATGGTCCCGTATCACTCGTTCTTTTGGCTCTGGTTATCCTTCCCTAAGTCAACCGCGCAACCTCGTCCCCAGGGCGCTTTTCCCTGGCTTTGCTTAATTTTTTTCAGTTACGGTTAACGAGAAGTTAAAAATTAACTTCTTTTGTTTCAAAAAGTTAAATATTAATAAACCTGTATTTTTTTGAATAAAGGTCTTTGGATCATCTCGGGATGAAATAAGCTATTCTTTTGAAAAATTTGAACATTTGATAGATTGTACTTTCAGATAAAGTATTCCACTTCTAATATCATTTTACACTTAGACATGTCAATAGTCAATTTAAAAATAATCTTTGTGAAAAAGCAAAAGCAGACGCGCGAATAGCCCGCGTGGCAGGCGTTCGAAAGGGAAGGGGAAGGGAATGAGGGCGCGAGACCTTCCTCGCGCCCCCCTCGCGTTTCTCTCGCGCTTAAAACTCCCTTTCCCAAAACTCCCTTTCCCTTCCCTTTCAAACGCCTGCCACGCAGGCTAACACGCGAACGCCCAACTCAAGGCCGGGGCGCGACATTCATTATAACAGAAATGGCGGTTTTCACACTAGAGAAGTATTATTCGTGTGAGACGGGTTATCCGTTTGATGATTTGCGTCAGATAGGCAATACGTCTTAATTTGAAAATGGAATAATTTTAAGTTTGAATGAACAATCCGCCTGATTTTTGAAGACGGGATTATCCGTTCCAGATAGCCTGTGTGCAGCCGCCCCCTCCCCTCAGAAAAAATCGGAGAAGGGGTGTCTGTGGGGAGGACGCGACTGTACACAGGCTAATCTCAGACGGATGATCCATTTCTAGCTCTAGTGTGAAAACGGCCAACAAGAAAATTCCCGTGTCCAGTGTTTTTAATGATTGCAAAGGACTGTACGGAACGACTGTCTACCGTTGCCTTGTCCGTAGGCCGCATTATTCTGCGCGGCTAATGCGTTTCAAGTCACGTGGTCCAAGCGAGTTCGCCACCGAAATGCCTTGACCGAGACTGCGTGGGAAGACGCCGTACAGGGACTAGGCATGGCAATGTCTACCGTAGCGTCAGAGAAAAACAGGGAAATGTTGTTTATCGGCAACCTGTTTTACAGTGACATTTCTGCGTGATGTTTCACTAGTGTTTCGAGGGCACGACCTCCGGAAAGAAGCCACACTTTCGCTATGGAAAAATTATTGCCCCGAGCGCGAGAGAGCGCCGGATGGAGCCTAGGTCTTGGTTAAGGCACTTCGCCTAACGTGCGTACGGAGTCACACCAGCTGGGAAATAGAAAACGCAACCATAAGTGAGTTTAGTACCTTCCTTAAAAGGAGCAAATCTAGGGAACACTTTCTTTTACGGTTAACTCTTTTTTACCCTATTTACGGCTAACGGTTAAAATTTTTCAATTTTTACGGCTATCGGCTAAATTTTTGGTCGTTTTACGCCTATCGGTTAACCCCATTGAGATCCTCTGTTAAAGGTACACGCTCTATGCGGTCATGGGTATTCATAAACTAATCATCCTTGGGTGGAGACTTCCAAATAGAGTGACAATTTCTTCCATATCAACAGGTAAATCGTACTTGATATGCATTAGAGCAAGGGAGGAGAGCCTACTCTTACCCATGGTACACATTGTTACAATTCAACGTGCACCAACCGTGCGCAATAGTTTATGTATATATAGTTTTGAACTTTGACAGTGACACTTTGACAGTACCCAGTCTTCTTAGCAATGCTTATTAAGAACCTAAGCTACGACTGTAATAAAGTTAGCAGTTTCCTGAATTTTTTTAGGGTTTTCCGCTACCTCAATATTTACGTCCCAAAGGGGGTTCGTCCGAACTTCTTGAACCCCCCCCCCCCCCCCACCTCCTACTACGCGTCTGAATCCATTTACAGAATAAATGCGCACGTTACTCGCGATCGCGAATTTATGGTGGCCCACAACTGTCACGGCAAAAACAAAAACCTCACGGCAATAACAAAATACCTCACGGCAAAACCAAATACTTCACGGCAAAAGCAAAATAGCTTTAGTTTTGCCGTGAGGTATTTGGTTTTTGCTGTGAAGTATTTGCTTTTGCCGTGAGTGTTTTGGTTTTGTCGTGAGGTATTTTGTTTTTGCCGTGAGGTTTTTGTTTTTGCCGTGAGGTTTTCGGTTTTGCCGTGAGGTATTTTGTTTTTGCCGTGAGGTTTTTGGTTTTGCCGTGACAGTTGGGGGCCACCGTAATGAGATCCACCCCGGGCCTGCTACAATCCCACAATGCAGCTGATTCTTAAATCTTGGGGGTATGCATGTTTTCTTTGCCATGGTTAAAGCTAAGGACAAAAAGAATTTTTATTGGCTTTTTATTTGTTTTTTGCTAGGTAAGACTGAATTTTGTATGTATAACGATTTAATTCAGAGAACAAGCGATTCTATTTGAATAATTCATGAGGCAGTAGTTACGAAGTTTCGAGTATACATGCTTAAGACCTTTTTAACTCATCGCTGGTGGATGCAGAGCTTACATCCTTGCGCGAGGAACCATTCCATACCCGTTCTTGTCATTTCCTATCCCTTTCCTAATTCTTTTATCCGCTCATAATTCATTCAATGTCATCACACCTCCTTGACATCCATGCACTGTTTGAAATCATGGCTCATTTCTTCCAGACTGATTACATGGAATGTCTAGTGTAAACAGAATTTCCTATTTGCTTATGATTTTTTTAGTCCATCAATGCTCTGCTTCCATCAAGAAGTGGCTTCCAAATACTAATTTCAACAACCCAGCTAACTGGGATAAAAGGAGAGTACCAAGTGATGGAGAAGATGTAAAGCTAGACAAGGTGCTAAATGTTTCAGTGAACTCCATGTACTTATCCAGCTAAAATTTTCATTTTAAACCCCTTTTTTATAAGAACCTATTTAGCCTAAAATTTTCATTAGTTTCACGTTTTACAAAAATGAAGGGACAGATGAAAAAAAAAAGTTTAGTTTAGGTTCTAGTCGGTAAGATGAATGTAACACAGCATTTTATGGACACTGCAGGCATGCATGCTATTATATACTTTGGAATTTAGGTTATAAATTTACTGTATGGTTATCATCTAAACTGTATTCTAGATAATTATTATTTTAATACAGCAATATTTTCCATATGCCCTGTAGTAGTTATATCTGTGCTGACAGCTTATAAGACAGTGCCCCTATAAAATTAAGAACCCATTTAAGAACATAAGTAGCCTAAAATCCCACTAAATACCATTTCTATAAGAACCTCTTTGGGCTAAATTGGAAAAATCTAGGTTCTTATACGTGGGTTTTTACTGTATTTCAACTTTTTTCAATTTTTCCACTTTATTTACACTTCAAGTCTTATTTACTTTACAAGTTAGGTGAAATTAGGGGAAATAGGAATAGCTGGCATTCTCTTCTAGAACTGAAAAAATAGTTTTTTTAAAAATGTAATATTTATTTTAGTCTTTCCAATATTGATGACCTCTTGACTTGCTACTGTTTTTGAATACTTTTATCAAAGGGGAACAAGCCACTGGCAGTATCATTAAGAAGAAGTCACTCTCTAAAATCTCTGGTGAGCAATATTTGTGGATCATAAATCAATAAAATTAATTTTTTGATCAATATGTTATATACTGGCTGACGTTTAATTATATAGGGCCTGTATTGTAGATCGAACTTAAATACAGCTTAAAATTTTTTAAGTAAGCTTATTCTCACTTCTTTTTTAGTTCTCTCCTATATAGCCTGAAGGTATTCCTGGAGGCTATTTTGTAAAATTTCCACTATATCTACCCGCATCAAATCTAATCTAATAATCTCTCAGAATTCATCAAACTTTCACATGTAAAACTTTATTCCATGCAACTTCTTCAAAAATTATGCTCAGTCTAAAAGAATGAAAGGAGTGTATGAAATTTGATATTTTGATGGGCGTGGTCAAAACCGTAAATTTTACTAGTTTGTAAATACACTCCAGAGAATTTATTCCACTTCCAGCAGCCTCTGGCAACTGATAGATACAGTTAAAAGCAACAGTCGTACGGGAGTACATAACATAACATAACATAACATAATCTTTATTTAACATGGGAGAAACACTTAGCTAAAGCTATTTTGCAGGTTTTCCACAAATCAGTATTAAGAAAGAAAGAAAAAAAATATATGTACATAGAAATGTAAAAATATATATATATATATATATATATATATATAAATATAAAATATCTAGCATCTAAAATTTCAAAATTAGATAACTAAAATTGAATGTTCCTCACTTGTTTGTTAAATTCTAGACCTCCAGCTCTTAAACACAATTCATTTGGAATACTGTTCCATTGTTTTGCGGCGAAATATCTGAATATCTTGAGTACGTCATGGGAAAAGCAATTGGAAAAAAAATATGTCTCTTAGTAGAATTTTGCATTTCTATGAAATGTCTGAGATCACTGCGAGACGCATTTTCAAAGGCTTTTGACATACTCCCATGAAAATCTTCTGTAACCTATGCAGTTTGCCTCTGCCAAGTTTCAAGTGATTACGATAAACATGAATATTTAGGAGACAAAGGAAATTGAGAATCAAACCTAAAGTTAAAAATTTTAAACCTGAATAACAACTCAATTTTGACCTGATAACTTAAAATTGTTATGTAAGTATACACCAAGAAGATGAGAGATCAACTCACTGAGCAACTTAACTTCAGTTTAAGAAATAATTTGATGGCAATTCAGGCTTAAAGATCATAATTAACCACATCCAAAGCCTAAATTCCAGGGCCCAGTTGTTCGAACGTCGGTTAGCGCTAACCCAGGGTTAGATTGTAACCCGGACTTCTTTTTCTTTTCATCAAAGGTACTCTCTCGGATCATTTTTTATATTTTTTTAAAGTATCCAATCATCAAATTGTAGGCAAAAAGAATTAAACTGAATTTGTTTTTTAAGCTCTCAAATCTGAGTTCAAATTTGGCACTAACCCTGGGTTATCTTAACCCACCTTCAAACAACCCGGCCCAGGTTTACGTAAGTCTAATCTGGGCGAGGTTGTTTGAAGCCAGGTTAAGGTAACCCAGGATTAGTGCGAAATTTGAACTCAGATATTAGAGCTTAAAAAGCAAATTCAGTTTAATTCTCTTTGCCTGCATTTTGATGACTGGATACTCTAAAAAGAGTAGAGAAAATTATCCAAGAGAGTGCTCTTGATAAAAAGAAAAAGAAAGCATGGTTAAATTTAACCCCGGGTTAGCGCTAACCAGCATTAAAACAACTGGGCCCTGATGACTGTTAACCACTATACCACTTTGCTTTGGATCACATGATCAATCTCTCTGTCAAGAAGGGTTAGTGTAGAAACAAACTTTAAAAAGAAGACTATTTTTATTATTACTGTACTGTTTCTATATATATTACCTCATGATTGTTGCAATTTGTTTCAGAGTTTGCCCATCAATGGAGAAGTAATATTTTATGATGGTGCTGAAATACAATTTTGTGCCAGTGAAACAAATTCCTGTAATGGTGGGTGTGGATTATAGTTTTTGACTTAAAAGGTCATCAGGGTGGTCAATGTGCGGAAAGTATCTGAAGGCTGGCTGAAATACTTAGTAGCTGATTTTGCTATAATATCCTTTAAGAATCAGAGGAATACTTAAGACCAGGAGCCCTGAATTTGTACAGCTGGCAAAAAAATGACTGAGTTAAAGATACTGGCTGCTGATGACAGTTTTCTCTTGGGTCCCCAGTTTCTTTTACTGCAATTATTAATATAGGAAATATACCAATCTGAAATTTGTTTTATTTCTTAAGTATCTGAATTCACGAAGGACACATTAGAATTGTTTGTTTGTTTGTTTTTTTTTTGTTCAAGACTCAGGAGATATTCATTTTCTGGCCTCTGTTCAAGATTGGTATAATCCTTACAACTGGCAGGATATTGCATCATTAGCTTCTAGCATCATCCTTCACACAGATAACGTCCCTTGTGTTCATGATACTGCTGTCTTTCCACAGGTAATTATAATAATTAAAGCACTAAGCCATCTCACTTTGTCCATTCAATGTATGAATTTTGGATATCCATACCACAGTTTTCTTGGAAGCATAATTTGTACAATATGGAAAAAGGCAACTCTCCCTTTGTTTTACTAGCAAATGTGCATTGCACTTTGAATGAAAATTAAACATGTTGACCTAAAGTCACTTTTTTGCTAGGCTGAATCGCTATTTAATTTAACTTGAAGAATTGAAAATTATCATGTTGTCATTTTTCTTATCAAAGTACATCCAGTACAATTGCATGCATGCTATATCCAAACCTTCACTTTTATTTAAAGCCCCTCATTCTCCAATGTTTATCCATCAATCAAATTAGCTTAAAATGAATTAATCCTGGCTGCTAATAAGGTTAATGTATGAGATTGACAGTACGTTGAATTGATGCAACAACAACACAGTGCCAGTCATCCAGACCCTTAGAAAAGGGGGCCCGGGTCACCCAAAAGACTTTTTGCAGCCTTGGTCTTAAAATAAGGGGGGAGGGGGGCAGCGTCCCCCAGGCCCCTCCCCTGAATCCGCCACTGCAACAACAAGTTTATTCAGAGCTATTACCATTTCTATACATGGTGTTACCGACTGAAATACAAATAATTAACAGATAGAGTTAAGGAAATACAAATAATGGTATAATTAAGTATTATTAAGTTTCTTTCATCTTTCAAATGCTTGAAAAACGAAATTAGCAGTTAGCGTGTTGATAATAAGTGAATCAGTATTGTTGAAAAGAAAACAGACTTTATCGTGGTTATTGTAATTTGTATTAAAATAATAAAAATAATGTATTTCATGCCATTGGTAATATGTTTTTATAAGATCCTTTTCTCCCCTCAGAAATTTCCAAGGACTCTCATCTATGGGTTGGGTATGGATGTTATTTAAGTCCTTTAAGCTACTGGTTCATTCATGAACTGTGTCTCATTTTGTTCTTTGACAGAACAGTTCATTTCTAGTCAGTTCCAGTATTCCTGTCAAAGTTGCTGCTGTTGAATTGTTTGGTCAGGTACACTCTCCTTGCTTTATCAGATGAGTGTGAGACATTAATGTGGCATGGTGTAGTGTTTTGAGCAAAATAGGGTATTAACCTGTAAAACCATAAGTCCCTTAGTTTTCAGGTTAAGCCTGTGCCAGGCTCTCAGTTTGTAGGGATGAGCAAAAAGAAAAAGCAAAAGTGGGGCTGTGGTCTAGATTTTTCCCACCAGGTATTTTCGTAATTTTTCGATTCATGCTTGCTTGCTTGGGCCTAGGCATGTCATATTCTAACTAATTTTCATTCTACAACAAAAAGCTGGGAGGGCTCCATGGGCAAGGAAAATTTCAGGGCTTGTTTTTTTTTTAAATCCTGCTGTTGAAATCCAACTTTGATGTATTTGCGGCAAATTTTCTCTACATTGGTTATGCTCCAGTTAGATATTTTATTTGGCATCACATACGAACATTTTTAACTTAAAAGTTTTTACAGTCATGTCCTGCATACACTGATGGTGCACAAGATACTGGATATTGGATTACAGTCACCGGAGACAACTTCCCAAAACTTTCAGTTGCCTTATATTTTCTGCAAAGTTGGCTTGTATATAGTGGTTATCCTGTGTATAACGGTCACCTTGCCATTTCCCAAGGGTGACCACACAGGTTTGTACTGTACTTATTTCCCATTGACTCATTTGTCAATTAATTCTAAATATTTATTGGTAGAGGCAAAGCTCGAAGAGTTTCAAGGATTTTTATTCCAGTGAATCAGGAAGGTTACAGTTTAACTTGACTGAGTCAGCTGATATCACAGCTGTGGAATGTACTGATTCCACAGGCTGCCCATGTGGAACCTGGAAGGTAATGTCAGGCACTCTGCAGCTCGCTTTATGCTTATCCCCTGTAAGGAGAGGAACATCGACAGGACTTTTGATAGCGACAGAAATCAAGGCTACAATCATGGACAAAAGTCCTAATGGGACAGTAATGCAGTATTCATATTGTTCTGTAATTTCTGGATGCCCTCATAAAACAGTGCATCCTTTTCGAAATTTTCTTGCAGTTCTCCCTCCCCCCTATACAAGGTTAAAACTTGAACAAAATTCTGAGTGCTCACATCCAACATTGTTTGTGGGGTAAGGGGAGGGGCTGGACCTGTGTGAATTGGAAAATGCCCCAGAAATGCAAGAGTGTCTCAAGACTTTTGCCAATGATTGTAGTAAAGATTGCACACTAAAAGTGAGAACCAGTACAGCATGCTTGGCAAAACCTAGCCTCATGCGAGCATTAACCGTTCATTTTGAATGTCAAGAGAATGCATAAACCTACTCCTCACTCAATTGCATCCCCTTTCACGTGACTTCTCCCGAAATGCTCAAGAGAGCTTCCCCTTGAGCTAAACAGCATCATTAAACGAATGTACTGCTTGGTACCTTTTGATTTATTGATGAACGGTACACAGACTCCAAAGGTTAATGCATAGTTAATCGAGTGGAATGGTTATGAAACCCGTCAGACTCCTTTGTTATATGTTTTTGTGGACCTGAAAGTGCACAACGTTCAAAAGAATTCCTATCATTTTGATTGTATTGACCAATAAAAACGTTGCATTAATTCATTCCGTAACAATTTGCCAACAGAAAACAAAGGATTGTGCACTTTCAAGGTGCTTCCAACATAAACTGCAGCACTGTTGTTTTTATCATTGATGTTTGCCGCTTTTCATAACCAGTCTCCTCTAATAACTATGGTTAATGGGAGAACTTGTCATTATTCTTGTACAGCACAAAAAACAGTATTAAAAGTTTAAAAGTACTGCTCAGTGGCTTATTTTTGCAAGTTTGGGGTTCATAGAAAGAATATGATTTTTAAATAATGACTCTGCCAAATTAACTTTTTATAATAGTAATTACGATAATGTTATTTTCAGTTAGCGGAAAATATATGCAGCCATGTTAAGTGTAAGGACCCAGGATGTGCAAAGCCTTTTAAACCCGAAGGAAGCTGCTGTGATATTTGTGGTAAGAAAAATAGTTATTTTTTCTGTTTCTAACAGTTACGTTTATTTAAATACGGTTTACTACCGATGCCCATGTGCCACCTGCACCTCTAGCAACTGCACCTACCCATTTATGATGAAGTCTTCCAAGGTAGTTCTAACTTTTGAGACTGCATTTGGATGAAATCATGGGGTGTGACCACTCATACAAATGAAACCTCTTTGGTAGTACATTCACATACTTCTAAAGTGTTATTTTATAATGTATTGCTCATAAACTACCATTAAAGTAGATTTGCGTCTCATCATTTTACAAAATGAAATTAAGATTTTTCTTTTTTCTTTTAACTTTGGCCACTTCTGGGGTTGAAATGGCGACATTAATAGACAATAGAGTTAGATTTCCCAGTCAAAGCACTGGCATATTAAACATGAGATGCAGTACGTGCTTTTGCGAATATCAAGACACGGAGAATATTTTGTTTTGTGATTGATTGCTATATTCACCTAGTCACTGCACCTTTTACCCTGATGTAGTAGTGCATTGCACTCTGATTGAAATGGGCGTTACTATTACTACAGGTACTTTGCTAAAATTGAGTCTAAGGCAAGATTTCAACATGGCGTCTTACAGAGATCTGCTGATGAATGTCTCTCAGAAAGTAAGATACACCGTTGTACTGACGCACTTTTAACATGGTCGAGCATAAACGCCCGGGTGAACGTAGTCCTGAACAGGACTGTTGTCGACAGTTTCTGACGTTTCAACAACCTGTGCGGTAGTCATCTTCAGAGTCAAATTGAGTTGTGTCATGTCAGTTGATGGTATTTGACTCTGGTTATTGACCTGATTGGTAAATTAAGTCACGATGTTATTGGTTGCGTGTCAGATAAGCTCAGTTAAGCTGTGATGTTATTGGCTATGAAGACTCGAAATGTCATTGGTGCGCTCCTACAGTTAGGTTTTGAGAAGGTGGGATTCTCATACGTTTATGTTCAGTGTGGTCATCTGTCATGTCATCTTCCTTTTTTGCTCTGTCGTCATTTGGCACCTTTACGTTATGTGATATTCAATATTTAAGAGCTAATAAAGTCTGATGTAGTGATTTAACTTGTACTTTACAGGGATATGAGGGCGTTACTATTGCTACTTCTAAAACAGAAGCTGGATTTGTGCAGGTGGTCTTAACAGATCAGGAAAATGGTATGAACCTTGGTCGTATGGTTCATGATATGATATGTTTGCCACCTTTGTGTCTTTACAAATTATATCCTTACTGAGCCGGAATTTGTGAAGTTTATTTACCATAAATAATATATCCTCGCTGCTGACCTTTGCTTCAGAGTTTGTTAAATGGTGACCGACTGTTTTTTGCTTACACGCCGATTCGCTAACTCGTTTACTTTCGCCAACGAAACGAAACGGGCGCTATACAATGCATACACCTCATTATATTCTTTCAGCCACGACACGATCAAGTCCCATACACGTATGTATACCCTGTTCTTTAAGCCACTGATCAGACGAAAGAGGTTAGGGAACTGACCTGACCTTTTGCGAAAAGACTGAAGACGTTAGCAAACCTGCAAGAAGTTGGCGAAAAGACCGTAAATGGCATAAATAGTTACTTTAAATATTGTGGTGTTGGTCTGGCACAGTCAAACCTCCTTGAGATATCTGGCAGGCCCTGTATACTATTTAGATTGGTGATGTGCTGCTATGATTGATTACATTTTGGAAGCCTGCTTACAGCAGTTTTTTAACACCATCCTAAACTGCTATACTTCTCCTATCTCAGTTTCAAAAGCCACTTCTAAATTTTTTCTTATAACCTTGTTTTCACTTGTGTCACAATTATGCTCAGTATCTAACCCATGTGTTTAGAACCTGTAAGTACACTACTTACATGAAATGGAAACATTTAAACGAGACACACTTTCACCTTTGAAGTATTAAGTTCGTGACATATAACAGTGTTATTTGTCCATATATGGACGCTAACAGTGGAATTTACCCTTGATTAATCCTTCGTTAATATCACTTAGCATTATTCTGTATGACTGATAGGCCTCAATTTATAATCCATGATAAACCCCTTGGTGAGAATTGTACAATAATATGTTTTTGTTCTCGCTTTATTTATTCGTTTTGTGAAGGAATGAAAGCCCAGATTGCAAGTGAACACTTGAAGGATTTGTTGACCTCAGGTAATGTTTTAACCCTTTAAACCCTAAGATCAACATTTGAATTCTCATTTGTTGCCCCTATTCATTTCGTTCAGAAAGTAGTGGGGAGAAGTTGATAAAATGTCAAGCAAATTCATCTTGTGTGATCATGTTCGCAATTGTCATGACCACTCTGTTTTACAAAGCGTCGATATTACAAGGAGCAATTTGATGCTAATCATTGGATACGGCAAGGTGTGCAATTCAAAATTAACGCTCTCCAACTTTGCTGAAATTTCGAACTATACAGCAGCTTTAAATATCCCACTGAGAATGCAGTACCTTAGGATAGTTATACTGTTCACAGGCTCTCTATTTTCTCAAGGCATATTAAAAAGAAAGCATTTAAACAGCGAGAGAAGCGATTGCGAGCTTTACGCGCAAGTTCGCATTCAGTTCAAGAGTTTTTCGATCGAAGAAAAATATGACAGCAGTATGCCGTCTGTCGAATGGCCTGATACCAGTCAATTATTCGATAAGGCTGAGTATGAAATGAAGAATCCTGTAAATCAAGGAGGATTTTTTTCTCACACTTTTGTCTGCTACAAGACAACGCAACGGCACTTTATTCACAACCATCAGAAAAAAATTTACAATGGACAAGAGAAAAAACCTTCCTGAACCTCAGTAATACACTGCTGTTAAACTAACACGCATTTTTTTATTTGAACTGGCAAAACGGGTGGGAGGTTGGGAGAAGCTGCTGCACTGTAAGGCAAGAAACAAAAAGTGAATCACGTGAAAACTGATACCCCTAAAATGTGCATTGTGCCCTGGTTCTATTCAGTGTGAGAGAAGTTCATTTCTTGCCTCTTTCTGAGTCTCAGAAGTAAGAAAAACATATCTTTCGAGGCCTTCAGCCCTGCACTACACTATACAATTCTATGTTAACTACGGCGGTATCTCGCAAATTCTGATGTATAGTCAGGATATGCATCACACGTTTTTGTACGTTTCTTTACTGACGTCACTGCACTACGACAACTTAAGATTTCTTAATTTCACTGTGTATGGAGGACGCGAACCACAAGACAACGATTTTCGTTTTTCTTTTACTGAACCTGAGAGCACTCCTTTAAAATCTAACTGCAGAAAAATGGGCCAGCATTTGAGAAACTGAGCCACACGAGGTAATAGCAATGAAGTTTGAAAAAGAGCATGAATACAGTTTTAGGTGGACGTTTCTTCGCTCCCTACTCTCGCCTCACACTCCGCCGTTTTTGGTTTTATTATTGTTTTTATTATCATTTTGCCAAAAAAAACACAAAATACACCCAAGGAAGCCAATAAGGCTTGTGTATAGGACCACCTTTTAAAATAATGTTATCTAATTAATAATTACAATAATAACATCGGCAATGTAACTCTAAAGCCTGGTTTCCATATGATCGTCCGGATCGTCCCGATCGCCCCAGTCGTTTCAAAATATTTCGAGACGATCCGGACGACTGGGGCGATTGGTAAGCCTCAAAGGCAAGAGACGCGGGGACTTCAGCGATGTCTCTGGGTCAGACAATAGAAATTTTGCGCGTGTTTTGCGAACAAGCCACATAAATGGATGATTTTTATTCGTAAAGCGAACCTCGTACCTTGGTATCTGCTTTTTCTCTTGATTTTGCGGCATTGAGAAGCTAGAAGAGTTCCCCGAAGACATAGTAACTCTTCGAAAACTTGATGTCACGGACTTTCTCTAATTTCACATAACCCCCATACGCGCTCCGAACATTTGTGTATTATTTTTTCGGCTTAGCGCCATCCGGGCCGAATTTATTCTTGATTACTGGAATAAAAGTGATGACTTCTGGGATAGCCTTCGATCGTCCCGATCGTCTCAGTCGTCTGAGAGCGTTTCCAAATAATCGCTTCAAAAGTTGCATGATCGTCCCGATCGTTTGGATAGAACTCAACTCTATCCAAGGGATCGAGGTCGTCTCAGTCGTCCGGGTCGTTTGTGATCGTCTGGGTAGCGTTTCCATATGATTGTCCCGATCGTCTGGACATTTTTTGAGACGACTGGGAGAATCGGGACGGACGGAAACCAGGCTTAAGTACACACAATTGGTTTGCAACATAGAAAATAATCATTCAATGGTTCTTCACACCTTGCGGTTTAAGAGAAGGAAACCGGTTAATTTGCATCCTAATAAAAACGATGAACTGAGAAATTGTTACCCTGTTTCTTTTCTGCAGAGAAAGCATTCAGTGTTGATAGTGCTGAGGTTCTTAAGCAGTCAGCCACTACTGCTGTTAGTGGAAAAAAGTCAGGTCAGCATGAAATTTTGATGAGAATCGTTTCTTGAACTGATTATAAGCCAGTGAAGCCAAATTTAAGCAGAGCACACAATAAGCGTACACCTCCATCAATGGATACCTCCTCAGAGCTGCTAATAACAGTTGGTCATCGGACAGAATCCGACTTAACACTTCCCCCTGTATACGTCTTCCACTCGGACATGATAACCTAACAGATCAAATTCCACTGATTTTCATTTTGAAAATGAAGATTTGCTTGTTACTTTAAGAAACTAAAAGTCAAAGTAGAGTATGACCGGCAACTTTTCTGGTTTTTCTGACTTAACTGACGACTTGGTCGGTTATGTCCTTTGTAAAACGACAAATTATATGCCTGTTTAAGCGGGCACTAGTGTCTGTTAAATGGGTTACCATGGAATGGAGGGTAGTCAGTCACATGGGTACCAGGTTTATCTCCAGTAAGCTTCTCCAAGAATTCACCCTTGCTTCCCAATTGCTGGTTTGCACGTGACGTCACGGCGGCCATGTTGTCGGTCAAGAATAAAAGCATTTCTCTCCTCTGGGAACTAAACTCTATTTTCATGTAAATTTTTCGAGCAAAATTTCTATTGTATTGACCCCCAACGTGGCCGCCTTGTTACGTGGTTGCAATCCAAGAATATTCTTAAAATAATAATAGTGCTTTCATATTATCTTATCAAAACCATGCCCAATAGAGGCTAACGACCAGATAAAATCATGCTCTCGTGGATTATTTGTTTTCACTCTGCCTTTTTACAGGAAAGCCTAAAAACAACTTGGTTATTCCACTGGCAGTAGGAGTAACCATATTATTTCTGTTCCTTGTTACTGTTTTGTTTCTGATCTTTAGACGAACTAAAAGGTGAGTGCTGAGTCTTCTCCTGTTCTACCGCCCGGGGCGTCTATTTAATAATAGGGATCCTAGCGTTTAATAGGTAGGAGACGTTTAAAAGAGAGAGGCGTTCATTCTCATAACTGTAACAGGCTCAACGAAACTAATATGCTTTCGGCAAAAATATTAAGAGAGTTTAACAATAGCGGAATGAGGCCGAAGGCCGAATGGGCTATTGACTCAGAGGCCATGAGGGCAAGAGGAATAATTGTCTTAGTAAAATCCAACTAGTTGTTCAAAAATATCGAGACAAAACAACTTTAGCTAGTTAAAGCTAGACTTAAATCCTTTTTTGCTGCCAAAAATCCGGCGCTTTTCGCTACTAGTGGGCTATAACATATAGCCTAGTAGTAGCTCAACCAATCAGAACGCAGCATTGACAATAGACCACTTGCTGGATTTTACTAAAGATCCATATCGCTCTTTCAAATCCCAACGTCGATGTCAGAATTCTCGTTCAGGGTTATTGTGTTACCATCATTAGTCTATCCTTACTTTGAACTGGACACAATAAACTGAATTAATTAAATGATTTTGCCCCTTTTTGCTTATTCCTATTCTTTTGGAGTAATTCTTAAAGGAAGCGTCTTTTAGACAGGGGGCATATGTTAGAGAGATGCGTCTAATACAATTTTAATAGCCTAGTGGGGGCGTTTATTAGGTAAGGTATAGATATTAGATATGTATTTAGAAGTGCGGGTTTATTAGGTCATTTACGGTATTTTATTACTCAGTTAATTCAAAGGGAACAGACTGCAAATTGTTGTTGCTCGACATATCTATATGCCGTAACTGTTCATCAGTAGAATGCCTAAAATGATTGGACGTGTCGCCCGACCAGGTCAACTTTTATTCGGACAAACGAGAAAATTTGTCGCGTTGACTATTATTTCTGCTTCAAAATGATGGTCTTAGGTATTTGACATCATGTCCGACCAAAGCAGTTAATTCAATAGAAAATATGTTCGTCTTCCATACATTTTCTTTTCAACTTAGTTCGACGCTTAGTTAAGTTCAACCTTAACTTTGATGCACAGTTGCCCGCGCAACTTAACTAAATTAAGTTCAACCCCAGTAGCAGTTTGGTTCGTCTCATGAAAAGTTCAACGTTTGGGCCTAGCCACATTTTTTTTCGTCTTCATTTTGCACAATATGGATCTTGCTAAATTGAATATCCTGTTGCATCGATGTAGACCCTATGCAAGCCAATACGTTCGAACCTAAATTTGGTTTGATTTGACCTTATCTAGGATACGAAACCATTCATTTAAGTTTGTTGAAGTTGAAGAGTTTGAGCTAGATGAAATGGATGCTGGCAAAGAAGAAGCTAAATTGGAAAAACAATACTCTTCTGGTTCAAGTAGTGATAAATCGGCGGTATGTTGGCATTATTCATATGATAGTAGAATTCATTTTTCTGTTGTCTGTTAATATGCCATTTCCACGATGGCATCATTCCACTCCTTAAATATAGTTATCCCAGGGAGGTTTAAATGATAAAAGTCCTAATTTGCACAAGAACGCAAAACCCTGAAGGATTCTTGTCGTTGTAGTAAAATGACAAAAGCGTGCAAATCAGGCCAATTGAACAGTGATTTGGCTGTTGGATGACGCTTGGATGGCGATATCGGGTCTTTTCATGATCTTGACCTACAATCATCGTCAAAAGTCTTAGGAAGGCTACTACTTTTTACCTCATTTTTCCTTCTTTCCCCCTTCCCCTTCGCCCAATGTTGGACAATCCTTTAGTGTTTATGCCCGTAATTTGCTCTGCCATATCCCAACATAGAATAGAGGGACTGGGTGTATTTAGCACAAGGGAAAACCATATTTTGTTTCACTTTAAAGTGAACTGCTGTTAAATTGTACAACCTTCCCAACTACTTTTGTCCTGGATTGTAAGGCGAAAGTGACGTAGCTATAGGGTGGCGATATCGGGTCTTTTCATGATCCTGATCTAGGACGAAAGTGATTTGGGTTCACTATTGTACCATTATATCTAATAGAGACTAAAGAAAACGTGAAATACATGTTCAGAGAAAATTGTGGAAAGTTCGGTGAGAGTGTCAGACCCTGATAAACTGGTAGATTGCCCTTGCTTCTCCCCCCACCCCTATCCCCTTCCAGTTTACATTTTGGAGATCTTATAATGTCACGTGTTGGAGGGCCCATCGACCCAACTCGCCAGACTACAATGCTTGTCCAATTTTGTTTCAACATTGGCTGAAAGCTGAACATTTTTCATGCTACACCGTCACGACTGACTTATCTCTCTTTACTCTTGCTCTCCTTTCCCGATGCTGAGTCTGGCGTTTTTTGCAAATGGGTAGTTCGTGAATCAACATTTTGGAGGGCGTAACGTACCGCCGAAGTGTTCCAACAAACTTGACGACTGTAGTAGCCAGCGGTCGCTGTCATAACCATGCCAGTCGGCGTTGTTAAACAGTGACCAGGGCAGGGCTACAGTTGTACCCGTGTTGCTGGAAATTGGCCCAGACGCTTCACTATAATCTCTCGCTAAAAAATAAATTATTGATGTTTTATTTTCCAGCTGGCGATGGCTAACCCACTCTATGAAAGTGCAGAAAATGAAAAGGAGTAAACGCTAGTTTGCGCCCAATCTCGTTAAATTAGTTTATAATTTTTAAGAGCCACTGAAAGATCTTTGTTGTTTCAGAGGTAAATTAAAGTTAAAGCACGATTGAAAAACACGAGACATCTTCTTACAGATATACTTCGGTTTAAACTTACATTCTTCAGAATTGATGCGCAATGTACAAAGCAAGGGTAAGTTCTGTACATGGCTTTAAAAGGTGCCTCATTTAAAAAAAGGGTACTGTCCCTCCGTTAAAATTCTATAGAAGTGTTTCAAACTTTTTATGACTGAAATCTACTAAGAGTGACAGTCTCGCGTTGGGTATTCCAATAAAGTAGAAATAATTTTAAAATAGTTAGCTCGAGATGGTCGTTTTCTTTCGCCTTCTTATCTTCCCCGGGGCGCTTGCCATCCTCCCTGTCACACAGAGGTCACTGCGGTGTAGACTGCAGTCGATGTCATATAAAACTGTTGAAAACGTCAACTGAGGTGATGGAATCAGAAGAACAAGATTTCAGAAGCTTCGGTTGGCTTGAAAGCTGTGCTGATTAGAGTGCTTCACCGGTACCGCAAGTTGATATGTCCGAATCCCGTTCAAAAAGCCTGAATTTTTTTTCATGCTTTAAAACACAGCCGCTAAAGGTGTCCTTGTGTATACCTGCGGCGAGGATCGTTGTTCTATTAAAATTTTCTGTTCTTCAGCCAGTTTTGGATTTATTCAAATTTCAAACGCATGGAAAAAGGACATATGACTGCTCAAAACGTTGGCACTAGAAACTCCAGCGGTAAAGGTAAAGATATACTGCCTTTTGGAACAATAACTTCAATAATTTGGATTTTATCAGAAAGGACAACAGTTAACTGACAAACAAGCTTAGTAGGCAAAGCTTTAATAATCTCCATTCTAAATCATGAGATTGTACTAAGGCCTATTTTATTTTCGGTTTATACAGTAGAGCTTTATGCGATCCAACTTAGAGACGTCTCTGTTACCAAACGACAGAGTTCCGTTCACCCAGACGATCAGTTAAAATTTTGGGACCTTTTGTTTGTTTGTTTGTTTTTGTGCAAATTACCTTACTACAAAGTCAATATAGACATTAAATTTCAGTTATTTTATACGAACTATACACGGGGCCCGGTTGTTGGAAGGCCGATTAGCACTAACCCCGAGTTAAATTTGGGCTACTTTTTCCTTTTTTCAAAAGCGTTTTTCCGGATAATTTTCTCGATTCTTTTTAGAGCATCAAATCATGAAATTGTAGACAAAAAGAATAAAACTGAATTCGCCTTGTATGTTTTCATATCCGAATGAAATTTTGCACTATAACCCTGGGTTATCTTAACCCTGCGTTGAACAACCCGGCCCCAGAATTTTACTCTAACTACCACGATAAACCTACGAAGACCTTGAAAGTTCTTGAGAACTATTTAAATACTCGCGGCCCTCGATACCCAAGTATTATGGGCCAGATCAGCTCGTCTATAGCAGGACCCGTCCTCGTGTTGGGATTTAGATTGATTCGGTACTGCACCAAAACTGCTTCGATGTCGTTGAAGATGGGCTGCACACAGAATGGCCTTTCCTGGCAATCAGATCGAATTTCAACACAGTACAAATTGCTGACTTCAGGGAGATGTGGAGCGAAGTGCGAGGCACTGTTCAACTTCATGTCATCAGTTATCACACCAACAGCCAGTCCACTTGTATTGAAAATTCCAACGCTTGTATAAACTGCGTACCCCAACAAAAGATGGTTGGCACCACACACCACCGCAAAATCGCTTGCTCGAGCTAGTTCGATGGTCTTATCTGTATTAATGTACACTGTAATTTTCAGGGAGTTATAATAACTCCTCTAGTGGGGCTAATTTAACTCCTTACAGTGGAGTTATTTTTCGTGGAGTTACTTTAACTATAAAAAGGAGTTTAAACAACCCTTTTTCAGGAGTAAAAGTGACCCCAGATATTGAGGAGTTAAAATAACCCCCAAAAAGGAGTTATCCTGTACCTAAAATTTTTACTCCACTTTCAGAGTTAAATTAACTCCAAAAAGAGTAAAAACAACCCATGTAAGGAGTAAAAGTAACCCCATTTCGGAGTAATTTTAACTCCAGACTGGGAGTAAAAAGAACTCTTTTACAGGAGTAAAAATGACCCCAAATTCGGAGTTAAATTAGGACTTAAGATAACCCCAAAAAAGGGGTTATCCTGTACCTAAAATTTTTACTCCATTTTTGGAGTTATAATAACTCCCTAAAAATTACGGTGTACGCAGTGTCCCTGTTTTCCCCAAATCCGTAGCACCCTTGAAGGACAAAAGGAACGGGGTTGGCAACATAGTCTGGCTCACCATAAAAGGATTTCACTGCCCACAGCAACATCTGAAATGTGTCTTTGCCAACAAGATCTGTTTCTGTTTCTCCTACAGTCTTCTTGGTTGGTCGTCGCGGGAGGAAACCGTTTTTGTTTACTGGGAATTTTGGTGTCAAATATCGAACGAGAATACTCATATTTTGCAGTGAGATATAACCGTCGATATCTTCGGTATTTGAGTTGACGTCTTGACTCGAAACGATTGACTCTGGCAAAACAAGTCTGTAGATAGTACGAAAGCTATCACGCACTGTTGAATTACCCTCCAAATCAAAAACAGGCAGGTTCGGAATGCTGTCGATGTTCATGGCTTCTACGGGCACGCCTGACTCAACGAAAGCCCGCACTATATCCTCAGAAACCTGCTTGTTAGCCGTAGTAATATGAACAAAGAGAGATCTAAACTTAGTGGTGCTGTTGGGATCGCTAACTGCGTTGATGCTTAGATGGTTTCGGGTGTCGTACCATGGAATGTCCACAACTACTCGAGATCCTGGTACCGTTGGATCAGGAGGAAAAACTTCAATGTCCTGTCCTGTGGGGCTGCTCATTGTATCTTTGCAAAAATCTTCATCAACTTGGACGTTACTTTCAGCTTTCTCATACAAGTATGTCCGAATTCCAAAGTACTCTGTCTCCGGTGGCGTGCAACCAAACAGCACCAAAGCGTGATCTTGATTTGGCTGGTAAAACCCGCTTTTTCCACGAACGAATGATTCAGGTGTTTCTAGAGGACACTTCTCATCAGGACAAGGAACGAGGGTCGATCCATATGCTACTGACGGGTTGTTGTAGTTTAAACAGTCTGTATTTATGTTAGAGTCGATGGGATCGCAAACCCCAAATGCAGCCAGTCCATTTGTTATGTCATACTTTCCATCCAGCCTTCCCATTGCATCCTGAAGGAGCGTCATTCTGAACTGCGGATTACCTACGTCGCACAGCTGATCAAGATAGGAATAGGCGTTTCGATGACATGTTACATGAAGCAGCAAAATCCTGAGAAACAGCTTCATCAGAGAACGCCAGGAAACTTAACGCTTTGCAGCGGGAATGACTTTACTAAAAGAAACTGCTACGTCCACACTGAAGTTCTACACTGTTTAATATACCTTCTAATATAATTGTTCGTGCATTTTCGTTCATGTGCTACTCCATGGAAACTTGTCAGTTGTTTAAGAACGCATCACTCAGTTAAGCTGACACAAATATCAGTAAGCTATCATGATTAAAAAAGGGAGAGAAGTGTTTTATATCTTTGTGTAAATGTCATAGTGTCAGCTAATAATCATATGCCACTGGCAGCAGATCTTCAGTTTTAGGGCGCTTTCCAAAAGTCAGAACTGGCCAGCCAGACCATGGCCGGACCAGACATTTTGGCAATGAAATAGGCTTTTTCCAAGAGGTGTTGCTGAAAAACCATCTTCTGTTGTGCATAATAATTAGGATTTGACTGATCTGGATGGTTAATTTTGATTAAAAGAGAAATTTTCATTACAATGGGAATGTGCTGGCCGGTCAGTTCTGACAAATGGAAAGCGCCCTTAGTTTGCGCGGAGCACTTCATCGTTTTCTACAAAACCTTGATTCTGTAATCTTCAAAAAGCAAAAGGTTTAAGACGAAATAAATCAGGAAATTGAGTAATTTTGATTTTCAGTGGATAAAAAACTTGTACCGGAATATTTTGCACAGTTTTACACATTTCAAAGGCTAAAGATGTAATTAGTTATCTTTATTAATAACACCAAAGACAATTTCTCATATGGGAGCCTGAGAAAATAAATTTCAAATTTCACAGGAACTGAGAAAACACATGTAAAATCGTCATGCGTAAGATCTCATTTTGTGAAATATTTGAAGCTTTTTATAATTTGAAGTTTGTTTTCTTGGGCTTCCATTTGAACCTTTTCCTTGGAGTTATTTCATATAACTTACTACATTTATAGCCCTCGAAAAGCAATATGCTTGAAATTATTCTTGTACAAGGTTTTTGTTCACTGGAAATTAAAATTACTCAATTTCCTAATGGATTCCGTCTTAAAAACAAAAACCACTAACTCTGAAGTAGAATTCGAAAGAAAAACTAGATACAGTGTTCACATGAGGGTGTATAGTGTTCATATAAGGGTGTTACCGGAGGGTTTTTGGCCTTGACTGTACACAGCCAACAACATATTTTACGTTGGACTAATTAACCATTAGAGTTGCTCCCTTTTTGACATTTGTGAACAAAAAAAATCGTGCACGGTCAAGAAGCTCCTAATTAAGATAAACTGTAGCCATTTATTTTCGCCTGTTATTTTTGTTGCGGCTTTATAAACCTGAGTCTCATCTTATAACTATGTTCGAATCAGATTCTGTTTTTCATTGAAACAGTAAAAAAAACCGCGAGTAAGAACTGGCATTATCCAAAATTAACCTAAACAGGTTCTAACGTAAAAGCTACAAATATATTTAGGTAATTTAGCTTGTTAAATAAGTTCTTATTTTGTAGTGGTATTCAGCTTATTCCTTATATAAAATCTGCATACCGAATTATTATTCTTGTGAAAATGACTATATGAAAAGAAGAACTAAAGCACTGACCACTTGGGGATCCTGGATGTTGACTTATGTTATTTGCCCAAGTGCTAAGAATTTTTTATGTATTTTGGAAAAAAGAACGTGTTTCACATTTTAGGCTAAGTAAGGGAGCCTAACTGGAAAATCTTCGTCTAAGAGGTTCTTACCCGTGCGTTTTACATACCACTTATTGAGAGTGAGGTCATTACACGGAAACGTCAGACCGAGGCCTTGATGTCCCTGTAATTACCGAACGGAAGAGGTTTATACCTTATTTATTATATGGCCTTTTCATTACGGACCTGAGCTAGCGATCAGTTAGATCCAACAACTGGTCAGCGGATAATTTAAAAAACACGTCACCTAAATGAGTTGTTCACTTGAGGGCGCGATTAAGCATGTAACACTGGTCAGCGGATACCCTTTTTGACAGCTGTCAATTGACCATAATATGGATGTCCATAAGGATGTCCGCTATCAAATTAAACACAGATTGTATATGCTTTGGACATCTAGCTAGTAATGCCCGGTCATTACAAATACAAGAAAATAATGCCCGCTTAGCGGCCAATCAGAGTGCGCGTACTATTGTAACCATATAGGCATAATAATGTACCATATTACGGAGATTTGCTGGGCGGTTTATTCATTTTCTTTGCTGCTTTGATTCTTTAAAAGCACTGATACTGAATTGTGGTAGGTCTTAACTGGCCTTTCTTCTCTAGAACGTTTCTGTTTATAACTTAGTTCAGAGAAGCTGTGTAAACATCATAAAAAGATATAAAGACTATTTTGTTAACCCCTTTTATGATAAATAAACCTCGTGTAGAAACCGATCGTGTCATTGGCCCATGTTTTTAGCCTGCAAATACACTTCTCCTTTTGTTTAGTTTAATGAACGATTTGGTGGCACTGTCCAAGCTATTTTTGTAAGAAGGTGTGCAAACAGTTTTAAAGGTGTAAACTTCTCTGTTGACAATAGCGAGTTTACACAACCGGACGGCAGGAAGAAGAGGATGGCAAAACGCTGTTGTGTGACAAACGTGACAGGGCTATTACTTGCGTGTTTTGTCGTGATCATCATTTAAAATTAATGTTTTCTGGTCTTTACAAAAAGATCCGTTTGAAGGAAAATGAAGTTTAGCGAAAAGTTATTTCAGACAAAATTATTGTCACACTTGTCAAACAAGGTTTGCCGCCTTCGTTCCTCTCCCGTCCTTGTCTCATTGGCGCACGTGTGAACCACTGAACCCTATCCAAATATCTTAACCGTTATGAATAATAGGTCAATTGCACGATGACGATATTTGACTACAACTACCAGAATTCATTTCGGGTTTGCTTTGTTATTTAAATTTGTCAATCCCGCTGAGGATTAAAGAACAATAGCCTTAATTTCCACAAGAAAACAACAAACTAAAGGATTCTGGTAGTTGTAGTAAAATGACGTAATCGTGCAATTGTCCTATTCAAGCATGCCTTCCACCGTCCACCAGGCTCAAACCAGCTAAAACTGTACTTTGAAATGCCGATTTCTGAATAAGGAACACCTCCCCCCCCCCCTCCCCCCACTTTGACTGAATTGCTCATTGACCAGTCCATTTTGTTTCTTTCATTAAATGTTTCATTACGTCAACCTAAGTTCAGATTTATTAAGACTTAATTGCAAAATCAAAACAGCTTTTCGATGCATGATAATGCCGGTACTCTTTCGAGAAAAGCCAATGGGTTCAAAATATGAGGGCTCATAAAATAGGTGGCATATAGCCAGAGGATTACAGCGCAGCCGCACTAGCCTTGTAAACTTGTCATGTTATAGAAGCTGTAAATAAGATGAAGTGGATCAAATGCATAGGCGTACGGACTATTTTTTGCCAGGGGGAACGGCAAACCATTTGCCCAAAAAATTTTTACAAGTTGCTCAATTGTTTACAAAACAGTCGAACAGAAACGAGGGCCGATCCAACAACATAGGCCGTACTGGCATATGAAAATGGCTCGATACACTTTTTCAGGGTCAATACCTGCCAAGTTTGAGCATAAACTACGTCGCCATAAACAAACATGTGGAAAAATTGCCACCACCGTTGTATTAGATAAAGATGAAAATGGTTGCAATGACATCGGAATTGTCATAGCAAGGAAAGGAAGCCATCACCTATTATGCTCGCAGCAATATTTCTCCGTAGGAACTGTTCTTCCAAAATCGATCACAGGAGCTTTTTCCTCCAATAGTCGCCTCGATGTTCGTGAAGTTAAAACGAATATGTAAGAGCGTTATCGAGATATTTTGGGATAAAGTTATTATCGTTGGAAATACGGTAAAAAAAGGAAATATTTGATGTTTGGCTGTTATCTGTAGAAAACGATGCGCTTTTGACATGCAATTTCACCTCAGTAGTTTCAATCTTTTTAAAAAAGTGGTTGAAAGATCATGGAGATAGCTCCGGCCAATTGCTACAAAGAAGGACTTGATTAGTATGTATCATGGCGCTTTTGCTAGCAGTTTTGTAAACATTTCAGTCTACTTTAACAAATTAGTGAATAGTTTTTAAACCGCTCGATAGATTTAAAAAAAAATAAGATTCTTCTCGTAATTTAAACTGAGAATTAGTCAGCCACTTCTTCACTTTCAGACCCACTGCTGATGCTATCTGCCATACACCGTTCTACGAGCGGAGATGATTCTAGAAAGTTAGGCGGAAGTTTATTCTAATAAATTCACGAGTGGAAATAGCCCATTGCAGTACAGTGCCCAACAATAAAAAAAAAATCAGCATATGATACCTTTCTCTTATAACCATGCAGAAACTCTTCACGTGCTAGGCAGCCACTGTCTCGTGTCTGTAACTGGATTATTACGCCGACTTCGGGTTAAAATAGAAAATATTTATTTCTTCAAAATAATAATAAAAACATGCAGACGTCTTTAAAAACTGGCTTTGCCCAAATTTTCTCGTGCTACCCAAAAAAATCTGAGTTGCCCAAAATTTGGGAGGGATAGGTGGGGTGTTACGCAAAAACCTCAATTGACGCGAAGAAGTTATAAGTTATGTTAATGCAGTGCCAGCCTCGTCCCCATGCCACTTCTCGCTATCCGAGTGAACGAAGGAGGCTTGGAACCGAGCGCGAATTCTCCCGTCAAGCTTGATAGGTGACGTCACATCCGAATTGGGAACAAGCCTGTGAACTGAGTCTTGGTAACTAAGATGAACACTTTATGTTACTGCACAAGGATATATCCCATGGCCTTAAGATCCTTATCGCCATTATCTGCATCGTATTTTGCGGCGTTACCACACGTGTTCGGCAGGTCAGGGGCTCCACCACTACCAAACCCGATTCTGGAGTCGGGGCAGACAAAACAACCGTTTTCGTTGTTAGCAATAATGCCAATTCTTGTTTTTGCACAGCCACCATCAAAAACGTTGAACCCTTCCACGTTGCAGTTAAGCTGCAAGGATCCCTCGGAACCGAGGAGTGATTTCCACGTCTCACGACCCAGTGACGTGGCGCGGTGTTGCCCGTCGGCGATTAGTGAGAACAAAGAGTCAGCCGTCTTGTTTATGAGGATAAAATGGTTCTTATCCCGTCCCAGGATTTTCATTCCTAGGCAGATTTTAGAGAAGGACGTGTTCCAGTAAGTTGGCAACTTGGTCTCCTGTTGATCGAACCCAGTTTGACCACCAGCTAGGTTAAATGTTTCGTTATTGCTCCAAAGAGCAGAGTCGTACTTGAAGTTTACCTATTGATTAGGTTGTCAAAGTGAGTGATGATATAACAGGGAGCTAAAGCAAAGGTGTTTTTTGACGACGCACGTCAAATGGAGTGGATTTTTTTGCATTCTTGGGCATTGATTTTTGCCTAAATTTTCGGATAAGTCGTCTCTTTAAGAGTAAAGACACTAATCAATACAAATTTGGTAGCGGAAGGCATATTAAAGGTAAAGGACAACACCTCACTTCAGATTGACGTGCGTCGCTCAAAAACGCCCTTGCTTAAGCTCCCTATAACGCTCCTCGATAAAACTCGTATTTGTTGTTCGAGGGAAATCGTGTCATACAACAACTCTGTCACTTGAAATGTTTAGTCCTTTATATTGACTTTGATATATTGAGAGACTTTCTGTTGCGTAAATTTTTTTAATAATTGGTTTCTTTTTAGCCTTTCTTGCATCGACTGTTGGTAATTTAGGATAGGGAGGAGTGTGTTTGTGCAAATCGCTTAAGATGATAAGCGGTAACGAATCAGAACTGACAACCTTGTTCCCAGAGTTCTCTGGGAGGAGGAGAGTAAGAGGAGAGAGCCATGGGAACAAGGTTGTCTAACTATTCGGCCGTTAATGACGTCATATGACATTATTACGGACACGTCAAATCTTTAAAACACTTGCATTTTGCGGACACAGTTGCCTCACACCATTGCTAGGAGGGAAAAGGGAGGCTCTGGGTACGAGAATGCCTTGAGGAGGAAGACTATGTGATTTAAGCTGTAGGATTTGTTTAACGCTACGTACCTCTGAGCCTTTAATCTTCATGACCAGCGTCCAAGTACCGCCGCTACATGGTCCAAGAATAGTTTCATTTATTTCGCAGTAGACGACGATTTTTCCAGATACTGCAATCCGCTCATATGATATCATTTCTCTGGATCTAAAATGAAATAAACAATCATGTTGGTGTCTAAAATAAAATGGCGGCTATGTTGGTGTTCCTGTGGGAGTTAAACCTTTTCCTTTGCAAAAACTTTCATTTGTTCAGATAAAATGGCATAGCGTCTTTTGGCTGTGAGCTGAAAACGCTCTAAAAAGAAGACTAAGGGAATGGAAAATTAATAAGAGCTCAATGCATTTTATTCATTAGATCAAAGACAAAGGGCTATGTCGTAAAAATGTAACATTGGATCCAGGCTAATTGGCCTTCGAGAAACTAAGCCAGAGATTAGGTTTACTAGTCCCATATACTTTTTTTGTTTTATTCTCCTCGTGTCAAGAGTTTCAGTCCACCTTCTTTGTTTCCTTGTTTTGTTATTATGTGTGATTGTTTACTGGCGCAAAAATTTTAACAAACTCCCTTTAAACATTGTGCCACCGAGCAAGACATTTCTTTTTATCAGAACTTTGATATTTTATTATATTTTAGGCTTTAAAGGTGATTTTGGATTGTATTTTTTAGGCTTTTTAATGAAGTTCTTAAATTCTATCATTGTATTTTTATTAAGCTCTTCAAATGTATTAGTTTATGATAATTTTTAATGTAAATTAATTTTTTAAGTTAGGGCCCCTATGGAGACCAGCCTTAGAGCTGAATGGGCTACCCTGTGTAAATAAAGTTTTACTGTACTTTTCTTTACTTTACTTTGTGCAGGGAGTTTTTAGTAAACAAACGTAAAATCTTCACAGTTAGGATTAACTCCCTTTGCCGCACGTATAATGTGAGTGCAAGATACAATTGTCTTCCATTTTTAAACCTTTCATGGTACTTACATATTCCGATGGTAAAGTTCTTCACACGACATTGCTGCGTAATTGAAAATAAAAGAGAAATCCATACATAAAGGCGAACATGTTGAGATTATAGAAAGTTAGTTAATGTGCAAATTATTCTTAGTATTAAACTTCGAAATATGCTGACGATGCGAACATACGGTTAACTGTTGATATTTTTCGATATTTTGGCTTGTCTATGGCTAGCGATTAATTTCTCTCCATTAAGGTCAACAGACATCTTAAGAAGAAAAATCATTTGTTTTGAAAACAAGAAGTTTCTATTGGTTAAGGACCGTTCCATCGATTTCAAGGAGAGGAGGATAGCGCTGAAATAAGGACCATGAGCCACAAGACAAAGCGTGTGAAATCCTGACAGGTAATATTGACACTCTTTACATGACAAATTTTGGCTAGAAAAATTTTTACGGTTAACTTTTTTCTCTACGTAGGACTAACGCTTAAAATTTTCATTTCTTACGTCTAATGACCAACTGTTTTGCGGCTAACGGTTAATCCCATCGAGACTCTCCAAACAAGAAAATGTATAGCTTGCCCGGCGGCAAGCTCTCCCGTGGGTACGTGGGTGGAGAAGAAAACAGCGCTAGAGCGCCACGGAGACCTTGCTCATGATAGGGTAGAAAATGAAACATAATTACCACACGGTAGAGCTGCTGGTGTTTCATCACTATTTTGGATTTTCTAGTCGTCTAAAGATCTACATTAAGTCCACAAATGCTATAAACTTTAAAACCAGTTAATTTTCGTAATTAAATATTTGTGCAGTTTAAAACTGACTCACGTGTACAATTGTGAGACCCATGAGTATTATTGCATATGTCATGTACAGTACATTTGTGCTTCCCAGTAGCACATTCATCAATATCTATAAAGAAAGCAAATCAGAGGCAGCAGTCAGATAGCCAAAATAAAATTACTGAGGTGCAAAATATTTAGGTAAAACTTCGTAGTTATATGCGATACTTGAGGGAAAATTACGGGCGGGACAAACCTTACTCCAAAATTGTCAGTGTCACGTGATCACGTAGCCTGCGAATACAGCCGTTTCTCTTCACTCCTCGCCGCGTGGGACCTTTTCGCCGGAGTCTCTCTCGTTTCTCACGCGAAACGTCCCTAACGGCAAGGAGCGAGAAGAAACGGCTGCTTCGCAGGCTACAGTCCCACTGGCAATACCATAAAGCATTTTTTAGGGTTAAAAAGGGTAAATTATGCGAACAACAGTGAAGACACAAACTAAGATACCTTTTTGGCGTCGTTTTCCAACACGGAATTCCGTAAAATTCCGAAAATAAGCCCCAGGGCTTATATTTTTCAAAGGCCCTTTTTGAGGGGCTTATTTTTGGAGGGGCTTATATTCGGAGGGGCTTATCTATGGAGGAAAATTTCCGTTCAACAATCGATTGGGCTAGCCTTATAGTTGGAAGGAAATTTACCTTTTTTGCTTTGTTTTACTTTGTACTTGAGGGCAATTGCCAAGTACAAGCCCCCGGGGGGCTTATAGTTTTAGTGGGCGATTTAACGGAGGGTTTTTTGCGTTACGAGTTTGGGGGGCTTATATTTGGAGGGGCTTATACACGGAGGGGCTTATTTTCGGAATTTTACGGTATCCGGAGAAGAGATTCCGGCCAGTAGCTCAAAAAGCTGCCACTACCCACCAAAAGTGCGTCCAAGTGCGTTATGGAATGTTTTGGGGGATGAGTTTTACTTAGTTCTTTGGTAGCCTAGTTATGGCTAATAGGGAGTTTTAGCAACGACGACGGTGACGGCAACGACAACGTCAAAAAATCAATAGGTTTATTGAGCAAAACATCAAGTTTGCGCGTGTATCACGCTTTTTTATACATTTCTTTGCCGTTACTGCACGACTACGACGTGAAAATGCCTATGTTCACGTTTATGGAGGACACAAACAAGCAACGACGAAATTTTCTTTCTCTTTCTAAACTTGAGCGCAGTCCCCAAGAAATCAACTCCAGGTAAATTTGCCTACATTAGACATTTCCAGCGAATTGGAATAAACGCGACGAAGTCTGAAAAAACACTAATTCATTTTAAAGTGACGTTTTCGCCGCCGTTGCCGTCGTCGATGATAAAACTCTCTAGTAACAGAAGCGATAACGTCCCAAAACCAGTCCCATAGTGCAATACGTCTCAAAAAATCTCCCGCGCAAACTTCAAATAGCCAACCGCGTCATCCACTTCGTATACGCTGGATAGCGGCGTTGTCTATCTTCTGAACATCTAAACATAAAATTTCTTCTGGGATCTATCCTCGGAACATCAGCTGCCATAAAAGTTCTTAGAGTAAACAATTAGCACGCATTGATGGCAAAAACGATGACGGCGTTCTACCTTGACAGTCCTTTCCATTTCCAAGAAATCCCTGTTTACAAGTGCAGTTGTAGGATCCTATCAAATTGACGCATAGAGCATCTGGACTGCAGTCATGCGTTCCAGCGGTGCACTCATTGATATCTAGGGAAAAATAGGAAAGGTTCTAACAACTCAACAATGACAGATTTTGTTTGCGAGCAAGCCTAGGGTTTGTAGACTTTGTACGAAACAAAACATTAACCATTTGATAACTGTCAGGGCCTAAAAAAATTGTAATTTGAGGAATTAAAAATTCATTTTCTGGAGCTTAGAAGGCCAGTAAAGTACTTTTGGCACATGTTCTTTGTCTCATAATACAAAGCTCCTCCTTTGGGGAGGAGCGTTAAGGAGGAGCGCTGCGTACAACCTCGTCCCCAGGACTTTACCCCAAGAAATTGAAACAGGGAGGGAAAACGGAAAAGTCACAGAGACGAGGTTGCGCTGCACGGCGCGTGAGACACTAGAACGGCTGTCTGTTAAGGCTGCGTGAGACGACCTCATAACCAAGGTCCTCTCTTTACCTCTATAAGCGAAAAGAGAGAAGACTCTAGGAACAATGGTGCGGTATCTTATGAAAAGTAAGCGAAAATGGATTTGAATAAATCCCCACAACTCTCTTAAAACACTTCTAACGAGTTTTTCAGGTCTCCTACCGTTTTTACAGTGCTCGCCAGTAAAACCTACGGTACACGAACAACGATATTTTTTGTCCGTAAAACCGGTTTGACATGTTGAATTGTTCCTGCAGGGGTTGTTGACACAGGCACTCTAGAAGAAAAAAGATAGAATAAAAGCTCAATCAAAAGGCTGTTCCAGACCACGCTAGGGCCCATTTCAGCCCTTGGGACCAAATCAGCTCTAGCTAATTGGACTGTACTGACCCTGATTTAAAGAAGCCAAATTAAACTCAAAAATAGGACTGTATTTTACTCACCGAAACGGCCTCGTTTTTTAGGGCTAAAACAGATCTTTCGGATTTATAGCGAATCCTTATGAAAATTAGTTTAGTATTTGCAGGGAAATGGAAGTAACTCATTTTTACTTAAAGATAAGATAAAACGGGCATAAAAACGTGCAACTTGTTTAACAACATTGCTGCAAAACGAGCTTGCCCGTTTTACCAGGTTGTGCAGGTTGCGAAAAGTCTTTCCAGAAAGTTCTACTTTTTGCGACAAAATCTGTACGTGTTGCGCGTTTTAACGGTCCAAGGCAAACACTTGTTTTGCAGCAAGTGATTAAAAAAAAAAAAAACAGTATTTGTTTTTCACAAACTAAGTAACAGTTGTCTTTGTGATGTAGTTCTATCTCAGTTTGGCAATTCAAACGAAACTTCTTTAGCAGGACCTGCTGGTTGTTCAAACGATGGAAAGCACTATGCAAAGGGTAAGTAATGAGGAAGCCAACTGAGTTATCCACCAGGTATAGATTTATTCAACGGATAGTGTTAAAAACTGGGGCCAGTTCTTAAAAACTGTCTCATGTAAACATGAGGCTGTTGCCTGCGAGCAAGTTCTTCGGAACTCGTCCTCCTTGCCCACCCCCGTAACCTGGCGCCCAGGGCTTTTTCCTTAGAAAATGGAAGGGGCGCCCGTTGCCACAGTGATATGGGCATCCCCATTCCCAAAACCCCAGTGATATGGGCATCCCCTGTAACCCTAACCCTAACCCAAAATCGCTAGGGTAATATGAGAATTTCACTGTAACAGCGCCCCCCCTCCCCATCCCCCAAATTTTCTAAGGGGCCTGAGGACGAGTTGGCCACCCCACTACCCTTGAGAGAGCTTGCATGTAGGCGAGGGAGACTGAAATATTTGGAGGCCGATACACATGGCGGTCCCCCCCCCCTCGTTAGTTTACAATTGTGCGAGATCAGGACCCCAGTGGAGTACTCACATAAATTTGGGATAGGTGTGTGCCGCCCAGGTTCTTAAGACCTGACCCTTTTAAAGGATAAAACAAACAAAAACGTTTATCCTATTTAAGGCCCAAACCTAAAAATTGAGACCCAATTTAAGGGAAAAAAAAACAAAAACTATTTAAGAATTTGCTGAAAAAACACATATCTTCCTTAAATCGCTTTCCTAATAATCTAATCAGTTAAGTTCAAGATTAACAGATGATTTTTTTCTCATGTAGATGGAGATTAGCTCACGTGGATTTTAGCTGATAGAATAACGGAATGTACCCTATCCAAGGGTCTACCCAGGGAACACGGCCACAATAAGGGCAAAAATGATACCATATGTAAGCCATGGAGACCATCAAAAACGCTTCCCTATCTGGCCTTTTAGCACTTGAGAGTACACCCCCTGCCCCCCCCCCCCCCCCACGCCCAACCTCTTGGCCTAAGCTCACCTTAGTTCCGCGATAAACAAAATTTTGATCATTTACCAGATCATCTTCGTTGCTTTCGTGAGTAGAGTTGTTCAGCTCACATTTGTAGACTCCAGCTTGACTTGTCGATATTTCAAAATTGTAACTAGCGCAGTTAGGCTCCATGAAACATAAATAACCACACAAATCCTCATCAACGACTTCAACGATATTTACAACGTGATTAAGTAAACGTTTTCCGTTGAATGTTTGTTCAGGCTTGAAGACCAGTTCACGACATCTCTGATCTGTCAACAGTAAGGTTAAATATTTTGTTTTATTAAAAACTTAATCATTGGTTAATGCAATTCTAGCATTTTGATTGGCTTAGCCGTTATGGTATATGAGCTATTATACCATGCTCTCCATATATGGTCGGTGTACGCGTCAGTTTAAAATTGGAAGCTAGCTAAGATTATTTTTCGCGAAGGATAGCCCGAAGCAAATCGTTTTAATTCATTTCTTAGAATACTAGAAATGCAATTTCATCTAAAGAAAAAAGACAAAAACAAACAAAAAGCCACAAGAGCTTGTTTGAAAGTTTGTCGAAAAACACATGAAAACACATAGAACTAAAGTACCTTGACCAGCTATGAAAGAAGACAAGTGTTGTTTCTTCATGATCGCGAAGCCATTCGCCGATCGAGTCACTCGCCGATAGATAACTGCGGCTTGTTTATCCGACATCAAGAATATAAATCACAAGTAACCAGCTACAAATACAGGCTATGCAGCCATTAACTAGAGCAATCGAGGCGGCAGTATAGCTTCTTTTCTCGTTCAGCAAAACCAGCTTGTGGCTTCAAACAACTTCATAACAAGCGACCGAGGTAACAGTTTTTCTCCGTTGTTCTTACTTTTATAACTGCACCGAAAATCCAAATTCACAGTAATTTCGACGGCTGTCACTTAGAAATTGTTTTCCTTCACATTATCTGTCAGGTTTTTTCAGCTGTTCTGCTGTGTAAAATCCTAGAATCCCGATGAGTTTTTAAAAAACTAATGATCATCGCTACAATGTTTTGATTTTTCATTCATGCAGTCCAGGCGAGTCCGTTCGCGCGTTCAGGGGCACCCAACGAGTTTTATAGCCAACTCGGCGCTACGCGCCTCGTTGGCTATCTATCATCTCATATCCAACGCGTCCTCGTGGAATAATTGTTAAATATCTATTTTGAAATCCCTAGAGATCCCTGCAATCTGATTGGCACTCAGCAGTGTGATTTATTCACAAATCACACTGTTCTAAATTACGCCATTCATGTTCTAAATCGCGTGATCGCACCATTTTCGCTCTATAATAATAATAATAATAATAATAATAATAATGGATAATCATAAGTTTTATTTATCCATCTTTAAAAATAACATAAACAATGGATTTACATACTAAGGGGAAAAAACATATACTATCAAATAAATTTCTAATAAAGGTAAGTAGAAATAAACAGATCATAAAAGGAGGACTCTTGCAGCTCTTGCTAAAAACGAGTTAGTATGCATCTTTGCGTTCATGACTTTGCTATTGCTACTGACCCAGGTTTTGGATTATAGCCGTGGCTGGTATTTGGCTTTGTGAGAAATATTTGATTTGGGAGGTTAATATCAATAACAATTCTTTCTAATTCACGCTTTGTCGCTACTTTACATCTGTCCTCTAACGTTGGAAGGGATGTTCTTGGTATCCCGATAATATCTAGGCATTTGTTTTTGTATAGACTGGGACTCTACCGCAAAGTAATCGGCAAACCGTCCCACAATGGGGACACATATTCGAGTGGAAGTATTAATTTTGGTCCAATATATCGTGATGCCGCGGATCTCTGACTGTAGGTAAGTTTGCTTTCCTACATTCCCTCAAATAATACAATCTGTTGATGGCTTTTTTTACTGCCTGTTCAACATGGTAATTCCGGCATAGGTTATCTTGTTGCCATACCCACAGTAGCTTAAACTTGGATACCCTCTCCAAACACGAGTCATTTACTCCGTAGAAGGTGCGCCTCAACAGAGTTTTTGCAAGACAAGATCCACATATCCCGGCTTGGTTTTCCTTAAATTTGATAGCATAGTTTCCGAGTTCTAAAGGCCGTCCAAGTACCTTCTGCATATTTGATAATTCGCCATTTGGTATACTTTCAGATGCTGCCGGACAATCGTCAGCTTATTTTTACGCGTACTCACAGTTCTACAGACATAGAGTAGTCGAAATCATCGATAAAAATACCGAACAATAAAGGGGATATGATAGATCCTTATAGTGCACTGTACTTGCCGGGCATGTCCGTGTTAAGCAAGTGTCATATTGCATCATTTAATTTCTATTTCGTTTTCAAAATGAGATGTAAAAGCCTTTTTGTTTCCGCTTTTCAACAAAGCAGCTACTAGATCAAATGAATATTGGTACTGAAAGAATTCTGCGATTACCGTATTTATTCGATTAAACGTTGCAGATGGAAGCAAAATTACCAATAAACGCTGCACCTAATCAGAAGAATGCGGCGTTTACTCGAGGGTTATAAGAAAAACCTTGGTACAACTTGGTAATTTACGACATTCAAACTTTTACGATTCTATCTCAGCAAGAACCTTTTAATTACATCATATTTACAAACGATTTGCAATAACTGTTATCAGTGATTTAAAAAATGTGATCCAGTTCGAAATAAAGGCCGCCCTTGAATAAACGCAGCATTGGAAACTCTAAAATTTAGTAAACGCTGCTGCGTTTAATCGAATGAATACGGCAATAACTTTACTTAGTGTCGTGCATTTTTGATCATAAATTATACTTGACGCTTGTCTTTGCAAATCGATCACGTGTATGATTTCAGACCAAGATATCATAATATCATGGTTCTTGTTTCAACTAAAATTGCACTCCACTTAGTTCAAATACCATCATTTATCACAATAAAGTTTCCCTCAGGATACCGTTATTTTGTATATTTAACTTATTAGTACCGATTTACTTAATAAAGAAATAACCATGGCAAATGGCACGGCCTATCTTCAATTTTGAGACATGACTTCACATACACTGGGGTACACTTTTTTGGGTCTTTTTTTCCGATCTGGGGCCCCGTCCTCTAGCCTGCGAACAGCAGACGCATTTCCGGTCGTCGCTCCTCTCCCTCCGAAAAATAGCGTCTGCGAACCCGAGCGGCAAAACGATTTCCGTGACGTAAAACCTTTTGTTTTGATGTAGGCCAATCAGATCAAAGGATGGAATACGGCTCGACTGACTCCTCGCGACCTCGCGCGCTGAAGTGTCTTGGATTTTGGAGAGAATTACCAAGTACGCTTTGGAACGTGAATTTCACGACCGTAGCAAGGTTTCCTGCGACGTTGAATGCTGACTTCTTTATGAAGCAACTGCTTCTTAAGCTATGTATGTGATGTGGGCCTTTGGTTTCGCTTTATACGTAGTACGTGACATAAACAAAACCTGGACAAAATCGGGACAAAATAATCGCTACAGCGAAAGGAAAGCAACATAGCTTAATGACATCGCGCTCAGACTTATTTATTTCAATTTAACCAGCGCTGACAAAAGGTGGTGAATCAATTATACAGGCACATCCTTGACTGATTCAGAAATCTCTAACAATCGCTCGTTAATAATTCTAGTATCGCCACAACACAATGATCTGAAATATTATAAACCTGGGCCAGACCCAGCGTGAAATAAATAGTTACAGCAGTAAATAGATCATAGTCAAAATGACATTTCAGCTACGACGCTTCGACTCATCTCACAAAAAACTATGGAAATGAGAACCTTGAAAAGAACATGTACTTAAAGAAATATACCGGAGCAAATATAAAATGCTTTCGATCTGATCAAAGTTCTATCTGAACCAAGAAGCAACCACGCATGAGAAATCAATTACCACATGTCCTACCTTTCAAAGATAAAGGATATCTTATTATCTACTAAAAAATATCTAAAACGGCACACGACAAACTATCGAAGAGTTCTCCAAGGCATACTTTCCTGCCAGGAACCAGAAAGGAACAGAAGCAACAAACGGCATGATGCGTCTACTGTCATTAGGACAGTTATCATTTCGAATATGATCAAAACAACTACGTCTGATAAATCATTGACTCCGTAGGCAAATAGATGAAAAATGTCCTCTAATCTTTTCTTCGATATGAATCCTCTTGATACTTATTTCGTCAATCAGTTCCACAATCCTGGCAAATTAACTTTCGTAAACGCGTCGTTCTGAGAAAAAAGGACGGCTATACAGAAGCCACCGTCGTCCTTTCAATTTCGACTTGAAAACATATCCATCGCGCACGATCCTGCGAGAAGTCTCGCGAGTTAGTTCCTTGATTTTAAGAGCTAAACCGCGATTGGCTAAAAATGTTTTACGTCACGGAAATCGTTTTGTCACTCGGGTTCGCAGACGCTATTTTTCGGAGGGAGAGAAGCGACCACCGGAAATGCGTCTGCTGTTCGCAGACTACCCGTCCTCTCGCATCCGGATATTTCTGAACCATTTACTTTTTTTATATGAATCCTCCTTTTCCGCCCACACAAAAACCAGTAAATTCACTCATTTATCGGGGCCTATTCGTATAATTTACTATGCAGTTTAAGAAAGGCTTGAGGCTTGAATTTTAAACGGCTGATCGCGAAGGATTCCTGCTACACTAAACCGAAAAAGCTTTTGTTTTAAACCATGCAAATTGTGTAATGCTTAATCAGTCAGGAGCACCAAACGAGAATATAGTTCAAAACCACTTAAACATAGAATTGTCAAACGTATTTTAATATTTAAACGGTAGATATAGGCATATTTTTATCCCCTAAAAATTTTTCATCTGTTCGGATTTCCTAGCTGAAAGTCCAGTAATCCGAAAATTATAGGGATCATAACTTACCTTTTCGAAAATTTCAGCCAGAAAAAAGGCTCCCGAAAATTTTAGGTGAACTTTTTTAGGGTAAAAATCCGTTAAAAATGGGCAATTATACCATTTTTTAGATTTTCGAAAATCCTAGGAGGCGGGCAAGTAAAAAATTTTACTACAAATGTTTGGAAAATTCTAGACCTCAAATCGTCTTCCGAACAGATGTGCAACTTTGCTAGTCCGTGTAAAATCGATAATCTAATCAGCAAATCCCTGGAGAAAGACAGTTTCTTTGAAGTAATCATTCTGCAATGGCGGAGCGTCAATGATAGACGACAAAATATCATTGAAGGTCACTGGTAAAATTTTCTTCTTGGAATATCGTATACCCAAAGAACACACGCACGATAACAACAAAAGGAAATTAAAACAGTCTTGAACTAACCTTGTGATATGGTTGCGCCTGCTATTTGAAACAGCAAACTGAATAAAGAGGAAAAGATGAAAGTTGAAAGCATGACAAATTATATTTTGAACGGATACGAAAGGTTTTCGTTTATAAACCCGCAGTGCATATTTTCGGTTTGGTGAAATGTAGGTTGGTTTATATTCATATATAAAAAATTAACGGATTTTGTTAGTAGCAACGAGGCTCTATCCAGATCATTCTATACTAGTTGATAAACGGTAGTTATTAAAACTCGTTGTTAGTTTTTCACTCTAATAGTGGAGAATGTTTTAATAAATCAGTATATCCTCATTTATCATACTCCTACAAAAATGTGCCTACATTTCTTGAACTATACTATTGACATTAATTCCCAACTCAAAACACTACAAACGGTTATTTATTTCATAAGCAAATAGCTCAATTTTAGCATTTCAAAAACACCTGCTCATGTTAGCCTCTGCATTCAACTCTGTTTTATTAAAACGGTTACACAGACCGTGAGGAGTCTACGTGAGAACAAGAAAGGGAGAGAGGCCCTGGAGACAAGGTTGACTTCGAGTTCCGCCGAAGTAATTAAATACTTTGATATAAGCATTTTGAAATCACTTGTGATCCTTGCAATCTGATTGACTGTCAGGAGTGTGATATATTCACAAATCAAACTTTTTTTTTTTCGGCTTTAAATCACGTCAAGATATTCATCTTCTAGATCGTGTCATTTCTACTCTAAATTGCACCATTTTCGCTCTATATTGCAACATTTCTATTTCGTGAACAAAATGAGATGTAAAAACCTTTTTTGTTTTCGCTTTTCAAACCACCTACTAGATCAAATGAATATTAATTGGTACTGAATGAATTCTGCGATTTCAAAACGGCTGTTACAGTGATAAAGACGTATTTGTACTTCGTTTCGTGCAATTTTGATCTGACATACGGTCACATACTTGTGATTCTTAATCGAACTAGCTCTGGGCACTCGTCCGATTTTAAAATCACGCGTATGACAAGACCAAATAGCACGACACAAAGTACAATTAAGAAGTACTATTATTTTGCATATTTATCTCCTTAGTACCGATTTACTTAGTGGTGAAATAACCATGACAAATGGCACGGCTTATGTTCAATAAAGACGTGACTGCATATATGCTGGGGTACACCTTTTTGACTCCGATCTGAGGTCCGTCCACGCAAATCCGGATATTTAATTTTTGAAAGCATCTACTTTTTTACATCAGTCAATCAAAATCAAAAACTTTATTAACGTGTCAAAGTAGCTAGCCGAGAGTAATACCCCTCTACTAAAAGAAGACGCTTAAATCGTCCATTTCTACTCGCAAGAAAATCACTTAATTCACTCATTTATCAGGGCCATATAGACGGGGGCTGAAGTTTAAACGACGGACCGCGAAGAATACAATACAATAACCTGAAAAAAAACTTTGTTTTAAACCGCGGAAATTGAGTTCTGTTTAATTAATATTAGCGCAAAGTTCTTTGTTAGTCCGTGTAAAAACAACAATCTAAGCGTAAATGCCTGGAGAAAGACACTTTCTTTAACATAATCAGTCGACAGTGGCGGAGTGTCAAAGATGAACGTACGTCAATTATCGCAGATCACTCGTAACATTTCCTTGTTGGAACATCGTATATCCAAAGAACACGCGCACGATAATAACAAAAAGACATTAAAACAGTCTGAAGCTAACCTTGCGATATGGTTCCGCCTACTATGTCAGACAGCAAGTTAAACTGAATAAAGGGGGAAAGATGAAAGTAGAAAGCATGACAAATTATTTTTGGAAACGAAACTTTTTCATTTGTCAGTAAACCCGAGGTGCAAATATTTGGTTTAGTAAATTCTTTTTTAGTTTATATGTATATTCATAAATTTTAACGGATTTTGTTAGTAACAGCAGGTTCTAGATCATTCTAGACTGTCTAGTTGATAAACAGTAGACATTTAAACTCGCTGTTAGTTTCTCACTGTTGAAATGTTGGAAAATGTTTCCATAAATTATCATTTCCCGGCATTTATCATTGTCCTGCAAAAAATGGCCTTTATTTTTTAAACTGTATTATTGACATTAATTTCCAACCAAAACACTGCAAACGGTTATTTATTTGATAAGCATATAGCTCAATTTTAGCATTTCAAAACTACCTGCCCAACTTAGCCCCTGCAAACAACTCCGCCGTCGGTTTAAAACTGTTACAAAGACCGCGAGGAGTCTAAGAACAAGAAAAGGAATTGTATCCTCAGTTACGTTGTAGCTACTACATATGTGAGTCCTTTCAGCTATCCACCAATAGAATGCAATCAACTGTAAAGTGCATAAACCCTAGACTGAGTAGTACCCTTTTCAGAGTATATCTTTTCATTTATTTCCTTCATCTGTATGAATTACAGGCTACTGTTCCTGTTCCACTTCAGTGACCTGCTCAGCGTCCATTTGTTGAAAATATAATATTCTGTTGAATCCTTAGAGACAGTGCTTTAATTATGTACCTATTCAACTTCTCTGACTGAGATCCCACTGTGGGCTGGGTAATAATCAGATGCAAGCCATGTAGCGGATATGGACAAAGAGTTGAAATGATTTGATAGCGCCTCATTGGAATGCATATCTACATGTTGGATGGTGCTTACGATTGAGCGTGAGATTATATTTTGCTATCTTGTTGTGTCGGCAAGAGATGTTTGTGGTGCGCTGGTTTTACTGATCCGCCCAAACCATCCGGGTGGTATCGCAAATATATAGGGAACAGAACAATAGAGGAGATGTCAGCCAATCAGAAAATACTGACGTCACTATAACTGATAAAACTGATTGGATAATACTAATTCTATAACTGGTTTGTTTGTTGTTGTGATTTCGAGGGAAGGAACCTTAATTTGAATATAGCCTTTGCTGACCCAATCGTTTAATTGAAACCTATTGAAGTAAGCTGAAAGAAACGGCATTCCGATTATCGATGCTGGCATTCCCAGATTCATTAATCAGCGACGTTTATATTAATTCTCTTACTAATTCGTCCTTTTTTTGACGAGGTAAGTAAACTGCGTCAATCTAATCGGATGAGCCGGTTAACTGTGAACATCAGATCATTAATACAAGAAAGAAAAATGAACGACTGTCCTAGCGTACCGGTTCATTTTTAGTTTACTGTACCGCTAGCGCGTAAACAGCCGACCAAAACTGTACTGATGTTGATAGCTGTTTTGTTTTCTTTTGGTGTACACAAAGACAAAAGGCATTGGTTGTCGCCAAACCAAATAAGTGTTTACGTTTTCTTGCGAATTTGTTTTTAAAGTTTTCATAAAAACAAAACATTGAACGTGAGTCATAATACCCTTTGTTTTAGATGGACAGTAAAAATGCAAATTGTTATAGTAGTTACGGTTAGTTGAGTTCGGTGGTGAGCTTAAAAAACGGACTTACTTAACGCGAATAGACCTACTATTAAGGTCCTTGCTTCAACCTTTGTTTAGAACTGATGAAAAGTTCTTGGCGTCCTTTCTAACCATTGACATTGTGACATGGTGCCGAAACTACTTTTTTTTAACTTTGGCTCAACATTGTCTCGTCGTTTCATTTTTTTAAAAGGAAACTCAAACAAATGCGTTTTTGAGCGACACACGTCAATAGGAAGTTAGGCCCTTTTCTTTTTTAATATGCCATGAAGCCCAAATTTCTATTATTGAGTGCTTTTAGTCTTATATAGAACGCTTTTCCCGAAAATTTGGGCAGCTCAATCAATCAATCAATCAAACTTTATTTATAGAGGGTAACACCTAATAGTTTAATAGACAACTAACAAACTTGTGGCCCTCGTAATTAGAAATATGTTACAAGATAAAAATAGGGGAAAATAGGGCCCAACGGGTTATGAGGGTTCATAAAAAAGGCTGCATATTTCTAAAGGACTGGGGGCAGCCGCACTAGCCTTGTAAACTTGTCAAAAGTATTAAGAATAAAAACTACTGCAATAAGTTCAAGCTGTGGATAGCATCTTACTGAGCCCGGTGTCTTATTTTTTGTACCCCCTCCCACACAGAACAACAACAACAACAACAACAATACCTTTATTCACCTTGTACTTAATTAATTACATACTCACGTGAAAGAGAAAAAAATATATATTTATTTGTACTTAATAAGGCCTGGAGCTGAAATAATCCTAAGATTTCCTAGCCAGTTCTCCAGAATTTAAAGGTTTAGAGAATTGAGATAGAATTTATTTCCAAAGAAGCAGTTTTAAAATACAATGTATTAAGAAAGAAAGAGTATATGCTTAAGTTATGTTAACTATGTTGTTCTGACAGCAAATAAGGTTTCAATTGTTTTTTGGAATTGATATGTATTTAGTTCTTTAAGAGTTATGGGAATTTTGCCCCGGATGGTACATGCAGCATATCCGATTGTTTGTTTCCCCGTATTAGTTCGCACTTTTTTTACGTAAAGATTCTGTTTCGATGCATATCTGGTATTGTATTTGTGTACATTACTGGCATATTGAAAATAGTTTGAGAACAGCTTTGGCAGGAGGCCTTTATGGGAGAGGTACGTGAATTTTAGAATCTGAAATCGATAAACATTATGTACTGTAAGAACGTCTAATAAATTTAGTAGAGGAAGTGCACTTTCTGTGTGTTCACCATACGTGGTGGCAAAGAAAATAAGCCTAGCAGAATGGTTTTGCTTAGCTTGTATCTTATCAAAATGTGTTTTGTATGCACTCCCCCATGCTAATATTGCATAAGAGATATATGGGTATATTAAGCTGTAGTAGATTTGTTTCATTTGTAGAAGAGTTAGATAATGTCTCAACTTAGATATAATACCATTGTTTCGCGCAATTCTTGTACAGATGTATGAAATATGGTGATTGAAAGACATCGTTTCATCAAGCAAGACACCTAGATACTTTATTTTTTGCTTCCTTTGCAGCACATTTATTGTACCATCTGCACTTTCAATCTTGATACTTACTTGGTCATCTTTTTTCTTTGACGATTTAATGATCATGAAGTTTGTTTTACTGAAATTAATTGACAATCTATTTACATCACACCATATTTTCACTTTTTTAAGTTCAGAGTTAACTATTTCCTCAAGATCTTTCAGGTTGTGGGCTGAGGCAAAAACGTTTGTATCGTCTGCAAATATTCTAAATGTTAGAGCATTTGAACAGTTTGGTAAATCGTTTATGTAGATTAAAAATAATACCGGGCCTAGGGAACTCCCTTGTGGAATACCGCACGTCATTGTTTGCTTTGACGAAATTGTATTTCCCATCTGTACATATTGCTGTCTATTTGTGAGATAGCTTGCAAAAAGTTGGAGAGGCACGCCGCGTATCCCGTAGCGTTCCATTTTTTTAAGTAAAATTGTGTGGTTCACTGTATCAAACGCCTTGGAAAAGTCCAAAAACACGCCACAGGAATACAAATTGTTATCTATCGCATTACGTAAATTATCAGCAATTTCTGCAATGGCTTGTGAGAAAAAAATACAAACTTAATTACTCATTTTCTATAGTGTATGGCGAAACCTGTATATTTTAGCGGACCCAGTAAAAGTTACGTCCTATGTTAAGAAGATGATAGCTCAGTATGTTTGAAAAGATTCTAACCATATTTTCAGAAAAATATCGTTTTCAAAAATAAATGTATCCATACCCATTTTAAGGGGTATTTTCTTTGTGTTAAAAGGTTTCAATCAATCATAAGAGCTGCAAACAATAGCTAACTGACGAAAACTTTACATTAATTTTATGTTCCTGACATGGGATATCTGTTTTATTAAGACTCCTAAGATTTTGCTGTAAGGATTCATATACAGGCTGCTCTGCAAAGTTTTCAACTTCAAATTTGAGCAGCGTATTCGAATTTGCTAATTGCGCTCTCACAACTCGCGCAACTATTAAAGCCGTAAGAAGTTATCCAAATAAAGTATCGTCCTTGATTGACTCCCGTTAACTGAGACGAACAGTTTATATCACTGCCCCCCTATGACTGCTGTACGGGGAGGTTCCGCCCAAAAGGGGTACCTTTTTAAGGCCTCAGGTATATAAAAGAGTAGGGATTTTACTCGTTGAAGTATACAAAAGGGTAGGGAAAACTATCATTTAGGTCTGTGAAAGGGCCCAAAATGGTTAACAGATGAATTTTATGGCTTTATAAAGTCGAGAAAACGTATATTTTTGTGACTGATTCCTATTTAAATGACAGTGCATTTACAGTAGTTAAAAGAAATGCAAAGTTTTAAACAAAGTATGTGAAAGGGGTACCATTTGTCAATAGAAGGTATACGAAATGGATACCTTTTTATGTGAAAAATGGTGCATAAAACGGTAAGGGGTTGGACCTTGTGGCAGAGCCTCCACGTATAAAAAGTTTTTGAGTGCCCCCCAGCCCCAGGTCACTGCACAAGGATATATCCCATGGCCTTCAGATCTCGGCCGCCATTATCTGCGTCTTGTCCGTATGCGGCGGCGTTACCACACGTGCTATTCGAGACAGCTAGATCTCCGCCAATACCAAACCCGATTGTGGAGTCGGGGCAATAACCACAACCGATTTCGTTGTTAGCAATAATGCCAATTCTTGCTTTGGCACCGCAGCTGACACCAAAAACGTTGAACCCTTCCATGTTGCAGTTAAGCTGCAAGGATCCTTCTGAACCGAGAAGTGATTTCCACGTCTCACGGCCCAGTGTCGTGTTGCGGTATTGTCCGTCAGCGATTAGTGAAAACAAAGAGTCAGCGGTCCTGTTTATGAGGAAAAAATGTTTTTCGTCCTGTTCAAGGATCCTCATTCCTAGGCAGATTTTGGAGAACGAATTGTTCCAGTAAGTTGGCAACTTAGTCTCCTGTAGATCGAACCCAGTTTGTCCACCAGCTTCGGCGTTAAATGTTTCCTTGTTGCTCCAAAGGACAGAGTCGTACTCGAAGTTTCCCTGTTGAATAGGTCATGGTCAAAGTGAGTGGTGTGTCCGCCATGAATCTCATTGTTTTTTAGTCGTCTTTTGTAGTTCGAGGAGAAGAAAATTGTTTAATAACTCCCTCAAACTGTCAATTACTCTCTATAACGGACAGCTTTTGGAGCAGCATTAATGTCCGTCTTAGAGGGATGTCGATTGTAGTCTGATACCGTCGGTTGCATTGCATCTATGCGCGGACACGAGACAAAAAAATATGTTCTAATAATACACGACTTTTCCTTTTCATCAAAAGCTTTTTCTCGCCAAACAGTTTTCTTTCTTCGTTTTAGAAAAGTCAATCATCAAATTGTAGACAAAAAGAATTAAATGCAATTTGCTTTTTAATTTTTTCTATCTGAATCACAAATTTCATACTCCCCCAGCCTCGGTTATCTTAACCCTGCTTAGAACAACCCGGCCCGGACAAATAAGACACGAGAGGCTCTGGGCACGTAAAAAAGAGAAAGCCCTGAGATTAAGGTTTGCTCATGTACACTGAAGCTGTAGGATTTGGTAAACGGTATCGGGGGTGGGGGGGGGGGAAGGGAAGGCGGTACCTTTGAGCCATCAATCTTCATGACCAGCGTCCAAATACCGCCGCTGCATGGTCCAAGAATAGTTTCGTTTATTTCGCAGTAGACAACGATTTTTCCATATACTGCAATCCGCTCATACGATATCATTTCTCTGGATCTAAAATGAAATAAACAATCAGTTTAACTGTAATTGCAAGGGTCCTGGCATCTGAAAGTTTCTACCGTTCTACTAACCTTTAAACCCTGAGATCAAAATATGAATTCTCATGTTGGCCCCATTCATTTCTTACAGAAGTAGTGGGGAGAAGTTGATAAAATGTCAAGCAAATTCATCTTGTGTGATGATGTCCGTAATTCTCAAGACCACTCTGTTTTACAAAGCATTGATATACAAGGAGAAATTTGATGCTGATCGTTGTCCCTACTATCTGAGAACCTGGAACAGGCCACTGCCTGAGTTTTTCTTATGGTACTTACATAGCGCGATGGTATAGTTCTTCACACGAAATTGCTGCGTAATTAAAGACAAAACAATAAGGAAAGAAGTGTTAAGATGCTACACGTATATAAAGAAAACTACTGAGTATGCGAAATATCTTCAAGATGTGATACTTAGTTGAGCATTATTACAAGACATCAACCAAAGAGTAGTCTTGATCGCCTACAAATTGCATTGTGCTAAAATCCCCTAGTCGATTCTTCACAATTAACTGCGTACCTTAGCGAGTTTTCAATTTACAAAGACGGTTTTATCTCTATTTTAGTTATAATTGAAGAAACTCTATGAGAAGTGAGTTTTTTAAGAAGAGCTAATTTCTCTGCCTATTACCTTATCAGCCTATCATCCCTGTGTCGAAGATATGAGTAAATATATGAAAATGGGGCTCTCAATAGAGCGTGTAGTGGCATTTACAGACTGGTCGGTGGATATTTTGGATTGTCTACGGCTAAAAAGTTAATTTTTCTTCATTTATTGCAGTTTATAGGCATCTACTGGAAGAGAGGTCATTTCTTTTCCAAAAAATATCTAAATTTTCCATTGGTCAGGATCTTTCCAGCCCGTTAGTAACCTCCCGCATGAGTCCATAACTCCATGGTTGCACTCTGCAGGTTTACGATTTCATAACTGTCATCACGAAGTTGATGGTGCTGCATCGCTATTTTGGATTTTCTATTTCCCGTAAGATGTAAGATGGAGACCGCCCCCCAGCTTAGTGATTAGGGTTAGCAGGAAACTGAGAGAATAAGGTTTCATTTAGGGTCATTAGGTATACTGGGAAAACTAAACTGAAACATGATTCACTCAGTTCTGGGTTTACGGTCATTTGGTCAAAGAGACGATAATATCCTGTTTTCGCTGACTAAATAGCACTTACAATTGTGCAATCCATGAGCCACAATTTTCTCAATTTAAGATTTGTGTAGTTTATAATTGACAAACCTGTGTACAGACAGGGGCACCCAACGAGAATATAATTCAAGACCACTTAAACATAGCATTGTTGAACGTATTTTAGTATTTAAACGGAAGATATTGACATATTTTTATCCCCCTAAAAATTTTTCATCTGTTCGGATTTCCTAGCTGAAAGTCTAGTGATCCGAAAATTATAGGGATCAAAACTTACCTTTTTGAAAATGTCAGCCAGAAAAAAAGTTCCCGAAAATTCTAGGTGACCTTTTTAGGGTAAAAATCCGTTAAAAATGGGCAATTATTCCATTTTTGAGATGTTCGAAAATCCTAGGAGAGGCAGGCAAGCAAGAAATTTAACAACAAATGTTCCGAAAATTCTAGATTTCAAATCGTCTTCCGAACAGATATTTTCCAAAAATTGTCGTTGGGTGCCCCTGTACAGAGCCCACCCTCCCCTCAAACCTTCTCCGAGTTTTACTGAGTGGAAGGAGGGGTCTGTACACAGAAAAATAACTGACTTACGTGTACAATTGTGAGAACCGTGAGTATTATTGCATACGTCATGTACAGTACATTTGTGCGTCCCAGTAGCACATTCATCAATATCTATGAAGAAAGAAATATCAGAGTCAGCAACAACAAACCATTTAAAATATGCGTTATAGTAAGCTATCAAGTAAATTGATTAATAATGAGAAAAAAGTTCATCAGTCACCAATTAACTTTCAAGGAATTCAGTTTAATCGCTAGGTCCGAGATTTTGAAATGCGAACGGTAAGTAATTAACGTAGTTATACTACTACATGAGAAATTTCTGTAATTTGATTGGCTTAGAGCAGTGGTATTTCAGCTTAATTTGAAATACCTACATGCTAAAATTACAAACCTTCTACAAGTAGTAGTGTAAACAATTAATAGCATGATTTGTAGGTGATATTTGGCACAAATACTACTAGTGATATTTCAAAATTGTCAAATTTGAGACAATTTTGAAATATCACTCGTGGTATTTATGCCAAATATCACGACGTACAAATCATGCTATTACCTATACAAATTGCATTAAATTCCCGTATATAATATTACTGATGGAAGAAGGGGGTGAAACGAACGCATCATCAGCCTACGGTTTGTAAGGCATTTGACTATTTCGAGATACCAACGTAAAATAAGGACTCTTCATCGTTACATTTTACGCTCGCTTAAGTTAACTCGGCTGGGAGGGTAACCCCTCTACGCGAGGCAGGTTTTCTGCGTCTGAGACTGGATCGATGTAGTGTTATGGATCCATTCTGAGAGAAACGTTTCGACTCACCATTTTCACTTGACCTGATAATAATACACCTTGCTTAAACCCTCCCCTCCCCTCCCCTCACCCCACCCCCTTCGGAAATAATCCAGAGCGAGCAACTTCCATAAGCTCTTGTCACGGCATTTTCACGGACCAGTTTATTTTTAGAACGGTGTTGGCATGAATTTTGAATACCTAATATTAAATTCCACAAACCAGTCAGCAAAACCAACAAACCTAAAAATGATATTTTTTACCCGTTTAAATCACGTTTAGTTTTCGTCTTTGATATCTTATACTTCGATAGCGCTCATAGATATGGTGGAGATTCTATTTTCGAGGCAAAAAGTACTCCAAAATCTTTCTAAAAATAAACTGGTCCATAAAAACGCCGTGACATAGGCATAGCATGGGAGTATTCACTCCGGATTATGGGCTCCTGCGAGCGAAAATTTGTATCAAGTGACCAAGTTCTCCCTATGCTATGCTTTTACTGTTCATTACTTCTTTTAAAAAAGGTAATTTCACGTTGAATAAATTTAGACTTTTTTAACTATTCATTTCTATCTTGAAACTTGAGATTTGCCTTTTCCTTTATGCGTGGCTCTAAATCTCTGTAATGATGACGGCTTTCTACCTTGACAGTCCTTTCCATTTCCAAGAAATCCCTGTTTACAAGTGCAGTTGTAGGATCCTATCAAATTGACGCATAGAGCATCTGGACTGCAGTCATGCGTTCCAGCGGTGCACTCATTGATATCTAAGGAAAATAGAAACGGTTCTAACACACTCGACAATCACGTATTTTGTTTGTTAGCGGGGGTTGTACAAAACTAGCCCCCTCCGTAGGCTTCATTGTCCTCTTTTTGAGAACGAAATAGGGAGAGAACGGGGAGTGACAGTGACTCCTCCTCGTTTTTTCTTTTTTTCTCGTTCTCAGACTCCTCACGGTCAGTGTTACCTTAAAAGTTGGAGGGAGTTGCCTGTGGAGGAGGCTAGTACAAAACATTGACCCATTTGGTGAGTGTTAGAGTGTCAGAGTGTAAGAAATTGTTTCGTTTGCCGGAACTTAATTAGAAGGCCAGAAAAACACTTCTTAACATCAAACCTTCGCCGTCGGCTAGTTATGGTGAGAATGGGCTAAAAAAGAGATTTACAACACCAAGGAAATAATTTTCTGCTTATTGAACGTAATTAAGCAGCTTTTTTGTTTTTCGCATATGCGCATAGGCTAAAATTTGAACTTTAGACCTCTTTTTTGGGAATCTACCCCGATTTTGTCTCGCTCTCTTCTTTTACCCTTTGCCTTTCTTTTTATAGCCAGTTTTGTTGTTCACTTGATCATCTTTCTTTCGCACGATATTTTGGCTGGCTTTTTTTCCAACAAAGAGAGAAATTTAATCTGTAAAGAGTAGTAGGTAAATAACAAATTTGGCAGTGGATTTTTTCCCAGAATGTTGCTTGTTTTTTTTGTCTGTAACTCTATCAGGATTGGTAAAAATGTCCTAAATGAGGTAAAAGTGGAAAACTCAATTCTCATTGATTTTACATGTATCACTTTAATAGCTTAAATGGAAAGCTTAATGGGTCCAGGAAGAATCATATGCATGGGTCCATATGGATCCAAAACGACCAAAGCGGACGGTAAAGAATAGGAGGTATTTGGCTCTTTGGGTCTTTTTTTTTTTTTTCTTTGATGGGGGTGGGGGGGGGGGGGGGGGGGAGGGAATTGAGTTGATTTTGAGAAGGACAGAAAATGGGGTAGAAAAGTTCTGCAATTGCGCATTATATAGCTCTCATTGCGTATTTCTTCGAGGATAACCTGTGTAAATGCCGGTGGAGAAAACTATGTCCTTTTTATCAAGTACTGTAATCACTGAAATACTAGAGAGAGACCCGTCTAAATGTTTCAAATAGTTGCCTTTGCATGGTTCTCAGAGAATGTATCCCACTAGCTTGTACAGACACCTTTTATGTTCTCTTTAGAGATGCTTTTCTTCTTGATCACCAATCGTGGCCGCCATGACGTCACGTGCAAACCAGCAATACAATTAAGAGGGGTGCGGGTATTATTGACCGCTAACATTAGGGAGAGGCACTCGTTGCGCTTACCGCCGTTCGCTGTCGCACGCTCGCCAAATTGCTGGAGAAAAAAGAAACGTCTGTGGAAAGGCCAGTATCTCATTAGCCTGAGAAAACGGCCGATATTTCGTCACGCTAACACTAGTTTTCCTGCAAAGAAGGTCTGAAGAACAAGCGCAGAAAGTCCCTAATGATGGCGCGTCATTACCCATATCTGGAGAGTGACAGATTGGTTGAAACTTTGCTTTATCCAAACTAACCTGAGATCAGGCCCAGCGGTTCTCATACATTCTCTCTAACGGCTACTGCTAAAATTGGGTCTCTGTTTTCGTTTCGCCTTGCCTGCCGGAATGTTATTACAAAGCGAAACGAAAATTGAGCCTGATATCAGGTTAAATCCAAACAGAGGCACTTCCCAGATTTGTCGGATATTGACGCGTCATCGGTATGAAATTTCTTCCTTCGTTCCTTAGAGTTCATTCCGCAAAGAAATCGGGGATGGCGTCGCGAGATGTGGGTTGTTTTCTCAGGCAAGTATGCAATTATTCTTTAAAAAAAGCATTCAAAAACTAGAGCATTTATTAGAGAACTTCTCACAAATGTATCTAGAGCCTATCGTACCTTACCTGCCCTGACAACAGCGTCAATGGCTAGGCAGTGTCAGCAAGAGAGGATAAAGCTCTATCCTCTCTTGGTGTCAGTTCATGGCTAGTCTTTCATTCAGCCGTTCATTGTCCCGTAAATAAATGCAAAGCCCTCATTTTGACGAGCGGCTGAGTGCGACCTTATTCCCAACCTCCTCCTCAGGGCTTTTTCGGGAGAATCCCTGGGGACGAGGTTGCCTTGTTCCCAGGGTCCTTTCGTTTCATCTAAGAGGAGATCCTGGAAACAAGGTCAGTGTGGTCTCTCGTGACTTTTACAACGAGTTTTTCAGGTCTCCTACCCTTTTCACAGTGCTCGCCAGTAAAACCTGCGGTACACCAACAACGGTATTTTTTGTCTGTGAAACCGGTTTGGCATGTTGAGTTGTTACTGCAGGGACTGTTGACACAGGCACTCTACAAATACAAGAACGAGAAAGAATAAATATATTTCGTTCGTGTTCACGTTCCAGCGGAGTCAACTGGCTATGTTTCTAAATTACCTTTAGGCTCTCTCAATTTACCCCCCCCCCCCCCCCGGGGGGGGGGGTACTGAACAAAATTTTATCCGGGGAGGCTCCACGGTCTAACCTCTCACCCTTTTATATACGAACTTACCTCTATGGCTGCCTCGTCACGTGGTTGCAAACCGCGAATTTCCGTTGGACAATATTCAGGAATGTGAAATACAGTAAACACGTGACCTATTGAACTTTTCTTGAGGGATGGGGGCTACCCACCCTAAACAATCTGTCATCACTACAAGATTCCATTTCAGTTCTTCCTTTTAATAGCGAGGGGACTGGGATCCAATTTGCTTCGACTAATGGAGATGGACTACATCTCAGTTACACCATTTACACTATTTCTCTACAGCCCAACTATTTCTAGCATTCCATACGCTTCTTTCGTGCCTAGCAACCTCCCGCGTGCATCCATAACTCGATGGTTGCACACTGAACGTTTACCATTTCTTAAATTTTGCAGCTTACTCGTTATTTCCGCCTTTCATGACAAGCAAAGATTGGACGCTGCGCCCTTTGTCACGCGACGGCCATCTTGTCTCAAGAGATTAAAAAACTTTGTATTAGCACGGCTAGCCTCGTTTTCACTGCGAGGCTATCGGTGCAAATGCAAACGCTTTTTTAAAATCTCTTGGGGCAATGGTCTATTAGTGCTGAAGTCAGAACAGCTGATAGCCAATCAGATTTAAGAATTTTGTTACAGTTATGATAACTGTAAAGCAAATGCATTAATGCTAGAAATAATCTGTCGGCTAACTTAAGAATACTAATGTAATGTGTGTGGTCGAACTTTAAATATAAACTTACCCTACTGCCGCGATAAAGGAAATTTTGATCATTCACTAAATCATCTTCGTGGATTTCGTGAGTAGAGTTGCTCAGTTCGCATTTGTGGACTCCAGCTTGACTAGTCGGTATTTCAAAGTTATAACTTGCACAATTGGGTTCCATGAAGCAGAAATACCCACACGAATCCTCATCAGCGACATCAACAATATTTACCACGTGATTGAGTAGTCGTTTTCCGTTGAACGACTGTTCAGGGTTGAAGACCAGTTCACGGCATCTCTGATCTATTAAGACAATCAATAAAATCAAAACATAAATTTTTCAGGGGTTCCCAACGACGATTTCCTCCTAAATACATTGAAAGTACTTTTTAGATTATCCAGAGTAGATTTAGAGCTGTAAAAATACATTTTAGTGGGGCTATAAAATTTGATTCAGTTCGGTCATCCTTAGGGGAACTTGAGTCGTTTCGAAATTACAAGGACTTCAGTATTATATTCACGAAAATTTTAGATGCAATTTAACGTTCAGTACGAAAGTGAAAATTTTTCTTATTCCCGCGGCTCTCTTCATCTCATTGCTCAAAGTACAAAGAGTATTGGTATTAAATTTGGTTGAAAAGGTTTCTTATTTTTATTGATTTAAAATTAAATCACTGAATTAATGGTAAAAAAGGTGTATAACGAATGACTTTTCGAAAAACTTTGTTTGCTGTAAAATACAGGTGATCGCACCCGGATATAGGGAGCTTAAGTAACTACAACGACGACGAAGACAACAACTTCAAGAAACAATAGATTTAATGATCAAAACAACAGCTCTGCATGTGCATCACGTTAACCCTTTTAGCACATTTCTTTGACGTCCACTGAACGACTACGACGTGAAACCTCCTAATTTGACGTTTTATGGAGGACGTGGACATACGACGACGAATTTTCCTTCCTCTTTTTGAACTTGAATAAAATCCTTAAGAATTCAACTCCAGGAAAAGTCGCCTACATTTGACATATTGAGCGGGTCCAAATAGACGCGAGTGAGTTTGAAAGAACACGAATTCATTTTTCTAGCAATGTTTTCACCGCCGTCGTCGCCGTCGTTGCTTAAGGTCCCTATTACCCGACTGTCAACGAAGCATTTCTTGTTAATAACCCGAAACAAACAGAAGAATGTTGTATTAAACCACTTGAACTGTGAATTGGGAACTTTGTTAGTCTGAAACAGTTTCTCCTGCAGATACTTGAAAGATTATCGTCACATCTAAAACTATCACATCACAGAAACAACAACAAAAAACTAACCTTGTACCATGGTTTCGCCTATTGTTTCTTGTGCTTGAGACAGCAAACCGAACAATGAGAAGACAAAAGTAGAAATCATAGCTGAGTTCTTTTCGCCGGAAGACCAGGATTTCGCTTAGCACCTGCTCCACTCAAAGTTCTTGGGTTTGGCTAAATATATTCAGTGTTTTAAATTTTTATCCAGTCGCCGTTGTCATTGTTTCTTTTAATCAGACTATCAGCAGGGCTTAATCCAGATTATTCTGTGTTAGCCCTTCACTCAGTCTTCCCCAGCGCTTTTCGACTGAGTTGTCATTTAGTAATAGATCTTAAAACCCAATATTGGTAACACTGGAAAATATTAGGAAATTTATTCAATAATTTTTTAACTGTACGACATCGTTGACGTCGTTCTATTTTAAAACATTTCTATCATGAAAGACTGCTAATTTTATTTGTTACTGTTATAAACATAGCTTAATTACAGCATCAAAAAAGAGAAAAAAAACACCTGCCCAACTAGCTCCAAACTCATAGTCAGAAATGCGTGTGAACATCCGTGGAGGGAGAGTGGCCGGGTTGGGGGGGGGGCGGGGTTGGAGGTGGGTTCTTGAGAGCTACCCACATGAGGTCCGGAAAATAGGCTTTGTTAGATTGTGCTGGCATAATTTTTGGCATAATTCGTCATTACTAGCATAATTTTCATCTATTTTCCGAAAAAAGCACTGCTAGTAGTGTGATTTGCACTTTTGGCTAGTCTTGTAGCACAAAATATTTATTTACTGATCCCGTAAGCAATTTTTTAAGCCCGACATCAGCTGGCAAATTTAAGCAACAAAATCATTTTTTTTTTTTTTTACTTTTTTGTTACATTACAAGTGAAGATCTGTACGGTCATCTACCAAAAGTTTCTGTCAAGATCAGGAACAGAAGAATGAGAGTAGCCGGGCATTGTGTTAGACACAAAAAGGAGGAGGCATCGAAGCTTGTGCTGTGGCAGCCACAACACGGACAAACTAAGAGAGAAAGACCTAGGGGGGCGTACATAAACACTTTGCTTGAGGACACCGGGTCACTCTACTATCGGACAACTCAGAACATCAATGCTAGACCAAAGTGACTGGCGACGGAGAATCCATGTTTTCCAAGCTAGCGCTTGACCAAACTAACTAACCTGTCACATTCATGGGACCTGGGTCCCACGGAAAGTGATCCAGGACTCAACGCATGCGCATAACTGGCTTCGTTACCTAAGATGGCGTCGGTCGCCGATGTTTAGTTGGTCGTAATTTGTTTGAGTTTTTATTGTTGTCAGACAATGACTTATGCACTCTTAAAGTTTCTAGATGTAAATATGGTAAAAGTGTTCGCCAGATTTACTTGTTTGTTGCATAGTTATTGAGGTATTTTTACCAGGTTTAAAGTAAAAAGTAAAAGCATCATTTCTGTATTTACAAAAAGTAGCACAATTATTGGCATAAATTAAGAAACATACGATCACTGCTACAAACATTTTAAGCAACTTTTTCGAGCACACGTTATCACAGCCCGACCGGGAAAGCGGCATGGGTTAAAACTGGGAGGTCATTTTCTGCACTATTCACCACCAATCTGATGAACAACTGTATATAGTATTGTTATTTCAGCCGCGTCCTTTATATCCGATAGTGTAATGTCCTCTAATGGTTCATTTTCTAAATCTAAATCTAAATATCGTTATGTCGGCAAAATCGTTTGGGACATTACGCCAACTCTAAGATAATAATAAATAAAACTATACTAAAATATACAAAACTATTAAAAACTATTAAAAACTACTGATAAAAATAAAACTAAATCAGTTTGCTTTTAAAAATACAGAGGGATTGGCTGGAAACAGTTTCTTCTGGAAGTTTGTTCCATTCAGTTACTGTCCTGGGAAAAAAAGAAAATCTAAAAATATCTTTATGTCCTTTCGGTACAATAAATTTAAAATCATGGTTTCCCCGGGTTCTCCTTTCTTTGTTTGTTATCAAATAATCCCCCCGATCCCCATCTAGGAGGCCGTGGCACATCTTGTATATAGTGGAGAGCCTTGCGTGTCTTCTCATTGTTTCAAGTGTGTCCCACTGTAGGTCTTGCAGCATTTCCGTCACGCTCGTTGTTCGATCGTAATTTCCAGTGACAAAGCGGGCTGCTTTCCGCTGTACCCTTTCTAGAGCGGCTTTATCTTTCTGGTAATGTGGGTCCCATGCGCTACAGGCATACTGGAGTTTTGGCCTCACAAGTGTCATATACACGGTTTCTTTCACTGACTTTGGACAATTCCACAGGTTTCGCTTGATAAGTCCCAAGACCTTATTTGCCCTAGATGTGATTGTTTCAATGTGTGGTGACCACCTCATTTAGTTATCGAGGACTACCCCCAGATAAGGATGAGATTCCACTTCTTCTAGGATTTGTCCACAGAATACGTATTCCCGCTTTGGTGGATCTCTCCTGGTTGTAAAACACATGATCTTGCACTTTGAAGGATTAAATTCCATCTTCCACTTTTGTTGCCAATCTTCTAATCTATACAAGTCCTCTTGGAGATCGGCTGTGTCTTCATCACAACAAATTGTCCCATATAACAATGCATCATCAGCAAAAAGTCTAACAGTAGAGTTAAGACTATCAGGTAAATCATTTATATACATTAAGAACAGTAGCGGTCCTAAGACTGTTCCTTGGGGAACACCAGATGTCGTAACTACAGGGGCAGATGATGCCCCCTCAATTACCACTGATTGGGTACGCTGTGTTAGAAACGATTCAAACCAGTTATGTAGTGGGCCACGAATTCCGTAATAATCAAGTTTCTTCAAGAGTCGGCGATGGGGAACTTTGTCGAATGCTTTTGAAAAATCAAGGATTGCGGCGTGAATTGTTTTGTTAGACTGGATAGCACTTGCTATATCATGAATGGTACATATGTACTGTGTTTCTGTTGATCGTTTCGCTCTAAAGCCATGTTGACAATCAGTGAGCACTCCATATCGTGAAAGATGCTTCATAACATGGCTGTGTACAATATGCTCAAGTACCTTTGATGCAATGCAGGTAAGTGACACGGGCCTATAATTTGAAGGATCCGATTTTTCACGAACGCGCTGTATACCTTTTATTTAGAAAGGAGAACAAAGCGGATTCGAAGACTGGGCCGAGTATTGACGGTACCGGAGGCAACCTGAGGCTTACAAAGAAGACGTGGATGCCGCGTCTTCGAAATGTGGTATCTGGGCTACCAAGGGGACAAGGGAAAACTGAGAATATTCACTGAGTTTTTACGCCACCATAGCAATAGGGCAGTTTTCTAGCCAGTTTACACTTTCTCAATTTTTCTCGCATTTCCCAGATGAAAGTGAGCAACGGCAGCCAGCGGAGGGTTGGCAAATGTAAATTTAACACCTGAACGGCCGAACATATTTTGAGGATAGGGAATGGAAGATGACAAGATCGGGTAAGGTTTACGAAGCCGTTCAGGGAAGTTAGCAAGTTAACGAAAGCGTGCGATCGAAAGCGTATTATGGAGCGCGGGCTCGTTTCCCGAACAGCAGCTGGTAATCGAGCCTTGCTATTTACAATCTTCTGGCTTTTTGGTTTGCCATTCAGATCTCTGCGGGACCGTGTGTAAGCATTATTAATCACTGAAGGCAAGATTGATATGAGGTGCGGTGCATCTACGTCCATATTGCCCATCGCAAAACTCAGTCCCAGATCCCTGCAATGGTCACTTTTGAAAATATACGTTGACTAGCGCATAAAAAGTCAAGTTAATATAAAAATGCGTACGTTCTCGAGGTGTATTACCGCTGTTTCAGTTTTATTTTTGCTTCCCCAAGGTTACAATCTTGCTAGACAAAGATAAACTGGCATTTAATATCCCCTCCCCCAAACCGAGCAAAAACAGATTTTTAGCGTAGCAACTCTACAACCCTAGCCTCTTCCGCAGGCAATACTGTTTTTTTCTTTAGAGAACGAGTGGGAGAATGGGGAGAGAACAGCGAGCTACAGTGATGGCAAGTCCACCACATTTTTTTCTCCTTTTCTCATCCTCAGACTCCTCACAGTCAGTGTAACAGGAGTTGCCTGCGGCAGAGGAGGTTACTACAACGATGTCACACAACGATGTCTTGTTAACGGTTCTCTTTCTAGAATCTGCTCTCTTAAATGTGGGGTACCGCAAGGAACAATCCTTGGCCCCCTTTTATTTCTTATTTATATTAATGACTTGCCAAACTGCCTTACTTCGTGCCAGCCTAGAATGTATGCCGATGACACCCACATTACTTATGCTGGCGTTGATGTGAATTCAATACAGTTAACTCTGAGTCACGATTTAGATAACCTAAACAAATGGCTTATTTCCAATAAACTTACTTTGAACACTTCTAAAACTGAATTCATGCTAATTGGCTCCAGACAAAAATTGAGTACTTTGTCGAACCCACTTGAGCTCTCGATTAATAATGTTCCGATAGAACACGTTTCCTCTGTCAAATCGCTTGGAATATTTATTGATGAAAATCTACGGTGGCAAACACACATTGATAAATTATCTAAAAAGGTCGCTTCCGGAATTGGAGCAATAAAAAGAATTAGACCTTTTGTCCCTCCACCTACCCTTCACTATATATACAACTCACTAATTCAATCTCATTTCGATTATTGCAATCTTGTCTGGGGTAATTGTGGTAAAACATTATTTGACAGGCTACAGAAGCTTCAGAACCGTGCCGCTCGCGTTTTAACCTTCTCTAGCTATGATGCTGATGCTAACCGTTTGATTAGACAACTCGATTGGAAAGACTTGAGCACTCAATTTCAAATACAGAAATCCATAATGGTATACAAGTCTTTAAATGGCCTTGTTCCTGAATATTTATCATCTAAGTTTGTTAAACGAAATGAAACGCGTTACTCCCTGAGGGACTCTGTTAACAAACTATTTGTCCCATTTCCGCGAACTAATTTCATGAAAAACAGCTTTACTTATAGCGGAACAGTTCTCTGGAACAGCCTACCCTGTCATGTGAGAGAAGCCGAATCTCTTAGTCAATTTAAAAGATTAGTTAATGTTCATTTTTAATGTTATACACGGCATTCATGAAAAACAGGTTTTAGTTAGATTAGTTGTAGTCAGGTTTTGAATTTTGTTTAGGATAGTTAGGTTATTTTTAATTTTTTAAATTCCTGATGGATTTTACCGTGTTTAAATAAAGATTGATTCTACATTCATTCTTCTGATTCTACAACCCCACATAAAAAGCCATTCCTTTTTTGTCTTGCCTCTTTTTCAAAACGAGGCCGAGTGCGACGTCTCTGATATGGAAATAGTTTATTTTATTCTCACACTACTAAAGCTCATTTTTCCCCCACCACACCACTTTGAAAGTAAGGTTTTGGAGCTCGGAAATGACCATTTCGTTATTATCGCTGTTTGTCGATAAAAGCTTGGTTAATTTTTACCCATCCGGCCGGGGGTGGAGTACTTGGGCTGGTTTGTTTTTTTTTCTGGGAGTGAAAATGTTTAATAGTTCATGGACTATAAACAGACCTGGAAGAAACTCTTAAAAAATAATATCGACACTGATTCTTAATATCTTAGGAAAACGTGACAATCGGCAATATTTTTTATATACATAAAATATATATTGTGTTTTGTGATTTGGGTATTAGAAGCTGCAAAAATGTTACTTTAAATAATAGTTCTTAGCCGCAAGTTATTGCGCAAAAAATAAAAAAGGAATAAACAAAACTCACCCGATGAGTTTAATTCGTTTTTAACGTGATCCATCAATTTCTTCACGAACAAAATGTAATGTACAGGGAGGGAAAAACGCGCCTGTCTTATAATAAAAGCTCGGGAAAACATGTATTAAAAACACTTGTGTAAAACTGTTTTCAGGGAAGCGTTAGACAAGATAATATGTTTTTGCTTGTTTTTAATTAAAAGGTAGCAAGTAAAAGCACCTAATTTAATCCTTTAAGCAATAATTGATACGACGGTAAAAAAGTTTTGTGAAATTGACAGATGAAAAGCGGCTGTTAGTTTCATAGCAAATCAGCAAACAGTAGGTCTCTGGCTTATTTTAACTGCAATTCATCCAAAGAAACAGAATTATTTATTTACTGAAGAGAATCAAAGACGACTGATGGACAAAGTTCTTCAGTTTGCAATTGATTCATAAGCAGTAAAGATAACGAAATCGTAACTGTTGCAAACTTATCATCTGTGAAGCAGTATTTAATATTCATCCATCCTTATCAATCAGTCTATAGAGTATTAGGTTAAGAGGTTTTTAATTAAAAAGGAACTCAGTATTGCTGATTAAGTTTTTATTCTGGGCGGCGTATTAGACTGATGTTTACCAAGCTAAATCATAAATCACTCGACTATCACCAGTGTCGTTTGGTAATTTCAAGGCGTCTATCTATCTATCTATTTTCTCGACCACGGTTTCAGATTGACGGAAGATTATAGTATATTTGAGTTCAGTACGCACGTTGTTCCTTTAATACAAATAGACGAACCCGAAAAGTGGGAGTTTTTAACCAAGAAAAGACGCACCCCGTCATCTCGATCTCGGCTTGGGAACTACCGGCTGACGTCTCCTGCTCATCGATCCGATCATGGCCAACCTTTCTATACAAAATATTCTCGATTCCACCAAAAAGTTTTCAAATATCACTACTGAAAGCGAGACAAAACTAAACTTTGCCGTAGATGCTACAGTACTCAATATCATCCTCACCATCATTTTTAACATGGTTGTCTGTCCTTTTACCGTCCTTCTCAACATGATGGTGATCATAGCCGTGAAGCGAAGACCGAGACTTCAGAGCTATGCCAACATTTTACTGGCCTGTCTAGCTGTTACCGACGCACTGACTGGTCTCACAACGCAGCCACTGTATAGCTTGTGGAAAATATTACAGTTGCTAGAAATGAAAACCCACGAAACGATCGGATTTTTATACACCATCTTTCTCCGCGCCTTGTCTCTTTGTTCGTCTCTTCATCTCGTGTTAGTTACTAGCGAGAGGCTCATAGCGATCCGATTCACCGAGCGTTACGCTAGCATAGTTACAAGAAGAAACATTAGAGCAGCTGTTATCGCTTCCTGGGTCGTTTCTACCTCCTATGCTGCACTTGGGGAGCCACGAAACACAAGCAAGGCATCGCTGTTAAATTTATTAGCAGCTTTAATCGTTGTTTCGTGCGTTATTTTCATGGCATTTGCTTATGTAATTTTGTTTCGCGAGACACGCCGCCATGTTAAGATGATTAAAGCTCACCAATTACCTCAAGAAGAAGTGCACAGATTCAACAAAGAGAAAAAAGCTCTCAAAACAACCGTTCTAGTAGTCAGTGCGGTGTTTGTAAGTTTTTTGCCCATGGCTGCTGCAACGGTGACGGTTTTTGTGTTGAAAAAGATGAACTTTTTTCACCAAGGTTTGATTGCTGACTGCCTGCCGTGTATTTGGGTCCGCACGTTTATTATGTTTAACTCTGTTGTTAATCCACTTATTTACTGTTGGCGTCAAAAAGAGATGAGAAGTTTTGTTTTTCGACTTACTTCTCCAGCTGTGGGACCCGAGTAAAACTCAACTTTGTGTGCGGGTGACAAGTACCAGGGTCTAGAAAGGGGGGGGGGGGGGGGGAGGAGCTAGACTTTCTCAAAGTCGTTCGCATGGTTTTCTGTACGATCGCCCTTCGCGTTCACTGTCGCGCTACGCGCTCAAAAGCTCGACTTGTGAGCAAGTCTAGGGAGGAGCCTGATCCCGATTTCTCTCCTTTTTCACGAAAATCCCGCATCCCGCACTATTTTTCATCACTTTCCCGAAACCCGTTTTTGTTTCCAAAATACATAAGTTAAAAAGACCAATTGCTGCAAAAGCTAAAAAAGTAACAGGGAGATTGGCCCTTTCGATTGATATTTTGAATTTACGTGTGTTTTAAGGCCATTGCAATATCTTTTAATGCCTCAGTATGACGAAGCAGAGAGGAAAAGCGGAAGAAACGAAGAGGTAAACGAGATACTAGGAGTAACCACAGAACGCTCACCTGTTTGATTCACATTTGCCGCTAGAACGTACGACTTCCCGCCAAATCCCGTCCGACAGACAGACAAAAAAATCTCGCAACCCCTTGCCCGAATTTCGGCAAATACCGCTTCCCGGGTAGCAGTCAGATCACGTTTTCGGTCAATATAATTTGCTTTTCCCGAATCCCAAACCGTATGCTTGGCCAAATCCCGGATCCCGAAAATATAAAATATCAGCAATTAAGTCCATAGCGACAAACCGTTGAGTGGTGCCGGATCTCCCAGTTGTAGACCTAGATCAGTACAATAACAAACAACAACAACAGTTTATTTGTACTACTGTAGACAACTAAAAGAATTTACAAGAATATAACAGTGTAAACAAATATTAAATAAACAGTGCATACAGTAGTGGGACACTCAAAATAACTAAAAAGCCATTCTTTGGATCTAAACGTAAAAATCATTGAGTCATTTTATCATTTTGGAGACCCCGTTAATGCCCGGGGGGGTACTGCCATATACTGGGGCTATATAGGTATGTGCCGCTGTGAAGGGTACGGTTTTCAAGCAGTTTACTCTAGTATAGGGTATATAAATCAGAGCGTTTGGGTCTAGAATAGGGTATCATTTTTCAGGAAACTTGATCAGTTGGTTGAAGATTTTATCTAGACTAGGGATTGTGTTATAAGGATTTGTTTTGGCTAGACTGTGCTAGTGACCTCAGTAGTTTCTGGAAAACAGCTACTCTAGGATAGGGAGTTTACTCTAGTATAGGGTAGCAAAATTCAGCTGAACTAGCTCTGGTATAGGATAAGGGTTACAGGGTCCCAGCGGCACATCCCCACCCAGAAATTCCTAAAGTACCCCCCCCCCCCCCAGGACGACCAGGATTTTATGGCCTAACGGTGGTCGTATTAACGGGGTTCCACTGTACTTTGTTTGCAATCGGTATAAAAGTTGGATATTTCGCCCTTGTAAACTAATGCCTGTGTCTGGAGTTGCCGTTCAGATCTCTAGGACCGTCCAGTAAGTATTAATCACTTGCGGCAAGATTGATGACGGATGACATTTCAGACTAATCCAACTGTTTTAGTAATTGCACATCGCGAAACTCATTCGCAGACCCCTTATCACTTTCTGTAATGGTCGCGCTTTTAAAAATGTACGTGGACTAGCACACGAAACGTCAAGTTAATATAAAAATGCCCAAGTTCACATTTTTATTACCGCTCTTTCAGTTTTACATTTTGCTTGCCCAATGTACAATTTTTCTAGACAACCATCAACTGACATCCTCCCCCTCCCCCCACCAAACCGAGCACAAACATATTTTTAGCGTAGCAACTCTGCAACCCTAGCCTCCTCAGCAGACATCACTGTCCTGTTTTAAAGAACGAGTGAGAGAATGGGGAGAGAATGGGGAGCTACAGAGATGGCAACTCCACCACATGTTTTTTTGTCCTCTTCTCGTCTTCAGACTCCTCACGGTCAGTGTAACAGGTTGCCTGCGGTAGAGGAGGCTACTACAACCCCACATAAAAAGCCATTCCCGTTTTGTCTTGCCCCTTTTTCAAAATGAGGCCGAGTGCGACGTCCGGCTGATAGTAAAGTTTTGGAACTTGGAAAATGTATTTTCTCGCATTTGGGAATTAACGTGGTGGTTGCATTTTGGTATTTGGGTGTTACATCATAGCATGCTTCTGCATCCTGTCACTCGTGTTATCGTACATAAGGTGTACGTTTTAGGGCAAGGTCACTCGACGGCATATCTCTTTGCACTTGTACGTTTAAATTTTCGCTCTATTTTTCTTTTGCGGCTTTTTGTTCGCTTCCACTTTTTGCGTTATAGTCTCTTGATATTCTTTAGTTTGTACTTATTTTCATTAATATATTATCTCGATGGCATTTTTCTTTTTCATAATTCACGTCTAATTATTTCACCTATCTCTTTTCAGTGTACAGTTTTGCAGTTGTAATTCATTATATTTAGTCTGTTTTCTAATATGAATTATAAGTGGCTTATTTGTATTTGTGTAAAGTGACTTATTGTAATTTTAAGTCATTCAATTATTCTGTTTGTTAAGCTGCCCGCCTAACTGGTTTATAGTTTTTAAACGAGATGAGTATTCCTGATCTTTTAAGCGTTGTTGTACATTAGAATGAAAATAATTTGTTCTCGTTTCACTGCAGAGTGATTAGAGAACAATGGCCATTGTTTGTCAATAGAAAAATTGGTTATTTTTCACCCATCCGGTCGGCGGGGTGGGGGCACTTGTCCTGGTTTGGAAATAAAAATAAGTGTATTTTTATCCGTCGGGGTGGTAATTGGGTTGGTTTTGCAATGAAAATCTGCTTATTTTCGACCCATCAGGCTGCTACTTGGGCTGGTTTGCTTTGACCTGTGTGGTGGTACTTGGGCTGGTTTTGCAATGAAAATATTATATACGTATTTTTGACCCATTGGGGTGGTACTGGAGCATTATAACGAAGCTTTAACAGGAAGGTGTCTACAAAACAGGTCAGATGATAACGTTTTATTTTCATCAAAATTCTAAGAAATGATAACAACCAGTAGAAAGCAGCAGTGAAAAAAAATATTTGCACTTGCATTCACGATCATACAGTTGAATTTTACGAGCATCCCCACGACGAAAGGTGACCCAATGCAACGCAAAACACACAAAAACTCTTCAAATTATTTTTTGTCATCATCGGATGATTCCGCATCACTCAGTTTTTCTATTCCCTTCTGATGCTTGTCCATTGCCTTACGGTGGCGACGGATGGCATCTTC
>OZ038001.1:22146105-22186105 GCA_964035705.1 Porites rus | reverse complement strand
TTATCATGACTCACAGTTTGTCATCAGTGGGGGGTGCGGATATTAGGCGGTCGGAATGACCATTGCAATACCGCCGCCCACACATGACAGGCTCACACACGCAACATAACGTTACTACTACAATTACCTCCTTTGTTCATTATCATTTTCATTATGTAATTACGGCAAAAAAAAACACACGTATATCACAGTACCTTTTAGACCAAAGGGAAATGTTAAAGGGTATTAAAGCAATCCTTTGAAACATGCAGATAGATAGAAACCTGTATTTCAATATTTCGTAGACGAAAGGTGATTTTCGTACAATATTGAGCTTAATCCACCGCCAGTTTCCGTTCGAACAAAAGAAAATGTCCGCAAGTGACTAAATAAAGTTACTTTTAAGTCAATAAAGAAGTTTTTGAAGAAAAAAAACGTTCCTCCTGGAAAGACGTGTACTGACAACAAGTTTGCGTTGAGATACATAGACATTTTAAGTACTAGTTTATGTAACATCCAAATTAAACACACACAAAAAATACACCAAAAGAAAATAAGATTCTCACCTTTCCGACTCCGCTTCCTTTTTCTCCAACTGTCATCGTCCTTAGCTGCAAAAAGGGAGACGAAATCAGCCGTCTTGAAACCACAGATAATCGCAACGACGCCATATTGGATCACGTTTTGTGTTCGTCCGTCAGGGACTGGGCTATAGCACAGAAAGGGCTTGGGCACTAGAACCTTCTGCAAGCTCGCTTACGGGGCAGTTTTGAAGCGTAGAATGAGAGAAAAATTGTGTACATTTGCGGCCTTTAAAAGCAAATTTTCGCTTAAAACAACAGTTATGGAAAGATGACGATAAAAGAATTATTCTGTGAGTGAAAAAAGGGATGTCTAGCTCGAACAAGAGGGAGGAATATGAAGAGAAACTTTTGCAGTCTTCTCGAAGGGGAGACATCGACACAGTGGTTGTAAGTAGCAAACAATACTATGTTTTTGTTTTTGCTAAGAAATCACAGGCCAGACCTCCCAGGGATTTGAAAACGCGTAGTTATTTTAAAGATTTATCACAACAATGCCATTTACAACGCCTCATATTTTCTACGCTAATAACAATTACAACTGTCTTAATGTTTTGCTTCAGCGTCAGTGAAATGTCTGCAAAATATAAGCACACGTACATGTACCTTTGTTTTACCGGAAACTATGAATGCCTTTCTATCATTCTCTTTGTGGATTGTTTCCCAAATAAAACCATTCATTTTAAAAGCAAAAAAAAAAACGTTGTTCCTATGGTAAGAGAGAACGAGAAGATCACGAGTTAATCACTGTTCTGACTTGAAGATTTCCCTCATGCTTGCCCGAATTTTTCGTTGCTTTCGATCAGCTTGTAGAGAGAAAAAAACAATAGCGTTAAAACTTATAACATCAGTCACTTCCTTACAAGCTCATTGAATTTATATCTTGTAAATAATGAGCCCGATTCTTGTACAAATCAACTTACAACTGAGGACTGATCCTCCGTAAGTCGGTATTTATATAGGTCTTTGGCACAAATTAGCATAATAGTATTGTGCTGTTGTCGATTTATTGCATGCTCTTATTAAAAAAAAAGCTTTGTTAAAAACGTTTTGGACTACAATGATGACATAAAAAAATAATACAAACGTAGTTATCTTTATAATTATTTTATAAACTCTTTTGGATGTGAAAGCGAGTTTTTGAGTAGAAGTTTAAGTAGAATTCTCTTGTGTATTGTTTTAGTTTTAGTGCATCTAAATTCAGTTTTTGGTTCATCAAACACATTGACAGATGGTGAGATCCGGCAGGGGTATTTTGCAGAATGCAGAGTGGCTGCCAAATGTCGAATGTCTCTAAAGTTCGGTGATTAGGGTTAAACATTAAATTGAGTAAATCAGGTTCCATTTAAGGTGACATTATACTAGGAAAACGGACCTGAAACTTGATTCACTCAGTTTCCTAACCCTAATCACTAAACTTCAGCATCATTCTGCATTCGGCATTCGGCATTCAGCATTCTGCAAACTCTCACCATCTCACAGCTCAGGTTATCATCTTATGGTCTCACTACTTAACCTCTAATTCTCATTGTGGATCAGAAAAGCTTGAAATTGCCAAACAATCCCAGTTGGAATAAAATTAAAAAATAAAAAAGTCAGTGTTTATAATGGCCAAGTTTTAAAGGCATGTGTCATTAAGTTTACAGGCAAAGGCTTGTGCCATCTTCCATGCCACCTTCAACTGACAGCAGTGTCAAATGAATGCCTTTTTTTTTACCTTCTTTCTGTTTTCTAGAACCTGTTACAAGCTAAGACATCCAAGAGTAATTCCAAAAGAATTGATGTAAACTGCAAAGGTATTGATTTTATTACTTGTTTATGAGGTAGAAAAGGTAGGAACCACATGAGGAAGGAAGGTAGCAAATGGAATGAAAGAGACATGAATAGGGGAAGAAGAGGGGAGGGAGGTGTCTCCAAGGAGAGAAAAACATGTGTACCAGAAGCAAAGGGGTGTGTACTTAGAGAGAGTACCAAAAAAGGGTGAGGGGGGTATTCTAGGGCAGAAAATTTTTAAAACTAAGAAACCAGTGTCTGAAATATAGCTGCAGGGGTGTGTACCAGGCAGGAACTAGGGGTGTTAAGAAACTAGGAAAAAGATGAATGCCTGTTAAAAGGTTGTGATCCACAAGTGAAAAGATCAGAAAAGAGGAGAAAAATTAACGGAAACCTTTAAAAAGAATGTTGCAACTGACAAAGAAAGTGGTGAAACCTGGAGAGAACGGCAGCACGATAACACCAATTCTGGAATCCGGAAACAGAATCACTGGAAAAGAAAGGGAATACGGAATACTGAATCAACTATTAATGATAGAAAATTAAAGAATTTCAAATTGCATAGTTTAAACTAGAAGATATAGCAAATAAAATTTAGCAGGAACAAAGGAAAAGGAGAGAAACAGGGCAGAAAAAAAGACCCATCTGGTTGTCCAGAACAAGCTGATTTTTTTTGTTGTGCAAAGTAACTTCTTATGCTCAGCGTGCTAGAAAAACGGAGTGAAGGAAAAAATTAGCCAATCATTGGAGAAAGAATCAAGTTCATTGTATGTGAAGGTTGAGGGAAAGTGGGAAAGGTGAAATAGTGAGATTCTCTGTTTTGTCTCTAGGGAAATCCAAATCCAACCAAGGATGGACTCCTCTTCATCTGGCAGCTTATTTTGGTCACAAGAATGTTGTACAGGTCTTATTGGAGGTGTGTCATTTACTAGACAATAAACTGAAAGGAAGCCCAGGAGTGCTCTGAACCTGTGAAATCCAGGGTGCCCAGCATATGGTTTCTATGAAAAAACTAAGTTTTCCTAGTCACCTGGGAGCAAACATTAACCCTTTAAGTCCCGATAGTGACCAACATCAATTTTCTCCTAACAATATCCATTAATTGTCAAGAGATACAGTTATGAGAATTAACAAATGATCACCAAAGAGAAAATACCCTGATCTGTTATTAAATTCTCTCAACTGATTCCTAAAGCAAATGTATGGAGATCAGTTTGGAGAATTTGTATGTTGATATTGGGACTTAAAGGGTTAAGTGTTAGAGACCACCGGTTGCTGCTAGAGGATTGCTTTAAGTATGTAAAAAATTTGTCATTTTCTCAACCAATCCAGAAGATTTCCAAGAAAGATAAAAAAGACAAGAAAAGCAGCTTTTCCCCTTTTGTGCCTTTAGAGCTAAGCTTACTGTATTGCCCAAGGTGCTCATTGTCAGTGTCCATAAATTATAAGTACACATATCATACCATGATGTAGTCAGTAAACAGGTTAAGCTAACTGAGTTGATTCTCTTATGGGATGATTGAAGCTGGGAACAAGCTAAGGAAGCTCATGAATGGAGTTAATAAACAATCCAGCTGTCTCTCTGGACTTATGGTACCTCCAAAATATTTTTTTTGTTATTCTCAGCCTGTTTCAGACAGCTTCCACTTTGTCATAATGAGAGAAGCGAATAGTGAGAGTGAAATTCAGGGGAAGACTTCATCCATTTTTTTCATGTTCTATTTCTTTGTTATCTGTTTCAATTCAATTCAATTTTAGTTTTTTGTTTGCTCCTTACAAATAACTGGTAGCTTGGGACAGTGTTACAGAGTTAGGTTATCTGTATATGTGAATATCCTGGTTTTCCAGAACATCAGCCATTGACAAGAAACCTCAGTTGAAAGCTTTATTTTATACTCTTTTTTAATTATGTTCTTTTAAGAATGGAGCGGATGTGAATTCCAGGAATGGAATGGGAGATACTCCATTACATCGTGCTGCTTTCACTGGAAGAGCTGTAAGTGTTTGGTGATGATAAGTTTTATTACTGTGTGGAGGGAACTAGGTGAAAAAAAGAGATGAGTTGAGAAATAATCTATGTAACATTCTATTCTGATATCTAATGTTTTTGATAAATAATTCTTTAAATTATAATGTGTACTACTTTAGTATAATGAATTATGTAGTTTCCCCATTTTATTTGGAATATAGCACATTGTAGAACAAAAAAATATAAATAAAACTATTCTCCAAATAAGGTACACTTACTTCACATTTTGCAATCAATTGTGTCTGTATAGATGTTCTGTGATTTTGCTTTTGTTGTTGTTGTTGTTGTTGTTGTAATTTTTGTTACAAATTCTCTACTCCTGTTTTGTCCAAGAATGACCAAAAACTATGCCTTGCTTTCCCTTTGATAGAATCATTTGATATCAACCTTTAATGAGTTCACAGTATGAGAAAAAAATAACTCAGAACTTAACCATCTCAATGCAAATGCAATGCAAAATATGGAATTTGGCATGGCATATATACCCTCTTCCTAAATACGAAATGAATCTTTACCAACTCAACTCTTTTAGGATGTGGTCACGCTGCTTATTCAATACAATGCTGATGTGACAATCATAAATGGGGAAGGGAGGAAACCAAGTCAAGTTACAAATAGTACAGAGGTTAAACAACTCATCAAAGGTAGGTTTTTGTTACTTATAAACCTATTGGTGCTCAGATAATACTGGGCATGATAATGATGCTTTTTTTTCCCTTAAGTGACACAGCCAGCTCGGAAGAATCCTAGTTTAGTGGCCTTAGATCCCATGAGTCTCCTGTACCTCAGTGGTAGAGCATCTGGACTAGAAACCTGGCCCTAGTTGGTGAAAAGGTGGATAACGCTATCCACCGGATAAATCTCTATGACTATCATGCTGGATAGTGCAAATTATTGGTTTCCCTAATACTTATCCACTGGATAGTGATTTATCTTAAGTCTGTTAAATTTATATCATGACAGCATGCTATATCAATGTTTATACTACTGCATGAGAAATTTCTGCAATTTGATCGGTTTAGAGCAGTGGTATTTCGACGAATTTGAAATACCTAGTAGTATAAACAAATAATAGCAAGATTTGTATGTGATATTTGGCATAAATACCACTCGTGATATTTCAAAATTGTCTCAAATTTCACTCACCTAACGGCTCGTGAAATTACGAATAACAATTTTGAAATATATGTGGTATTTATGCCAAATATGACTACAAATCATGCTATTACCCCTACGTATATGTTATTTGTAAGAAATTATCATGCAGATTTCACAGTCCAGTGTCTTTAATGGCACTTTTGTTTTGTCAGCTGCTGAAAGAAGCCTCCAGCTCAGGTTAGAAGAACGTTTGCTCACAGCTGCCAGGGAAGGTGACAACAGCGAGCTTAAAAAACTGGTTAGTTTGATTTGTATTAGCTATTTTCCTTCTGTCTCATTCAACAACAATAATTTTGTATTTTGTACAAGTTTAAATTTCATTTAATTGTAAAATACTGTTAATGCCATCATGGCCTGGCACAGCATATGCAGAAACTATACATGTACACTAATGGCCAATTTGCCTTGCCTTACTTTTGTCCTTGCAGATAGACAGTGTTCACCCTCCTAACATCAACTGTCAAGACATGGTAGGAAACACTCCACTCCACTGTGCTGCCTATCGGTAAGCAGACCCATGAAAACATAAGATTACAGATGGTGTTTGAGGATAGAAGACATTATTTATTGTTATATTCCTAGACTTTCACTCAACTAAACAGGGACAGCCATTGGCTGATTCTTGGTCACGTGTCCTTGACTAAAATCAAATGTATCCCGATCGTGATACATCAAGCAATGTACCCCGCTCGGGATACATTACAGCATGTGATCAGAGCATGGTGGAAAGTGGCGTGACAGAAGGCGGGAAAAACACTGCCAGTTTTCTTGTTCGTGAATGAACACAACAACATTCACAACAACACAAACATGAAGCCTCAAGCTAAAAAGCAACGATTTTCAAAGTTATCCCAGAAGAGAAACAGCAGCTAGTGGAGGAAGATGCAGATAATATAAGGAAAGTACTTTTTAAATCATTCATTCAGTGGTTTTGAGAATTAAATTTGTGTTCTTATAAGTACCGAGTAGTACTGTTTTGATTCGCTCCTCTTAAGCGTATTCTTTTGTTGCTGTTGAAGTACGTTGAAGTGAAAGTCTAGAAATATAACAAAACACTTAATGTCAGGTCCCTCGGGAAACCAGTTGGTTTTGTTTTCCCTCGAGTCCTGATGTTTCCCTCGACTTCGTCTCGGGAAACATCAGGACTCTCGGGAAAACAAAACTAACTGTTTCCCTCAGGATCTGGCATTAAGTGTATAATATCCCCTAGGCTTCATTTTAGTAAGAAATGAGATATGATTATGGGTAAGCCCTGTTCTTTAGGGTTCAGATTATGTCATACATGCATGTAAGCATACAGTAGAGCCTCAATATGATGTACCTCTAGATAACAAACTCCTTGGGGTAATACATACACCTTATTCAATGGTTTAGCATATAATACGTCCGGATATTTTGCGAGTTGGTTGTATTTTTCCGAGTCCCGCAGGGGCGAGGAAAAATACGAGCAATGAGCAAAATGTCCGCTCGTATTATATGCTAAACTATCGAATAAGAGGTTTATTATTCCACTACAAAAAATTGTTTTTTTGCAATTGGCTTCTATTTTTTGGTAAGAGTATTCAGAATCATCCTGATTCCTTCTGTGAGAATGATGTTAATAATGAGCAAAATTGATGGTAATAATGAGCAAAATCTTTGCGCGTATTATATGCCAAACCATTGAATGAGAGGTTAATTATTCTACTGTAAAAAAATGTTATTTTGGTTTCTATTTTCTATTATATTTTGGTCTGCTAGTGCGTCCAGTTCAGCCATAGTTGCTCCTTTTGCATCCGCCGGTATTCGCCCTGTTGTAAACTGGTTTCAACCAGGACACTACAGTGTATTACAGCATCGTATTTTGCGCGTTCTCTTAACCTTATTTGGTAAAATGACATAATAGTGGAATAATAAATGATTTTTTTTTACCTCAGTAATGGTGAAATAATTCTAAGAAAAAGAACCTTGATATCACAAAACCTTGTTGTAGCGAACAAACTGTGCCAGATCCCTCAGTACTCAAAGTTGTCATCATGATTTCAAGTTATGCTGAGTAAATACAACAAGCAGGTGGTGAATCAAGCAGCTAGGGATTTCTTTGGTTTCATTTTTCTTCTACAGTATTTTCCTAAGAGAGTAGCTGGAGGTCATGTACTTTGTAGCCACCCTTGGCCAGCCTTTAATAAGAGCTCTCAGTGCAGTACTTTATTCCTGTTTTTTTCTCTTTAATTTAGGGGACACAAAGTAATTGCAGTTACCCTTTTACAACATGGAGCAGATACAACTATCAAAAACAGCAGTGGTAAGCGCAACATTTTGATTATTAAATTTTTGCAAAACAATAACACTTGACATTATTAAATTCCTTCAAGAATTGTCTAAAGATAATAACAATGATAAAGGTGAGGGTAGTAAATGGCATAGTGATTAGGTTATTATTGTGCTGATACACTGTAGATCAGCCAATGTATTTCTCTTACTTCACTCTATATGCTAAAAAACAGTAGTGAATTCATGTGCAAATATTGTTCTTGCATTTTGCACTTGCATTGCTTGGCACTTATCTTTAATGAGCTGACCTAGCTGTACACTATGGATGTGTCTTTTGTTGTTCTTGTATTTTTCTTTCCAACTAAAATTTATTTCATGCGCATGCTTTTCTTGTTTAGTTTATGATATGTACACCTACTATAGTTTTTAATTACTGTTAGTAATAGATTGCATTGTTTTGCACTGTTAGGACAAACAGCATTGGACCTGTCTGCCAACAAGAAAATGAAACAACTTTTGGATGTTCAACCACTACAGGTTACTCTGCTTTAATTGTTTTTTGTTTTCTCTTTTTATGCATAATTCAAGCAAAGAGCATCAATGAAAAGAACATGATATAATCATGTATACTTTGGTCCATGTCTCAGTATTGCTAGAAACTTTGCTAAAAATGTCTGATGGTTTTCTTTCTCTTTGGGTTTCCTCAAAGAAACTTCACAAAGTTGTAACCAGGCATGAGGGCCTTCTACTCAAGGTAAAAGTTTTCTGAGAAACTTAGGTTTCAAAACAATGCTTAATATAATTATTTTTGCATGGGTTATGGCTTGACAGAACAAGTATATAATTATCTCAGCAAAGGGAACTGCAATCCAGAAAGGAAGTGGAGACTACCATTACTGTATATCAGTGCTCGACTTTCAGAAAAAAATCTTGGGGCCAACAGGCCCCAATGTTTTCATTTTTGGTCACCAGAACAAGTATTGTAGTCGCCAAAAATTATATATTATAAGGTATTCAAGCTCCAGGTTCAGGAAATGGAAAACACATTAAGAAAAACAAACTTAAGGAACCTTAAAAAAACTTATTTGGGATATTAAAGAACAAAATCTGCAAAATTTGTTTTGCGTCCCATGTATTTGCACGTTCAGAAATGAACATCGGTGAAACTTCATCTATTTCGCGGTTGCCTAACACGTGATCGAAAGTCTCCAGAAAGAGGAAACGTCGCTAAAGTTTTCGGGCAATGAAGTTGATTTCGCGAGAAGTCTGTTAGACAAACAGCATGAGTTCAACGGTACTTCATTAGAAGCCAATAAAATACGGCAGAGCTTTTATTTGGGTCGCCACGCTCAACAGAAATTTGCGTAAAGTTGTTTACAAGAATTGCGAAGTTCGAATAAGCGCTGTTCGTTCTCGATTAGCTTCGATTAGCTTTAGCTTTTATCAGACTAATCTGCTATCGAGTCCGCAATCGAGATACATGTTGGGCAAAAAGAAATTGTTTTAAATATCGATACGCTAAAAGTAATTCCCGGAGAAACACGGGACGATCTGTTGAGAATTGCGATCGATTTGCCCGAAAGTCGATAAGTCTTTCGTCGAATTCATTCATTTCACAATCCTCTTTCAAGTAAACGTAGATTAGAGTGTTGAAAGAAATCATTAAAGCGTTTAGACAAATCGTTAAAATGTTTAGACAAACCGTTAGAGCGTTTGGGCAAAACGTTAGAGCGTTAGCAAAACCGTTAGCTATCCGTTAGTTTTGTAAAGGATAACAGATTATCATTAGTGTACGTTTACCCAAAGAAGAAAGTCACCTATCTTGGTGGCCAGGTTGGCGACCAGGCGTGAAAATTTAGTCGCCACTGAGTAAAAGCTGGTCGCATTGGCGACCCCACAGGTCGCAACGTCGAGCCCAATAATAAAATTATATACATGTAATATATTGTTTAAGCATGCTACAGCAGTTTCTAGGGGAAGATCATTGCGAGACAAAAAGTGAATCAAGAGCAACCTATAATTTACCTTTAGTTATTTATTTGTCTTGTGTGTGTCAGTTATTCAGGGGATGCTTATTGATTTTTGGGGGTTAGTCTTCATCAAGTAGTAAATAAGGCAAACTAGTGCTCTTAACCTTAACAAAAAAATCCTGCTCTTTAATAGACATAGTACTTACCAATGTATCTGTCCTAACAAGTGGCCATTTCTTTTTATTTTCTATTTAGCGCTCACGGTTTTTTGGTTGGAAGAAATTTTGGGTGGTGTTAGAAAGAGGTGTTCTTAGCTATTTTAACAAAAGGTATTTATAATGAATATAGTGTCTTGTTCCCGTTTCTTTATTTCATATTATATGCTATTTTTATACCTTATTTTTCTCATTTGTTTTTCAGAGCTGATGCTGCTGCTAGTATCAAAAGGCAGGGGTATAAATACCTTGACCGCTGTAAATTTTTAGTGAGTTCACCCATCTTATTGTGATTGTTTCGCGGCATTGTTGTACAATCATAACTGTATGCTCTAATAATGATCCAAGAACCTATTACAGACACACAACTGTTCTTTTGCAGCGCACTGACCCCCAAATTCCCATTTTCTATTTTCAAACCTTAAGAATAACTGAAACTGTTAGCAGTAAAGGGCAGTGATGTACAAAAAAGGTAAAATGATCTGAGATCTCCTGGTTATGAGTATAACCCCTGGCTACTTTCATAGGAAACAAAAGGAAAATAAAACCCAAAAAACTTCCTGGCTCTGTTCAATTCCCCACCTGTTCATTTCTTATACCCAGCAACTTGAAATCTAAGCAACAGCCCTGGTGTTGGATGCTGCCAAATCCCCCAAAGGTAAAAACATATTCTACTCATGTGCATTACAAACATTTTTTGGGTGGATTGATGAGTCTGCTAAAATGTAATCGCCATGTTGAATTCCCAAAAAATTGAGGAGTTGGAACAAGTCAAATGGGGAAGGTCCTAAAGCCTACCCGCGGCAGGATTAACTCAGTCAGTAGAGCGCTTGACTGCATAGCGGGAGGCTACAGGTTTGATTCCGTGGGCCGAACATGAATAACCATTCTTTGCTGCCCGAGAGATATGCTTGCATTGTAGGCTGAGAAAAGTTCCTGTCTTAACGTTATATTGTGTTGTTGTTTAAGGTTCCTAGAGATGAAAGACACAAAATTAAAATCCATTATTCAGACAACACTGTTCACATCTGGAGTATCCCCACCAGTGAAAAAGCTCCACAAGTGCAGAGACAGGTCTGTAACAGGTTCATTATATATTCATGTAGCTTAGCCTGCTGATACATCTGTCTTTCATCGCTGCAATGGATGAGGAGCAAGGAAAGGGGGCTGCATTTGAAGGCTATATGAAGCTTGACTAAAGAAAAAATTGTTTGGCATTTGGTCATTTTATTATAATGCAAAGCACGTCACGCCATCTAACTGTTTTCTGTCGCAGTGTTTTAATTTGAAGTTTTTCTTTCACTGAAAGCTACCAATAATCGTTTTATCCACTTTTGTCATAACAAATTTTGTTGTTAAAATGTTTGCTGACAGCCTTGAAAGCCTTCCACGTGGCATTCTTCTCATTGTTGAAAACTTAGTTCACAAAGCCCAAGTTTGTTTATCACGCCTGTAGTTTAACAAGCCAAAGGAAAGGCATTCGTGAAAGTGTGTGACTTGTGTAATCATTTTGTATTTCAGCGTTGGTTGAACTCTCTTCACGAACACTGTGCCTACAGTACATTTTACACGACTCAGCCAACACTGTTGATTGATGATAACGAACAAGATGTTATTCCACTAGGAAACATGCGAGACTCCCTCAAGGTGAGTGCTTGTTATAGGAAAACTATGAAGGGTGGCCAGTGGTGTGTAATGGTAACAGGACTGAGTGGAGTCCAATTCGGTCTGTAATCATACGAGTGATTAACAAGCGGGAGTCCGATTTGTTTAATCACGAGTATGATTGCAGACTGAATTGGACGACACGAAGTTCTGTTGCCAATTAATCGTAACTTTAACAAAATTTGTGATACAATAGGCTATTTTTTAAACCAAAACACAAGAAATTCGAATTTTTTTTTTGCTAGCAGTGAAAAAAAAAAGCCATTTAAGCGCGCACGTGATGGCGCGTACTGTCCACTTACTTAGGCATGACGCGTACTGTCCTATTAAACTGTCCAATTAAGGCTGAAATCAGGGCAGTTGAGAGCAAATCAGATTTGACAATTTTGTTATAGTTATGATTAGTAATATTATAGACCAGGGTTCAAACGTCAGATAGCGCTATCCACAGGATAAATCACTATCCAGCGGATAGCGTAATTGATTTCCGTAATACTTATCCGCTGGATAGTGATTTATCCGGTGGATAACGCTATCCAACGTTTGAACAACCAGGGCCTGTAGATTCTTGGACGCGGACAATTACTAGAACAAGATTGTCTCAGTTATACTAAGTAGTGCGCGTGCGTGAATTTGGCGGGAAAACGCGATAGCCATTGCCATGCTACTACGACTTTAGCGAAAACGTTGTAGTGATGCAAACAAGTTATCAAATGTTAGAAGTTTTATGATTTTGTGATCGGGAGAGACCTTAACCTCTGTCAATAAAAATAACCGTGCTAACGGGCCCTTCTGGAGAAAAAGGTGCAGTAAAGCTTTCCGCGGTGTCCATTTTGTGAGAATACCCGAAAGAGCTTGAAGTCAGATCTCGTCCTTGTCTTCGACTCTAATATTCTGTTACTGTGATACTGGCCGGTAATTAGCTCTTTGTTGAATACCACTGTTCCACTTGGAAACACGCACGACTCCCTCAAGATGAGTGCTAATTATCATAGTACAATTTTCCTGGGGTGGGGGGAGGGGAGTGGTATGTAAGTCAGAGTAGTGTATTAATGTGATATTAAGGGGTAACCAACTCCCACTAGTAACGTTTACAATCCAGGCCTATTTTAGAAGGACATTATATGGAGTCATCGGATCATAACGGTGCTAACATCTCCCACCAATTTGCACCAACAGGCTCAATTATTGTTATTTCTAGATACCGTAAAATTCCGAAAATAAGCGCTGGGGCTTATATTTTTCAAAGACCCTTTTTAAGGGGCTTATTTTTGGAGGGGCGTATCTACGGAGGGAAATTGGCCTTTCAAAATCGATTGGGCTAGCCTTATAGTTGCTGGTAAATTTACCGTTTTTGCTTTGTTTCATTTTGTATTTGAGGGTAATTTTCCAAGCACAAACCTCCGGGGGGCTTATATTTGGAGGAGCGATTTAACGGGGGGTTTTTTCGTTACCGGTTTGGGGGGCGTATATTTGGAGGGGCTTATACATGGAGGGCTTATTTTTGGAATTTTACGGTATGCCAACGAATCCCATAATTGCACAATTGCACACATTTTTGTGATGTCGTCACCTCTCTTCTCTCAAAAGCAACTGCAGATGGTTGAATTTTTTCAGGCTTTTCTTTCGCAACTGTATTAGTCGTGTCTTTCATTGCAAGGATCCTCTTTGCTCTTATTTCTCCTCTTCTCTTTTTTGTGTGAGAAGTAATGTTGCTATTTGCTTGCATTCCAGAGCGCTCGGGCCCATCAGCAGCTTTTAGACCAGCAAGTCAGTGGAGTTACCCATGTAATCGCTGATTTTTCAAGCTCATCTTCCACGCAGTCCAACACCAAGGGTAAGATGTTTTTGTGCTCGTTCAACCAGTATACACTCCCAGTCCGGGCCTCGAAAGAAGTGCTGTCCGGTCGTTCAGGGCAAGGAGATTTTCTTTTTTGGCAAGTAACTTTTTCACCTCATTTGTCCAACGGGTGAGCGTCCGGGTAGATCATCTGGTAACAAAATCATTAACTAAGGCTAGTAGGTAGTGGCCCTGTGGAGGCAAAATGTGAGAGATGCTTTCCCAATAGCCTGTTCCAACGTTGTTCAGGCTCTCAGATACTATCTCGGAGCTTCGAACAGGCTACTTGCCCATAGGATAAAGCTAGACAAGCTGGAATTCAAACTTTTTTCGCGCCCTGCTGATTCTCGTGATATCATTGGCAGATCTAGGGAATGAGTCCACTGAACTTTACAAAGAACACAAGGCAGCCTCAGCTTCCACTCGCTGACCTGGTTTTTGCTTTTTTGACTTCTTGAATAAGTAGTGCGTGACATGTACAGTCAATGACAGGCGTCTTGTAGCTATGTTAATTCAAAGAAAATGAATTACTTTCCATAATATACAGGAGATGCACTTCAGTCATCTTAATCATTTTCGTAGTCATCATGTTGCGTGTTTTTGCTACAGGGAGTTTACTGAAGATCAGTGAAAAACTGAACGAGGTAGTAGCCACTGCAAGGAACATGTGTAACGCGCTCACTCACTGCTTAGATCTTCTCTCGCAGCAGGAAGAGGTAAGTTGAATCTGAAAAAACTTCATTTCTTGAATTATAGATTCTTTGAGCCGCGAAGCTCTCAGAAACCTCTATTTTTATTGGCCTTTGAATACCCATCTTGTAAGGCACGAGATTTCCTTTACATTTCTTTTTCTTTTTTTTTTTACTTTTTTTCCTTCTCCAAAACTTCTCTTCTAACCCCTTCTGTTTCCGTTTCTATTGCCTTTGTCACTAAATTCTGAAGCATTTTACTAAGTTATTTGTCTTTAGAACAAAACGCTCCGAAGGGAAACAGAGCGAGAAAGCAAACGTAACCCTCGTGATACTTGCTTTTGGTATTACTATAAGTATCTCAGCTGACGTCCTGTACGTTAAACAGAAGCATGCTTCACGTAAACCATGCGCAGGTTCTGCAAAAAAGTGTTTCAGTTTGCAAATTCTGTTCCGCTTTTGTTTTCAGGTGCGAGATCTTAGATTTGAAGAAGAGGTGGAGAAGCGGCGAGTTCTTGAAGATGCACTACATGTGCTTGCCACAGAGCACCACGCCTTAGAGTGTTCCATTGGAGCTCACGAGGTAAAAGAGAGATTCCCCAAAAATCAAAGAATCTCACAATCGGCCATTTCCGAGTTCCCCCTGGCCTCTGTATCAAAACGAGGTTAAGTGCTCAGCCTTTGATAAGGAAATGATTTTTCGTTCTCATGCAAATAAAACTCATTTTCACAAGAAAGGTTGTGCACTTAGGAAGTGGCCTATTATAATTAGTGTTTTGAGAAGATTAGCCTTTTGGTACATTCATATAAAGGGAGATACGGTATGACTGTTAATTGACCCTTTTTGCATTTTCATAAGTGCTCGATTTTACTCATTCCTTTTGCTGCTGAGTTCTTACCCAGACCAAATCATCCATACCCCCCCCCCCCCCCGCCACCTTCTTAAAAGTCAAATGTTCGAACCCTAACGACATTACACAGTCCTTAATTATTTTATTGCGCGCTTGAGTATCATCTAACTGACTGTCTCCCGACATTCAGGCTCCCCTTCGCGATCCCTCGAAAAATTACTCGCCTTTCTGTTATTGAAAATTATGTAAGGACTGTCTTGACACTGCGGTTCTGATTCTGCGAAAAGGGCGGCAAAAAGTGCGATAGATTTAAACAGTTTGAAGAAAAATGTTGTCTTTCAATTTACGGTATCATTGAGTCAAAAACAGTTTGCTTGATTTTGTTTCTCTCTAGTCCGGTGTATAAATTTGCACCAGCGAGACATTGCCGGTAGACATGGTGGATTGGTACTGTAGCTCTTTCTTGAAACGGCATGGGCCGACGGTTTAAGTCGCCGTATTGATTGGACAAAACAAAAACGTGGTCGGACTCATTCCATGACGCAGTGCGCATTGTACACGACGGAATCGCAAATACATTGTATTGCCATATATTCTCTGTACTAATATTATTTCGTTGGTTCAACAATTGACTTGTGTTCCTAGATTCACTAGTCACTGCCTACTCGCCAGTTTGAGTCGGTTATTGATAAGTTTTATTTGCACTGCTGCATGTAGTTGTTCCAGGCTAATGAATCAGATGGCTTAAGGGTCTTTACTGCGATTTAACTTATCTATTGCACTGATAATTGTTATGTTTTTCCCCCTAGTATATCCACGGAAGTCGCATGACACTGACAAGCGACTGCAACGAAGAGTTCTTCGATGCCAGGTCTGACATCGGATGCGCTCCTCTAGACGTCGACTTGCTCTCGGACGATGACAGCGATGACGGTGACGACTACGTGCCGTGCGAGGCCGCACCCATCGTGGCCAACGACGAAACTCATAGGAATCATTTGGAAGCCGTTGCGGAATCTAGTATTAGTATGAAAAGAGCGAAATCTGGAGGACAATTAGGGAACTTAAACAGACTTTCTTTAATGCGTAGCACGTCGGATACTGATATTGCTTCAAAATCGGACGTTAGAACTTTACTGGATTGTGATACCGGTAGTTTGTTGAGAGTCAAGTCGGCTTCTAGTGATATGGAACAGACTGCAGCGCAGTATAGGAAACAAGAAGCTGAGAAGCAAGCGCAAGGAATAGTGCGCTACAGGTAGGAGTTTTTAGCCACAACATTACCATGTTTTTTTTCCACCCCTTTTCCTGCCAATCCGAGATTTTTAAGGAAAGGTTGGAGTTCTCAGGTTATGCTACAATTTCGGATAAAAGTTGTTGGAAAGGTTGTTAATAGTAGTTCATTTTAACTTTCAAAACAGATTGTTTTCTCTTTTGCTAATTACCCTCGTCTCCGCTATTCAATGTTGGGATATAACAGGAAAATTGCCGGCACAAACACTCAAGTTTTACTCAACATTGAGCCAGGGGTGAGGGAAACAAGAAAAATGGAGGTAAAAAGTAGCAGCCTTCCCAATACTCTTGACGATGATTGTAGGTTTGAGTTGATCCTCTTCTTTTTCTTCCTAGAACTTCTCTTCCTGTGGCTATGCTTTCAAGAAACGAGTTTAGCGTCTGGACAGTCCTGCGTCAATGTATAGGAAAGGTATTTTAGCGCTATATTCCATGCGCAGCAGCGTTCAAGCAGTATAATCTCAAACATGACCTTTTTTGTCCATAAAAAGAGAGCGCATAAATTTAGGACGCTTTTCTTCCTGCCTAGTTCTCTTGAACACCATCAAAATGCTATGTTGGCTTTCGATTTTGAAATGTTCAGTTAATAGTTAGATCTGTTTCTTGAAATATCTCTATAAGAAGACCTCAATCCCCAGTCGCTCCAAGAGCCTTAAAGCGAGAGCTGAGAGGCAATCATTGATATGGTCGCGTTAAGGCTTCACTTGCACATCTCAATCATAGACGCGCGAAGCCGGGCCTGGTGGGGGTGGGGGGGGGGGGGGTGATGGCGTTGAATCTTACCCTCCTGGCCTGACCTCTGTAAGAACTGCTCTGCCATTATTTTAATATTTCACTTTGTTTTTTCTTTTTTCCAGGATTTGTCTAGAATTGCAATGCCAGGTGAGTATTAACGGTTCTAGGTAGTACAATATTCCGCCGCTTGGTGAACAGATACAAAAATACATGGTTTCATAGTTTCACTCCAGTCCTCAGTTGAAAGTTAAGTTCATTTTACGGTAAGACCCGAGATCCTATCTGTACGTTGTGTTACGTATGATATCTTTCGGGCATGCTGAGGTGTCAAACATTTCGGCTTTCCTGCGTGGATGAATTTCTTGGATGCCATTTATAATTTAATTTGCACAAAAAAGTAAGCTGTACCATGCATGTATGTGGCCGCGCACTTAAAGCCTACCGTTCTTTAACTTTCAGTTATTTTCAATGAGCCGTTAACGTTTCTTCAGCGCGTAGCAGAGTACATGGAATATGTCTACTTGCTCCATACTGCAGCCAGTTTAGATGATCAGCTTCTTCGCATGCAGGTAATTGGTTCTTACTTATTAGCATGTAAGAGATAAAAAATGCTTAACTTTTGCAAAGCATGGCAAGCAACCACTTACTTTTACTAACGGCGTAAAAGCTACCGTAAGGAAGTGGTGTCTTATAACTTATGCAATATTCTTTCCTTCAGTGTCATTCGTGCTAACAATAAAAGCAGGCCAAATAAACAGTACCAAAGGAAAGTAGTGAATGTTCTCACATTATTATTATTTTTTTCATTCTAGTACGTCTGTGCATTTGCTATATCAGCCACTGCGTCTAATCTAGATAGAGTAGGAAAACCTTTTAATCCACTTTTGGGGGAGACCTATGAACTAGTTCGGTGAGTATTGAGAGATTTGCCTTTTATAGAGGATATTACATGGTGGCGCGAAGATATGAATTTTATTTTACGAACGAGAGCAGCGAGTGAGTAAAATATTATTTTTGCCACGAGAAAATAAAATTCATATCTTCAAGCCGCCGTGTAATGTTCTTGTTATTATATAGACAAAATGACATCGATAAAATAATAAAGGGAAATTACCAAAATTACGTCATCGATAAACTCACGTGTGTGATTATTGAAAATAAACCACTCGGATCCCGGATGTAGTTTTCATGAATTTTACGAGTGGTATATTTTCCAGTAAAACACTCGTGTCTATATAATAAATTTTCGTATTTCTCCTAAATTCTGACCTGTCGACCCATGAATCATTATATTATTGTTGTTGTTTTTTTAGGGAAGATTTGGGTTTCAAGCTAATTGCAGAACAGGTTGGTGAAATCCATTTTAACAATCAGATATTTCTCAAGTCCATGTGTTTTATTCTGCCGGAAGATAAATTTTGGCTCAGGTTTTTTTTCTGATTCAGAACAAACCTTTAACTTAGCCTCCACTCCCAAGTTGTAAAATTCGTTTGCCTAAGGTAAATTACGTACTCATGGAATTCCAACTGTTTGTAGAGGTTCGATAGTGCAGGAATTTAAAACTATCAAAATATGATAAAATCGACCTTTTCAACCCTTTGGGCCAAAAACTGGGAACATTTTACGTCAAGAGGGAGGTTATAAATTTAAGTAAATTTAAATGCTTGTATCTTTGTCCGGAGGGGGCATGATTAATCCTATACAACTGTTTTTTTCAACTGAAACATTGCAGCATTACAGTGGTTTCGTTCACTTTAGGTCAGTCATCACCCCCCGGTGAGTGCTATCCAAGTGGAGGCCGATGGATTTGTGTTTCACGTCACCGTTCAACCTAAGTTGAAATTCTGGGGAAAAGGAGTCGAGATTCAACCCAAGGGAATGATTACGCTCAAATTTCCAAAGTAAGTGTGAGTGTTTGATTGAACAGCAACAAACGTATGCAGGGATGTTGGCTTTGAGGTGTTTTTAAAGAAGAAGGGGATACTTCTTGTTTAAAATTCTAGGTAGACTGCAAAACAGTCGGGTTGTTTTTCTCAAAATCAGGAAAGAAATCGGTTAAGCGTGGCGGAAGAGTCTTAAGCGCGAAGCGCGCGAGCCTCACACGCCCCCTCTTTGTTTTCAGCTTCGTTACAGACCTTTCGTTTGACTGCTCGCGCCTACTTGAATGTGCAAAAATACGGACTGTTTTGCAGTCTAAATTCTAGGTAACGAAAAGAAGTAAAGAAAATTGAGAGATTTAGAGTCGCGTCTACGGCAAACGGCAAACGTGAGTCTGTACCACGTGACAAACTTTTTCCTTTCCTTGTCGCTTACTGATCTTTACAACTACGGGAAAATCAGTAGATTCACCCCAGTTCTATCCATAATAATTGTTTGAGCTGTTTTTATCAACTTTATTGTCACGATTGCTGTTTGCCGAACGTGACTCTGAATCGCTCTAATAACTGGGAAGACATCGTGACATTACGATACAATGATTATGGCTGCAATGATGCATTATTTTTTCCCACAAGACGATACAGACTGGGATGCAAGGGTAACGATACGATATATTGAGGTTACACAACAGTGTATAGCTGACAAGTAACAAATATTTGCCACTCGTTTGTTCGCCGTCTTGTTACACATCGCCTTCTTAAATACATACGGAGTGACCTATTTTTCTTTTTTTTTTAATCGGATTCCATCATAAAATGATATACAAGAATTAAACTGTAGAGCGTGGGTAAGGAATCAACGTATATTTGTAGTTTTGAAATATCACAATATCACGTTCAAATATCGATACTCGTATCTTGGAAAGAAACCTCTCGGTTCATCGACGTATCGATTTTTTATTGCATTCCTAACAATTACAGTTGTGAGTCCTCAAGTCCTCGCTTATTTCAAGAGTTGATCCAGCAAATTGCCGTGTGACGAAGAGTTCTTAGACGGCTGTGTCAAGTTTTTTATTCTTTTTTTCCTTTAGACACAATGAGGTCTACACGTGGAACAATGTGAATAGCTGTGTACATAACATAATTGTTGGACAACTCTGGATCGAGCAAGTAAGTGATATTGGTGCGGGGGTGGGGGGTAATGGTGGGGCAGCCCCGTATAATAGGGGACGGGAGGGTTAGGGGTCGGGAGAGGAAAATAGCAGGAGGTAAGAGTCTAAAAGGTCGGGAAGCGGGAGAAATAAGGGAAAATTCGCAACAGTAATAGTTAATATTTCGCAGTCAAAAAAGGGATAAAGAGAGGAAGCCGGAATTGCAAGGTACAGGAGACGGAAGGTTTGGATTCCCCTGTATCTCCCTGAGACTCCTGGCACAGCCATTTGAGAAACATCTGCCTTACAGAGGTTGATAGTCTCGTAGTGAGTTTCAGACAACCTCAGCGATTTGTTCCCAGCAAAAGTTCAGGGGAACTATTCCTTTGTCTAACGTGTCTTGCTTCTCTTCCACTTCAGTATGGTCAAATAGAGATAACAAATCACACAACAGGAGATTACAGCGTGCTACATTTCAAGCCGGGCGGCTGGTTTGGAAGAGAACTCAACAAAGTAGAAGGTTCCATCTTTTCTGCCGAGTAAGTTTAAGTGCTTATTCAACTTGATGATACGTATTTGGGCGAAAGACTGTAAAATGATAATCTCGGTGAAGTATTAAGATTGTTTTATACAAACCCCCACCCCCTATAATTTTAGGTTGCCAAAAGGCGACGTAAAAAGGTGAGTTTGGAGAACTGATCTGTAGTTTTATCAATTTTTTTAAAAATACAGTAAATACCTGCGACTAAGAACCTGCATTTTTCCAAGTTAGCCTAAACAGGTTCTTAAATAAATGGTAATTAGCACAAATTAAGGCTATTTAAGTTCTTATTTTCTGAAGGAAAAGTTTACATGCTAGCTAAGAGTACTTGATCAGTGGTCTTCAGCTTATTCCCTATATAAAATCTTCATACCAATACATTTGAGTTGGAGGTATAAGGCACCTATGTCTCCAAAGACGTTTCTGGCTGTTGACTTATCTTATTTGCCCAAGTGTGCAGAATTTTTTTATAGATTTTACATTTTTCAAATTTAGACTTAACAGGTTCTTGTAATAGGTATAGACGGGGCCTAACTGGCAAATTTTTGCCTAACAGGCGCTTTAAAACCAGTTTCTTACTCGCGGGTTTTTACTGTATCCCATCAGGGACATAACATGTAAAGAGGCTATCACTTCCTGTCGCTCTTGTACTAAACTCTTACCAGCACTGTATCATAAACACTCTGTCTCCTCTCTTCTTGACCGCAGCAAACGAAAGCGGTTCATCTTGCGAGGAGACTGGACGAAGGGCATCCAATGTTTCACCGTGGATAAATTCACAAGGAAAGATTCCAAGAGAGAAAGCAAACGGCGGCGATCAGACACAAGTGAAGGGAGCAGTAATTCCTCCGCAGTTTCTCTTAATAGTTTTAGTAGTGGAAGCAGTGACGGCAGTGTTACTGTGGATACTTCCACTCCCACGGATCTCTGGAGTTTTCAAGAGAGGCCACCCCATAGTAAACAGGTTAGCGCGGAGGAGGGGGTGTGTAGAGAGAAACGCCATTTTGTGAAGAGAGGGGTGGGGAGTCGTTTTGTCGTTAAAAGAGTTGCAGCAGTTTTATTGTGGACTGTGTACCCTCTCTCTGGAGGTGTCATGGGAGACAAGCTGAAAACACCAGGCAGTGGGAGTTGTGCGGAAAAGAAACCAGGAGGGAGGCCTGGGGGGAAAGAACTCGAACTAGGCTCCTTGTGTACCTTAGTGATATTGGAGATTTCAGGTCGAGCCTCGTAGTAAATGGGACTGTTTCTAACAATAGGCGGAGTTGTGTAGTTGGCGTAGTAGTGCGTGTTAGACTTGTCAGTAGACGAAGGTCCCCCTCCTAAGGGGCGCATTTTACTTTCCGTCAGTTTAACGTTCTTATTAAGGGAAATGCTTTAACAATGTTCGTACTTAAGCAGAAAAACACCCCTTTTCCACTAGAGAAGTGATAGTATCAATCAATCAATCAATCAATCAATCAATAAACTTTATTTACCCTCGAATTTACAGTGTAGCACTCAAGTGCTAATATCTTCGAGCCAACTACATTAATAAATAATTATAATAAAAAGTTAATTCTATACAACAAATAAGATAACTAACCACCTAGACAACTAACTTGCAAATTATCTTGATGTAGGAAGGTTTGCAGTTCCTGCCCTTTTAAGTAAATTATTGTTCCCAGTAGATATCAGTCGTCGAAAAGAAGTAAAATCAGAAATAGTGCGGTGATGGTCAGGAAGAGAATTCCAAAGATGTTGCTGCCAAGTAACTAAAGGAATTGATACCATAAGAAGTGGTCAATGGTTTAGGCAAACAGAGCATATTATGTCCTCTTAAAAAATAGGTGCTAGAGCGTAAGCAAAACATATCTTTTAAATATCTTGGATAATCAGCAAAATGAAGACATTTAAAAATAGTAAGAATGCCTTTGCCTGTACGTCTGATGGTCACGTGCCATGTTTTATTTCGTTTAGATGTATAATTTCACTACCTACGCCATGCAGCTGAATGAACTTCATGAAGACCAACAACCCTTGGTAAGGCATACGTTTATCTATGAGAACGGACAGACAACTGACTTCAATCAGCAGAAGGGTTATTTCCGCGCGTATGCATTTTCCTTAGCTTTATTCTGTAGCTCGAAATCACATGGAAAAGAGAGCTGCAAGACAACGCGCGTCGCCGCAATGGCGCCTCGCGCTTTCTCGCCTTCTTTCGCGTGCCGCTTGCCTGTGACTTTTCGCGATATTCCCCCACATTGAGAGCTGACTCGCAGGGTACTGTTGCACTTGTGCATCATGCAAGTAAAACTACAGGAAAAGGAATCGAATATATCCTAGTTTTTGCCTTTTCAAAGGTACTGGGGAAGAAGGGTCTCTTGAAGGGATATTTACTGAATAGTGTTTTAAGATGATGATGATGATTATTATTGTTATTATTATTACTACTATTAAGCGTTTTCGTTTCAATGTTTTTTCACAGTTACCTCCCACGGATTCAAGGCTCAGACCCGACTGTCGAGCACTAGAAAATGGTGACTTAGGTAAGTTGTTACAGAGATAAAAATTGTACCCTGCTAAGAGAGGTTTCATTCCGGTGTGGTTTTTAAGTCGTTCTCGTCAATGCCATTCGCGAAAAACAAACCATTTTGCGAATAACAGCGACACGAACGATTCCACACGTGCTAATACCCATTCCTTCAAGATACCTCTGTTCACAGCTTAGTAAGATTCCTCACTTCAGAAACTTTGGGAGTACGAGTACAAGCTTTGAGTGCAATGGTTTCTAGGATCCTTGGGGTGGACAAGCGTTAGTTATGATTGGTCGATGGTATCCAAGGCAACTATTAACCAATCATTGCGGGCGACAAGAGGAGCCCTTAATGCTAATCTTCAGGTTGTTATTACGCATGCGTCGAATGTATGTAGCCATCATTCGTTTGGACGTTCACTAAGAATGAATGGAATGCGCAGAATGCAATTTGATCACGCGCGTTTGGACTTTCTACCCTCGTAAACTGATCACTCGCTTTTTGACCATCTGTCATGTAAAACTTACGCAAAGCTCAGCGTTGGAGCAAAAGCCTTTTTACCTTCGATCGTTGTCGCCGTCTTCGCTAACCTTTGGTTATTACTAGTAAGTAGGGATTATTCACTCTAACAGTCCCAGAAATCGTTGTGCCGGAAGCTTGTACCCATTCCTCCATATAGTTTCTGGAGTGGGGAGTTGTAAAGAAAGTAACGTTTGGGAACTTCCGTAAGTGGATATGGCGGGCTCGTTATAACGCGATGGTCAGATCAGTTAACGTAGTTGAAGAGTAACTTGAAAAGAAAAAAAAATTGTTTGTGGTAATCCTGGATAAGCGTTATCCATATTGATTGTTATTTTATATCCACAGATATAGCTACTCAAGAAAAAATTCGAGTTGAAGAGAAGCAACGTGCTGCTAAAAGAGAAAGACAAAAGAAAAATGAGCGCTGGATCCCAAGGTAATAGTTCGTTCCTTTTTTTCTTAAACTCTTCTGTTGCCGGAGTCGATTTAGGGTCTTACCACTCAACTGAAACCTCGGCAGCAGTTCTTTTACGTGGTAAAGTTTGTTTTAAATTCGGTAGTTTTGATGCTTGGGCATTGTGGGGCCATCTGGCGGAAAATTCCTTAATTCTTAGCGGAAAATCAAATGGTACAAGAGCTCGGTGTACTCTTTCAGACACTGTGGGTCTTGTTTTGTTTGTCCCATAACATACGGATTCGTACGCAGTCCTCTTGCACATGCAATTCTCCTATCAAAACAAGGGTTTCCAAGAGCTTCGTTGTTCCAGACTTCCTGCAAAGCTTCCTTGAATTCATGTGCCAACCAGCAATGCTTGTGTTGCGCATGTAAACCTGCTTTATCATCATTCAGCAGTGTACCTTGTTTTATTCTAGATGGTTTAAAGAGGACATGAATCCTTACACCGGTCAGATGGACTGGCTTTTCACTGGAACCTACTGGAACAGGGATTGGAAATCATGTCCGGATATCTTTTAAAGTTTTTGTTCTTAGTCTTTAACAAATTAGCTAAATGTTCTGCCTGTGAGTTCGTCTGAGAAAAAGGTCTCTGCCGGTCAGTTTCGACCAGAACGAATAGTGGGGAACTAATTCGCTCTGAACAATGATTTACTAGGTTTGACTGAATCGCAGGTTAGACTAGGCTCAGTCTCCAGCTGAGGGTGTCTCGATTCCCCTCATCAATAACTGGCGCATCTAGACACCCACGTCTGAGATTAGACCAGTGCAAACAGTACAAGATTTCATTAAGGTCCTGCCAGGGCGAAATTCGACAAGCTACATGGTAACAAAAGCAACTAAACCACGTTAAATGAAATCATAACAATCCTCCTGCGATTTCTCTCCATTTACGACGACGATGATGAAATATTCACATAAGACGGAGGGAACTCGGTACACCTCCCCTGACAGGACCTCTTGGGTGTCTGTACTTTGTACTAAGTCTTATTTTATTTTTCTACCAGATCACAACTCATTAACAGAAATCTTTCCTAGTATGATCAATTGACTATTCCCATCTTATTCTGCGGGTGATGAGAGGGTCAGGAAGCAAAATAATTATTACGAGACCTTGCGATCTGAGCTCGGCAGGGGAGACTGTATCAGTAATTTGCAGCTCAATTACAGATGGCCCTGTCACCCTGCTTTGCGCAAGAATTAAACTTGCTTTATCTGACCGACGTTTTGCGGCGCACTTGGTAAAAGGTTTTCCCTTCCTATTAGAAAAATCGGGAAATTTTTTCAATGGATTTTTGAAAATTAAGTCTCCCGTACCTTGTCCACCAAATATTTCAGACTCATATATGCAACATATCTTTTGCGCAGGTCCAGGTCTTCATCGGAAAACATAATTTGCAAGCGTTATGTCAGTCGCAGCTCTTCAGGAAGACTGCGATTCAATTGACTAGTTAGTGGTTTCCATAGGCACATGTATATTAACCGGCCACATCTTTTCAGTTATTTGTCGCCCTATCGATCCCAGAAATCTTAGTGCCAACTTTGTGGCTTAGTCTCTCCCGATTTACTTCCGGAAAGGCAAATTCCTTTGGTACTGTGGGAATTTTTCCATTTTTTTAAGCCGATACAGCAGCACAGTGAAATCCCACTTTTCTTAACGCTCCTGGGAAAAGAGATATTTGTTCGAATTATCAAAAGGTTCGAAATACTAGGGGGAAAATAAGGCTATTGCATTTAATAAGTATGCACAACATCCGGGTTGAGACCAGGTGGAATTCCTCAGGGGTAAGTTATAAAGGTTTTGGGATCCGTCAGGGGTAAATGCAACATGATGGAAGTTCCCAGGGGTAAGAAAAAAAGGTAAATACTCATCCCGGGGGTGCAGCTATTGGATCATAATTTAACGTCTCTGGGAAATTGCCCACCTACCCCTCCCCTAAGTCAACATTTTTGCCTAAGTGAAAAGTAAGTATTAATGTTGGCTTAGGGGGGGGGGGGGGGGGGGTAGGTGGGCAGTTTCCCAGAAACGTATAACGATCTCAGCTATTAAATGCAATAGCCTATTGTAGTGTTAGACTGGGGAAAGGAAGGCAAAGGAGGTCACCGTTGCCGTTGTCAGATCTTAAGGTTCTGGTATAAATTTGATCGCTTTCATATCTGAATGATATCGATGGCATAGTTTTACATGGTATATTTAAAATATTTAAATTTAAAGACTTAATATTTGGTCGAGTACCAGTTATGTCTTGGATTGCAAATTGAGTACTAACGTTTGTTAGTAAAATCCAACTAGTGGTCTATTGTCAATGCTGCATTCTGATTGGTTGAGCTACAACTAGGCTAAATGTTATAGCCCGCTAGTAGCGAAAAGCGCCGGATTTTTGGCGGCAAAAAGGGATTAAAGTCTTACTTTAACTAGCTAAAGTTGTTTTGTCTCGATATTTTTGACCAACTAGTTGGATTTTACTAAAACATTTATTCCCCTCGCCCTCATGGCCTCTGAGTCAATAGCCCATGAGGCCTTCATGGGCTATTGACCGAGAGCCCATTCGGACTCGAGGAATAATTGTTAATTAACTCTGAAGTAGTTAGTAGGGTAATTCCTCAACCCCTTAAGCCCTGAAAGTGACCAACAGCAATTTTCTCCTGACGATATCAATATGTCATTAAAAAAAAAGGTTATGAGAATTTAAAAATGATCACTAACTAATTCTCTCAATTAACTCCTCAAAGTAAGTATGGAGATAAGTGTGGAGAATTTGTTAGTTGGTATCGGGGTCAAAGAGTTGAACAGAACAAATGGCACTAAATCAACTTGTCTGTAAATACTTCTTCGTTTGTTTTTAGAGCCGTTTTTGTTGAATGACGCAACACCAAACCAAAGCAGTTGCTGTGGCCAATCACCGTGTATGCAATTGCCCACGTTCGATATATCAAAAATTCTAACATGAATTCGAAGTTTTAGGGTCAAAATTGCAAATTTTTCACGACTCTACTGTCTCGCAATTCCCAGGAGAGACTTAACAGAAAGCCTCGAAGTCATGTTAGAATTTTAAAATATCGAACGTGGGCTATGTAATCACCCAATCAGACCCCGAGGCAAGCGCGTGTGAAGAGAGAACACTTTGGTTTTGTTGTTTCCCGATTGGCCCAGAAGGTGACACGATTTCCTCAGCCAATCACAAAGCAAAACTAAAGCAGTCGACAATTCAAAATTTTATATGGTCCTTCAACAATGGTGCAGCACTGGGTCCAGTAGTTTATGCAATGCTTACAGAAATATACTAGCTATCATTAGGAACAATTTTTATGATTTCCGGCAGGACCCGCTCTGAGTCATTCGTGTTGTCTCAGTGCATAAGACTAGCCTTTTTCCGCTAGCTTATTGTAAAGAAACTTGACCACCAGTATGAAAGGGGTTTGTTTTTCTTGTTAGTCCTATAGCATTGAGCTTTTACTAGGGTATCGCTAGTGGGTTTAAGGTTTTTTTTTGTTGTACGCTGAGATAGGAGAAATAGGAATATTTGTATTATTCTTCGTTGTTTATTTTTTAGTTGATATATCAGGTGAAGGTATATGGGGAACTTAGGTTTTTTTTCTATACACAGCAGTTGACAGTTGGTTTGCTGATTAGTAAGACCTGGAGAGAATATGTTGCGAGGGACGGTTGTAAGAAATCTGACTGAGATAATAAAGACAAGGTTTTGAATGCAAGTGTTTTTGTTTTGTCTTGTTGACTAAATACTATTTAAGCAATAGAAAACGTTTTCTGTGTTTGCATAGCCTGATATAAACACGAGAGGGGTTGGGAGAATTCGAGACAGTTATGCAAACCCGAGACGAAGTCGAGGGTTTGCATAACAGTCGAGGATTCTCCCAACGCCTCGAGTGTTTATATCAGGCTATGCAAACACAGGAAAAAGGTTTCTATTGCTTTTATAAAATAACTTTCACGAGAAAAAACGCAAAACTTTTTGTATGGCACTGATTAAAAGAGAAATTCTTACCAGTCGCAAAATCTTGTCCACGAAGTTTTGCATGCGTAATCAGTTCTTGTTTTGCAAAATACGGATTTTTCTCGCTCAAAATGCCCGCTTAAGCAAAGAAAAATTGACTCACCTTCTTTGTAACGATTTTCCATGTTTCAGCCGACGAAGGAATGGGTAAATCAAGTAAACTTGTCGAGTTTTGAACTCGAAAACTTTTTCAAATTCGTGCTTGCGTGATTAGCGCGCGAAAAGGCAAACAACTTGACGCCTCAACCATGTTTACATACTCTCATGCAAACACTCCTCTTGGCCAATCAGAGCGCGCGTACTATCTTAGTTATTTTAATATTTTCTTAAATAAACTACTCCCCGAACACTACTTTGTATGTTCGATGCGCCTTCTGAACTTTAAGGGCCTGTTTACATGGAGTGGGGGACCCCGGTCTAGTGGGGTTGGTTTCTTTTGTTTTCATGCTCTGGGGGACACAAAACAAAAGAAACTTACCCCTTTAGACCGGGGTCAACCACTCCATGTAAACAGGGTCTAAAGCTGCCAGATTACAAAGCAAAATTATAGATCGTTTTCACTCACGTGCTCAGTGGCTATGCAAATTTCGCGGAACAATGGAAAGTTTCTACATGAGAAAAGAGTTCAATTCCCACTGGAATTTCTTAGTCACCAAGTAGGCTGCCGTTTCACAGTTTTGCCTCTCCTGCCAAGCCTCGACTCGAGAGACTGAAAAAGGACTACTAGCAGCCTAAACCCTTTTACTTTTCCGTGTCAGTTCCAAACGGTTTCTAGAAAACAATAAATTGTCTTTAGCCTTCTTTTAAAAAAAAGAGAAAGTTTTAAGTCCCTCCTGCAAATCAACGCCTTATATTTCTCTCACTTTGCCCTATCACTAAACATCGACAATGGAGAGATTTATGGCTCTTTTAGTTGGCTTAACTATCACTTTTCTACGCCTAATGGACAGTCGTCATTAGAGACAATCAGGTCAATAACCGGAGTTTAGTTAACAATACTATCAACTGACGATACACAATCACTTTGACTCAGCTCTCCACACAGGTTATCGAAACCTCAGCAACTGTCAGCAACATCCCTCAGGGCAACACTCGCCACTGCCTGCTGTTAAAAAGGAAATTTGATCCTTTTTTTCAATATCAGTTTATGGTTGTGATTCCGATTACTGGTAATGGCAATAGTTAAGGGTGAGCAAAATCCAACACACCCTGGATATTCCTTCCCGGTGCATCGAAACAGAAGGTTTGTCTCCCCACTAATTTATGAAAACCCTCAATTGGTTTTATGTAGATGCCTTAAAACCGGTCACAAGTTTGAATTCAGTTAAGTTTAAGACTTGTCGACAGAAAACAATAATTAGAACCAGGATGCCTGCCCGATTGAAAACGAATGTACAGAGTACGTTGTTTTCTTCATGGATATACAATCATAGTAATGTTTACCATCTTCCATTCTTCTTTTACAAATTTTTCCTACGCGATCCGTGAAACTGAGGCTACCATGAAGTGACTAGTATATTGTCGTCTCACATACAAAACCTTTCAGACCAAATAATGCAGTTAAGAACTAAGCTTTTAGGATCTTTAAGTTCTAATTTGATGGCTATATGGAGGCGGTTGGTGAACTGCATCTTCAAAACATATCATGAGGAACCCTTGTTTTAAAATTAAGAGACCAGCTGTTTTAATTTAGGGATACCTATCAATATTGTGCGATATGGAAGGTAATAACGACAAAATGCCTCTGCTTTCTAGAAGTCCCGTGGAGTCATAATGTATTTCTGTTTAATTTACAGGCTAATCAAGGCTAATCCAGACTTTTTATAAAAACTTACGGCCGCACATTCTGTCATGCGTCAAGTTACAGGTCATTTTATTTCTGCATATAAATGAAATGGTTACACATCATAAAGAAAGTTCAGCTTAGTTTATCACAATTACACGAAATCTGCGCAGCGCACCTTTCGCTATAATTAGGTTTCCATATCGGAAAATTTTACGATGATAATTAATTTTCTACTTTTTACGAGAAATTCCTTGCAACTAGTTATCTTTTAAACGCTTCTGAAGAGTTAAAATAAGAAAACAAAATTGTCGCTTAATATATCAAAGGTAACATAATAAAACCTCAGTTTCTATTGCATTAGACTGAATACCGATGCAAAGTGTCCCATACAATGGAACTGTTTTATGCAGCGTCCTATCCCACACAGCAGACTAGTGATCACTAGTGGTATAGCATCAACCTAAAAGAACAGTTTATTCAGAAAAATGACCAGTGTCGCCGTGAATCCATACAGCCCAAGATTACAAAAGGCGAAATGAGCAGAATTCTTGTTCCATTTGGGAGGTTTGTCTGAAACGGCCAGTACCTGGGTGCTGTTACAGGATTTGTCGGAACAAGAAGCCAAGGATTTTACCCACACGTTGTGCCCATCTACCTGCAAAGGCAGAGTTCCTTTTGCAACAGCTGACGCAAAGTCTTCGATAGTCTGGTTTAAGTCGATGCCCGGCATAGAAGTGCTCACGATGCCCAGGGCTTTTATGTCGGCTAGCATGATGATGATATTCGAAATATCTGGATCGTCGGCATGTGTGACATTCGCAGGGTAGGCTAGCCAGTCCATCACATCAGTATTCCACTTTAAGGCTTTCGCGATAGCTGAACCTACTTGATCTGCGAAGCGACTTCGAGCGTCAGCTTCTGGAAGAGGGTCGGACAACGATCGCTTAGCGCGATTTGGGAGGTTCTTCACCTCAATTTTGCTCATTTTGATCAATTGCTTTGTGAGTGCCTCTTTGACATAGGAAGCGGTACACCCGGTTCCTATGTTCCACATTCCTTTCAATGATTCCCACGAAGTGTCCAGCTGAATGAAAGACCCTTTAATTGTCAGGAAGATCTGAAGGAAATCTTTGAAGCCCAGATCACAGATGGATGGTGCGTCCTTACCTGGATTTAAGTAGCATGGAGTGTGTGAAGCAAAAGCCCTCTGTCGTATGTCTTTACACGACAGCTTATACCAAGGTCGCAGTATAGGTACTAAGGACACTTGAAGACACTTACGAACAGCATCCACCCATTTCCGTCCCTTCCAACTGAATTTGGAATATTGGTCATCATATAATCTACAAAACTTCTCAGCGTATTTGATAGCGTACGCATTGCTGGTATCTTCGCATGGGTACTTCTTTTCCAAGCAGTTTCGGTACCAATCACACGAATCTCCGGGCGGGCTGTAGCACTTTGAAGGCAGTGATGTTGTAGGAATACCAGTGTATGGTTTAGGAGTCGTATTGCTAGGTTTACATGAACAGTCATCTGTCACTGTTCCAAAATCTTTGCTATGCACCTCAACCATGCACTGGTACCAGCAATATGTTGCATAGATATTTCGACAAATATGCTTCTGGTTACTTTTTTGCTGTATGTATACATTAGTGAGACAGGTTGCCCATTGGTAGCCGTAATATCCTGATAACTGGACGCACTCAGTAACTCCAGAGGGGCCGTAATTCACGTGACAACTCCGGGCAGCCCATGCCCTCTGCACAGCAAAGGCGGACAACAAGACAAACAGTGACGACAGCTTCATTTCAAATCTGAGAAATAGAAGCACAGTGGATCCAATGATCGTCCTCGTGATGCCGGTTTTTTATAACAATGGCAGGTACAAAATTCGGATCGGATCAAGTCATTTACAGATACTGGATACAGTGGGTATTATTGTCTTGTAAGTATGTAAATGAGTTGATCCGGTCCCCATTTGTACCTACCTGCTTGAAAATGAATTTCTTTGCATCGTTAGGGTCTATGTAGAAAAATTTTATGAGTTCCAGTTCGTTTAATCGACTTTAACCTCTCCAATGATGTGCAGAAAAGAAAAGTCGTGCAGAAACCTGAATTCGTTTTGATCAGCTCTGCCTAAAAACTTGTCAATTGTATTAGAGGGATACACTAGACGTTCTCCTATCCCGACCGACGTACCAAGATGCTTTCCCAAAGACAATGAACAAATTGTCGATAGCAGAATATTATTCAGGGCAATTAATGGCCGTTGTCAGGGCATACTGGTAAAATCCGTTTCTAGGGTAAACCGTATTCAAACTAAAATTTGATGCAGAATTTCCTTCGTTTTCTAGCCTTATTTGCTCACCGAAGACTAAAGAAATTCAGGTTTAACCTGAGAACGGATTTTATCTACAGGATATACATGGCAGCTATCATAGATGGTCGCTTATCTTACCCTCTTTTAAAGGACGATTCGTAAATCAGGAGAATATAAATGCGTTACATAGTGTTTGTATTAAACAGACCTGGATCATTGGAATGTCATGGAAATGATCGATATTCAGCTAATTATGTGCACGCCAAGTAATTTAGAAAAGTCAACAAGTGCAATTAGACGGTCTTTTGCTATAGAGGGGTAAAGCTAGTAACGCTGCAGATGCATAGACGTAGAGAAAGGGATCTGGGTACTACTTTTGAAAGATCGGTGGGCTATAACTCCCCTTAAGTTTAGATCTGTGTTTGAGTAAGAGTTCGCAATTATGTACAGTATGCTGCTCAGTATCCGGACACTTCAGTTTAACAATGCAATAACTTTCCTTTGTTAGTTGTAAGAGCTCTGAAATTTGGCCCGGAGAAAATCTGTTTAGTCCTTAATATGACGAAAGACAGTTTAACTTTTTTGCCTTTGTTTCCATGGCGAAATTAATATTTTTGCAGAGCTCCTATGTTGCCCAGTATCCGGACAGCTGGCCCAGTATCCGGACACACCAATAACAACGTAATTGTACATAAATTTCGACAGGCAAGCGACTTATAAGCTTCCCTTGCACTTGCAAAGTAGTCTGGCAATCGATTCCAAAAATATCACCTAGCATCGTGAAATAAAACATAACAAATGACTGGGGTATGGTGGGGAATGCTTACTTCCTTGTCTAGGAACTTTTTCACTGATTTAAGGAAGACATCCGTGGACATGCCGAAGCTGCGGTTTGCTAGCTCATTTAGCCAATTTGCAAACGATTTTTTTTTCTTCATTTTTTATTAAACAAGACGCCTAAAGTCGTTTCCGTGGGATGCGTTGGTCCATGGAAGCATAATGGCGTTCTATCTGAATTTGGAAAAATTAGGGAAACCGGAAAGATGTGTCATGTTATGAGCACGCAGTCTACTATTTCTTCCTAATCCACATCCCCTTTTTGCTTCCTCCCTATCCCCTACCACTTTCGACACCTGCTACGCAAGCTAAATTTATAGTTGTCAGTGGTCGCAAGGATGGAGTTGATCTTGTTTTGATCTATTGCTATGTAGTTATTTTCGTAGCACGGTTTGGATAAGAAAAAGAAGTTATTTTGCATCAAAACAAGGTTTACCCGTGTAACTTAAATTGGAATGTTAACGGAAACAAGTAATGGAAAACATGCACATAATGCTCTCTGATTAACCTGAACAGGAACTATTATGTATAAAGATAGGTCATATCTTGGTAGTAAGTTGCCACAGGCAACTTTTTCAAAGAGAAATAAACATTGTAGTTTTAGGTTAATGGAACAAAACAAAACAAAACTTCCGCTTGCTTTATCCAGGGTCGAACCCAGGGTTACAAAGTGCGATAAAGTTCCAATGTTTTAATCCAAGATGAAAGTTTAATATTCCAAGATGCTCTTGATACGGTTAAAAATTAATTGCAATGTGTTTCCAAGGTCTCAAAGTTAACATAGTTCCAATGATTATCCCTGATCCCAAGGAAAAATAAGTTTACTAAGGTCCTGATCCGTGTCCCATCCAGAAGTCCAATCCATACCAAAAGCGAGTCGTCGATCGACGAGGACAATATTTTCGCGATTTCACCGTCAATCGTCAAGGGTACGAGTTGAAATTTACGCGATTTAACCTCCCATCGTCAAGGTGTTTTCGATAAAAAAAGAAAAAAACTGAACTCTAGCTGTGCTCGACAAAAACTGGCGAACCCCGATCGGAAATCACGGCCCGCGACCAGACGCTACTAAAACCTTATGAAAAAGCTAGACCTAAATAAAAAAGAATCATGAAGGGAAGAAATAATTTGGCTTAGGTCGCCTTTCGTGACTTACCAGTATCTCGAAGGATTTCCCTGGTTAACAAGCCATCCTAAACCACGTGTGGAAAAACTCAATTCGACTTTCTTCAGAGGAAGCAAATCGATTAAAAATCGATACAGATTTTGTACAATCTGATTGGTCGGCTTAGAGGAAGCATTAATCGATAAAGATTTTAGGCAATCCTATTGGCTGGCTTTGCAATTTTGGGTACAACCGAACCGGATTTTTACCGTGGGAGTGCCACAGGCATCCCACGGAAAAAAAACAGCTTGGGTGCGACGGTCAAAGGTCACTCTCCTATTTAGTCTGACCTGCAGTGTTGATTTCTTCATGCTCAGTCCCTACAGACCCTATCACGCCTGCTTTTCTAGCACCAATTCCTCCTTCTTTCACATCTCTCAATCCCTTTGTGACATTTTTCAGACCGTTGCAACCCCATTCTAGCAGTCACAACTGGGGAAAGTATGAGAATTCCAGGTTCAACTCCGACGCTTTCGGTTGTATACAGAAAATGCAGTCACGCGAAACAAGCGGCGCACACGAAATCAAGTCGTCTCCGAATAAGTGAAGAAAATTTCCGTACGGAGTTGAGTAGAATTACATTTTACGACTATATCATATATCCTAAGCTTTATTTATAGTTAAGGATATGAAATAAATCTTATCCGGATAATGTACGCAGCTAATTAATCGATTCTGTACAACAAAGAAAAAACTGTCCGGATACTGGGCAACTGACATCAATACTTAGTGAATGTTTCTGCATGGGCTCCCTTATTCCAAACAAATCGAATTTCAAGAAGAATTAATAAACTTTCTGAGAACCTGACTTCTTTAAGTATCTTCAATTTAAATATAAAACCGTTTCTTTGAAAATATCACATATTACCTACCCTTTTCTAAGCAGCACTAATTTTACTGCGCAGTAAACAGCGTAAATATTAGCCATGAAATGTTTATTCACCTAATCAGAACGGCGTCTTCTGCGACTGTTTCGCAAGCTTTCAACTCGCCAAAACCTTCGTCTTAAAGACGAAATGTTCAGTTTTCATTCGAAATACTATGTTTACCGATAACTGAAAAGGGCGCCTCAAAAATTGAGTTTTTGTTTTAAGTGTCCGGATACTGGGCAACATGCTGTACCCGTACGGAATTTCTAGGCAGTTATGTACTTCACAACTCTCCTGATACTGTTACCTGCTGTCGACAATAAAGGATAACATTCAGTTTGCGTGACTAGTGATTCTCTAATGCCTCCTAAATTTTGTTAAACTGAAACTTAAACTCGCTCTCCATCTTGCACTAGTGATACAGAAGTTATCCCGAATGTTAAGGCTGCAACGCCGTGAAACTCGTCATTAACTCGGTATTGAAAACAGCGCTTCTTATATCAGGAAATTACTTACCTGAAAATGTATTTTTGGAAACGATGGGAGGCGACAGAAGGCCTTAAAATCCAGTGAGGAAAGGACAAAACTGAAAGAGTCGACTTAAGCAAACAAGTCTTTCGCTAAAATGGGTGGGCCTGAATTAACCACGTAACGATCACGACCGGGTACCCGGACAGGGGCGCTAGCGATAACAATTGCGAAATACTTCAATTGGGGCCAAATCTTCCGTGGTATGAAACTGAAAGTGTAAAGTAAGTTAAGAATTGACGAGGCATTATTCTGCATTGTCTCTATCTCGAAAGGATTGGTTACAGCTGAGCAACGCACGCATCACCCTAGGCTCCCTTCCCCTAGTGTAAATTAAATGTTGCCTTAAGCTGTTTCATCTATCTATACTTCCTCGTTTTCTTAGAAATACATTGGTATGCAGCGCACAGTCTAACAAAGAAAGACAAACATAGGACTGCTATAGGGTGGCCGCGGCCGCTTGATAGAGGTGGCCGCCTAATACAGGTAACAAATACAGCGTTTCTATGAGCGAAAAATCGGGACTTTGAAAACTGGCTGCCTAATACAGGGCCGTGGGTTCGACTGTACAAGGACATAACATATTTTTCCTTCAAAAAGGCTTACCCTAATTCCCAGGGGACATTTTTATTTTCATCACCTTGTCTATTTACAAACTGTATAGACCTTGTCACGGTTTTCGACGCCATCTTCATAAGTAGGCAAACGTGCGAGAAATTACAGTATTTGTATGAGAATCTAATGTCGCATAATTTCCGTAGAACGGTTGTTCTGAAAAAAATATGATTTGTAAACTAAAGCTTCAGTCCTGAGGATTCTCCTGGAAAAATTTGAGGGCGTTACATGCTCTAGAAGACCTAGAGCCACTTTTTAAAATTTTCTTTACATTTGTCTGTAAGAAAGTCCCGGGAAAATTACAGACAAATATATGGAAAATCTAAAGCAAGCCTCCGGAGAAATTTAGGCACAGGTACGCCCCCAAAATTTTTTAGGACAATCCTTTGCTTTGTAGCTTTAGTTACGGAAATTAAGGCCGTTTTACGGAAATTATTCGACATTAGATTCTCATACAAACACTGTAATTTCTCACGCGTTTGCCTACTCGTCAAGATGGCGTCGAAAACCGTGACAAGGTCTATTCTCCGTATTTTCTTCCAGAGGACAAAATTAAGAGACGTCGCGATCTGACATCAGCAGGGGAGGCTGCGTCACTAATTGCGGCTCAATTACAGAGTCTCTACTCAAATGACAAAATTAAATAGCCCTGTCACCTTGCTTTGCGTAATGCGTAAAACTTTAGCCTGCGATCAGGCCGAGGTTTGCGGCGCTCTTAGTAAAGGTTTTTTGTCTTCCCTTTGGAAATTCAGGAAGTGCTGTGACTGAAATGTATTCTTATTAGTAAGGTTCCGATGAACCCTTGGAACCCACTATTTCAGATTCGTATCGTTTGCGCAGTTCTAGTTATTCATCGGAAAACATGGTTTTGAAGAATTTATCTCAGCTCCTAAGGAAGATTCTTTAAGCAACAATCGTTACTGGTGACCGGTCGAATGAGCTTTTTGTCAGGCGATAAAATTCCTTAAACAGTACAAAAAGCACTAAAGCAGCTTGTCTGTAAATACTTGTTCGTCGCATTTCTTTTCGAACAGTTTTTATGAAATGACCTAATACCAAACCAAAGCAATTGCTGTGGCCAATCACGTTGCATGCAATTAAATTAACCAATCAGGTCACAAGGCAAGCGTATGCGAAGAGAGTATACTTGGGTTTCTTTGTTACCTGATTGGTTCAATCAAAGAGCAAAACTAAAGGATTCTGCAATTATGTTTTCTTCGCTGTTAGTTTTTAGGTGGACTTACTGGGTGAAGGTATATGGGCAACTTAGGTTTTCTTTTTATACACAGCAGCTGACAGTTGGTTTGCTGATTAGTAAGACCTGGAGAGAATCTGTTGCGAGGGACGGTTGTAGGAAATCTGACTGAGATAATAAAGACAAGGTTTTGAATACAAGTGTTTTTGTTTTGCTTTGTTGACTAAATACTGTGATATTTTTGTTAAATAAACTACTCCCTGAACACTACTTTGTATGTTCGATGCGCCCTCAAAACTTTAAAGCTGCCAAATAACAAAGCAAAATTATAGATCGTTTTCACTCACGTGATCAGTGGCTATGCAAATTTCTCGGAACAATGGAGAGTTTCTACATGAGAAAAGAGTTCAATTCCCACTGGAATTTCTTGGTCACCAAGTAGGCCGCCGTTTCACAGTTTTGCACACCAATAGGACAATTGCACGATGACCAACTTTTACTACAACTAGCAGAATCCTTCAGTTTGTTGTTCTCTTGTGCAAATTAGTGCTATGACGTTCTTTTTAAACCTTAGTGGGATTGACAAGTTTGAATAAGAAAGCAAAAACGAAATAAATTCTGGTAGTTGTGGTCAAATGTCGTCATCGTGAAAATGACCTATTCGTCGTGCGAGAAAGGAACTGGAGCCGAAATGCGCCCCGCAATCTTTGTGGGATCATTACTGGGGACGAGCCGGTCAGCTATTGGCCAATATTTTTCCTGTCCCCATTAACAGACCAAAAAGTCTTTGCGAACCTGGCCAAGGTTCCTTATCGTTTCTTAAGTGGAGATTATGGCTGCCATGACGTCATATGAAAACGATCCTTTTTTCGATATCAGTTTTTCATGGTTGTGATTCCGATTACTGGAAATAGCAATACGTTAAGGGTGAGCAAAATCCGACACACCCTAGATACTCCTTCCCGGTGCATGGAAACAGAAGGTTTGTCTCCCCACTTATTTATGAAAAACCCTCAATTGGTTTTATGTAGATGTCTTAAATCGGTCATAAGTTTTAATTCAGTTAAGTTTAAGACTTCTCGACAGAAAACAATAATTGGAACCAGGATGCCTGCCCGACTGAAAACGAACTTACAGAGTACTTTGTCTTCTTCATGGATAAACAATCATAGTAATGTTTACCATCTGCCATTTTTCTTTTGCAAATTTTTCGTACACAATGAAACTGATGCCATTCCAACTGACGAGTATGTTGTCGTCTCACATACAAAACCTTTTAGACCAAAGAATGCAGTTAAGAACTAAGCTTTCAGGGTCTTTAAGTTCTAATTTGATAGCTATATGAATCGGCTGGTGAAAAATTACATCTTCAAAAAGTATCAAGAGGAACCCATGTGAAAAAGTAGGAGCTTGGGGATACCTATATGCGATACGGAACGACTAAATACCTTTGCTTTCTAGAAGTCCCTTGAAGTCAAATATGTTTCTGTTTAATTTACAGGCTAATCAAGACTTTTTATTAAAATCTACGGAAGCGTGTCAGCTCCGCAATTTAGCTTAGTTTATGCCTTTGGTAAAATTACGCGTAAGCAATCATAAACTTGTGATCGAGACTGGAAGACATAACCAAACTCCTCATGACAAAAGATCATGTCCAGTTTGTCATTCCAATGAAATCGAAGATGAAATTCGTTTTCTCTGATATTGCCCAAAATATTTCAAACTAAGAAATGAATTTTTCGCTCAAATACAGAGTTATATTCATAACTTTCAACAGTTATCTTTCTCTGACCTGGTGATTAACCTGATGAACTCAGAAGATAGTTTTCTTAACGATTGATTATATCTCGTTATTGAATAATTTTCGTGACAGTGTCCTGTCATGTAAGAATAATGTCATGATCACTTGATTATCTGTTATTAATATCATTATTACGATTATTTCTTTCTCTTTTCGTTGTCTTATTTTACGTACCTTTTGCAATACTGTAAGTAATCATAGTCATGCAAATAAAGGTTATTGTTGTTGTTGTTATTTTTGTTTTTGAGCTACTAGGTTTGTCTCAGTTCTGAACACATCCTCTAACCTTGCCTCCGGCGTCGCCCCCTCTTCCCACCCCTCCCTAGTCTCCTTCGCAGCCGTTATTAGGGTCGTCACTCGTCACTCGTCACGCAACGCTCCTCCCCACTGGGGAGGAGCGTTGCGTGACGAGTGACGACCCTAATAACGGCTGCGAAGGAGACTAACCCCTCCCACACTTTGCAAAAACTTACAAAAGCGTCTTTTCGGGTCATCCTCAGTGTAAAAATCTGTGAAGTTTCTCTTTGTTTTCTAACTGTTATTTTCCTTGGCTCTATTTTCTTGACTGCTCACTGGCTTCATTTCATCACATGTAATTGTCTTACGTCACTAGAGCTGAGGTTCGTAGGTTTTTACCCCGAGGATGAGCCGTCTTTAATTTCGTCCTCATTTCGCCTCTGGTGGCAACACATTCTGTCAGGCGTTACAGGTCATTTTATTTGTGCATATAAATGAAATGGTTACACGTCATCGATTAATAGCTAAATACATAAATA
>OZ038001.1:22123605-22138605 GCA_964035705.1 Porites rus | reverse complement strand
ATTAATTTCCCTTTCTCCCGGTAAACTTGGTGGCGGTCCCCAACAATTAAATTCCAGGGAAATTCACCTACATTCGACTGAGCCTTGTCTTACGCCAGTCGAAAAAATCGCGACCAACAGCGAAGTCTGTTAAACAGTGACGTTTTCGCTGCCGTCGCGGTCGTTGCACCTAAAGCTCCCTCTTAAGAGTACAGGAAAACGGCGTTTTCAAAAATCTCCACTCTGGAGATAGCATTTGTAAAAAGATGCGTTTTCGTTGACAATTTTCACCGGATACTTAACCGGAGAAAAAAATCTCCGTTTTCATGTGCCCTCAGCGCGAGTTTAGATTCCTTTTGTATACATGTAGCTAGCAGCCTTTATACTCTTCTCAAAGTTCCGTTCTAACAATTAATTACAAACCTTTGCAATTCTTGGTCCAGATGAACTATCTGCGCATTTGTTAGCAAGCTGGTCCCAAACAGGTGCAAGTTCTCGGCAGTGACGGCACCTGTAACCATGACAACAAGACCAAAAATGTGTGGCGATCTGGTAAGCATTTCAATTTACAATTAACGTGGTACTAATTTACGCTAAAAGGTCTAAACTCGGTGAATTTTTTTTAAATTCGATTGAAAGATGGGGAACACGTGCTTTAAAGGAAGTAGCAAGCAAAACAGGGTTAACACTGGTAAAGCAAACTTACCAGGGTGCGTAAAACTTGACAAATATTGTGCCAAAACTGATCATAGAATCAAAATTACTGTCGGTGAGCTGAAATGGTTTGATCTGAAATGAAACATGATGAACTTAGTGAAAAGTCTCGCATATTCGAGGAGCATGAAGGACGCATTCGACACAGATGATCTTACCAGCATACGAAGTTAGACAGGACGTGCGTCATATATGAACAAACTACATAGTCTACGATCCTATAGTGGGCTCAGTGGTTCGAGCGACTGACCGAAATATGGGAGGTTCTGGATTCGAATCCCGCCGACGGCTAAGATTATTCATTTTCTCCGCTATAAACTCAGAGCTTGATGAGCCAAAGACTGTCTTAAATGGTAAGGTTATTAATGATTGAAATTATGAAAAGTTTTTAAGTTAGGCTATGTCCACACCATACCGCAACTAACACACAGCAACAGCCCGGAACTGGAATAGATCGTTCAAACACATCGCATTTAACCCTTTAAACCCTAACATCAAAATTAAATTCTCATTTGTTGCCCCTGTTCATTTACCATAGAAGTAGTGGGGAGAAGTTGATAAAATATCAATCAGATACATCTTGTGTGATCATGTCCTTAATTCTCATGACCACTCTGTTTTACAAAGCACTGATATTACAAAGAGAAATTTGATGCTGATCACTCTTAGGGTTTAAAGGGTTAAGCCGGAGCAGTTGGCCGTGAGGATTTGGTGTCCTAGATCCAAATCTTTAACCTGAATATTTACTTCCGTCTCAGTGGATTCCAGTCCTCTCTCCCACTTAATCACTTCCTGTCGGCTATGTCCGAATACTTTTTCACACGACACCTAAGTGTGGCACACAACTCATCCAATATGTGACGCTCCACTTTTGAGATCGACGGGGCGCGGTGCAGCTTCGCTCCGTTACAGAAATCGCGCCGAAATCACCGCTCTTTTGTGTGAACAGAAACACTATCCGGTATAGTTTTCGTGCTGGCGCAAGAGTATCGATTACAGTGCGAACATAGTCTTAGAGTGTAGCTGTCATGGTTTGCGTGTGGTCGCAACCGTTTTTGTTCTTTATCTTTTTACTTTAGCGTAGTCTGTTATAAGTAGCTTGTTTTTTTTGTTTCTCTTGCTCATTTTCCTCGACTTTGTTGACAGTATTTTTCTCTTAGCAACGCATTTTCAATACATTTAGCCAGAAAAACGTACTTTTTACTGTGTTCGGGTTTTTGGTTTTTTTTTTTAACTTTTCTATTGTTGTTTTGCTGCAAAAATAAATCCCGTCGTCGTCTGCTGAAAACCATGGCCATTTTCTTGAATTTTGTTTTTAAAACAGCTCTAATCTGATTGGTTCTTAGTGGTTTCTTTTGCGTTTTCAGCCAATCAGAAACCATTTGTAATTTGTACTCGTGTTACAAGTTTTGCACTCGTGTTACAAGTTTGCACTCGTGTTACAGAAGAACTGCACTCATTTCTCAGCCAATCAGAATTGAGTAATTTTTTCGTGCATATTATTACAGTGTGAACATAGCCTTAGACACGTCTGCCTGTATACCTGCAAGTCCAGTTCATCAGAAGGTATCTCCTCAGCTGTTTTGCTGTTCTCCGTCGTTGCACTGCTTAACAAGCTGTGTTCAGAGATCTTCAAAGTCAAGTAGTTCTTAAGGTCGTCAAGCGAACGCGATCCTTCATAGCTGTCCACCTAAAACAAAAATATCGCGCTTGTACTTTACAGACCTTACATCGTTTTTATGACGAGCATTATTCGAGCATTATAGAAACTTTTTAAAGGGAGATCGAGCATTTTAGTTAGAAAAATGGAGTATTCAGGTGAATCAGTAGGATAATGTACAAAAGCCTACGTTCGAGTACTAGCCCTTCGGTTTATTACATCGAAACGTGGTGCAATGCTATTGGTGTGAACATGTGACATACAAAGCAAAGATATTTCTGTTGAAAGAAAGTAATTTCTCGCTATTTTTGATAGAAAGCTACAGTCTAGAGCACGCTTAGTCAGGTTAAAATTGTCACGCCACTACTAACCTCTCTGCCATCTTTAAACAGTTTAAGTGAAGGAAACGCATGAATCTTATGTTCTGTGCACTTTTTCCCTTCAGTTGTGCAATCAATCTGTAAGAAAGAAGAATACACAAAAAAAATAAATTTAAAAAAAGCGGTTAAACGTGTGCACAGTTTGCGTTGCTACTCCTACGCCCCTTTCTCAGTTAATCAGAATTTATCCAAAAAAAACATAACTTGCTGATAAGCGTTTTCCCGCGCTTGGCGAGGGCGTTCTATCTTGAATTTGACTGGTTCATTTGTAGCCTGAAATTCATCCGATTGCTTCGAGTCGCTTTCTCCTCTCGACAACGACGTTACTGAGGGAGCAATAACGACTCGAAATAATCGGATGAAATTCAGGCTAGTTGATTTGAATGTCTGCGCTCGTTAGTATTGGCCAGCCCACAGTAATTATTTCGTGTGCGTGTCACAATACTCGATTGGAAAAGACTGGAAACCAAATTCCCTAGAAGTAAAGGGAAAATAAAATACGATTAACCAATCATATACAGCTGTAATTAATTACCCTCCAAACTATGCCTTCTCCTTCAAGGTTGCTCCTTTGTATTTCTTACGGTGATAAAAAGAAGAAATTGGTAGAATATCTAGCGACCTGGCTATAATTATGGGTGATTATGTAAAAAGTTGAAGTAAGAAATCAAAAATAATAAACCAAGAAAGCAGATGGCAAAAGTGGGTTTTATACCAAAATAAAACATGAGGTGACCGGTCACTGAGAGCCAGGGGCCAAAGATATTCCGGTATTATATGCCTGATTCCAGGATACTTTCATAGGAAAAAAAAAACACCAAAAAACTTTCTAGCAGAGCAATTCCCCGCCTTCTAATCTCTGTTTTGTAACAGAACACTTTACCTTCCTTTTTATTAGATCAGCCTTCCGTGGACGCGTTTAAATCTGCTGTTACTAATTTTTTTAATCTCCTCCATTGATTTTATACATCATTTTACTTTATCATTCTTTTTTTTTTTTTGCACATTCATAGTAATGGGAAACCTTTGTGAATTACAACATATAAATAAAATAAATAAATAGACATAACTGCGTTATTTTACTGCACCTTAGCAATTGTGATGTCCATATTGTCTTTGTGATATTCAGCCAATGCCTTCCATGTGGGTGCAAGCTTGCGACAGTGGCTACACCTGATAAAAAAGACAGTCAAGAAAAAAAAAACACTGAATTGATGCAAAAAGAGAGCAAAGCAAAGAGGAAAGCAAAGCTAAAGTATTCTTTATTCTTGACTGTACAAACCAAGGTGCATAGAACTTTATAAAATGTAGTCCAATTTCCACATGTTTGTCAAAGTTCTCTGAAGTCAGTGTGTACAGGCCATTGTCTGCTTCAGCTGTGTCTGCTGACTCACTCTCCTTCTGGTACAGATGTAGATAAAAAAGATCATGATCAGATATGTTATTCTGAGGGAAAACAAGCCGTTTCTCCAGGGCAAGAGCATGTCTACCTATACAATTCAGGAGCGGATCCAGGGGAGGTGGATTGGGTGGCTAGCAAGCCCCCTTAAGAACAGAGAAAAGCAAACGGAAATACGTAGGTCCCAAAAACCTTGTGAAGCCAAACAGCCCTCGTCTTTCCTAACTCACCATGTTTTAGGAAAAACGTAGGACAACTTAAAATAAATTAACGTATAGTTTGATGTCCAGTTGGTATCATCTCCCCTCGTCAAAAACTCCTGGATCTGCCCCTGTAATTATATGAGTACGGATATGCACAGTGTACCTCAGATGTCCCTGCAAATTTGTCAACAAAAGCTTTAAGATCATTCATACGTCTTTTGCCATTATATCTCTTGATTTCACCTTGATCATAATACAGCTTTAACCTTTGAAAAGAAAAAAGAACAGCCAATAATACTCAAACACTCTTTACATCATATGGGCCAGCCTAGGGTTTTCCTTGAAAGGGCTAACACACACTTTAACATTTTGTACATATTTGTCTAGCAGAGCTTTCAGTAAAGTTATGTTAAGTATTGCTTACAACTTACGTTGGATATGCTCGAATATTTTGTTTTGCACAGAGAGGAGTCTCTTTTGTACAATCCACCTGAGGAGAAAATGTACCAACGGATTTGCATACAATAACTAATGTATATGTTAAGGTTCAATGTCTACATGTAAATAAAATAAATACTTTGTTCTCTTTTTTGAAGTAATAAATTATTAATTATTAATAGATTACCATACCCAAAACCTAACCTAATTAGAATTCGAGCCAAGGATAAAATTGAACCACAAAATTATACAACTAGGAGCTGGTAATTCTGTTTAAATACTTAGAGCTACTTGTTACCAGGACTTTTACAAGATTTCTGTTACACTCAAAAAGCTGTGAAAACCAGCTGAAATATTTCAGAAACGATTGTGTTTTGACCAATCACAACAAAGATCAGAACATGCATGCAAGCCACAAAACCACAAACTAAATTAAGGTTGCTGTTTGACGTTTGGTTTTCTTACCCTTGATTGACTTTTTCCTCGCAACACATTAACATTCCAGAAATATTTGTGATATTCACAGTTTTGCGAGTTTTACAGTAGTCACCAAAAGGTTATGTATTTAACTTCAAGTACACTGTACCTTAGCTATTGTTACAAGCTCGTTATGTGGAATTTTCCCATAGTGGTCAGCTAACAAATTCCATGTTGGCATGAAATTTTTACAGTGCTCACACCTACATTTTGTGCACAAAACAAAGGAAAAACAGAATAACTCCATGAGGTCATCATCAAAATGTTTTGCCTCAATAAGTTAATAACCAAAACTATTTCCTACTGACAGGACACCATGACCCACCAGCAGGCAGGAGGCTCTGTATGCAAAGGCTGACTCATCCCCAATTGTCTCCAAGGGCCTTTCCACACTAGCAGACAAAATCAGAATGGTCTTTGGAACATCTAAACCAAAAAAGTATATGGTGCCAATTTTTGTTTCAAAGAAATTTATCTGCACAGGAAACTATTTACTCTTATCGGGTCATTTGATTGGACTTTATTTGTTAATGGAAAAAATAACGGCTTTACAACAAATGATTGACAAGAAAAACAATTCTTGTTTATTTACTCGATTTTGTTCAGTTTTAAACAGGATAAATTTTGTCCACGGTGCCTTTGAAGATTTCCTGTCTGAGACAAAATTTGTAAAATTGAGACAAACAATTTACATTTGTTAAGCATTGTTAATGCAAAAAAATTTGCCTAACTAAACAGCTTTTTTGCTAATGCAGATAGGCCCTAAGTCTCCTATTGTTAGGAAGAGAAGTGCAGTCAGAGGGAGTGTTAGGGATGATAAGTGCACCCTTCGCTCAGGTTTTTCGCTTTCTGTCCCCCCAAGTGAATTTTTCTTATCCAACTAGATAGTCAACTGAAGGCTACTCAGATGCCAATGCGCTATGAACAGGGAGCTATCACTTGTGAGAGTCTTGTGAGAGACTGGTCTGAAATTGGGTGGGCAAATATAACACATTTTTTGGCTGAAATGAGCTAATAGTCAACCTCTTTCTAGTGTTCTCTCTTACTTGTCCCTACAGAGCAAGAGACGGATGAGTAGGGATGAGAACCCTGTTAGGGTAAAATACCCACAAGCAACATGGCCTTGAAACAGCAACATAAGACTAGACAGCCTGCGGGGAGCAGATGTTTTTTCTGCAATTTTTTTGGCAAGTTTAAACAAGAGCCGAAAAAAGTGTCTGCTCCCCACAGACTAGAGACTAGATGAAATGGCAACAAGGACCTTAAGACGAGTAAAACACTGACAAGGACATGGACTACTCCTCAAAATGTGAAACGACCATAATTTTTATTTGACATTCAGACAGAAGGGACAGCACCCTCCTCCCCCTCCTTCTCCTTAGAGGACCTGAAGGAGGTGAGAGAAGGAAAGAACCCTGGAAACGTGGTTGGATAATAGTTTAAAACTATACTGCACAACACCAGGACCTAATTTTTTCAGCAGCACCCCTTCCGCAATGAACCTTATTAGGGCTTTGTCAGGCATTATTTCACCAAGAAAAAGGTGACAAGCTAGATGAAAACAACACAGCAAGTGACTTGAGTTCCAATAGGTGTTGTTCATTTCAAGGTTTCTGTGCTGGTATACGAGAGCAAAATCCAAATCCGATAAACTAAAGATTTTCAAGATATTGAACTTAAATAGCAAGAAAACTTGAAGGCTAAATTCTCAAAAATCAGTAAGCCAGGGGCTTATTTCTACACCTGAAAAACTTTAAGGAGAGCAATTTATAAAAGCGTGGCTAAAAAATGCTGCACTTGTAATTTACAAGTGTAACAAGTTTAATGTTGAATTTGTCCCAGGACAGAACTACTTCAGGTGTGTGTCGTAGATCGCATCAGATTAATGTTTCAAGAGCTAGGTATCAATATTCCACCTTCCATGCCACTTACCAAGGTCCATAGAACATTACAAAATGCGTGGACGAGCTGAACACCCTGTCGTCGAAATCCACATCTGTGAGTGAAATCACATTGTCGCTAAGGCTTGGAGAAATAGTGGATACAATAACAAAAACAACCGCGATTTCTTTTGCAGCCATGTTTTCCACAAGGCCACGTTTAGTTTTGTTGGGAATCCGCGGGCCCCAACTGTATGAGTGTGGGCTCGAATGCCGGTAGACTGGTAACTAGTTTTTCCAGAGACCGCTGTCACAGCGTTTTGGGCATCCCCATTCCCAAATCCCTAGCGTTTTGGGCATCCCCTTCTCATATTACTGCAGCGTTTTGGGCATCCCCCGGTACCCTCCCGGAATGCCCAAATCCCTAGTGTTTTGGTCATCCCCTCCAAAAAAATGCTGGATTTCGCGGGAAAATCGAAAACGTTTTAGAGATGTCTTCCGCTAAATATAGAAATCTTTTCCAGTATCTTAAAAAAAAGGCTTATCCGGAAGGCTTTACAAAGCAAAAAAACGACTCTGCGAAAATTTGCCAAAAAGTTCGAGTATGATTCAAAATTAGTGTCCTTGCTCTACGTGGCCAAGGAGAAGGATGGCACAGCGCTTCGACGACTTGTTATCGCCGAGGAAGAGAAAGCGAGGGTCTTCGAAGAGTGCCACTCTGCTCCTTTCTCTGGACACGCCGGCCGCGATAATACTTTTGCACCCTATGAAGGTTGTTTCCAAAGTGTGGTACTTGGTCGGAATTGATTTAATAGAAGCCCCTACTACATCTCAAAACGGCAACAGTTTTCTTCTGTCCCGTAGATGCAAGAGGCCTCTGTAAATTGTGTGACAGCCTTTCGCTCGTGCGTCATGTAGCGCTGCGGGGTTAAGTTGTACAGGCCTCAAATGTCATGCATACTGTGAATTCAACACCGCAAAACGCAGTTTTATTCATGTTTGTCTTTTGATTGTTTTGTTTAGTATTTTTGTTTTTGGCTGTTTGGAATCAGACGATCGCAGCTGCCGGGGCGATTGCGGCATTGCTCGCTTGTAAACAGTTCTATTAAATAAAATTGAAGCTTTACAAACAATGAAGTGTTGTACCGCGAAGCGATGTTATGCTGTTGTAAATTTCAGTTTCGTCATGTTTTGAGCCAACGTTTAATGCCTATGGTTTTTTTTTCTGCGCAATAAACCAGGCGCTAGGGATATGGGAATGGGGATGCCCAAAACGCGGGGATGCCCATATCACTGTGACACCGCATCCAGTCATCCAGTGTTACAGGCAGCCCAGACTCTGTGGGAGTTCGTTAGACTTTGTATGAAAAAAAATCGTCCTAAATTCCATTTTTTTTTTCATAAAACCGGTTAATATACAATCAATCATTAGCCTGAATTTCATCCGATTGTTTCGAGTCGTTTTCTCCTCTCAGCAAGTGAGGGAGTAATAACGACTCGAAGTAATCGGATGAAATTCACGCTAATCAATCATGTAAAAAGTCTGCAAAGTGTCTAGAGGTAATCCAACACTTCAATTCATTTTTTTGTTGTCCCTGTCTATCGCCAGGCTTTTAATATATATAGTCACTTGATCTCCCTTTTGCCGTCGGAAATTCGGCATTGGACTTTTTGGGGGCTAAATTTTGGTCCGGAGATTTTAAGACATTATACTTCAAAAGCAAAGAAACTGCAAGGCTAAATTCCTCGTGAGACGAATCAGTAAAGCAGGGGCCATGGGGAAGGAGAGATTTTAGAGGAGGGGGGAAGAGAGAGACGAAGGTTTTGGGTCAGGCCTCCCTCTCTCTGCCCCCCCCCCCCCCCTTTCTAAAACCTCTTTTCCCCTAACCCCTAAGGAAGGACTGATACTCAGGCTAGACAGTTTGTCGTGTTGATAACAGCACGACCGCAAAACCGCAAACGATGTTGATTGGCTAATGATGAATCATACTGTTAGGGGGTGGAAGGCGTCCGTAAAAGTATCTGTCTCAGGCGTTTCTCTCCCTTCGCTGTCTCCCCTTTTCGCTTCTCTCTTCTCCTCCCTCCTCCTCTCCCCTCCTTCCTCCCCCCAGAAATGCCTGATACTCAGGCTAAGTATGGGCCAATTTAATACAACTTTTACAAATTTAAATAGTGTGGTTTTGTTTCCAACTTCTGAAACGAAAGGACAAGATTACAATTTTTAGTATTAAATTTGCCCCAGTACAGAACCATTTCAGGTGTGTTGTAAGCCGCATCAGATTAGGGTACGATTCCACTTTCCATAAAAAATTACAGAATGCGCAAAAGAGCCGAACACCCTGTCGTCGAAATCCACATCCGTGAGTGAAATCACAGTTGTCCCTAAGGCCTAAATGGAGAAATAGAGGATAAAATAACAAAAACAACCGCGATTTCTTTGGCAGCCATATTTGTTCGCAAGGCAAACGTTTAGTTTTGTTGAGAATCTACGGGCACTAACTGTATGAATGTGGGCTCGAATATCGATAGATTGGAGACTAGTCTTCCCAAAGAAAACCCAAGCTCAGAGGCGAGTGAAAAAAGCCTCATGTTGCTTCCTTACTGATACGATGTGATTTTAGCGATTTCTTTTACTCCTGTGTTTCCCCGTTAAAGTGAGAAGTTCATATAGTCCAGAACCTTCTATTGATCAAACTTTTGTAATTCCTAAGGTAATATTTACATTTGTAAACTTCAATTGTGAAAGTTTTATTGAGTTGACGCCATGATACAATACCGTGGGACCTTTCGTGCAGGCCTACACGACAAAGAACCGAAGTCGGTAATCTTTGGTAAACTGTAAGTTTATCGATGAGAAAAAAAAAAACATCATTCACCAAATTGCACAAAAACAACCTTACCCTAAAGGCCTTAACTGTAATTCAGGAAAAGGAAAGTACGTAACAGAAGACACTCGAATAAAAATACTAAGGATTCAACATGACTACAAAAATAGAACTTCTAAAGATTATTTCCTTAAACTCTACTACAGCCTTGTGTAACTAGTTAAAACTATTAGTACTTCCCTTGCAATTATGAGTACTGTAAAACCCTGACCCCTGACTATTGTAATCTTCCTTAATTTAATCAGCTTTATTTTGCAGCAGCACGTTTTCGCACAATAAAGGAGGTTGAGGCGTACAGTTACGTCTAGGGGGAGATGCGTCATTGATACTAATTAAACTTAGTATTAGTCTATTGTGAAATGTTAGGCGTTCTAATATTTTGCGTAAATCGTAATAAAATTTTAAATAAATATATAATTTAACAATTTATTATCCCAGACAGTCAATTTCTATAAAGACGCTTAAAAAATGTACAACACCGTGAAACTTTCTGAAGCCAAGGTGCGATGTACGTCTGATATATGTTGCTATGCTTATTAATAGCCTATTGCTTTTTCAAATAACCTGTTCCTGTCGCCGTCTGAACATCTTATGCCCAGATCAAACGTCGAACTTTTCATGTCCCGAGCCTAGCCCCTTCAATTAAGTACAAGAAAAGATCGACGTTTTAATCAGTGAGGTCCGACATGTAAAATTTGGGTCGACCCATGAATAAAGGCCCATCCACACTAACGAGTTTTCGTTTTAACACGCATACATTTCGATGCGTTTAGACCTTCCGTCCACACTGATACGCTGAGCGTTTTCATCGAAAACGCACCTGTCAACAGGGTATCCGCTGACCAGTGTCGCATGAACTCATCGAGGTCATGTATTTTTGAAGTTTTCCACTGACCAGTTGATGGCTTTTAGTGGATCGCGGGCTCAAGTTTTGGTTTTTCAGTCATATGGTTCTCCCCTAAAATTAAGTATAGATTTGTGGATTTCTGCAATGCTTTAAAGTCCATTGTAAGAAGAAAATTCAAAATGCATCAACGAAAGCTTCGCTTTTAGCTCTAGCTAAAACTGTGTATTATACTTTGACTGGTAAGCATTGTAGGTCATTGTACGTCGTGAAAGTTCAACGTTTGAAAATCAGTCTAAGAACTAATATCATTCAGGTCGACCTAAGTAGGTATTAAGTTTGGTACGTGAAAATTTTGATGTTTAAGCTGAGCCTAACACTCCGATTTTAATTGACGCAAAAACATACGCACTGTCAACTGTTGTTCCTTTAAGCCTTCACGTTGGGTTGGAGGCTTAACGATGGAAGTTAAAAAGTCGAAATATTCCGGCTTTCGAGAAAACTAAATAAACGCTGACCACTGATCTAAAAACGAACTTTTTTCCGCAAGGTATGTTTAACTTCTGGCATTTGTTTAAAGATTTTGATTTCATTCTTGTTCCCCACCGATCGCATGTTGGCTTCCATGGTACTGACTTTCTGGTTGACTACTGTTAAAATGTCGAGAAGGTGGTCATAAACCGCACGCTCACGGAATGCCTCAACTAGGCCGAGAACATAGTAGCTTCCTAGAGCCTCATGTCTGTACGATACATACTCATCGACTGTAGAAAATGCGTACAGAAAATCTGCATGTGTGGGGACTCTGGGTGCAGGTTTCTTCACGGCATCAATGGGCGAATCAACTTGGCTGGGACTATGCTGTTCGTAAGATGAAATACCGTTATTAGCGGAAACAGACACCCCCTCGTCTTCTCCGTCACCCCTGCACGCCTGGATGAAAAATAGCTTTGGCTTACCGCTTAGCGTATCGCAATTGCTGAACATATCATGAAGAGTCTGAATAGGTATTGTGTTACCGTCAGAACAGAACACCTCACCACTCCTGCCATGGCTCATGAGCCACAACACAAAACAATCATAAGTGCTGTGATCCTGGCAGGCAACATCATCAAGTTCGTCTAAGAGCTGTAGTCTTGAAAGGTTCTGTCTCCTTTGTACCTCAAAACCGAGGGCAATAAATAGCTCTTCAACTTGACGAACATCTTCTTCGGACCCGTGACGAGGTGACTGTTGTCCATTTTTAGGATGAAGGGTAAAAGACGCGTTATTAATGATCAGCGTTATTCCTCTTGGGCGACCTGTCATGTTGTAAACATCGTCCGTACCAGGGTGATAGCCTGGACGCAATGCTGCGCAAAAAAACGACACAAACGTCAAGTTAAGTCGATTTTTTCTTGAGGTTAAGGGGTAGCTGTACACAGGCTATCTAGTACAACAGACTTTTAAGTTGATATAATGAAAATAAAAAATGAATATTGAGTACACCAGGTTGTTTTATATCTTAACGTTTTATAGGCGACTAATATAGAGAACAGTTTTGCCACTCTTGACTCCATACTGAACTACAGACTGATTGGCCCTATTCTTTCAACTGTAGTCCGCGTAGCAGGCCCTTATAAGTAAAATGGGCGCAAGAAAGAACGTGGCTTGCTAGGGGGACGCGCGTGTCCCCTTCTCGCTCATTTGACATCACGTGATCTCACCTTTGACTGCAAACCACTTCTCCACTCCAGTGACCGTTGGTACTTCAGTACAAAATCTCTCTGGACAGTGGCTGAGTTGCCCTCCTTCAAGAATTCTAAGAAGACACAGACAATCCTCGTCATCACAAGAGTCGTCAACGTGCCTAGAACAAGTGTCTTCCAGTTGCTGACAGCCAGGACATGCAACACGAAGGTCCCACGTCAAATTGCTCAACCAAGGGAGCTCACGTCTAAGGTTTTGCATTGTCCCCTCCAGAAACGTTCGCACAAGAATTGCTACTTCGTTTGCTTCCGGAAATGATGGTCCACAGACGGACTGGGTTGGCTTCAAGGCGATCTTGATGAATCTTTTCTTGCACAGAAGAACCAAGTGATAAGTGAACTTACTCTTAATGAAGAACAGCGCTGCCGCATGGAAAAATCTCGGTGGCTGCCCGAATCCATTCCCAGAGCACCATCTGGTGCATCGTGACACAAGCTGCCAGAAGAAACCGTGAGGAACAAAACCCCCCAGAAAATTCAGGTACAACGGACATGGATCTGACGGTGATGGCTCCATTTCACAAAGGGCGTCAGGTGGCGTCTTCAGTTGACAAGGTACAAAGTACATTTCATTTGTTGGCGAGGTGGCAAATTTGACGATCAATCCGAACTGCTCCATCATGTTCAGGATATCCTCCTTGATCAGGCCTTGCTGCTGGCAGTGCTTAGAGAACACATGATCAACCAACTCCATGTGGAGGGCACCTGTCGTCTCCATTTCCTTCCAAAACTTGGAATGTTTCGGTTCCTATAACAAAACCGAAAGAAGGCAATTCTTCAAAACGTCCAATTTATTTCTGAACAATGTCAGGATCTTTTTTTTTTTTTCAGGTGCTACAACAGAAGAAATACAAAAGGATTTAAATAAAGTACATTGTTGAAAAAGAAAACTAGTATTAGAACAACCAGTCTGGATTAGGAAAACAATTTGGCGGTGAAGTAAGTTCCTAAAGAACTAAAAGAGGAGGGCCTCGAAAGTACAATCCCATAATAGTTTGAGAGGTAATAAAAAGCTTCAGATAACGTACTAACATGATGCATTAATAAATGTATGATCCGAAGGTCGGCGAAGGAATATCGCAAGGTTTTTTTTTTGCTTGTTTGTTTGTTTTAGTTTCTTTGTGAAATAAATACACTTTTTCCACTGAAACACATTAATAAAGTTGACGTCATAAATAAGAAGTTTTGTCGTATAGGTAAGCTACAACTCGCATGTCACATAAAATCATTAAACTCACGCAATGAAGTTATGTTTCGGATATGTTGTCTGCAGCTTTGCTAACTGCAAACATTTAATTGTCCCTGCTAGGGTTCACTAATATTTAGCCAGTTTTATGACTGCACATATCGACAAAGAAAATCCATCACGGAAACGCCGAGTTGGTCTTAGTGGGTGTGATATTATCAAAACATGATAATTATCATTACGGTAAATGAATCCGCCGCAGTTTTTCTGCGGCAATGGTAATGCAGAGAATTTATAGCAGGGTGGGATGGTGTTCTGCGTGGGGGGCACTTATACACTTGACTTACCATTTCGTTAAAAGAACGAATGGTTATAAGTTGCCTGATGACCTCAATGAGCCACTGAGCCCGAAGCACAACTGTGTTGCGGTGTCTGACAATCATGCCGAGGTCATGATAGAAATCCAACAAAGTGGCAACCTCATCTTCGTCTTCAATAAAGCAAACTTTCTGGATAATACCTTGAAGTTGTTCGAGGTTTAAATAATGTACCTTTTCAGCAATCAAAGCTTGGACAGCCTTCTCGAAATTAAACCATCTGGTAACAAAAATAGAAAAAAACAAAAGCTTAAAGACGAAGTTTAAGCATCACTTAAAGATTGATCTCTTCTACTAAATTAAGCAAATAAAATACTTTAAACCAGTTGACACAAACCTGAAATCTAATCCTCAAAACCAGTGCAAATTAGCCTGCGAATAAAGCCTTCTCTTCTCACTGAAATCCCTGCTATGGACGTTTCGTTTCTCTCTTAAGAAACGTCCCCAGCCGCGGTGAGGAGCGAGAAGGGACGGATTTGTTCACAGGCTAGGTGCAAAATGGATATCGCGGCACCGTACAATAGCTGGTATTTAAGGAAACGGGTTTGCCGCCTTTTACAACACGTTTTTTCCCTTATTCAATGTTCGCTGCGTATAATAAACGATGACTTATTAACGAAAGCATTAAGAGTCAGTTTAAGTAGCAATAAAAGTTGCGAGTATATCTGGTGCAAATATTGGACCTTGCTTGTCCTTTCCGGCGTTCGGCATAAATCTGAATGTCACCTCGGCATATTCATAAGTGTGCTGGAAGTGCTGGATAAGACCTGAAAATATATTCTTCGTGACGTCAATCCTTCTGTACTCTGATAGATTAACACGTGATGACC